>CM037889.1:26772340-27375465 GCA_021292165.1 Shinisaurus crocodilurus | reverse complement strand
TCAATTGCTTAAGTTCTTTTTATGCAGGAAACCAGGGCCGTTAGGTTAAAAATGGTGAAGATACACAGTATTAGAACTTACGAGTAGCCTAATGTGGAGAAATCCCTGTCAGTAATCAGCATGTTCCAGAACTCCCACTCTGTTTAACATTTCCACTAAAGGTGAAATCTGCCCACGCCCCTAGCAAAAATACTGACAATAGTTGACAAATTAGGTGAAGCCATTCAGGAATAACCTATCACCTGTTGAGAACTTTGTACTGTACTTTGCTTTATTTGTGTGGATTAGTAACAGTGGGCACCCTTCTATACAATCAAAAGTTAATCAACCCAACAATGCAGCTCTCATTTTAATTAATTGTACCTAACTAGAGCTTTCGGGTATCTTTTTTTCATGAAAGCATCTAATAGCATATTAAAACTGGGAGACATATTGCACTTCTTGCTGGAAGAAATGGCTGAATAAAGCAGACTGAATCCAGGAAGTGAAGGGCTTGGCAAACTTTACTAAGTCATAAACAGATAGTACCCTGGCTAAACTGACTGAACAGCAGAGCAAATCAGGCCAGGCTTTTAACAGAGTGAAACCATTACTACTACAGAATACAGTAAACATCCTTGTGTTTTTATACACAAAAAAGCCAGGCTAATATGAAATTTGTTTTACCCCACCTGACTGATAAGCAATATTCTCTCACCCTTGTAAGCCTTGGGCTCCCTTATGCATCCAGATCTGTTAATTAGCTCACACCCTGAGTGACCCATCACTGAACCTACTAGCTGCTTAAAAAAAGAAAAGAAAAAAGAACAAATTAATCCTTAGTATGCACCTTTATTGGTGTTATACCCTGCCATCAGCATTCATACACACACACACACACACACACACACCATCAGTTACCATTCTTATTCTCAAACAACAGTTCCCATAGCCATGTTTTGCAGCACTTCCCCATAGAGCACATGCAAAATCACTCCACATGCTAATCTGTTATGAGGATCAGGAGCTTTGGTAGGTGGGTGGGTTAAATTCTGATTTTGTTGCTGTTTCCCAGCAATCCACTTTGTGTTAATTCTGAATGTGTTATATTATCCTCTAAACAGAACACCCTTCTCAATTCAAATCAAATTATGACCACTCAGAAAACCCTGATGGCTCTTCGATCCAGCAGAATAGAGGCACAGCTGATTTTCAGTGTGGTGCAGTGGTGAGAGTGTTGGACTGGGACTCGGGAGATCCGGGTTCTAGTCCCCGCTCGGCCATGAAACTCACCGGGTGACTCTGGGCCAGTCACTGACTCTCAGCCCAACCTACCTCACAGGGTGGTTGTGAGGATAAAATGGAGAGGAGGAGGAGGAGAAGGAGGATTATGTAAGCCGCCTTGGGTTCCTTGCAGGAAAAAAGGTGGGGTATAAATAGAATGAATGAATGAATGAATGAATGAATAAATAAATAAATAAATAAATAAGTAAATAAGTAAATAAATAAATTTTCCCTGATTCCCCCATAGCCTCCCCCCACACACCCTTCTTGTGAGAAGATGACTTAGCTAAAGAGCAAGTCTTTCACACACACCCCAGCACTGGCAGCCATGGGTATGAGGCCTATAGAAGCAGGGGGGCAGTTACTTCGGTAAAATCTTGTGAGGTAGGTGAGGCTGAGAGTCAGTGACTGGCCCAAAGTCACCCAGGGAGTTTCATGGCCAAGCGGGGACTAGATATCAACTAGATATGTTGATGCTGGGAAGTCTGGCTCATTTGAGCTCGAGGGACTTCCTGCCCGCTTCCTATCTGATTATCGTTTTCTGTGGACGGACCACAGTTTGCACATTTAAAAGAAAAAATGCTAAGGAAATTTGCACAAATTGCGTAAATTGTGGTATTTTGCATGTTTTGCACAAATCAGCACCTGAAAAGCACTTGGTTGTAGCATGTAAATCCATCTTAGAGATGGAAGTCCATGAGCTGGCTCAACTTGCATCATAGCAAGTAGGCACCAGTGCAGGGCTGGCGAACTGGAATTCAGGGGGCCAAATCATGAAAATCCATTGGATTTTCACCCCCTTATAGGATTCCTCACACATCCCTAGTTGGGGGACCCTTCTAGGGATGGGCGACCCACCCGGCACTCGACTCATGGCGCATGAGCCAAGCCCTCCTGCCATACGAGCCGAGCTGAGTGCAAGCGCAAGCTGAGGTGCTCGCCAGACTTCCGGGTCTCCGGTGCTACATTGTTTATGTAGAAAATGGCCTAATTTGCACAAATTAGGCCATTTTCTATGTAAACAACGTAGCGCTGGAACCTGGAAGTCGCTTTCCCCAGCTCAACTTGCGCAAACACGAGTCACGCTGGAGAAAAGATAGGGTGAGTGGAGCTCGGGGGGTCACTAGACTTCCACCCCCCCAATCGAGCTCCGCACACATCCCTAGCTTCAAAACAGCATGGGAGCCTGGAAGGGAAATCAGCAAAAATAAGCTCACTCCCCATTCTGCTGATGGAAGTGTCCGTTGGATCAAAGGGCCTTCTGTTGGCAGAGGGACACCATTGGATATTATAATGCTCTAGCGATAAAGCAACCAGTATTGAATCCAAGTCTTTTAGTATTACATAGATTGAGCTGCTGCAATGTATAGCCCAATAGAATAGTTCTGAAGACTTCTCAGAAACTAATTGATCCAAAATACTTTAGGGACCTTGTTCCAGGCTGGCTGGAACCCTAAACAGGAGTATTCATTAGGGGTTGGGGATATATTTATAGCATTTATAATACCAACAATGTGTTTTGTGGTGAATTAATAAACGTAACAACAATAAAAGGAAAGAACCTGTACCACATAACAGGGAGAACAAACAAAAATAATCATCCAGACTCACCAATCCCAAAATCCTCAATAATTTTTTGGGGGAAAAGATATCCACTTGCATTTATTAAATTTTATCTCCAAAATCGTGCTCAAGAAAGCTAACAAGAATGCAATAGGGATTAAAAAAACAAAGTTTTAATTAAAACATAACAAATCAATCAAAAACACAACAATACAAGAAATAAACAGCACCCAATCAGTTAAAACTCTGTTCAGCAGCAAACATTTATTTAATTTATGGATGGATGCATGGAATTTATATCCTGCCATATCTTGTTGTTCAGAATATATATGTTCAGAAGGTCTGAACATATAACACCAATTCTGGCCCGCTTGCATTGGCTGCCTGTATGCTTCTGAGCCCGATTCAAGGTGCTGGTTTGAACTTATAAAGCCACACGGCTTGGGAACACAATACCTGATAGAGCGCCTCTCCTGACCTGAATCTACCCGGACACAACTTTCAACATCTGGGGCCTTTCTCCGAGTGCCACCTCTGAGGGTGACTCGGAGGGTGGCAACAAGGAAGAGAGCATTCTCAGTGGTGGCCCCATAATTATCGAATGATCTCCTCACTGAGGCCTGCCTGGTGCCAACACTGTCATCTTTTTGGCACCAAGTTAAGACTGCTCCTACTCCCAGGCATTTAATGGTATTTAATGGCTGTCTTTTTAACATGTCCAGTATTTTTTTTATTGAAATGGTTTTAAGCTGTTTAAATTGTTTTAAATTAAATTTTGCGTGGTATTTTATTACTTGTGTTTGTAATTTCATGAATTGTTGTGAACCATCCAGATTGCTTTGGCTATTGGGTGGTATAGAAATGAAATGAAATGAAATGAAATGAAATAAATATCTTATTTAAAACAAAAAACAAAAAACACCTCAGGATGGCTAAAGTCATACAACCATTTAAAAGAGAGGTGGGGAACCTCAGGCCCAAGGTCCAAATCCAGCCCTCCAGGTGTCCCAATCTGGCCCTCGGGCAGTCCCCCAAAGTCATTTGGTGGTTTCCTGGCTTTGTGCAGAAGTGACATAAAAAAATGCCTTGTGTCCTTATTGGCCATGTCCACCCCAAAGGCAGTGTCTGATTGGTTCAGATCACTGCTACTCAAAGTGTAACTTAAAAAGTGCTTCCGCAAATATAATTAGCAGGACCAGCTGGCGGGGTGAGGAGAAGGGAAGAGGAGGATAAGCCACCACCACCGCAAGGTAAACAGGAGGGAGGGCTGGATGGCAGGGCAGCAGCAGGGGTGGTATGCAGGTGGTGGGACCGTCGGCAACACTATGCCAAGCGCCCCCTGGAGCAAGGGGAGCCACGATAAAGATGTATAACATTATTCATGGTGCGGAGAATGTGGATAGGGAGACATTTTTCTCCCTCTCTCATAATACTACAACCCAGGGTGATCCCAAGAAACTGATTGGTGAGAGATTCAGGACAGATAAAAGGCAGTACTTCTTCACACAATGCATAGTTAAACTATGTAATTTACTTTCACAAGATGTAGCGATGGCCACCAATTTGGATGACTTTAAAAGCGGACTGGACAAATTCATTGAGGACAAGGCTATCAATGGCTACTTGTCCTGATGGCTACATGCTACCTCCAGTAACAGAGGCAGTACGCCTATGGACACCAGTTGCTGGGGAACATGGGAGCGAGGGTGCTGTTGCACTCATGTCCTACATGTGGGCTTCACACTGGCTGCTTGACCACTGTGTAATCAGAATGCTGGACGAGGTGGACCTTTGTCTGAAATCCAGCATGGCTCTTACTATGTTCTTATGAGTCTGGTGCCAGTTCTGTCGTCAACATTCTTCTGCACATCCTGGTAGTTATGGAACTTTCTTAGGTCTTTGTTAGGCCACATTTGGGTTTTGTTTTTAATTTTTAATTTTCTTTTAAACTTACAAACTAATATACTTCTGCATACCTAAGCAGTTCATTGAGCATACAGAAACAAATATAGTAATACCTTGGATTGCAAGCATAATTCGTTCCAGAACCGTGCTTGTAATCCAAAACACTCTTATATCAAAGCGAGTCTCTGGTGGGTGTGAGCGGGGCCGATTTCGGCCCACTACGCCCGCTTGAGGCGAGCGGTTACATCCCTACGCTTGTCTTGCAAGACCTTGCTCGTTCATCAAGTCAAAAAAAATTTAAATTTTTTGCTTGTCTTGCAAAACGCTCTCAGACCAAGTTACTTGCATCACTGTACCTTATTTTAGAGGGGCCCATTTCCCTTCCAAACTTGGCATGGGACCACCCAAGCTTGAAATGAGATTGTAATGGAAACATTTCTTTTGATGCTAACAGCTGAATTAGTGTACTAAGTATTTATACTGGCTATCTTCGAAAAACATTTCAATAAGCATTGTTAAGAAGAAATTGAATACATGGGAAGAGGTCTTCTCTTAAGTACATTGTACCCAAGTTCTTAAAGGGCACTCTCATGTATTTTATTCAGAGCACCGTGTTTGATTTGATTTAACACTGAAATAAATATACACTTTAATTGTTTCCTGGTGCTGGAAATACAGCCCTGTGTACAAGCAACTGACCCTAAATCTTTAAATCAGCATATGATGCCCCATTTTGACTTTGTATAAAGGAATTGATGACCCCCTTTAGAAAAATGAAGACAAACTTTATATACACTAACCTAAAAAATGGAAAAAAATGTCACCATTAAAGCCCAACCAAGTCTCTTCACATGTCATTTAGCTAACAGCAAGAAGGCGTGGACAAAAAAACTTATCAGACTTCAAGTGAGACAGTTATTATTCAAAGGGGAGGAAGTTTATAAAAATGAACTTTTGTTCCTACAATATCGCCCTAGGAACTGGGGTTTATAATTATACAAATCAAATACTTTTTTAGTCTTTGCTCTCATTTCAATGGGACATTTGTTTCAAAATGTCATGGGATATAAAAGAAAAGGTTAAAAAATGATGATTTTAACCATTCATGGTGCCAAAACACACCAACCCACATCAACTGGAAAGAATTTCATGAGCTATGCGGGGCCTTTTAGGTTAGGCCTAATACACTAGAAAACCAGTTCAGTCGGTGAGAGAGGGAAAAGTCAGTCCGGAAGCAGGATTTCAAAACCAGGTTATAGCCACATTAAAGCACATTGGTTTGCAAAGATACAGAATCTGGTGTCTCAATGGCCTTGTAGTATTTACTTAATTCTTCGATCCCAGTCTGCTTCCAGCATCATTGAAGGTGCTGATCTTAATGGTTTGCTGCCTCTAGGGTACCTGAAAAAGCTGCCTTCTCCCATACAAATCAATGCAGCAAATGAGACCATAACTGGAGGTCTTTCTCTGGGTGTCCTCATCTGTGGAAGTTGGGCAGATGGCTACCAGAAAGTATCTTATCTCTGGTTCTGGGGAATATCTGCCTAACACTTACTTTTAGGGATCCCATGAAAATTGAGCCAAGTTTGTCAGGGATTTATAAGTGCCCACCTCAAAGGAGCTTTTAAAAACAAATTCTTCTCCAGCCTGAATTAAAATCTGATTGGGAAAAGAATTGCTGGCTTCCTTGAATGACAAATGCTTTGCACGGGCAAAAGCTTTTATCAGCCAGGGATCATGCAGGCTTTGGCAGAGCAGAAGCTTGCATTAAAGGGACACCAGAGTGCCCTTTAACTTAAGTGAGTCGCAAAACAAAGGTTCCACCATTATAAGCCGGCCAGATGGGCGATTAATAAATGTAAATAAATAAAAATAAATAAATAAATAAGCCCCAAAATTCTGCTTATTAAAAAAAAAAGAAGACACCTGGTTAGCTAATAATGTGGAACTTGTTATCCGTGATTACTTCATGAAATCTACAATTGTGCAGAACTTCAAAGCGATCCAATAAAAATTGCCACAGGTGCAGCAAGTTAAAGCTCAACTTCCGTTAGCCCCTTTCCAGGGGAAAGAGCTGGCAGCATCTCTCACTACTTTCTGCTCACTCTCGCTCTTTAATGGTGTTAGCATGACCAACGGTCAGGTCAGGTATACTCCAAAACATCTGGAGGGCACCAAACTAGAGAAGGCTGGACTATGAAATATGTACGTAACTTAGAATTCCAGAAACAGCTTCGTATCAAAAGGCGATTATGGTCTTTAAAAAAAAAAAAAAAAAAAAAGCCATAGGAAGCATTTCATTTAGGCAAAAAATGAATGATTGAAAAAAATAAAACTCTGAAGAAAGGGCTGTGTAGTGCAGCCAGTACTTTCTCTCAGTGCACTTGCATGAACACACAGATACTTGGTAGTAATTTGGCCTTTATTTAGGGTGCAATCCTACGCATGCTTAGACAGAAAAAAGTATAGGACTCTAAGGCAGTGTTTCTCAACCTTGGGTCCCCAGATGTTTTTGGCCTACAACTCCCAGCATGCCCCAGCCAGCTATGCTGGCTGGGGCATGCTGGGAGTTGTAGGCCAAAAACATCTGGGGACCCAAGGTTGAGAAACACTGCTCTAAGGGTACAATCCTATGAATGTTTAGAAGACTGAGGGGAGATATGTAACATATGTTAGCACTCTTCAAGTACTTGAAAGGTTGCCACACAGAGGAGGGCCAGGATCTCTTCTCGATCATCCCAGAGTGCAGGACACGGAATAATGGGCTCAAGCTACAGGAACCCAGATTCTGCCTGGACATCAGGAAAAATTTCCTGACTGTTAGAGCAATACACCAATGGAACTAGCTACCTAGGGAGGTGGTGGGCTCTCCCACTCTGGAGGCATTCAAGGTGCGGCTGGACAGCCATCTGTCAGGGATGCTTTGACCTGGATTCCTGCATTGAGCAGGGGGTTGGACTCGATGGCCTTGTAGGCCCCTTCCAACTCTACTATTCTATGATTCTACGATTAGACAGAAACAAGCCCTACAACTCCCAGCATCCCCCAGCCAGCATGAATGCTGGGAGCTGTAGGACCTGTTTCTGTCTAAACATCCATATGATTGCACCGTTAGAGTCCTATATGCTGACTACTTGGGTCTGGAGTGAGTAGAGCTGACATGTCCCAAGAACCATGTGGGTTTACTTCCTTATCTGTATACCACAAAATTCTTCAATTGTTTGCACTACACTACTTCTGGTTCAAAAATACCTTTCCCATTTTGCCTCTCTTTACTCTTCCCCACTGCTTTTATCCCTGCAGAGTTCTAGATGCATATTTACCTTTGAAAGCACACATCTGGAACCCGGGTGGGGGGAAACAGCTGGAAGGTCACAATTCCAGGGGAAAGAGCTGGCAGCATCTCTCACTACTTTCTGCTCACTCTCTCTCTTTAATGGTGTTAGGGTGGTTTCACACTTTAGGGGCTAGTTACATTTTACAAGTGGGCCAAGTAATCCTAGCGGGGACCGGGGAGGACTCGAATGGCAAATCTACCACTTCGCCACCAGACCTGCTGGCTTGTGCTGGCCAGAACAGAAGGTATATGTGTTGGGGTGGTATTGTGAAGCTTTTCATGCAGGCGGATCTGTGCATTTCTATTCCCCCCACTCTACCACCCAATAACAATGGGAAAAATTATCTATGCCAGCCACAGGGCTGGCATAAGTTATGAGCCCAGATCACGTCAATCTTGGGGAATGCAGCTGGCTGCTCCATGCCCATGCAATGCCTTGTTTCAGGGTGTTCCATCTGTTACTGCTGGATATATCCGTTACTGCTGGATATACTGTTAGGAGTGATACTTTTTAGGATTTAATCATCCCTCCTGATTAGGGGTGTCCAGCCCTGTTGCCCTCGTTTCTACATAAAATACGTAGAATTGTGGTCCCGGGCGCGCCGGCATGCCGGCACAGGGTCCCGGCACACCGTCACTTCTTGCCAGCTGGAAGTGACGCGACGGGACCAGCGCGGTCGCCTTGCTGTGGAGAGTCGAGCGGCCGCCGGAACCCGGTAAGGCCCGCTCGCCTCTTGCGGGCGTGAGCGGGGCTGATTTCGGCTCCGCTACGCCCACTCGAGGCGAGCAGATACATCCCCTAGGGATGGGAGAACCAATTATTTTGGAACTCACCTAAATTCTCCAAAAATCACTTCGAAGTTCATTTCGGCTTGCTCCCATTTTCATTTTCAACCTGTTTTTCGGCTTGTTCAAACAGGAGAAGTGTGCATTCTTGTGCATATTTTTGCAAAACGCGCAGTTTCTCCACATTGACCAAAGCATGAAATGATTTTTTTTTTTAATGCACACTTTTCTAATGCGATTGCAAATGCAGGAATTTGCAAACTTTTCTGGGAGAAAAAAAAAAGCACCCCTAATCTTGTTCGCAACTGTGAATGGGACATAGGAACATAGGAAGCTGCCTTAGACTGAGTAAGACCATGGGTCCCTCTAGCTCAGTATTGCCAACGCTGACTGGCAGTGGCTCTCTGGAGTTTTAGGCAGGAGTTTTTCCAGCCCTACCTGGAGAAGCCGGGGATTGAACCTGGGACCTTCTGCCTGCAAAGCACGTGCTCTGCCACTGAGCCACGGCCCCCTCCCATGATTTGACATGTTCGCATCATTTGCAAATTGAGACAAAATTCTTGTACATCCCTAAATTATGCCTAAAGAGGGCTTCTGTCTCCTGGTCTCTTAAAGGGAACGCAGTCTCATTATAAAACATCGTATTTATTTTTTAGGACTTTAGTTTCTACAGTCTTTATATCACTTTTGATTTAGTATAGAACAATATTGGCCAAACCCATTGAGGGCAAATTTTTAAGGGCGTCTTTTCAGCTGGTATATTCAGAACACAATGATGTTTTTATATTAGACTTGTTAACATTTATATTCCTTATGGGGCTGTTTACCTCTTTGCCAGTATCTTCAATATACGGACCGAATGGAACTGTGCCCTCCCTAACAACAACTAGTGATAACCTCAATAAAGCATTATATGTATTTCAAAATGGCAGGCTATATATTTTGTTTTATTTCAGGTGTGCTGAGTAATAATAACTTATCTGACTATTTTCAGGTACTTCACGAGTATTTAAGTTGTCATCTTTATAACAGACTAGCTGTTGCCCGTGGCTTCACTCGCGTGGATTTTAGGATTTGGTACAATTGTTTTTAAAAGAAACGTGATGGAATCCCAGCTCCCCCCCCCAGACTACACAATGAAATCCCTGCTCCCCCCCCCAGGACTGCACAACAATGAAATCTCTGCCCCCCCGGGACTACACAACAGTGAAATCCCAGCTCCCCCCCAGGACTACACAACAATGAATTCCCTGCTCCCCCCCTCCAGGACTGTACAATGAAATCCCTCTTTTCCTCCCCCTCCCCTGGACTACACAATCAAATCTCTGTCCGCCTCCCGGGACTGCACAATGAAATCCCTGCTCCCCCCCGGGACTACGCAACAATGAATTCCCCGTCCCTCCCGGGACTACACAACAATGAAATCCCTGCTTCCCCCCCCCGGGACTTCACAATGAAATCCCTGCCCCCCCCCAGGACTACACAATTAAATCCCTGCTCTCCCCCCCTGGGACTACGCATCAGTGAAATCCCAGCTCCCCCCCCCCGGGACTACACAGCAATGAAATCCCTGTTCCCCCTACCCCTCGGGACTACACAACAATGTAATCTCATCTTGCCCCCCCCCGGGACTATCCAACAATGTAATTTCAGCTCCCCCCTCCCACGTGTAGGCCCCGGCTGCAGTGCATATGAACATTCTGTTTTGAAGTAGGAGAGATTTGCATATCCGCTCCTGATTGGGCCCCTGTGGCGGCAGTTCATACGAACATTCTAAATGTCATTGGAGTGATTTGCATAACCGCTCCTGAATGGCCTCTGCAAACATTCCAAGTGACACCATTGGCTATCATCTATTTTGGGCCGTACAGGCGCAGTGATGGCTTTTTCGGAGATTTGAACCCGCCACTCTTTGTCCTTCGGTGATGGAGAGTATGCGTGCCAGGTTTGGGGCGGATCCGTCCAACCATGTAGGAGCCTATGCGATGCACGCAAACGCCCGTACACACAGACACATGGACACAAAGGATTCGGGATGCCCCCCACACAACAGTCATTCTCTGACTGAAAGTGTAACGTTTAGGCTGGGTGCTGGCAGCAGAAAACTTTTCTGACAGAAATATCTGACCTTAAAGAAAAATCAGGTTAATCCTGAGAGTCTACAGGTGATGAAGAGTGACCGTGCCAAGTTTGGGGTAGATCCGTCAAAATGTGATGGAGTGGAGCCTATGCGACGACGCCCCCCACACAACAGTCATTCAGTCATTTAAAAAGTTTCCCTCCCTTTTCACCCCCTCAGAGAACATTCTAAATGGCCTAGGGGAGATTTGCATACCCACCCCTATTGGCCCCTGCAGGAATTCATACGAACATTCTAAGTGTCGTATGGGCTATTTGCATAACTGCTCCTATTGTCTCCTGCAGCAATTCTGAGGTGAGGCCGATTTGCAGAACTGCTCCCCTGTTGTTTTGCCCATAGGAGATATGACAGTGGGGCAATTTTGCCCCCTTTTTTCACCCCCTTAGGGATGGAATTTCCAAAAATCCTTCCTTAGTGGGTGTCTATGTCATAAAAACAATGTCCCTTCAAAATTTCACGTTCCTAGATTAAACGGTTTGAGCTGGGCATTGATGAGTCAGTCAATCAAAAATCAGTCAGTCAGTCAGGACTTCTTCTTTTATATATATAGATTGTTGGAAAGGTCTTTTCTTTTTAACTTGATATATATTTTCCCACTGAACAAGACCTTTTGAGATTGAAACGCATTGGCGCTATTGATATTTCTTTCTTTGTTCACATTATATCATTATATTACCAGGTTCGTTTATATTATCTACCTATTGATTACTAATAGGCCTTCTCGCTCAGTCTATATACCTGTACATTTTTTCTATCAATGTTTATCTTTATCTTGCTTGCTCTTTGGGGTAAGGCTGTTAAGGAGCAACTACACTTACACAAACATGGATACCACTCTTTTGTCCTTTGGGGGAAGTATGCCAATCAACCAATAGCAGACCACCCAACCTCTTGAAAGGGCTGTGAAATGCATTACAGTTATTCTACCTCCCTTTGAAAATGGACCTTCCAACATTACCTTTGTTCTAATGACTTTTTGCTTTTACTATGGTTTCTAAGCAATGCTGCAGCTGGCATGGGTGAAGCTTGCTAGATCAAAGCACACGCACGCACGCACGCACGCACACCCTCATTCTACAATAGAACTTGGATGGCATAAATTTAAAACAAATTTGTTATATTTGCAGCATCAATAGGGCTAATAGGGACATTTCTTCTAGTGTGTGTCTAGCAGCTATGCCTTCTTTTCATTTTTACTCTGGAGTAGGCAGAGGGCCCACAATTCAGATCTTAAAAGCCCCCCTATGCCCCACACTAGGATCCCAATCCAGATTTTGGGCCCTGTGCCTACTCTACAAAAGAAGGAAAAAAAGATGTAGCTGCTAGACACATATTACAGTATTATATTACAGTATTGGCCCATAGAGTAAATCTACTACTTCAGTATACTGTTCAGGAACAGGTAGATGTCCATAGTTGAAATGGTTCATGCGAATTTGAATAATAAAAGTCACCATTATGGTCTTTTAGCACACAGTGTTGGCCACAACACAAAAGAGCACTTGTTTTACAAGTATGACCATGTTTTCATGCTACATGCTTTTGCAGTGAATGTTAAGTGCCACAGGGACAATTTGGCAAAGAATGGGAGATTCTGTTAATTCAAAACAGTTTTGTACCACTTAAATGCCTGTAGCTATTAGACGTCACAGTTAATAATAAAAATAAAGCAAGCCAGAATCTATACTCCGTTGCCTACAGCCTGTAATAGCTTTTATGTCAGCATCAATATGGAGAAGGTTGAATAATCAGTAGCACAAGAAACAATTTAAAGCCTTTCATTTTATCACACTATTAACATAATCATTAGAGATTACCTTTTTTAAAAAATCACTAACAGTATCTTACAGTGACAATGTAGGTAGGTTTTCTACTGAATTGCCTGGTTTTATTTCTCTGCTTAAATGAGCTGTGATGTTATTTATGTGCATATTCAACCCACTGAATTATAATAAAATAGTTCTGGATACATCACTGAACATGATGATCGAGCACTAAGTACAGGATTCTCCCAGGTCACCTTCACGGAAACTCTACCGATCTTCTTTGTTTGTTGCATTATACAACAGCCTCAGAACAACTGGCATTATGGAAAGATAAGCCAACAGGAGTGGGAGGAGAGATTCCAAGAGGCTGAAAGGCTAACAGCAAAACCCTACGCTCACTTACACTGCCTGAAGCACTTTAGGATTTGATCCAAGTCCCATGCACCGGTATTTCATAGAGAGACACATTCTATGCCAGCAGCAGATCACCAGGGATATGGTGGGGGATCTCCACTGCCAACGCCGGTTCACTGGCAGAAGGCCAAAAACAGGCAGCATCAAAGCCATGTAGGTTTAGCATCAAGGGAAGGCATAGGTTTAGACAGAATCTTAAGTTCTCTGAACCCTGCACCTAGCCCCTATGCCAGTGATGGCGAACCTATGGCATGGGTGCCACAGCTGGCACGCAGGGCCCTCTCTGTGGGCACTCGAGCCATTGGTCACCAGATCGCGAAAAGACTGTCCCCTTCTGCAAAACACTAATGATCTTGTTCTTTCTCACAGTGTGGAACAGAATGATTTTATTCTAGAATTCCTGTTACAGAATTCTTTTCTACATTGTTATCACATTTAAAAGATTTTGAAGAATGATGCACAGAGCATGGCTTGGATGTAAAGCCCTAACAGTTGACCCGAGTGCTGCATGTGTTGCTCTCAAACTAACGGAGTATGAGCCAAGGTTTGACAAATTATCAGCATGCATGCAGTAGCAAAAATCACATCAATTGTGCAAAAGCATGCCCAATGCAACCTTTTACCTAATGCAGTGTTTGCAGTCCAAGACATAAAGTGTTTAAAATGTGTTAAGCACGTTTAGTTTTCTTGTTTATCTTGCTCATCCTAGTACAGGTTGACTTTTACTTTTACTAATCCGACACCTGTAGAAGCAGGGAAAGGACCCGGAGTAAAGCTTGCCCCATACAATTTCAGTCTGGCATATAATCATATTACAAGTTGAGAATCCCTTATCTAAAAATACATGTGCCTAATTATTTAAAAAGTTTGTATAAATTCCCTTCAGGCTATGTGTACCATGTAGTACTATAATAATTTTTTGAGTTGATTTCTTTTTCAACAAAAAACTGTATCATTGAAAGCTCTGTTATTGTGTTTTTCTTTTAAGACAAAAGATGTTAATTAGTTCAGACAACTGTATGAGTTGTTTTTCTAAAACTAAAACCTTGGTATTCAGGTTTAATTGCAGTGTTGGCACTTTGAAATAAATAAGTTGGTTTTGTGTTGCAGTTTGGGCACTCGGGCTCAAAAAGGTTCGCCATCACTGCCCTATGCAAACAAAAAGCTGGTGTAGGTTAAAGTTTTCCCACTGACTTCCGTGGGAAGTCAACATGCACTACAGCCACCTCTTCCCACTCCACCACATCAGATTCTGACCAACCTGCACCCATTCACGGCACACCAGCACCAGTATATACGCCCAGAAACCCTATGAAAGAGCCCCAAGCTGCACATCCTATTACTCTGTCCTCATGTCATGCGCACAAGGGGAACCGAACAATGGAAAAAGGCCACTTTGTACAGAAAGGGAGCACTCTGCATAAATAGCCTGGCCTCAGAACAAATATAGGAAGAGCAGAAATATAAATATGGCTGCAATAGTGTGTACACACATCCCTGAGAGTAACTCCCATTGAACTCAAGGGGGCTTACTTTTGAGTAGACAGGAATATTACACTGTGAAAGATGAGCAGGAAACCAAGAAACGTGTGTGCAAAGTAACTCTCTTTATCTTCAACACTGTTGAGAAGCACAGTACTAAGTACCTTATAGAGGGTATGCAACACACGACAGAGGGTCAACAGAATTTTGACTTGTCAATGGGCCTTTTGGAAATGTCAATATTACACAGGATTCTGTGTTCCCCCCGTTCCACGAAGCCAGCCCAGAATCAGTCTAGGCAAGCTGCTAGTCAGGGCCGGAAAAGGAAGGAAAGAAAGGGCTAGGCTGCTTAACCACACCCCTTTCGTCATTTTTCGAAACCACCCCAACTTACTTTTCCATCTATATCTTCACCCTTATGGGTGAATTAGCATCTGTGGATGAGTGGTTTTTTTGTTTTGTTTTTTAATATTTTATTTATTTTTCAAAACAAATTATAACACAGAAAATATATTTAGCAAAATACAAAATTATCACACAAATATAACATAATCAACATACAATAAATCATAAAGTGCTCCCCCCCACCCTCCAAGGGACCAATTAATATACTTCTATCCTCTTGATCAAATAAAGTCTAAATTCCAAAAATATAGCATATCCTGACAAGGCATGTTACCCTTCCCCTTTATTAATACATAGTCTAGTAATTGATTCCATATCTCCATAAAATTATTCTTCTTTAGCAATCCTTTTTTGCATTTGATACTACTAGTTAGTTTATCATTTAGGGCTATGTCCCAAACTTCCTTATACCAGTCTGTTATTAGGAAAACATGTTGTACTTTCCAATTTCTCGCTATCATTAGCCTGGCCGCAGTTAACAAGTTTACAATTAACTCCTTCGTATTTTGATCACAAATAAGCTTCTCAGTTATTGATAACAATGCTAATTTTGGACAGACCTCTAAATTAGTACCAATAATTTTCGATATTTCTGTAAAAACCTCTCGCCAAAACACCAATACATTTTTACAACTCCACCACATATGAGCATATGTCCCTTTTTCCTGACATCCTCTCCAACATAATGCAGATGAGTGGTTTTAATACAGACTAACAGGGGCCCTACCTTGAGCAGCTCTCAGGCCTCTAACTCCACTCAGGCACAAGGGGAGGGAAATCAACCAGATCTATTGGACTAGCAGAACTTGAGGTAAAGGTGCGGGAAAATGACTCGGGCCCCAGCATCATAACTGGGCCTGAGCCAGAGCCTGTCAATTGAGGGTTCTTCAGCCAGGTACCCCTGAAGTGAGACCTCCTAAGTATATTCCCTTGGGGCATGGACCTTCCCTGCCCCCCCTCTCCACACCAGGGATAATATGTGCCCCTGTGTCCACCTGTGAGCACAGACAGTGAGCCTGGGAAAAATTGCCCAAGAGCAGCAGCAGTGCTAGGCTCTAGGCCAGAGGCCTGTCCCTTTTAGGCAGTGGTGGGGAGCCTCTGGGCCTCACTTGATCCTCACTTCTGCATATGTGATGGTTGTTATGAATTAGTATGCAGTACCAGTTTCTTAAAATCATTTCTTCTTGAAATGAAAAGGCATGAGCTATCAGTTCACCCATATTGCTATCAAAAGGAATGAACTGGGTACACAGTAGTGCAGCCTTCCCCCATCTGGTGCCTTCCAGATGTTGGCCTGCTGGCTGGGGATGACAGTAGTTGTAGTCCAGAGGGTACCAGGTTGGGGAAGGCTACATTAGAGATTTGCTTGTGAATCTTCTTCTGTGGCAGCTAGTGTCACTTGTACTGTATTTTGGAAATCCCCCAACGAAGAGGAAGCAAGGAATGGCTGATGAAGGACCCAGTGGTAAACAGAAATGGACAAACTAATAGTGATAAGTTTATCTGAGGGACAAGGAAAGCAGTCGTCATCATCAGGCGATCATTCGTGACCGAGTAAGATTGTCTTCCAGGATAAAAGGAGGAAATTCTAAAGAAGATTGTGTAGGCTCTAGCGATGGGTCCGTAAGTGACTGTGGAGGCCAATTCTAGATCCACACAGCTTCCCACAGTGAGGACACAGGTTACCAGATGGAAGATGGTCCTGTAAAGGATTCGTTTGACGTGCTTTTCGCTTAGCACGTTTCTCCCTTTCACCTTGCACTCGGGCTTCTTCAAAGTCCATGGAACCTTTGTGAAAGGCCAACCTCCAGTTAGATCGTTCATGGGCCAGAGCTTCCCAGTTTTCGATGTTTATATTGCATTTTTTTAGATTAGCCTTATGAACATCTTTAAACCTCTTATATTGACCACCGATATTCCGCTTTCCATCCTTGAGTTGGGAGTAAAGTAACTGCTTTGGGAGACGGCAGTCAGGCATTCGAACAACATGACTGGTCCACTGAAGTTGGCGTTGAAGGATCATTTTTTCAACGCTAGTAGTCTTTGCTTCTTCCAGTACACTGACATTTGTTCGCCTATCCTCCCAAGTAATTCGCAGGATTTTCTGGAGGCAACGTTGGTGAACAGTTCAGCAGTACTGAACTGTTATTAGAACAGTCAACCCCTGGTGTGGTTAAGCAGCCTATTTACTCCACACTTGTGTAAATGGAAGAACTCCCTCAGTCTTACTCAGAGTCCCACATGAGGTTTGAGGGGTTTGTATATCAGGTCAATTGGTGCAATCCTATGCATGTTTAGAGAGAGAAAAAGTCCTACCACTCCTTACATGGCTGGCTGGGAAATGCTAGGAGTTGTAGGGCATTTTTCTGTCTAAACATGCATAGGATTGCACCCTAGGAGCGGATCCATGATTTCAGAGCCTGTAGATGACAAACAGCAATTAAAATAACCAGGGTGGTTATTCACTGCTGTCTGAATGTTTTCTATACATGCTCAGACAGTACAGCCCACGAGCCAATTAGGAATAAAACATGTAGCGAGGATCTCCCAAACCTTTACAAGAAGGGCTCTGTAATAAACATCTCCTTATGAACTGAGAAGTTATTCAACAGAGGTTTGCAACAGGTTTTGAGTGGGAAGATACTACCGTACTAGGAAAAATTTAGGACGGAACCCAGACTTCATTTTTCAAAAGAAGGGTGAAGCCAATTTTTAATTAGTTAAATTATGAACTAATAATTAGCCTATTTGAAGGACTGCCAGGATTCCTGACCATTGGTCATGCTGGCTGGGGCTGAATCTTAGAGTTGAAGTCCAGAAGATACATCTGGAGGGCACTGGGTTTTGGAAAGCTGGCGTACACCAGACATGTATCTGTTTGAGGCTTAAGATCAGCATCAGAGGCCCTGCTCTCTGGTTCAGCAGTGAGAGCTATTAGCTTGGGGAGTTCACGGACACTTTCTCCATGGTGGCTCCCCTGCATCGGTGTAATATCCTCCCCAGGGAGATACATAGGACCCCCCTCTTTCTTGGCTTTGAGAAGTGCCCTAGAAGACTTATTTTATTCTAGCTTGCATTGGGATGATTCTATTACACTGTGTTTTAATAATGGTTTTATTTGCTGCTGTTATTTTAATGTCATTTATTCTTTCTGATTGCTATTTTACTGGTTTAATAGTTTGTAATCTTATTATATTGTTACTCTACTTACTTCCCTGGGCGGGTGAACACCCTAAAAGGCTGGATAAAAATCTGTTAAATAGATTTTTTCCCCCTTGGTTTCACTTTCTAGCACGGGCAAGTGCAGACACCCTTTCACTCTGCTGAGTTAACATGCAAGAACCACTTGAATAGAAGGAAATCCTCGTGACATACTTGCTGCGTGTGTGCTTCTGAATATAAAGCAGGTTAGATATATAGAGTGCGGAATATAAATAATATTTATCCATCTATAAAGATAGAGATGGAGATATATAATATAAAGCAAGTCGTGCTTACATTCAACCCCTAAAAAAGACATTTGGACACAACTAACACAAGGGAATTTAAAAGATGGGGAATTACTGATACAGGCATGAACGTGAGTTCTCATTTAAAATAACATCTAGTTTCAACCAAGAGTAATTAATGCACATTGGAAGAAACACAACAAGAGAAACTACAATAATTGTAGGAACTGTTTAGTCAAGAGAGAGAGAGAGAGAGAGAGAGAATAGGCAAATGGCTGCAGCATTCTACAGTCACATCAGAAAGTATATATCAATTGAATCAGTTTGGTTCAAGATGGTATAAAATCAATTTCTGTCAAATAGACATAATGTAACATCATAACTTAAGAGTACAGTACCTATAGTACAAAGCATGCAAAACAAAAATAAATTAAGTTTTTATTACAAATTTCATGATTAAACAAAAACAATGAGTGTGTGTGCATGTATTTGTAAGACATACAAATAAAAGTAAGTAACAAACAAAAAGTAACATACAAAGATGATTTAAAAAATAAAGTAAAGCAAAAGGCATTACCTCATAAGCAGAGAACATGTATAAACTGCGTATTAAAAACTACCAATGGTAGCATTCATTGACCTGGTTTGCACGTAATAACCCAGAGTACAGGTTGAGTATTGGTTGTCATTGAATTGTGGGTTGTTGTTGAATCATGGGTTGTCACTACATGTGAACCCTGCACTATGGTTTAACTATGGGTTGTTAACCATGGATAACCCAGAATTCATTCCAACAACAAACCATAGTGCAGGGTTTGCATGTGACAACCCATGATTCAATGAAACCCATACTCAATCCATACTCTGGCTTGTCATTATGTGTGAATAGTCATAGTCAGGCCACACAGCTATGATAAGATTTCCTGGTGCGTGTTCCCCATAGGGAAATACCAGCTAATAGGCAAGGGGCAATAACTGCTATAAGTTAATGCTCAGTAAAAATATAATACACATTAATGCTCAGTAGACAGGGGAAACTTTTCTCTCGGTACCACTACCATCAGTGGCACATTTGAAGGGAACATGAGATGGGGCCTTCTTGGTGGCTGCTCCCAGGCTTTGGAACTCCCTGCTGAAGGAAGCTAGGTTCTACGTAGATTAGAAGTAAATGAAGTGTTTTGCAAACTCATCAGTGAGCCTGCAAAGGCTCCAATATTGGATTCACTGAATATATTCATTGGGTACATGAAAGCAACCCTTGAACCACTCGGAAAAGCTCAGGTGGACGTGATGGGGTCAGTACAGTAAGCCTTCTTGCTTCCTCCACTGTCATGCCATAGGTGCGATTATGCAGTCTTATGCATGAGAGTTCAATCACCCTCATGACAAGTCTTATGCTACTTGCTCTCCATCCATCTTCCAACCTGTTTCACTGTCTGGAGTTCCCTGGTAAACCAGAGGGCCATCCAAACTCCACAGTGCCAAAGAAGGCTCTCAAGAGCGATTATATTGATGGTCTGTTGCACCTCGCCATTCCACAATGTGACAAGGGCCTTGACAGAATCGCTGACTCTCGCTACTGGAAAATCATCCAGAGCATTCAGGAATCCATTGGATTTCATAAATCCTGCAGGAAGGGACTGGCACCATGAGACCAATCTTCAACAGAAAGTGGCAACTGGGTGACTTCCACCACCACCAACAGACCTCACGCCCTGAAGCAAAGGACGAATCAAGGGTATGCCCCACCCTATGTATTGGGCTGGTGACAAACTGAGACAGCTCCATGGTTGTCATGGAGGGCATCCGCTTCTGTTAAGGCAGCCAAAAGGTGGATGTTGAGGTCGCACAGGACCAGAGTCCTAGGGTTCTCCAACACCACATCTGAGACTGCTTCAGCCAGCTCCGCAGGAAGGCCATCAGGCAGCAGGATGGGTGATATAGGCCCTTATAGCTCATCTCAGTGGGGTTTGCATAAGAACATAGGAAGCTGCCTTATACTGAGTCAAGCCATTGGTCCATCTAGTTGAAACTGAAGGCTGAAATGCTTAGCTACTGGCACTAAGAACTTTAAGCTAAAATATGCAGGTATTCTTTATAGTTTTGTCTTTGCCTTTGGCACCGCTCCCTTTGCCTTCAACCCCACCCACCACTAGAATGCAGCCCCCAAGATCTTCTCCTAAATTAAATTTGGCTCTCAGGCTGAAAGAGGTTCCCCACCCCTGTTCTAGACAGAGCCTAGGTGCATACACTTTGCAGGCACATCACGTCTTTCCAAAAGATCACATACATGTTTGGTGGTTGGAAGGCCAGGGACAACAGGCATGATCCTAAACCCACCTCTGTACATTCACTGATTGAAAGGGGTTCTATGTGGAGGGAGGGAAAGTGTTCCAAGCTGGAGACTGTTTGTGTATTCTAAGAAAATTATAAACCAAATCCATGAAGTACATTTCCAGTGGATGTTTAGGAAACCAAAAGCTCGTGCTAGTTTAGAAGGTTATTCCCACCCCCCCAAAAAGCTGATATGCAAGCCATTCAATCATTATCTTCCCATTTGAAACACTCCAAATTTAGAGAAATTTATTTCTTTTCGTTTTCTAGTGAGACACTTATTCTTCTTTTGCCTTTCTTTTCTTTCTTTTGCAAGACCTCTTGACTTTAGCAAAAATCGGATTAGTTTCAAAGATGTCAAAGATCATTGCCTTTAGGGCTGAACTGCCACAAAGCATCAGCAAAGGATGAGTTAGATAAGCTTACAAATGTCAAGTGCTTTCCCGCAAGGGGGGGGGGAACTCCATCTCTTTCATATATTGGTGTGTTTAAAACACACACACACACACACACACACACACACACACACGACACAACCCTTCCTTGAGGACGTCACTGTATTCCTTTGCAAGACATGGCAAAAATTCTGAAGAAGCCAGTCACAAAAAGGCTGCTGTAAGAAGCAAAAAAGCCTCCAGCTTGAGACTCCATAAAATCTAATGACAGCTTTAGGGTCCTGTAGGGTCCTCCAACCCAAGTTAACTTTTAAGAGGTAAAAAAAAAGATCAGTCTGGAGCTTTCTATTATTGTTGTTGTTATATTTTTTTATTATATAAATATATAATCTATATAATTTATTATATGAATATATAATCTATATAATTTATATAATTATATTTATTTATATCCCACCTTTTTCCCAGTACTAGGACTCAAGGCAACTTTACAACATTAAAGCTTGTACAATTAAAACATAAACAGTAATACCTTGGATTGCAAGTAACTTGGTCTGAGAGCGTTTTGCAAGACAAGCAAAAATTTTTTTATAAATTTTGACTTGATAAACAAGCAACGTCTTGCAATACAAGTAGTGTAGGGATGTATCCGCTCACCTCGAGCGGGTGTAGCGGACTGAAATCAGCCCCGCTCACGCCCGCCAGAGACTCGCTTTGATATAAGAGTGTTTTGGATTACAAGCACGGTTCCGGAATGAATTATGCTCTCAATCCAAGGTATTACTGTAAATAGAAATATACAAAAGTTAAAATATAATTAAATCAGCTATAATATTAAAAGTATATAAAATATCAAAGTTAAAAAAGCCATAACATACATACATAAGCAGAGCAGCTGCATGTTTGTCCCCCTTGACAAGCTGTAAAAAAAAAGACTAGACTCACTTTACAATTCAATAAGAAAACACTGGGTTCACACAACATGATAAGCCATGGTGGCTTATAAACCATGTTTGTTTCAGAGTGGCTTGTCATGTTGCCTGAACCTGGCCAGAGTGACCTGTGGCTGTGTGTGGTTAACAAACCATGCTGCTGGGTTCAGACAGCATGACAAGCCACTCTGAAACAAACATGGCTTATAAGCCACCATGGCTTATTGTGTTGTGTGAACCTAGTCAATGGCTTTAGCAGTGGGATAGTTTGAATGAAATGGCCAAACAATGGTTTGGCATCTGGATCTGAGTCTTGGGCTCACGTGTTCCCCATTTCCTCCTCCCCTTCTGCATGTCAGTTCTCTCCCTAGCTTTGTTCAGGCAAACCACAGGGTATCTTATTTTATTCTGATCCCTCAGCTGGGCTTGCTTCATATCTTCCCTGCTCATGCCCATTGCCCCACTGGGTCCAAGTTCTTTGCTAGAGCGGCTTTGCGTGGTAGAATTTGCCATTACAGTCAAATCTACAAATTGTGGTTGCTCTTGTTCGCCAAACCAGAACTGGAAATCCATTTCAAACTGTGCTATCTAAATCTGGTTTGCGGGGGGGGGGAGCCCTAGTTTGCTGATTTGGGTGTAATGGGAAGCCACTGTTTATCTGAATAATGAAGCCCAGGAGAATTAACGGTGGGGGGAATCTGAGTGTGCAAGGGACAAAAGAGGGGAAAGAGGCAGGCACGAGTCTGAGAATCATAGAATCATAGAAAAGTAGAGTTGGAAGGGGCCTACAAGGCCATCGAGTCCAACCCCCTGCTCAATGCAGGAATCTAGGTCAAAGCATCTCTGACAGATGTCTGTCCAGCTGCACCTTGAATGCCTCCAGAGTGGGAGAGCCCACGACCTCCCTAGGTAGTTGATTCCATTGTCTTATTGCTCTGACAGTCAGGAAATTTTTCCTGATGTTTAGGTGGAATCTCGGTTCCTGTAACTTGAGCCCATTATTCCGTGTCCTGCAAACTGGGATGAACGAGAAGAGATCTTTGCCCTCCTCTGTGTGACATCCCTTCAAATACTGGAAGAGTGCGATCATATCTCCCCTCAGTCTCCTCTTCTGAAGGCTAAACATGCCCAGTTCTTTCAGTCTCTCCTCATAGGGCCTTGTTTCCAGTCCCTTTATCATCCTTGTTGCCCTCCTCTGAACCCTCTCCAGTTTGTCTATGTCCTTCTTAAAGTGAGGTGCCCAGAACTGGACGCAGTACTCAAGATGAGGCCTAACCAGTGCCGAGTAAAGGGGAATGACCAAACAGTGGCCCGTGGTCTGTGTTGTGGCTCAGTGGCAGAGCGCCTGCTTTCCATGTACAAGGTCCCCGGTTCGATCCTCGGAATCTCCAGGTAGGGCAGTGTTTCTCAACCTTGGGTCCCCAGATGTTTTTGGCCTACAACTCCCAGCATGCCCCAGCCAGCATAGCTGGCTGGGGCATGCTGGGAGTTGTAGGCCAAAAACATCTGGGGACCCAAGGTTGAGAAACACTGAGGTAGGGCGAGGAAAGAATCCTGCCTGAAACGCTGGAGAGCCACTGCCAGTCAAGTGTCGACAGTACTGGGCTCGATGGACCCATGGTCGGACTCAGTATGAGGCAGCTTCCTATGCTCCTATAGTTTGGTGACACATCGCAAACCAGTCCAGAGTTATTTAAGAATGCAACTCAGAACTGTAAGGCATAATGCTTTTGATCTTGGAATAGTGATGATTTGGATTTCTCTGCATCAAAAGGGCTTCAGTCCCAGGCTCTCCTCTTACATTCTTTTAGAGTGCCTCACATATCTTAGGGCAGGGGTGGGCAGACATCAGGCTTGCAGGATCTACTTTTTTTCCTTTTTTTTTTTACTAGAACCCCAAATCCTCACTCAGACTCAGCCATGAAGCTCACTGGGTGATTTTGAGCCAAGTGGTATCTCTCAGCCTAACCTACCTCCCAGGATTGTTGTGAGGATAAAATGGGCATCGGGGAGAAAACTACGCGCACCACCTCAAGCTCCTTGACATGCAAATGTAAAAAATAAATAAGGAAGAGGGTGTCCCTAAGCTCATATTCAGCCCAGAAATATATTTTTCAGGACCAGAACTGAGCTCACAATCCTTTCACACAAGAATCTACTCCAAGTTTTTCCCCAGGCTGGCTTCATTTCAGCAGCCTTTATTTTTTTTAATGAAAATAGAAGCCATTTTTTTGGTTGGTATTCTTAATTAGGAGTCAGAAATCCTTGCTGATCTCCTGCAAATCACCTAGAGAACTACCAGAAGATCCTGGTCTACCTTCTGCCCATGCCGACTTAAGCCCATATAATTATGCAATGATCAAAAACCATGCTGGTTTAAGTCCAGACTTAAGACTATCTCATGTTGGCTCAAGCTCCACAAAGCCAGGACATCAGAAGCAAAGGCAGATGCCTTAACAGATGTGCCCCATGATCAGTAATGATGTTGTGCAATGTCACAAATTGGGCTTGCTAACAACTTACCCTCCATGCACCCACTCCAGATGGGGAGGATAAAGTGCCTGGGACCAGTGAAGATTAGATGACTCATTGGTCCTGTATAGTTTTATGAAGCATCTGAGCCTTATGGTATTGCTAGAGGAACCCTTCTGTGAATTGACCCATTCTGCTTTCATAAAGGTACCGTAATATGAGGCCCTGTTCCTTCCACTTCCTATACCTGTGCATGCCATGCCCCCTCCAATTCCCTGAGGGTCAAACTACATATAACTTTAAATATGTAGCTAATAGCTATGAATCCCCCCTCTCCACTTTTTTTACTCAAAAGTAAGTGCAGGAGGCCCAATATGGATGGGCCCCTAGCACTGGGAAGAGGACCCTAGCTTTAACCCCTGCCTTTGTCCCAATTTGGATCTGGGGGGAGGTGTCCGCAATTTAATTACAGCTGTATCATATTTTAGCAATGTAAATTACAGGCATGGGGTGTCCAATCTGGGTCAGGTAAAAGCCCGTGTACCCCTATGCTAGGGTCCTAATCTGTGTAGTTCTTCTGTGAAAGGTCAAATTCCATAACTAAAGGAATAGGCATTGCACATAGAATACACTACATTCCCTCTGCAACATACAGTATAATCCCTCTGCAGACACTGAAGTACTACCGGCATTATAGCTTCAGACTGAAACTGAGCATGTACCATATAACTTTGCCAGCACTCAGTTGCAATTTTTGGACCACTGTTCAGAACTTCATGAAACCAATCAAAGGATTACCTTCCTCAACAAACCTGAATAAAATACTGTAGTAGTTTTCACCAATATGTGAAAGAAATGTATGATATGTCTGTTTAAAAATTGGAATAAAGGGGGTAAATATGTAAATTCTGCAGAGTGGAATTGGGAAAGCATGGCATTTTTTCATCAGGGGCATAAGCAAGCCAATTTCTTATGCTGTCCTCCCCCTACAGCTCCAGTTTGCTTTTGCCCCCTCAACTGACTCTTCAACATTCTGCATATCTTGGAAGGAAACAAGTCTTTATCAGGCTGTCTGTTTTTTAAAATTAAAAACTTTAAAATAAAAAATGGGATAATGATGACAACGATGATGCTTTATTTGGCATACCTCTGTGTACAGCCTTTTCCAGCCACAGAATTGTACCTATTATTAATAAAGATAATCAGAATAAGGAACCATCAATATATTTTCACTAACAATCCTGCATTTGCAGGAAATAAAGATTTGAGAAGTAGATTGTGAAATAACTGGGCCCCTCAATCCTAAAGGGACATAATGCAAGATGACTTGTGCTAATGTAGTCACAACAGCACCATGAAATCAGGAAGTGAGAAAGTCTATCCTGCTTTCAGCTTCAATTGCAGGTTACTTTTAAGAAGTACACCAAGAGGCTGTCTCCAGGATGGCAGAGAAGCCCTTTAGGATAGCATATGGAGGAGCTCTCTCCGGTCCTGTCCTCATCCACTAGGGATGTATGAGATTTCTGCTTGCGGGGTGGGGGTGAAAACCCGATGGATTTTTCCAGATCCACCCTGCAGATTTCATTCCATTTCTACCACACTGGCGTCAACTCAATCTGTCGTGGGTCGAGTCATTATGCGGATTCCATTTTTTACCCCCCAAAATGGTGGCAATTTGAGCAATGGGGGGGAGATCTTGAAATTTGAGGAAATTGTGCCATAATTTTTTTTAAAAAAATTTTTATTGGTGGTCTTGTGCAACTGTGCGTGTTCGCAAGTCCACCTGTCGGCTAGTACCCCGAAGAAGGAGATTCCTTGCCAATCCCGCCCCCCACCTTCCTTCAGAAAGTGCCAAAGTTGAAGATGCAATTGACAAGTTCTTTGACAAGTATGGAATATGGCTCTGTTGGGCTAAATGAAGTAGTTCCTGCAGAGGATGAAACTGACAAGGATATTTACATGAGGGGAATATGCCTCTGCAGGGCTACCTAGTGGACAGGCTAACTTACAATCATGCGCACTTGCACAAGATTGCTAATAAAAAAAAATACTTTAAAAAAAATTATGACACCCTTTGGGAAATGTCAAGATCCCCCCCCCCCAAATTGCATAAATTATAATTTGTGCAAATTATAATTTGCCCACATTTTGATCTGTGCAAATTACGATTTGTGCAGATAGCAGAAGCTGAAAAAATGCAGTTTTTTGTTTTTTTTTTGAATCGGGGGAAAAAATCTGCTACATTCCACTGCCACTTACCGGAACAGGCTTAAATGGAACAGAATTCCCAGTGTCACACATCCCTACACCAGGCCTGCATTCTTACTTTAAAGTGCTCGGTAGTGTACAATAAACCCACTATTTAGTGTGCAATGAGCCCCCTTTTCCATTTAGTGTGCTACACCCACTAAATAGAAAAGCTGAGGACAAACTCAAAAGTCCTTAAGACATATTACACAGCAACACAACATTTCAAGCACACAGCCAAAACACACTGGGTGGGGTTGCACATCATGCTAAGCCACCCTACAAAAAAGTCACAGAGGGTTGGATGTTCGCTGAACAACCCACAGTACACCCGACAAACGATTGGGTTTGCCATGGCTTGTTCTCCCCTTCCTTCCCTCTCAGTCCTCCAGCCAGCTCCGGCACATACAGTATCTCAGGAGCCTTTGTGGCAGACCCTGTCTTGTATCCTCACCCCGGGCCCCTCCCTGCTCCAATCGCTACCCCTTTTCATTCACCACATTTTGGGGGTGCTTCAAGAGTATGCAAATATGTTCATAATATTTTATTATTATTTTTCTCCAGTCTTTCACAAGTGCGCAAGAGCACACTTTCACCTGTCCAGTAAGTATAGTCTAGCCCTGTTAACGTGCTTATATGTTGCAGCTGACAACGGAAGCACCAAAGTGGAGTAGGTAACATACAAGGAAATTGACAAGATGAGGCTGCATACAGGCTAATTGCGCATAGTCGTGAAGGACGGGGTGGGGGGAGGAGAAATAACAGTAAGAGGGACCATCGTGGCTAGGAATAGGGCCTTTAGGCCCACACTCTGGAACTCTCTACTACAAATAATGCCCCTTCTGAGTTTTCGGCACCTACTGAAAACATACCTTTTCCAACGGGCAAGACGATCTATATGAAGCCCTATTTTTGTACATCGCTTAGAAATGTCTTTAATGTAAGTGATTCATAAATATCGTTAAATAAATATATACACAAACAAACAGGCATCAAGCAGAAATACAGATGACATATACCGTTACAATAGTCACATTGAAACTCTAATTTGGAAGCCTGTTCACACCAACACGTGGACACCCAAGAGTTGGGGCCAGCAGTGCAGTCCTACCCCAACATCACATGAGTACCTCTTCACGAGGACAACATATGAAGAGGGTTTGGTGCATTTGCCTCTGGTATATGTGATATCAAACAACCCACACACATATATTCATCAAATGTGTTGAGTGGAGCACCTCTGATGGCTGCAAATTTTGCTTTAATAAGAAAGAGCCCTATGCTGTATATACGGAAGGCTCTTCCTCATGTCTAGAAACTCTGAGCCAATCAGGAAGGATTCCCGGTCATAAAGAAGAGCCCTGTGGTCTAAGAGCTGTATGCAGCACCTGTTGTGTCACCCATGTTGTAGGTTGACCAGCCATGAACTAACCAGGGCTCTCCAACCTTGGGTCCCCAGATGTTGCTGGCCTTCAGCTCCCAGCATACCCAGCCAGCATGGCTAATGGCAAGGGATTCTGGAAGCTGTAGTCCAGCAACATCTGGGGACCCAAGGTTGGAGAGCCCTGAGCTAAACTATTAATCTTTTAAAAACTTAGTATTGACAAGCAGCTCTCCAACTCACGGCTCAATCATAACCTGTGCCTAATGATTGCAATGGAGTTGATATCCTAGCAAATAAGTTCCAGATTACAACAAAGCAGCAGCAATATTAATCCTATATATTGTAGAAATGGTTCCTTTACATCTCATCTCTCCTTTACATCTTTTCCTATACTGTGCTGTGAACATCTGTCCACATTCCTCATTTAGTTCACTGATCTATTTTTTTGCCTACTCAGGATCTTACAAACATAATCAGCATATATATATATATATATATATATATATATGATGGTGTGTGTGTGTGTGTGTGTGTGTGTGGTTTTCATACAAAAGGTAGGCATACAACACTAAACAGCTTGGGGAGGCATTAAGCCTCTATTAGACAAAATCTGGAAAAATGTTTCTGTACTTTTATTTATTTTTTAAAATACAGCTTGCTTTTTTTCCATCCAAGCACCCAAGTTGGTTAGCAAGATGCAGTATCAAAACAATAAAACCATGTAGAAGCACTTGCTACAATGCCTTTATCCTCTAAATATATGAGTATTGGGGGTTGGGAAATCCTAAGTCTTAAGAGACTTCATTAATACTGTGAGAAGCGGCATTCTTGAATCTCTTGGAAGCTTTATCGCCATCTGCTGTCTGTTTCGAGAAATACTAATTTATTGATATTCGTAGTACCTCTGCTTTGCTCAACAGAGAGCATTTATCTCATAGAAGGATATTACATGAGTTAGCAGAAGTGCTAGATAACAAATCAAGAGTTAACATTTAGAAGTCTTTCAAAGCACAGTGGTCTAGAGTACAGGCACCACTCAACAGGGCTTCATGATCACTATGCTGTGTGAGAAACGTATTTTTGTTACAATTTTAATTCAATGTGTTTTATAACCCCCTTTCGCTCTCTGAGCTCCATAGTTCACCCTCTCTTTTCTCTCTGCATCAAATATCTTTCTTAATCCCTTTCCATTAATCTTCCCTCCTTCCTTCTCTCTCTCTCTCTCTCCTCAAGATTACTCTGTATATCCTACAGGTCTTTATTCACACACCCATCTCTCAGTGTCTCCCATTCCTCCTCAATGGAACAGTGCCAAGACTGCACCATAGGCAGTGGTCAGAAATGAGCCAGGAGTTGTGTTGGGGGATAAGAGTTGAGCACCAAAGCCAGTAGTCAGAACCAAAAAGCAAGTCAACTGAAGGACAAACCAGGAGGCAGGACAGAGCAGCAAGCCAAAAGCCAGGACCAGAGTACAACCAAAGTATACAGCAGTGTTCTCCAGCCTTGGGTCCCCAGATGTTTTTGGCCTACAACTCCCAGCATACCCGCATGCTGGGAGTTGTAGGCCAAAAACATCTGGGGACCCAAGGTTGGAGAACACTGGTATACAGGAACACACCAAAGCTCAGGAATACTGTGTCGCCTGGACAAGGCTCAACTGTTCAGGAGGACCCAATGGTCAGCCTAGGTGGGCAGAATCTGTCCAGGGCCTGAGGGTATTTCACTTCCTAGGTAGAAGCTGCAGCCTGTAGTTTGGTGGCTTACCACACCGGGCAGCTATACAAAGATCCACTTTGGGCTCCTCCAGCAGCTCCTCACAATCTGATATCAAAAGCGCACAGGGTGCAGGGCTCTCACCGCCGCCCCCCCCCCCCCAGCAATCCAGACATGGCCTATGCAGCACAGATATCTGGCTTCAACAGGCTGGAAAAGTGACACCAATTCCACCACACGCCTCTGAATCCTAGGAGAAGAGGAGCAATAAAGATGTAGGCCTAGCTCCGGATGAGGTGGAAAATCCAGGTCTGGGCTGTATCACTTCAGACTACAGAAGGGGTTTATATGATTGAATGCGGCTCCATTAAAGAAAACCCATCCCCATGGAAAACTTTCAAGGAGAAGGCTGGGCTACAGTCCTTTCCCCCTGGTGTCAGTTTCTATGTGAAGGGATTTAGAAATAAATCAGTGGAGGAGCATTCAATCCTGTGAACCCCCTTTTGCAGTTTGAAAGTGCTGCCACCTCAATGAGAGCTGAGCCCTTATAATGCAGGCACTTGAATGCTCATGCACCCCTGCATTTGAATGCACACACACACACACACACAGATTTACCACACACCACTAGGTAATTCATCAAGGAATGTTTATAATTAGTCCTACCGCTTCCATTTCAGCTTCATTACATAAATTTGACTGTTTTAAAACAATGCCTGCTGGACCCATTAATCAAGGTGCTTCGTAGGCCAAGCTTGGCTTTTAAGTAAAAAAAAACAAACCAAAACTGTATGGTGATATGTTTATAACTGGATTTTAATGTGGTAATTTCCTCCCTACAGTGGTGGTTTCTCTTGGACAAATACCTGGCTGTGTGTGTGGTGTGTACCCATTGAATGGGTAGGAAGAGTCAAATCCAACTTGGCAAAGGACCTGTCACATTGAAGTAGGGGACTGGAGTAGTGCTAAGTAGTCCCCTACTTAGAAACAAATTCTACTGAAATCAGTGAGAATGCTTGCCAGTTCATTTGGGTACTTCATGCATAAATTAATTAATAATTTATTAATAAATTAATTTATTAATGAAGAATTTATATGCCAACTTTCAAATCATTCTCTCTCTCTCTCTGGTATCTTACAATTAGTATTATAAAACACTTACAATAAATATATAAAAGCATTTAAGTAACAACAGCAGCATAAAACAATTTCAATCAGACAAAAAATCTTCCACTATATTACCATCAAAAGCAGAGAGAGATGACATTAAAAATCCAACTCATCATTTCAATAAAAAGTGGACTGGAAAAATAAAGGTCTTTAAAGCCTGCTCAAGAGCAAACAGGGAGGGAGCCAAATGTACCTCTTCGATCACCACCAAAAAGGCCCTGTCTCTTGTGACCACTAACGGACATGATCTTAATGTTGGGCCTATAAGCAGCAGAGCCTCTGTGTAGCCAATCTTAAGTTTCGGGCAGGTTCATATCAATGAAGGCAGTCCTTCACGTACATGCTCTAAGCAACATGTAATTTTATTTGCTTCACATCTCAGCTTGTTGAACTTGTAGCAACCTTTTGTGGCTTATGGTCAGATCCCACTGCACTTTTCCTGACCCTCTATCATGCTATCTGCTTAACCACTACCCCCACTTTCCTCAGCGAGCTACGTCACGACTTGTGTCCCAACAGGATGCTCATTTCAGCCATGTCTCACCACCCATCACTGTCTCACCACACAGCTGACTAGCTGAACTGACCAGGAGATCCAGTCTGACTCAAACTGGGCCACATTAGCCACTTAAATATGGTGCCACTCTGGGACAAATTACTGGAAAGTACTTGTCCTTCCTTAATGAATAAAGAGTGGCAACCACTTGGAGGGCTCGGCCAGCTATATAAAAAGGCTGTGATCTGCAAGCTACTTATGAAGCCACCATTCAATGAAGGGCTCAGAAAGAGCAGGAATAACCATTACTTCAACCTGCCTGTCACTATTAGGTATCCAGTTAAATTCCATCAAACCATAATTAATTAATTCAATGTGACAGGTCCTTTGCCAAGTTGGATTTGACTCTTCCTACCCATTCAATGGGTACACACACCACACACACAGCCAGGTATTTGTCCAAGAGAAACCACCACTGTAGGGAGGAAATTACCACATTAAAATCCAGTTATAAACATATCACCATACAGTTTTGGTTTTTTTTTTACTTAAAAGCCAAGCTTGGCCTACGAAGCACCTTGATTAATGGGTCCAGCAGGCATTGTTTTAAAACAGTCAAATTTATGTAATGAAGCTGAAATGGAAGAGGTAGGACTAATTATAAACATTCCTTGATGAATTACCTAGTGGTGTGTGGTAAATCTCTGTGTGTGTGTGTGTGTCCCCAATCCCACCCACCCCAACCTACCCCCTTATTTATTTCTCAGGAGGTTAAAGGACACAAGGCTAATTAAGGCACCAAATGAATGGAAGAGAGAATCATTCAAGGTAAAGACCTACAGTTTTACACATTTTCTGCATCTCTGCCTGGTACAACTTAATCTTCCCCTGCTTTTTTTTTCTTTTTCTTTTACAAAATGATTATGAAGGGGTGGTAAAGAAGAGAGAGAGAGAGAGAGAGAGAGAGCTAATCTTGTCACAGTCAGGCAGACTGAAATTGCCATGCAGTGCTGGGCAAAATGCTACAAATTTGTAATTTAGCCAATAAGAAATTCCTTAAGCCTCTCCTGAATGGCAGGAATGTCTCTGGCTTGTCACTTTCAATCCAGTCATTCGACAGGTTAAGCTTCTAAGAAAATAATGCTCTCCAAACCAGCTATCTGAACAGAAAAGAACTTAAAGAAGAAAACTGACATGGTAGTGCAGGCAGATGATATAAAAAAGCTGATAGTACAGGCAGATGATATCAAATTTGGTGTTAAGAGGCAGTGTGGTGTAGTGGTTAGAGTGCTGTGATAGGGCTGAGAAACACCCAGGTTCAAACCCACACTCAGCCATAAAGCTCAGTAGGTAACCACTTGGGCCAGTTAAGGTGCAATCCTATGCAAGTTTAGACAGAAAAAAGGCCTACAACTCCCAGCATGCCCTAGCCAGCATAGCCAGCTGGGGCATGCTGGGAGTGATAGGCCTTTTTTCTGTCTAAACTCGCACAGGATTGTGCCCTTAGTCTCTCTCAATCTTTTTTATTATTATTATTATTATTTAAAAATTAATGTGAATTTCACCAAAATAAAGGGGGGGGGGAATACAATTTTCTTACAAAAATTAAAATAAACCACTTACAATAGGTGTGTATGAAATGTATATCCATAAGTATATATAAGTGTGTAGTAATGCAGCCATCAATAGAAACATTTGTGCATAAATTTAAGAAAAGGCGGACCAAACATCCATATAGTTATCCCTCTCTCCCTCAATCTAACCTAGTCTCTCTCAATCTAACCTACTTCACATGGTTGTTGTGAAGATAAAAGGAAGAAGAAGACCATGCTGAGTTGCTCAGAGGACAGGTAGGTTAAAAATGTAATAAAGTCATATCTTAAAGAATCATGAGATTGTACAGTATATCAATTGAGCAGGTCAGTATTATAGAATATAGACTCATGATTCTTTACAAAGGGGGTCAATATTCCAAGATCTCTCTATAGCAGCCACATATAATAGGGCAGTGATGGTGAACCTATGGCACGGGTGCCGCAGCTGGCATGCAGGGACCTCTCTGTGGGCACTCGAGCCATTGGTCACCAGTTCGCGAAAAGACTGTCCCCTTCTGCAAAACACTAATGATTTTGTTCTTTCTCACAGTGTGGAACAGAATGATTTTATTCTAGAATTCCTGTTACAGAATTCTTTTCTACATTGTTATCACATTTAAAAGATTTTGAAGAATGATTAGTTCAGGACAACTGTATGAGTTGTTTTTCTAAAACTAAAACCTCGGTATTCAGGTTTAATTACAGTGTTGGCACTTTGAAATAAGTAAGTTGGTTTTGTGTTGCAGTTTGGGCACTCGGGCTCAAAAAGGTTCGCCATCACTGTAATAGGGGTTATCAAGGACATTCAAGGGCACAGTAGCTTCTGAGGCCCATTTTAGGGAACATGGCAGTAGACCAAAAGAAACTCAACAATTTTGTTTTGTTTCCATTTCCAACTACTTTTGACGAGGAGAAGGAAAGAAAGCCAGGTGTAAAGAAACAATAACTTTTTAGATTAAGTAAGATGTCTGTGATGCCATCCCGAGAACACTAACTTGAAAATGCAATTCTTTGAAATCAGCAGTTCTCACTTGCCACAAAATTGTTCAGGTTTGGTAGCAGAAGTTACATAATTCCATAAAGAATTTCAAATATTACTGGCCGATGGCACATTGTCACCATTCCTCTTCCTGTTGGGCTGTTTATGAGTCTTTCTTGTCTTGCCATGAGAACAGACCCTCCAACCTTTGCTTCACCCCCTGCTTTGCTCATCATAAGATGCCCCTTGCACAACTTGCCTGTTCTTCTGCTTTTGTTATTAAGAGAGGCCTATTACAAAGCACTCAGGCTTCCCAGTGGCAGGAGAATTCTTTGAAATAAAACACCGCCCATCATGCATAGTTTCCTATTAACCACATTTTGTCTAGGACCTGTTTCAGGTGTTATTTTATTTATTTATTTATTTGTTGTATTTCTGAATCGCCCATCTGGCCGGCAAACCAGCCACTCTGGGCGATGTACAACATGATAAATACATTTAAAATACATGATATAAAATACATTTAAAACAGTATAAAACAGTATAACTTTTAAAATCTTAACCCACCCCATATTCCCGCCTGAATAACCATGTTTTTAGCGAGCGGCGGAAGCTCAACTGAGAGGGGGCATGGCGGATGTCACTAGGGAAGGAGTTCCATAGTATGGGGGCCGCCACAGAAAAGGCCCTCTTTTAGAGCATGGGTGGGCAGAAGTTAGATCTCCAGATGTTTTGGACTTCAACCCCCACAAGCACCTGCCAGCATGGCCAATGGTCAGAAATGATGACAGCTGAAGTCCGAAACATCTGGAGATCTACTTTCTGCCCTCCCCTGTTTTAGAGCACAGCCATAAGAGGTCTTGTGTTCACTCTGCTTCCTGTGCCTCTGCAGCATCGTTCCAAACTACGGTCTTAAAATGTGCAACCTATCTCCAGATATTTATTTATTATTTATTTTTCTTTCTTTTTTTTTATTATTCATAGGCAGCCCTGTAACAAGAGTTCTCAAGGCAGCTGACAAAAAAAATAGCAATAGAACAATTTAAAATTCAACAACATTAAACGTATGTTACAGCATAAATTAAACATACACGTTGCAGAGAGTAAAAACAGCTTCACATTAAAACAGATTAAAAAGCCTAGGAAACTTTTTTTTTTAAAGGGCTTTGGTGTCGAAATGACATGAGTAGGTGTCAGGTGAGCTTCTCTGGGGAAGGCATTCCAGAGTTAGGGCACCACCACTGAAAAGGCCCTCTCTCCCATAGCCATCCACAGCCGCTCCAGCTCACCTGGGTGAGCACTCTCAGAGAAGGGCCTCCAGAGGTCCAGGTAAGAACATGTGGAAAGAGGTGGTGCTTCATGCACCCTGATCCCAAACCATGAATGGCCTTTAAAGCTCAAAACTAGGGCCACAAATTGGGCCCAGACTGGAAGCCAGTGAAGATGGCAAAGCACCAGTGTGATGAGCTCATATCTCTCAGTCCCAGTTAGCAGTCTTGCAGCCATGTTCTGCACTAACTGAAGTTCCTGGAATATTTTCAAAGGCAGACCCAAATACCATGCACTGTAATAATCTAAAACAGTGTTCTCCAACCTTGGGTCCCCAGATGTTTTTGGCTGGGGCATGCTGGGAGTTGTAGGCCAAAAACATCTGGGGACCCAAGGTTGTTGGAGAACACTGATCTAAAAGGAAGGTACCTACCTGGGCATGTATCACTGAAGCAAGACTATCTTTGTCCAGGTAGTGTTGTAGCAGGAAAGAGGCACTCTGGGTCATGGATGCCACTTGGCCTCCAGTGACAAAGCTGGTAAGAGGCACTCTGCAACTCTAAACTGGTAAGAGACACTCTGGGTCATGGATGTCACTTATGCCTCCAGTGACAAAGATTTTGAACGGAGAAGCATCTGCAAGGGGAGGACTCCTCCACTCCAAATCACACTTCTCAACTGCTTCCCCCTCAGAGATATTATATGCATTTCTGAGTGACATAAGAACTGGTCATCTCTCAACTTTGGCTCTTTGTAACGTTCTAAGCCACACTTGAAAAGATTGCAAGTGGAAACATTGACATAGGAACTGCATAAATAATTCACTGGCACAACCATGTCTTAATTTGTACAATATGTGTGTTATTAGCAAACCAGTCTTAGTACAGAATTTGGTTTCTCCTGGCAGAGAATTTGGGCTAGTGTAGTGCACAGTACTTCACCACGTTTCAAAGTACTTGGTGGTGAAGCAGGGAAGCAGTTAGTTTGAAGACAATAAACGATTGTCAGGGCTTGGATAAATGGGACAATCAATCCAAGAGGTCTGGCATGCAGTCTTTTGCACTCCACTAATGAAGAGCAGGTGACAGGGGTTGAAGCTCTGGCTTCTGATTCAATGAAACTATCCCCCACTGGAAAGGTCAGAAATTAGCACCTCCTTCATATAATGTCCAGCTCATCTCTGGAGAACTACACCTGAAGTAAGGGGCAACAGTAAGCTTGTCCTAAATATGTGCCTGAACACCAGGTTAGAAAGATGACACATGCCTTTTGCTAGATCCACTACCACCAAAAGCAGTATCTTTGAATGAAGTGAGTATCGTGTGGCTGTTAAGAGGATGAGATGTGAGCCAGTAGCAGCACAATCCTATAGTGTGTACGCAGAAGTACGGTAAGTCTTATTGTGTTAAATGGTTCTTACTCCCAGGTAAGTGGGTGTAGGATTGCCGCCTAAGTCTCGGCTTCAAATGTCAACTTAGGTATGAAGTCCCTCAAGCTTCTATCTTCAGACTACCCCCTCCCTAAATAATGGGATAATACAGGGTTGCCGTACAGAGACAATATACACACAGCACTTTGAGCATTCAGGAAATGCACTGCACAGGTTTTATTTTATTACTGTTAATATGTACTAGTAATAAAATAAAACAAAAGAAACCGAACAGTTGGAATGGAAAGGAATTAATGTTTTGCCACTATTTCTCTAACAGAGACTGCTCAAAATAGTAGTGTGTCCAATGCCCTGACAGTAATGTGGGACACAGAAATCAATATGGAAAATCACAGCTTTTGCCAGAGGGGATCTAAACATGAGTGCCAAATTAACCCACACAAACCCTCGAGATTTTAAATTCTAATCCAGTAAGGTCTTTCTCCTGCAAAAGATACATTGAATTTAACGTGAGCAGCACTAGAACATGACAAGGGGTTGTGGCAAAAGTAGAAGGAATAATCCCCACATATGTCACCCTGAATGCCTTTGAAGAAGGCCAGAATACAAGTGTACCAATTTATAAATAACAATTTATGAACGGATACTAACAATATGTCATTGCATATTGCATAGGAACAGCGAGAGAGGAAGGGCAAATGGCAAGGAACTTCTGTGCCTCTCTTGCCCCACATCTGGGACGAGATTCCCCCCTTCACACAGTAAAAGAGGATGTAAAAATGCTTTTCTCTCTGACTATTCTATATAACATACAAAAGCCACTCTCAAAATACATGGTGAAAGAAACAGGTTTAGTTCCTGAAATTCTTTGCAGACAGGGCTGCAAGAGAGAGGAGGTAAAAAAGATTAGGGGAGGACAAGCGGGGGGGGGAGAAAATAAATAGCCCTGACCAAGATCTGTTTGCCCCAGATCTAGTTTTCTCTCTGGTCATTCTAGACAAATTCTGGCTTACCACCCCTTATTAGTGAGACTGAGAAATCCTCCTGTCTCCCAATCAAACCATACAGGTGGACCCATTGCTGAGAGATGAGTTATCTCCCTGTTCAAAGTCCACAATTATATTTTGTTGTTTAACTATTGAAGGAATTTTATAGAAATCAAAGTGAAAAGTGAGCGGACAGGAACATAAGAACACAAGAAGAGCCATACTGGATCAGACCAAGGGTCCATCTAGTTCAGAATTCTGTTCACACAGAGGCCAGCCAGCTGCCCATGGGATCCCACAAGCAGGACATGAGTGCAACATCACCCTCCCGCCCATGTTCCCCAGCAACTGGAGTACATAGGCATGCTGCCTCTGATACTGGATAAAACCATTTGGGTGAGGATGCTTGTTCTTGTACACACTGACTTAAGGGCCACGTTTAAAGTTTATACTTTAAATCCATATTTAGCAGCTACGTCTTCTCCCTCCCTTCATTCCCCCCCATTTTTACTCTAGAGTAGATGCATGGGGGCGCTGATGTGAATAACACAACATAAATACTAACGTTTTAAAACAAATGCCACACTTTGGAATATTCCATGCTCACTGTACTATAACTCTCACACTGTCTACAGTACCCTTTGATTCACATCAGAGCAGCTGAAGAAGGCAGAAGGCAAAATGTTTTGCTTTAAAACTTTAATATTTCTACTGTATTACTCAGTTTAATAAATACAGTAATACCTTGGATTGCAAGCATAATTCGTTCCGGAACCATGCTTGTAATCCAAAACACTCCATCACAGCTAGATGGAGACCATCTAGCTGTGAGTCCTGCAAGACCTGGTCCCTGCTTCCCTGGCTCATCACACCTGGCCAGGGAGGGTGGGGCCCGACTGACTCCAGCTACAAAGGCTGCTGCTGCTCCTGCTGAAGGTGCCTGGAGACCATCTAGCTGTGAGTCCTGCAAGACCTGGTCCCTGCTTCCCTGGCTCATCACACCTGGCCAGGGAGGGTGGGGCATGACTGACTCCAGCTACAAAGGCTGCTGCTGCTCCTGCCTTTGTTTGTTTGTTTGTTTGTTGGTATCTGTAATTATTTCTGTTGTATTTTTTTTTGAATATTTAGTGTTTTTTAATATTTTTAAACTTGTATTGCTGTTCTTATATTCTGTAGATTATTTTTTTTTAATACTATATTCAGTGTTCCTTGATGTTTTATGTTCATGTCTTTTAGATTGTGAGCCTGAGGGCAGGGACTGTCTTATTATTAATTTGTGTAAGCCGCTCTGAGAGCCTTTTCTGGCTGAAGAGCGGGGTATAAATGAAATAAATAAAATAAATAAAAATATATCAAAGCGAGTCTCTGGCGGGCGTGAGCGGGGCCGATTTTGGCCCGCTACGCCCGCTCGAGGCGAGCAGTTACATCCCTACGTGACTTGTATTGCAAGACCTTGCTCATTTATCAAGTCAAATTTTTTTTTTTTTTTTTGCTTGTCTTGCAAAACGCTCTCAGACCAAGTTACTTGCAATCCAAGGTATTACTGTACTTGGTTTACGTGATTAACTGCATCCTTCTGTGATCCAGAACAAACTTGTTTAATGCTTTAAAAGTCCTGTTCCTCATGTGTGTGTGTGCGTGTGTGTGTAATATCAAACGGGGGGGAGTATCAATCCCCCCACCACTGCAAAAAGTAGTCATGGATTCCTCAGTACACTTCTGAACTCCACTTGGAAATTATAGGCAAGAAACAAATTGGGTATTCCAACTGGAATGAAAAATAAGTGCACAATAAAAGGGTGTGCCTGGGTGTTCCCAGCGCACCATGTTCTTGGCACAGCGTTGCTAGTTGTACAACAGCATTCTCTATAAATACTTTAGCTGGCATAACATAGGCTCATTAACATACCTTTTCATAATCCTTGCATATTTTTTATTTTTTTTAAGGTGGTAGGGGTGAGCTCTACAATCCATATAATTAACTTCTAGGCATGATGTAACACCTCTGTAACTGGGATAAAGTCAGGTTTTCGCTATCAAACAGTCCCAAAGTTGATACAGACATTAATTTGCTTCCTGATGAGATTTAAGGCAACTCACAAATCCCTTTGCTACTAATCTTCTGTCTTTCAAAACAGAGCAGTGATTTTTTTAAAAAATAAATACCAGTGATAGCGGAGGACATTCTGCCACAGGAGTCAGAGCTGGGGGCCTCCTTCCCCCCTCACATACTTTGGAGAATGCTCTCCGTGGTGGAAGATATAAGTTCGCAACTCTGCCAAGATCCAAGCCTCAGTTCAGAGGCAACCTTGGGGAAATGGTGTGCTGGCCAGTCTTGCATTATCTGCTTGTTTTAACTAGATTCTCTATGGTCTACTGGGTGTTTTAAGCAAGAACATACGCACTGGTCAGACTACTTGGCTTTTGAGGCCCCTTCCAACTTTGATTCTCTGACTCTCTTAAAAGTGAAGACATCACTAATCTGCTCAATAATTCTGAAGTTAAGAAGTGCCTTCCTGGATGAGACCAAGGTGCACCAAGTCCAGCATTCCTTGCAAGAATCCCAGAGACAAAACAGCTAAGTAGTCCACATTCTGCCGACCCCCCATCTACCGAAACATGACATTATCACACACCTACAGTCCATATCTAGAAATCACTTTACTTGGGAAAGTAACAGCATTTCTTCTATCTTCCACCTATCACCCACATTCATGCTAATATTACCTGGAGATCCACAAACAACATATGGCTTGGTTCCAATGTTATCGGGTTGCAGCCCTCCACGCTGCTTTGCATGCTATTCCAGAGGTTTCTTTAAGCTTCAAGAATAGCTTGTGGGGCACACAAGGATCTGCAGCAGGGTGAAGGCAAGAAACCCCTCTCTATCCATGCAGCACGGTGCTCCATTCTCTGGATTCATGCCTATGATTCTAAATATTCATTTTTTGAGGATTTTCATTACAGCGTCAATTTAGCCAGGCCCAAAATGGCAAGTTGTCTAAAACTGTCACAGAAACAATGGTTGGTTAAGAATCTTTATCCTACTTTTCTGGCAACACACACAATTTGTGCCTTCAAATCCCTCAAATGTATGACCTATATCTTCAGAACCTCATTTAAAAATAAAGTTTCTAATCGTTATGGTGGCAGAGCTATTTGAAATGTGATTACAAGAAGGCTAATTGTGTGTGGGGCGGGGGTTGTCCATGAGTTCTAAGTCCAATCTCAATACTTTTCAAGACCGCATTGGAAGATAACAATATTGTACAACATACAATGGTGTCTAGCAAATTCATTAAAAAAACCTATGATGCCTAGCAAATTAATAAAAAACTAACATTACAGTAATACCTTGGATTGCAGCATAATTCATTCCGGAGCCGTGCTTGTAATCCAAAACACTCGTATATCAAAGCGAGTCTCTGGCGGGCGTGAGCGGAGCCGATTTCGGCCCGCTCGAGGTGAGCAGTTACATCCCTACAACTACTTGTCTTGAAAGACCTTGCTCGTTTATCAAGTCAAAATTTATTTTAAAAATGTGCTTGTCTTGCAAAACGCTCTCAGACCAAGTTACTTGCAATCCAAGGTATCACTGTATACAACACTAATTAGCTATACTAACAATATGTCTACACACACCAAAAATGTCACTTAGCTGTTGCCATCCAACTCATTATATAGTTTAGGCCTTAGGCCCTTACAAACTGTGAACCACTGAGGTTTCAGAAACAGATTCCTGTGGCGCCACTGGAACTTAAACTTTTTCTTTAAAGAACAAAGCGTTAATGTTTGTTCTCTCTTGACTTACAGCCTATGCAAAGCAATGCAGCTATGTAGTGGTTTGGAATACGAGTTGAGAAGTCCGCAGTTCAAATCTTGCCTCAATCATTAACTTACTAGAGGGCCTTAGGTGAGCCTCTCTCACACTCAGCCTCCACCTTACAACAATCCTGCATGTTGCACGGATTACCAAGATAATTATCTGAATTAAAGGCAAGCTGAAAGTTCTCATAAGAGAACTTGCAGTTCAAACTTTGGTACGTCTTGGGGGAGTGACAGGTACCCCCAAACCACCCAGTTAATCTTGCTCACCTGTTATCACCTGTTTTGAGGTCCCAGTAGCAGCAAATGTGGTCCCCAACATCATCATCATTTTCCCTTTCCAGGGATTCATTCCCAAAGTGAGGGCAGGAACCATCACCCTCACTCTGATTGGCTTCAAGGATTTTTCTTGCCCTCACTTTAATAATCCATTAAAATTTTAAAAATAGTGGTTCACCAGCTGCAGAGATGCTTGGGAGAACCATTGCTGGTGGCAAGTTTGCTGCCAGGAAATTCACTGGCAGCTTAATCCCCTTTCGCACCCCCCAAATAGCCAAATGAGCCCCGCCGCAACATCACAGCCTGTAAATTGGGGTGGGGGTGGGGATTGGGAATCCATTTGGGCTCAGACCCAGTTTGAATCTCTGAGAGCCTTAAAGTATGTCTGTCTAGAACTTTCTGTCTGTACTACTGCTATTGGTACCGCTACTGGGTACATAGGATATAATACTAGATATAATTACTGAAAGCATGTCCCATTGAATTCAGGGGGATTTACTTCTCAGTAGATATGCACAGGTTTGCATTGATAACCTAAGGCTGCAAATCTATACACACTTACCTAGGAGTAAGTCCCATTGAAACTAATTGGGCTTACTTATGAGCAGGAATGTATAGGATTGCATTGTAAGAAATGTTAGTAGGGCAAGGTTTGGCTGGGAGGGGGGCATCAAAAGGTGTTTGGTGGTCTGACCACTTAAAATTTGCCATTACTGAGCAAGAATGTCAGATATTTGTTTCAGTCCTTATTCTAGTGAATGATCTGCCACTGTTAAGATTAGACTGATGGCAAAAGATAAACGATTTTAGATCAGAACTGACAGCCAGGCCTCACTGAATTCAAGAAAGTTTAGAGATTAACTGCAGGATTTTACAGTACAGAATTTTATTTTTTTTAATATACATTAATCTAAAGCACCTAATTATGGTTTCTGCACACAGACTTTAAGGGTAACTAGTTTCCCACCCCAAACAAATGAGTTGTAAATCTTTAAAAACCTCATGCCTGGAGGTTGGTCACTTATACACCTGGTTCCCATACCTCAGAGGTTCACAAGATAGTGAAAATATCCCCATCCTTTAAACATTTTTATTTCAGATTTGTTCTCCAGATCCTAAAGACTGTGTGACGTCAGTTGCCATTTACTTTGCAGCAAGAGATGAATATGTCCCACATAGGCCATAAAGAAATGAATTTCAGTGATAGGGCTCATGCTTTGTATGTATACGGTCAGTTTTGGTTCTGGGTTTTGGAGGGCCCTTGGGCCAGGCACCCTCACTGGGCCCTCTCCCACAGGGAGCCTACCTTCTCACGAGGGATGTGCTGATGCTGGAAAGTCCAGCTCGAATGAGCTGGATGGAGCTCCTGCATGCTTCCAATCCAATGAATGGAAGCGGGCTGGGTCTGGGTTTTTCTGCAGGCTGCCATCTCTAAGATGGGCTACGGTTTGCACATTTTTTAAAAAAAAATGCTAAGGAAATTTGAGCAAATGGCACAATTTGCATAACTTCATGCAATTTGTGCAAATGGTGGTATTTTGCATGTTTTGTGCAAATCAACAGCCAAAAAGCACATGGATCTAGCACAATTTGCTTAAAATCAGCTGCTTTGCCCAAGTGGCACTAGATCCACGTGCTTTGGGGGTACTGATTTGCACAAAACATGCAAAATACCGTCATTTGTGCAATTTGTGTAGTAAAGTTATGCAAATTGTGCCATTTGCGGAAATTTCCTTAGTGTTTTTTTTTAAAAAATGCGCAAACTGTGGCCCGTCTTAGAGATGGAAGTCTGCGAGCTGCCTCGACTCGCATAATACCGAGTTGGCCCCAGCGCAGGGCTGGCGAACTGGAATCCAGGGGCTGAATCATGAAAATCCATCAGATGTACACACACACAGCCCATCAGATTCCTCCCACATCCCTACGAGTTCTCACCCCCAGCCACCAGCTGCTATTACTCCTCATCTTCTTTCTCACTATCGCTACAAATTGCTTGCTTGATAGGCAGAGAGCCGATGGGCAAATGGACCATGGCATCGACTCTTCCTCCTTCTGACCACCACCATTATCTAGGCCAGAGCGAGAAGCAGGTGAACATGCTGGTTGTAATGAAGAGGAGGAGCAACTCCAGGTGGCTCTTGTCAGTGGCCCATGCTGGGGTGTGGGCCCTTGGCCAGTGCCCAGCCACACCTACCCTTGACACCAGCGCTGCATAAGGTCCCATCCCTGGCATCTCTAGTAAAAAGGTCTTGTTTAGCAAAGTTTGGGGGGAAATAGTCCCTGGAGACCTTGGAGACTGCTGCCAGCCAGGGTAAAGAACACTGGGCTAGAATGGCGAAAGGTCTGTTTCAGAATAATGCAGCCTCAAATGTCTACCTGCTCCTGTATAACAATTTACTTTCATCCGAGTTCATGTACACAGACAAAAGTATTTCTAAATGGTTTCCAAACCTTGGGGAAACAGCAAAATGCAAATAAATATACTCATACACTTATTTTTGAACTTAATCCCTTCAGAGGGAAAAGTTAAAACTCGCATTTAAAAAGTTGCTCCTAATATTTTTCTACTTCAGATTTCTCTAAAATACACGTTACTTTTCTATCGTCAAATGTCTTGGAAAGAAGACACAAGAAAGCACTTTACTTTTTCTTCTTCTTTTTACAATTATGACATAATTCTAATAGAATATAATTATAATAGTTTATAATTCTATCAGTTATTTTGCATAAATTGAAACATATGAGATTACATACACTGAATTTCTAAAATACAAAAAAAAAGTACATGCACTCAAGACAATTGGAAGCATGCCGGCAGCAGCAGGACAAGTATTGACTGCGAGGTGGATCTGTAGCCAGCCCTGACTTTTTGCTACACCAAGCCAGAGAATGACAAGCCCATCAGAGGGTCCAGAAGGCCTAATCAGTAGCCCCGCCCCATTGTCAAGAGTTGTATGGAGAGGGGGTAGCCATTTTCATCTCTCTTTTCCCGTATTTTACTCATTTTATTATTAACATTTGTATACCATATTATTTGCTAAAAAGCCATCAAGGGAGGTGAACAACAATTTGAAACAATAAAATCTTAACAATTGGTGGGTTTGAACGTCACGCTAACCCACCCTGGCTATAAACCACGGTGGGTTGGTTGTTGCGTGAACAACCCATGGTGTGTCCAACAGACAGTGGGGCTCACTGTGGGTTGTCCCCCCCTCCCCCCCGTCCTCCAGCTGGTATCCCAGGCGAGCTGGTGGCTAAAGCATCCTTGTCTCCTTTCCCTATGTTGACATCCAGTGATAGCCCCCCAAAAGTGCTCAAGCAGAATACTAGAGGGGCTGTTACTGGTTTGTCAACTAATTTTTTAAAATTTTTGCACCCCAAATGTGTGCAAATGTTTCCATTTGTTTTTTTAAAAAAATTGTAGTCAGACTTCCGCGAGTGCGCACTTCCACACTTCCAAGGGTTCACCTGGGCAATGTCCTGGAAGGTGTCTGCTGTTAAACTGCAGAAGGCACTCACCATGGACATCAACCCAGAAAAGCTGCAAAGAGGTTTATTTTTCACTTTGCTTTCACCTGACAGCTGTCAAAAGGCAAGCTGTCAAGGAAAAGCAAAGCCACGAGTGATCTTTGCTTGTGAAAGGGGGTGGCCGTTAGATCATCCCCTTCACTGTGAGATCCTCTACTTTTGGGGGGCTGAGCCTGACTCTTCTCAGTGCCCTGCATCTTTTTCACCCTTTCTCAAGACTTCAGGTGCTCAGGAAAGGGGGAAGTGCAAGTCACCCCCTTTTATGGGAGCACGGAGCTTTGACAGCTGTCAAAGATCAGCCTTCCTTTTAAAACAGGGTTTATGACAGGGCTAATCAGGATTTTGTGACAGGCATATGCATATACATATGTATGTGTGTCTATGAAAAAAACCCTGATTAGCCGTGTCCCAAAAAAAAAAAAAACAGCTTTAAAAGGAAACCTGAGTTTTGATCGTTTTGATGGCAGTGTGTGGCCATTATAAGGGAGCAATGATGGAGGCAGGCAGGCTGGCCATCACGGAAGAGGAAGGTGAGCAGGTGTTCTCCATTTCTTCTACTTTATCTACCTACCAAGGCCCTAGTACAGTCATGCCTTGGATTGAGAGCATAATTCATTCCGGAAATGTGCTTGTAATCCAAAACACTCTTATATCAAAACGAAATCCCCCCCAAAAAAAATTGTACAGAGATTTTTAATTTAAGCCGTACTACAGTACTTGTATTGCAAGTCGTCGCTTGTATATCAAGTCAAACGCTCTCAAACCAAGTTACTTGCAATCCAAGGTATAGTAATACCTTGGATTGCAAGTAACTTGGTTTGAGAGCGTTTTGCAAGACAAGCAAATTTTAAAATATTTATTTATTTATTTTTTACTTGATATACAAGCGACATCTTGCAAGACAAGTACTGTAGCATGGCTTAAATTAAAAATCTCTATACAAATTCTTTGGGGGGGGGATTTCATTTTGATATAAGAGTGTTTTGGATTACAAGCATGTTTCCGGAACGAATTATGCTCTCAATCCAAGGCATGACTGTATTACTGTAGTTCTGTTGGCAACATTCCTAGTCTGAAGGATGTCAGTAAATGGGAAAAGCGTGGCCATCCAGGATTTTATCCTGGATGTGGGAACTGACCTGGCATGTATTATGGAGACCTGGTTGGATGAAGTGGGTGGGCTGAATTTGTCCCAGCTCTATCTTCCAGCACAGCACCAGGCAATATGGGGGGGGGGGCAGGGTCAGAGAGGCAGAGTTGTATTTGTAGAGATGGGGGAGAAATTCGTTTGGTCCACATTTTGATGTAAACTTACCTAATTTGCACTTCCAGAACCAATATGGGAACTGAAATGCAGCTATAACTTGACATTCGCACTGTTCCAAATTTTGCAATGCATTTCTCCTATCAAAAGATTATTATTATTATTGTTGTTGTTTGTTGTTGTTGTTGTTATATTACATTTATATCCTGCCTTTTCCCTCTTGTGAGGAACCCAAGGCAGCTTACATAATCCTCCTCCTCCTCTCCATTTTGTCCTCACAACAACCCTGAGAGGTAGGTTAGGCTGAGAGTCAGTGACTGGCCCAAAGTCACCCAGTGAGTTTCATGGCCATGTGGGGACTTGAACCCGGATCTCCCGAGTCCCATTCCAACACTCTCACCACTACGCCACACTGGCTCTCAGGATGCATATTAAAAAGTGTGTATTAGGGGACAGCTCAGCAAAAATGTGCATATTAGTGAAAATAACATACAAAATGCATTACATTTTTGCTTGCAAAAATGCATATATTATAAAAAGTGTGTACAAAAAATGTGTATCTTGGAAGAAATGTGCACAAAAATGTGTGCGAATTTTCGCGTCAACTTTTTTTTTTGTAATCGTAAACTGATGCAGAAACAGCGCAAAAGAAGCTTAGGGTGCAATCCACTTGACTGCGCCCTTGATGCTCATAAGCCTCCAAACCCGTGGGCATCCAGCGCAGAGTGGGAGGAGCGGCAGAGGCAATCTCTGCTTCCCCGCACCTCCCGCTCTGCAATTCGGCTAGATGGCCATTTTTGGCTGTGGCACTTTGGAGGGTGAGGGAAGGAGGCTGCCGCACCATCAGGATAGCTCGTATCCTGGCAGCCCCAGTCTCCTCCCCTCCCTGCTCCCTGGGCCGCCCCCTTGACCCCCTCTCCAAGGTCGGTTTCCCAACCTCGGAGAAGCTGCCAGCGTGGTTCTTTCTGTGCAGGCTATGACAGGGGGGATCGGAGCACATATCCTCAGCTATGAGGTTGGAGCTCTGTTTCTGACCTCAGATCTGGGAATCCAAAGTATCCTATGGCCCCCTAGATGCTGTCTAGGAGGCCATAGGATCACTCTTTTAAGGCTGGGGAAATGAGAAACTTAGTGAAACCAAAATTGATAGATTTGTTCATCGCTAACATCACTCTGACCTGATGCCCCATTGGGCAATCTTCCAGTTCAGAGAGCTCGTTCTTGAGGATAGGTGACTGGGACTGAACTGCCTGTCTCACAGCCCAACAATCTCCCTAGCTGAGCTAGCCGGGGCATTCTCAAGCATGGTGTTGAAGTCTGCCAAGACTGGTGGTGCTGAGCAACTTCAAAATGCATGTGGAGGCTGCCCTGCTGGGAGTGGCTCACGACTTCATGGCCTTCATGGGAACTGTGGGAATGTCCCAAACTATATCAGGCCCTACTCATATAGCAGGACGTACTCTTGACTTCATTTTTTGTTCACCACTTCGGTGGTGATTTGGGTATGGAGCGACAGTATGTGGTCTCTTTGTCATGGACAAAGTATCTGGTTGGGTTTAGGCCTACAGGAACTCCTAACCTCTGCACAGGTGGGGAAACTATTAGAAAGGTGCACCCTTGGAACAAAATGAATCCAAATGGCTTCCAGGCAGATCTAGTAGTGTTTCCTGCCACCTCAAACGGTGATTCTGTTGAAACCCTGGTCGATCTCTGGGAAGTGTCCTGAGCAGTCAACACACAACTGCTTCTGAGCATCTTCTCACTGCCGATGGAAGTGACAGAAGTCCTTTTTTTTCTTTCCCCCCTTTTTCTTGGTGGCTGGGCTCACTGCAGAGGATAGCACTGGCCTGCAGCTGCCCGCTATCAATTTCCTAAGAATGTTTCTGAACCCCATGTGTGGCCCAGAGGCATTAACAGCAGAATCAGCAGGAGGCTTTCTGTTTGCTTTGAAATGATTCCAGCTGTAATTTTTTTTAAATTAAAAGTGGGAGGGGAAGGGCAGCTCAGCAGGTGCCAAGACAGGGGTCCTGGGGCACACTGGCGTCTACCCCTGGTATAGAGCATGGTAAATGCACCCTTGGAGGAAAGACAAATTATGCCCACCAATAAAGAAGCCCCCTCTGGATTCTACCATGTTGGATAATATCCAATCATTTTTCATTGTATCTTTTTTGGGCAAGGTACTTGAGCGCATGGTGGCATCTCAGCTCCTGTGGATTATCCAGACCCATTTCAATCTGGCATCAGACCTGGATTTAGGACTGAGACAGCTTTGGTCACCCTGGTAGATGATCTAAACCAGGAGCCAAACAGGGGGAGTGCATCTACGTTGGTTCTGCTGGACCTCTCGGCAGCATTCAATAACATCAACCATGGCATCCTTCTAGTATCTTACAATAGTTCTGGTCCTTCCTCAGGAGTCAGTTTCAGAAGGTGATCTTGGGGGTGATCAGAAGGTGATCATGTGGAGCAAGATTGTGGCTGGGTGTGAGTGTCCCTCTGGGTGGGGACATCATAATGCTAATAGTACTTTTCAGCCCTAATTGAACGATTGTGAGCTCCAAAAGATTTCCTTTCTTGATGGACACCATCCTGAATAGCTGTTCCGTGGAGCTTTCCATTTGGAAATTGGAACCTCTTAGAAAATTTCCCCAAAATTGGAAAATCTCTTGCTCCACCTCAGTTCAGGAAACACTTTAAAAAAAAAACAAAAAAACTTTTCTTTTTTTTACATAAAAGACTGTCAGCATTCCCTACTTCAGTCTTGTCTACTCTACTTGAAACAAAGACAGACAAATGAGTCTCAAGCCACGCTCTTCTCCCACTTGCCCAGTTCTCCTAGTATCCCTTGCAAAACAAAATAAGGTCAGATGGCAAGTTGTTCAAAAATTGTGTTCTAGATCAGCATAGCATAAGAACATAGGAAGAGCCATGCTGGATCAGACCAAGCATCCATCAAGTGCAACATTCTGTTCACACAGTGGCAACAACCTACCCACGGGATCCCACAAGCAGGAGATGAGTGCAACAGCACCCTCCTGCCCATGTTCCCCAGCAACTGGCGTACATAGGCATACTGTATCTGATACAGTGGGCTCCAATATTTGCATCACTATTCTCCTTAATCAACACCACTGGGACTGTGCCCCCCAGTTGGTTATCAGCTATTGTGGTTCCAATCTATAAAAAAGGGCCTAGGAGTGATCCAACAAACTATAGGCAATGGAGAAACTATATATTTCTCCATTGATAAAACCATTGAAGGGAAGGTCATCATTTGCAAAGGTATGTTTCCTGTTGTCTAATGTTGACAAATATATATCCTATAGAACATCCAAATTCCTTGTAAATGTTTTACAAATGTATACTGTAAAAACCTAATGTTATACGGGAAATTATTTAATTTCTGAAGGTCTATTAACTAAGTTTTGATCGTGTATAATGGCAAATTGCTATGATACAATAAAGTTGTTTGTTTGTTTGTATCTGATACTGGAAATAGCATATAGCAATCAGGACTAGGACACATTAATAGTCTTATCCTCCCATGAATTGTGTATTGGATTTATTATCTATTCAGGGCTTGCTCTATGGGGCCTGGGCCCGTCTGGGTTTCTAATCCTTGATCTTGCCTTCCATTGCACCTGGATCTGAATCTGCTCATCTTGTGTTCCTAGTATATGATCCTGCCCAGCCACTTTCTATGATCTAAATTTGCCAAGACATGCTGGCCAGCTCCTGCAAATTCACCTGTGATCCAGCCTTCTTAGGTACTTGACATATCCAACACCAACACCACACGCAGCCATCATTAGTATCAATATTTACAAACACCATACGTTAAATGCTATAGTCTCTTTAAGTTTGTGATCAAAGATTTATTTTTAAAATCCCAAATTTACCATATTGTTGGTACTATTGTATCGCAATATATATGAACACAGGCTTAGACTGGCTGAAGATTACTACTAACTTCCAGAATCAATTAAGGGGGGGGGGGAATACAATTTATATATGTTGCAGGTACGACAGCAGGGCGATAAAATGACTGCAAATTGCACTTCGTCTTTGAACTTCAGAGTGCACACTTTATTTTCAAACTTTTCAGTGTCACTTAAAAAATAATTGTGATACTCTGCTGTAACTGCTCCAATTCAACTCTTGTGAAATGAAGAAGTCTGCATTTCTGTCTCTTACAGATACAGTTTCACCCAGTAATTAGGAAGCTGGACTAGCAAGGAATACAAAAGCTACAAAAAGAAATGAAGTCATTTGAGCAAAAAAGGATTACTAATGGCTAGCAGCAAAAGACCGTATTCCAGATTAAGACTTTCTGAAACAATCCTTTGTGTGGGATCTTTCCTTAGCTTTTGAACAAAGCTATTCACCAATATATATGACATCAACTTGCTGCCCCGAAAATCAGAGCATCTGAAAATACAATAATTTAGGTAAGTATTTATTTTTAAAATCTCTTCGAAATATGGAGGTAGGTTTCAAACTCTGAGCATGTTTCATATCCACTGTACCAAAAAAATACTTTAAAAAAAAAACCTTCACAGGTTCATTCCTGGCCCAGGTAAGTGAGCCTTTCCTGGAAAAGGCACAGCAGATGCAAACTGTGTGCAGGGGCGTGCAAGGGGGGGGGAGTGATGGAATTGATAGCAAAACTAACTTGGTGATTGCTACATCAAACACTTTTAAACACTTGTGCTACTTAAAAACAACAATAACAACAACCCTCTAACAGAATCCCTGTTAGAAGCGTCACATACCTTAAGGACTTCCATTGGTACCTGAGTAGCAGGAGGAAGGCTTGTTGGGAGGCTGACGTTGATGGCTGGTGTCTGACTCACAGCCACTCTCTGTTGCATGAACTGAGCCGCTTGCTGTTTCTGTAGCTGCTCTCGCCGCTCTTGCTCCTGCATCTGCTCACGCATGAGCTGCTGGCGTAGCAAAATCCGTGATGTCATACTAGAGGAGCTTAGCGGAGGCTTGGAAGCTCCAGGGTGCTCAGAACAGCTGTGGAAAACACCAGAAGACACAGAGAGCTCCATCACTCGTCAATTACGTTTGTTGTTGAAGTTTGAAGCATGTTGAAGCATGGTGAGGGGGGGGGAAGAGTTCATGTGCTGGGGCAAGGTGGGGTATCTTTTGCAAATATAAAAAAGTTGATGGCAATAGTATGGACTGAGATTCCAAGAAGTTGGTCGGTCAGTGGTTCTTAGCTTTGATATCTATTAACACAAGGAGGGCAGTTGTTGAATTCTATTGCTAATATCATTAGTATTCAAGTGGTTTTTATACCACTACTCTGCCACTTTAGAGAAGGATACAGAAAGCGTATTGGATTTTTCTCCCCTTTCAGACAAGACACCTTCTTCTGCTTCTTTGGCAAAACACCTGATAATGGAGCTGATCATGTTCAGACAATGAAATTAACAATGCAATCCTATACAGCTCTACTCAAAAGTAAGTCCGATTGAGTCCAGTGGGACTTACTCCCAGGAAACTGAGCATAGAATTATGGCCTAAATTACTCTTGTGAGCCGCGTTACTTTGATTCATATCACCTATTACTTAGACAGACATGCAAGAGGTGACCTCAGCCCCCACACTCGAGTTTAAAGAGCCATTTGATGGCTGATGGGACAGTTTCGGAGAAGAAAAATCAGCAGGCAGCCTTCATTTCAGCTGCTGCAATGCCAAACGTGAAGACCACTTTTATAAACTTTGCAAGGGAGCTATTGTCTGGCGAAGTTATAGGGAAACTCCGGTGTGTGCATGGATAGGTGTGTGCATTTCTGGAATCATGGCCAGTTTCCTGCAGCATATTTTTAATCTTCAGATTCTGACAAGACCTATTACAATATTAGGACTATATGATCACAATATTGTCAAGATAGACTATCAGTATTTCATCCAAAAGCAAGGTCCTCCGTGAAAGAACAACATTCAAGTCCCTACACTGGTTTAAAGCCACAATGCTAGCATGCTATATCAAGATGTATAAAATGGAAACAATCTAGTACCGTTATATTGATTGTGCATTGATTGCATATTTAACTGATGAAGTTTACTGCCAATATTGCATGCAGGACAGAACTTGTGGTGTGACTTTTCCCACTATACTTGAAAACAAGTTGCTACATGTATTAGTGAGTAAGACAGAAATTTTAAATAATGGAGCTTTCAGAAGTGAGTATTAGGATAAAGGATGCACATTAAAAACTTAAGGACTGCGGCGGCATAAATAAAAAATGTAGATTCTATCTATCCTAATAGATCTTACTACTGAACACACATTTGGCTTTCTTCAGATGGGGTTTGTTTACCACCTTCAAAATGCTAGTGTTTCTAGGGTATCCCATAAATTGTTAGAACCTCTTACTAAAAACAACAGGATTGACAGAAATCTTGTATTTTCTAATCGTGTCCAGAGTTACACTGTTACCTGCATCTAAAGTTAGAGTGTTTCATTCCTCATGTCAATAGCCCACAGTTTGAAAGGTGAGTATTTTAAGACCCACAGAAAAAGGGATCAAATGTAGATTTTTTCAGAGCGCTAACTATTTTCTTCCTGCATTCCCCACCCCCACCCCGCCCAAGAGGTGGGTGTCGGGGCAGAGAATGATGACCGTCTTGCTATTTCAGGCCTGTCAAGTTGAAACATTCCCAGGGAGACTGATCCTTTTGATAAAATAAGAGAAAAAGCTTTGTGGTGAAACTAATGCAGCTGTGGAGTAATCGCACTAATTAGCTGCTCAAGAGAAGTCACTGACTGTGATACTCATGGAGAAAAAGGAATACTTTCAATTAAGAGTGAAGCGTTCTCACATCCTACAGGGCATCACGGCGACTGCCTGAACTTTTCAGTGAGAAAGCCAGCACCTTCGTGAAACAGCTATTGATTCTGACCAAATGAATAGTATACGTTGTATAAACTTTGCAACAAATACCATCTTTCTTGTGTCCAGCAACGGAGAGAGGCTGGGCGGGAGAAAGAGAAATGAGCAGGTTAGTTTTGCAGAAATCTTTAGGAAAGGACCCCATCTGCCATAAGTTTGTATTGAACAACTTCAGCAGTGTGAAAGAGTTTAGAGATCTCCCTCGAGCAATAATGAACTCAAAAGTGGGAGGCTGCCGGTACATGGCGTGCTGAAGCACTTTTGCAAAGCCTGTAGACACTGTGTAAAAATTTCATTATCATGGTGACATTTTTGTACAGCAGAGGCATTAGAAAACAAAATGTTAACTGTTGCATCTTGAAAGAATAATAAATGGATGTCTCATCTAATGATCAGCTCCAAAACACAAAGCAGCAGAAGAAAAATAATCACATCTCTAGGCATCATCAGTATGAACATATTTCTAAAGGCATTGTTTAGATTTTTAAGGGGATAGCATCAACTTCTTTAAGAACTGAGGGCTTTTGTATCCCTTTTTCAGGCACACAGGAGATACCAGAGTCTAAAGCAGGGGTCTTCAAACTAAGGCCCGCGGGCCACATCCGGCCCGCCTTGCCTTTTTATCCGGCCCGCCGGCTGATTGGCAGAGGCAGACTTTTTTTTAACTCTTTTGCTTCAAGCGCTGATTCTTTTAATTCTTTTCCATAATATGGAGGAATTAGTGGTGGTGTTTTACCTCTTATGTATGAGCTGATGTAGCTAAGTCAGATTTCTAATGTTTCAAAAATGCTACTTTGGATTGAAGCAGAGTATGTTCATTTGTGTGATGGCAAAAACAAAAGTATATTTGTGTTAGGCATGAAACAATTGTGCAACTATATATGTAAATACCACCAGCCCTGCCAGGAGTATTCATTAATATTCCCCCTTCTTCCCTCCCCATTCCTTTTTCCTTGTGTGTCGTGTCTTTTTAGATTGTAAGCCTGCGGGCAGGGACTGTCTTGTTAATTGCTGTAAACCGGCCAGAGAGCTTCGGCTATTGGGCGGTATAAAAATGAAATAAATAAATAAATAAATTAAATAACTTTCCATTTAAGGGGGGGGGAACTCACCCCTATCAAGTAAAAAAAAAAGGACCCGGGTCCTTTTTTTTTACTTGATCCATTCGTTCATATTTTTTTCAAACTATAGTCCGGCCCCGCAACAGTCTGAGGGGCAATGAACTGGCCCCCTGTTTAAAAAGTTTGAGGACCCCTGGTCTAAAGTGTAATACCTTGAATTGCAAGTAACTTGGTTTGAGAGCGTTTTGCAAGACAAGCAAATTTTTAAATATTTATTTAATTATTATTTTTTACTTGATATACAAGCGACGTCTTGCAATACAAGCACTGTAGTACGGCTTAAATTAAAAATCTCTGTACAAATTTTTTTGGGGGGGGGGATTTCGATTTGATATAAGTGTGTTTTTGGATTACAAGCACGTTTCCGGAATGAATTATGCTCTCAATCCAAGGCATGACTGTACATACCTATATTTGGTCCGTGGAGCAGATTGCCCCACAGACTGTGCCACAAGCCGGATAACACCTGGGGGAAGGGACCCACGGGTGACATCACTGGTGGGGGCCCTGCCGCCTGATGTGACCAGGTCCCCAGCTGAAGTGCAGGCTGGAGATCTTCCAGAGACAGCACTTCAGTATGGGAGCCAGCTTGGATCATCCTTTGACTTCCCTACACAAGAAAGGAGAAGCGAGAGCAAAGCACACTTGGCCAGTGCTTGCAGGAGCCGGACAAGCCCTGACCTTGGGGTTCAGCTCACTCCTACAAGTGTCGACTGAGCGTGCAGCTTGGCAGGAAAGCATCCCCGACCAAAGAGCCAGGTGGGGGACTGCTCAGGACAATTTATCCTTACTGGAATAACTGGGACAACTAAAAAAAACATGCACATGTTGATGGATGATGATGATGATGATGATGATGATGATGATGATGATGATGATAATAATAATAATAATAATAATAATATAATAATAATAATAATAATTTCATTTCTATACCGCCCAATAGCCGAAGCTCTCTGGGCAGTTCACAACAATTCATAAAAAAAAACACGAACCACAAATACAATAAAAACAACATAAAATTCCAATGTACACAATTTAAAACACAATTTAAAACAATTTGAGCAGCTAAAACAATTTCAGTACAACTAGACTGACATAAATGCCCCCCCATATGCCATTAAATGCCACTGAATGCCTCGGAGAAGAGGGCAGTCTTAACCTGGCGCCGAAAGGATAACAAAGTTGGCGCCAGCAGGCAGGCCTCAGTGGGGAGATCATTCCATAATCAGGGGGCCAGCACTGAGAAAGCCCTTTCCCATGTTGCCACCCACCGAGCCTCCTTGGAGGAAGACTTCAGATGTGGATTGTAGTGTCTGGTAGAAAGTGATCATAGCGTTGCCAGAAGTCAGAGCAACCCCCCCCCAATGCTGTTTAAAGTTATTAGTTACTTTTCATGTCTACTGATGCTTAACCCAGAACCTATTCTATGCATTCTGTATGACAGCAGAGCATAAGAAGGGGAAAAAATGTATTCTGTCCATTTCATAACAGACAAATTTATCACTATCCTTAACATCACCACAGAACAGTATCAGGGGTCAACAGTACTGCATAGGTTTGCAAAATTCCTTTACAAACCTGAATTTGTAATAAATGTATTTATTACATTTCTATACTGCCCAATAGCCAAAGCTCTTCTCTGGGTGGTTCACAGACTGTGGAGGTTGATGCTTCAGATTGGTTTTCTCATCATCACTATAATTTTTGGCTAAACTTATTAATTGGGCTTTTGGGGACAATTTGGTCCCACCAAAAGAAGCTTACAACTGATGAACAATTGGTGCCATTCATGTGGAAGGTGCCCAATAAGGCAGTATATGCCATCCAAACCTACAAGGTATGGCATCAAATTCTGGCTGTGCTGCTATCCTTAAACATATTTATTTATTTATTTATTATATTCATGAATCGCCCATGATGCTGACCTATACAAGGGCCAGAAGCTCAAAATATAACCAGCTGATAAATGAATACTACATTTACAGGATTCCAGATGAATTATAACGTTTTCACCAGCTTGCCACTAGCCAGGGAATTTGCTCGGAAAAATGTGACTCCGGTTGGCATATTGGGGGGGGGGGGGGATATGGTTCCATTTTATTGACTTGATTAACATACAAGAGGTTCAGAGACAACCACTGATGACTCATGGAAAGCTGCGGAAAGATACACTCAAATGATATTCAAGGACTAAATGACCCTGATGAAATGTTCTAATTGAATCCACTGATTCTATGACATTTAATCCTCTGTGAATTTTGTTATTCTTTGTTTTATGATACATTCACTCTTTTTCTGTATTGTTTTATATTTATAAAATTAATAAAGCTTTTTCTTTTAAAAAGTGAACAAACCACAATTCCTCCCCAGCATTCCTTGCCCACAAATCCAAACATGAGAACAGCAGCATTTTGAGTTTTCAAAAAGATTTGATAGTTGTTAGTTATATACTTCAAATCATAAAGAAGTAGCAACCTCAGAGAACAAATCCAAGCAACCTCAGAGAACAAATCTGAGAGCATTCATCATCATCATCATCATCATCATCATCATAGACACCTGTGACCAGGAAGTCACTTCCAAATGCATTTCTGCATACACTTCCAAATGAATTTATTTATATGAATTTATTCTGCCCCATAACGGAAATTTTTAGTGGGGTCAATTTGTGTAGGTCTTTGTACTTTGTGGCATATTATTGGCCCTGATCACTTATCTGCAATTATGTTGTTTCACTGGAAAGGGGAAGATCTCAATAAAGACTTGAGTTGTTGTTTTTTACTTGAAAATGGTTCCATGCTGAATAATTTCCACTGGGTATTTTATTTGTTTGGCTTTCTTGGAGTACATTTGACCCTGCTACTAGATTGGTACAGCTGAACAGTTATACTGGCTCATGCAGGAGAGAGAAAGTTCAGTGAGAAGTAACTATTTTGCGGGGGGGGGGAACGCCCCAAAATAGTAGGGCCTCACTGTGTGCTTCGAAGCCTTAGGAGAGCTTCACAAGTTATATTGGTGTGCACACACCAGTGTTTCCCGCAGCAAACTCGAAGTGTGGACAATGTGCGTGCACATACACCCATCTTTAAACACTCTGGGAACTATGAATAGGCTAAAGTCCCTAGATATGCATGCCACCCATATTTTGCATGTTTGCTGAGGAAAATTCCAGTGTAACACCAGTGTACACACAGGAAATGTATTTGCCACATGTTGTGGAACTGCCCTTAGCTACTACAGAATACAATGGCTCACTTCTTGAAGAGAGTAGGTCAACTCATATATTACAGGAGCTCTCAAGGATTTGCACTGGTTTCCGGACACCATTTCAAAGTGCTGGTTTTGAGCTATATACATCCTGAACTACTATATTCAAGAAACTGTTTTCCCTGTTACATCCCACTGAGATCTTTCAGATCTATGAGAGTGTCCTGTTAATAATACCATCACTGTCCCAAGTTAAAGCAGGCTCACATAGAGTCATTCTTCATGGCTGCCGTGCAAATACGGAAGTCCCTTTGGAGACTCAAAATTCAAGCATCTTCCAGAAGTGTTCTGAGACCTTGTTATTATTTAGGCTAGTGTTCAATAGCAGGTGCCAATGCTGATGAGAGGTCTCAGGTTTTTAACGCTTACAGTTTGATCTGTTTTACTGTTGTTAAACTCCCTGTTCAGTGTATTTTCACAGTACAGTAATACCTTGGATTGCAAGTAACTTGGTTTGAGAGCGTTTTGCAAGACAAGCAAATTTTTAAATATTTATTTATTTATTTATTACAAGCGACGTCTTGCAATACAAGTACTGTAGTACGGCTTCAATTAAAAATCTCTGTACAATTTTTTTGGGGGGGATTTCGTTTCGATATAAAGAGTGTTTTGGATTACAAGCACGTTTCCGGAACGAATTATGCTCTCAATCCAAGGCATGACTGTACTTTAACCTGCCTGAAGCCTCAGGGATTAGACTGGCTTTCAAACGTACTAGATAAATGAACAGAGAGTCATATGCTAAACCAGCGGCATCAGGTTGCAAGACGGAGAGATACAAGAACTCTGGCTACCTTGCATTTTCGTTGCAGGTTGCATTAATTTAAGATCTCATGTGTATGCAAGGGATGACTCACATTGTGTACCTATTTAACACATAAGTATGCATGTCTGTGTGCCTATTGCACATGCATGCACACAAGCACACACACACCCCTCATCAAAATCACAGATCTGAAAACTAAGTGGACACGGGGCAGTGACTAAGCCGATTATAAAATGTTCTGCTCATCTTTAATAGTAAGAGTAATGCCAGAAACAGATTTAGCACAGAAAGAATTTGAGTCAAGCATAATGTTGCTTTTATTCATGCACATAATGCAGAGTATTCTGTTACTGCACACCCATAAGAGCATTCATTAGGTGTGAGCTCCCAAGTTGAGAGACATTCCGTTCCCGTTCCATTTTCCAGCTGATGCCAGGTTGCCAACATTCCCTCCAGCTCTTGTCCATCCAACCACCACCACGACAAAAATAGTTTGGGAATAAAACATTCCTGGTTCTTCCCAGGCCTTGTTTGGCAAGCAAGCAAGAGTCACCCAAATTGGGGTTCATTCACATGTTTTAATGAAAACTGCACACTCATTGAGCAGGGGGTTGGACTCGATAGCCTTGTAGGCTCCTTCCAACTCTATGATCTATGAAATCTATGAAATCACTCTCCTGGCCAAAAAATGTGAGCCTTGAAGTTTGAAATTAATAGATCAGTGATAAGAATGCCATCTGCATTATGCAGCAAACCCTTTACCAATATTAGGATGAACAAAGCAATAGCAGTATTATAGGTTTGTAAAGGAACAGGCAGATTGCTTAAGTCTCACCTCTCAATCAACCCCTCTGACACAGACATTAAAGCCCTACACCATAGTACCATATTGATTCACAGCGCCTGCTACTGGCTAAATAGATAAGACTACCGAAAATCGCTTAGGAATCTTAACGATTGAAAGTATTTACATACAATCTGTTTCTCAAAAAAGCTTTAGTTTTAAAGGGCCTTAATGTAAATGCTTTTTCAAATATGATTCCCCCCTCCTGCTAATTGACATTTCCTGTTTGTTTATTTTAATCTACCCCCCCCCCATCTACCAAACACAGTCACATTGGCACAACCATAGCCTTTCTTCTTCCTCTTCCTCTTCTTCTTCTTTGCAGCAGATCTTCTAAGCCAGAGGCAGATGACCGGGTGCACTCCAGATATGACTACAACTCCCACAATCCCTGATCATTGGCCATGTTCACTGGGGTTGATGCGGGTTGCAGCCCAAAGTATCTGAGGGTATCAGGATGCCTACCACTGTAAGCAACAAGTCTTTAATAAAACAGGGCCTTCCACAGACACCACCGGCTTTACACTCCTTTTGAGTTAGCACCAAATGTATGCCTTCTCTCAGTTTCTGCTTATGCCAAAGATCTTGCAGATACTTAATACAAAGGGGCTGACTGCACCATTCCGGCCAAACCCACCCTGGTTTATACAGCTGCTTTGGTTGAAAGCAGAACCTTCCTACATCCTTCGCCATGATTCCTTTTCTACTTTTTTGGAGAGACCAAGAGGAGACATCCTCCTTTATTCCATGAAACTACGTACTTGCTACAAAATTGCATGCTCAAAGGTATGGATCTCATCTTTCACACAATAAACTTAACTAGGGTGGCCATGTGTCTTCTATCCAGTTCAGTGTAAAGATAAAGAACCACAAGAAAGGAGAATAGGGGCCTAGAAGATGCCCAACAGTAGTTGGCACTTGAACAGCAAACTAAACTGGCACACAGGTCACACTCTTCCCCACTATCATAATAAGACACGTTATATTTCTATTAATATATATATGTGTATAGATGCAAATGTTATGTGTATAGATGCAAATTTGGGAATAATTACTATAATTTAGTAAAGGTGGAGTATAAATAATATATATATATATTATTTATACTCCACCTTTACTAAATTATAGTAATTATTCCCAAATTTGCATCTATACACATAACATTTGCATACACTAAGTAACACTGATTAACTGTGAGTTTGGGGACCATCTTGGACTTTCTTCTCTACCTTAAGCAGCTTCAGTGGCTCATTCTCTCTCTCTCTCTCTCTCTCTCTCTCTCTCTCTCTCTCTCACACACACACACACACACACACACATAATCACTTGATGTTGCAGTTATCAAGCAAAAAACAGTACTTAGCCCTAAAGTTAGCCCTAAATTGTCTTCTGTAACTGTCTAATGTGCAGTTGCACATTCTACCCAATTTCTATTTTGGGACTGAATTCTAACGTCCAAAGTGGTAAATGGGACACAGAGAGAAAGAAGTAGCCCCATCTTCTGGCAACAACTGCTAAATTAAAAAGAACAAGGGTGTGAATGTCTAGAAGTTCTTGACACTTCCAGGATTTGGGCCAAATCTGTACACACTCTGAGAAGAACAGTTACAAGAAAACAATCCTGTCGTAGTTGGGACACATCCATGTAAACATCCAATTAATAAAAGGTGCCGTGTTTTTAACTTTGAAAAATAAAACACAAAGTCAATGGAGGGCAGTTCTGAATTACATTCCTAGCTCTGATCTAAATGCTGAAAATGTTCAATAAGAAAGATTTATTCCTGTGTTGCTGTTTGTAAATCTGTGTAGCTTGATGCACTATAGAGATGCCTATTGTTACCTCTAGTGTACCAATGCACTAGATGGGTTTGGAATGTGAAGGGATGAAAAGATTAGCCTGCAGTGTGCCCTTCTGTTTTTCGTTTTCTTTTTCTGCAATATCCAGGCAATCTAGAGCTAATCTTAAGGCTACCACTTGAGTTCCCAAAGCTATTACCAGTATTTCTTAAAAAAAATAAAAAAATAAAAATAAAAAAGGCAACAGAAATATAAGAAGCCTTGGTCTGTGGCTAAACAAGTGGCATTTGGAGAGATCTTATCTGAGTAATGAAGGAGAATCGGTAGAGATCCATACTGAAAACAGTATTCATCTCCACATGTAAAAAACAAGGGCAGAACCTTGAATCAGAAAGAAAGTGATGGCTCTCCTGCTGCCTCACAAATAGAGACTAGAAAGATAAAACTGAAAAAAGCTCTCTCTGCTACCAAGTGAACACCAGCCTGGAGTCTTCAACAGAATGAGATTTTTTGAAGGTAAGCAACCTATCAGACATCACTTAAGAGATAAAATCCACCTAAGTATTCAGTCACTGCCTTTTTCATGGAGGTGGAAGGAGGACAAAAAGAGAGGCTTCAAAAAATTAAGCAAAGTGGAAATGTGAAGGTTCAGAGATCTCAACTAAAACCGGTGAAGGAGTATTCAGTTAGTTTTAACTTTTCTAAAAATGATATATACACAGAACATTGCTGACAAAGCCACATGGATTTGCTTTCCAACTATATTGTTACACATACATCTCCAGTGGTGGAAACAGTTGTGTCAGAGTTTATCCTTAAACACACTCATCTTTCCTCTGGATCGAGCCCATAGCTTGCAGTTCCCAGCTTCCTTACTTCTCAATAACCCCACTGAAATTAGGAGGATTCTTCATGAAGAAACATATTATGAACTGCAGTCAGCCCTCATGCATTAACTCTCAGCTCACCATTTCCTAGCTTTCTTTGAAATAAAAGCATAACTTTTTCATTTACGAAGCAACCCATTTGCATTTCTCCATCATTTGTGGAGGCAGAAATGACCATTGCAACTGTTCTGGAAATTCAGTATTTTAGAATCATTATTTGCCAGTCATCTTTGGCCTAGTCAACCTCATGGGTTACATGTGAATATTTACATACATCTACATGTGAATATGTCGAGTGTCAACACTAGTGTGTGCTGTTGGACAAACCACAGGCTATCTTAGAAAATGTAATAAGGAAAGCAGATTAAAATAGCAAATACAACAGAAAACTGATTTAATTTGGTCAATGATAATGTGCACAACAACATATACAATCGTGTTTTTCTCCTTCTCCTGTAACACTTTGTACTTCATTCCCAAACTTAATAATTGATTGCAGGCTGTACTGACACTGAATTCAGCAGTCCTATTGGCTGGCATGAGTCAAACTAGTAACATTTTTTTAAAAACACACAAAAAAACCCTTGGCATCCAACTTTGCCCTTTATTGCCAAGGACAGAACAACAAACTTGGTAAAACTATTATTATATTCTGACTGAGAATGACACACGCTGCCAACTTCCCACAGAATATAGACACAAGTGGCCATTACAGAAAACTCCTGACAGAATAACCCAGATGTGCTTGAATATCTCAACAGTTTGGGTATAGAACCACCAACCAATGCTGGGGTATCTGCCAGTGATGCCAGGACAACGTTGCTGTTTTTCTAAAACTTTGTCTTTATTTTATTTTTTCTAGAAATCCTAAAATTGTAACTAATTTTCATAGAAATGGAAAAGACTGAGACTAAGGACATGTTCACACACCTGGCTTATGAAATGACAAGCCGCACGAGCTGCATGCTGGTGCAACACAGCCAGTTCGCTTGCATGAGCAGATAAGCAAAAAAGGTGTGGATCGCAATCTCAGAACTGTGCTTTATTGTGCACAAACCAGGTGTTTTTTAGTGCAGCTGACTTTAGGTTCTCTTCATTGGTTTAAGAAGTGCTGGTCTGTGATTTATATTTTTAAACTACTGTTTTAAATGTTTGCATTTTTAGTGGAATTTAATTGTAGTTTATTTTTATTTTATTATTTGTTTATTTATTATATTTATATCCTGCCTTTTTTCCTGGAAGGAACCCAAGGCGGCTTACATAACCCCCCTCCTCTCCATTTTATCCTCACAACAACCCTGTGTGAGGTAGCTTAAGCTGAGAGTCTGTGACTGGCCCAAAGTCACCCAGAGAACTCCATGGCCGAGTGGGGATTAGAACCCAGATCTCTCGAGCCCCAGCCCAACACTTTAACCACTACACCACACTGGCTCTCTAGCTGCCTTGTGAGGGCCTTGCCTTAAAAGCTAGTGTGTGATAGCGCATATATATATATATATATATATATATATATATATGCTATCTCATGTTGGCTAAATTCCACAAAGCCAGGACACTGGAAGCTGAAGCTGATGCCGTAACACGGGTGTTGAACCTCAAGTCCATGGGGAAAAAATCTGGCCTGCCTTGGGTCACAACCTGACCTTCCAGGCTTCTCCAGGTGGCCCCAATCCTTTCCCCAACCATTGCTCATTTGGTGGTTTTCCATAAGAGCATAAGAAGAGCCATGCTGGATCAGACCAAAGGTCCATCCAGTCCAGCATTCTGTTCACACACAGTGGCCAACCAGCTGCCCATGGGAAACTCACAAGCACGGAATGAGTGCAACAGCACCCTCTCGCCCATGTTCCCCATCAGCTGGTGTACATAGGCATCCTTCCTCGCTCCAATACTGGAGGTAATATATAACCATCATGACTACTAATCCATTGATAGCCTTCTCCGCCATGAATTTGTCCAATCCCCTTTTGTGGAAGCTTTCCCCATGTTTCACCACCTGTACCTCCATTCCATTCTAAAAGGTTGAAATGCCTTTCCTAAGTCATACCTACCACCAGCAGTATGAGATTTAAGCTAAAATTTGCTGGCATTTCTGATATTCTTGGCCCTATCCTTTTTGCCTTCGTCCCCACCAACCACTTGAATGTGGCCCCCCAAGACCTTCTTGAAAATTGAATTCGGCCCTCAGGCTGAACGTTGTTTTAACGCCACTGCCTTAACAGATATGCCTGCGATCAGTAATTATGTTGTATAAAGTCACAAGTTGTGCTTGCTTACACCTTGCCCTCCATGTAACCACACCTTTCCTTTCAGGCCCAAATCCAGATGGGGTGGATGGAATACCTGGGACCAGGCAAAGATGTCCCACATGGTCCTGCATCACCTTATGAAGCATCTGAGCCTTACTGTACCGCTAGATCAATCCTCCTGTGATCTGACTGGAACCTATTTAAGTCTGGGAGTCGACCTGTGCCTGTTTGTTCCTGGTTTGAAAAGGAAAACCTTAATAACCTTTGAGCTGCCGCTCAGAACTTCACCAAACCTATCAAGAATTGCCTTCTTCAATATGCATGAATGAAGGACTTTAGTAGTTTTCACTAAAATTTGAAAGAAATCTATGATATGCTTGTTTAAAAAAGGAGTAAATGTAGGAATAAATACTACAATTTAAATAGAGATACAACATATCTCACCATAGTGGGGGGAACTGTGGCCTGTGTGCTTGCTCAGTCTGCTGATGAGGTGCTAACACAGTTGATGGACAATTTAAGAACATAAGAAGAGCCATGCTGGATCAGACCAAGGGTCCATCTAGTCCAGCATTCTGTTCATTCAATGGCCAACCAGCTGCCCACAGGATCCCACAAGCAGGACATGTGCAATAGCACCCTCCCACCCATGTTCCCCAGCAACTGGTGTACATAGGCATACTGCCTCTGATACTGGAGGCCCCTCCCTCCTTAGTATGAGTTTTTATCTTTAAATTGGACATGGATTGGACAGCCCTTCAAATATAGGACTGCCGTCTGGATAGTATGACATATGGCCACCCTAGATACAGAACTAAACTGCAGCCCCTCTTCAACTAATTCAAGGGGACGGTACTAATAATTTTAATTAGGTTTTTAATATTTAGCATGTTTACAGTGCCCCTGTTCCCCAAAAACATTGGGATGAGCTCGGAATATCTCCATATGTAAATAGCCAGTTGCCTGATCAATTAACTTTTTTTTCATGTCTCAAAGCAATTACAAGGGCAAGTAACTTTTATATGCATATTAAAAAGCAGCCAATCTGAGAGACTGGGGATTGGTATTGAGAGCAAACAATTTGCCTAGGGCCACATGATGATTTCTGTAAGGATCTGAGCCAGGTGATGTCTAGGGGATTTACACATGGGGACAATATTTAGTATTGTAACCTATCACTAGAATTCATACATTTTAAATCTATGGTAAGGGATGTCCTCCTGCAGATTTCACTGGATTAATTTAAGTCTTGCTCCACTACTACCCACCTCCTGTGAAGTCTGAAAGGTTGACGGGTGAAACTAAGCAGATTGTATTGCATGGGCTGAAGAACAAAGTGGGGTTGTTGGGGGCAGCGGTGTCATGGTAAATTTTGACGTGCAGGCGCTCATCATGACAGTTCCCCATAGCCACACCCCCAAGGAGAGTCAAAAACTTCACAGCAGCTGTGTTGATCTACAATATATCAACAAACCAGTTCTAGTAGTTTTCATCTCCGCCAGGAGCAGGTCCTTTGTAAAGATTAATGGGCCATTCAAGACCAAGCCACCCCAAAATACTTTGCATTACAACAGGGAACAATATACTGTTGTTGGGAAAATTCATTTCCTCCCCCAGCTACTGTGAGAATTGCAGTTAGGCTCAGATAGAATAGAACAGGGAATTCTGTTGATTCACAGAATCAAGATTTAGAAAAATTAAAAATAGCATCACATAGGTTCCTTTAGAGGCCCAGTTATTTCAGAATAGGAGGGAGAAATGCATCCTCTGACCAGAAGAACCTGCCAGGCTTGTGTAATTGGCTCCAGGTTGGGAAAGGCTGTCTTAGCATGTTCTAAATATTTTTTTTGTGGGAGAGTTCACACGTAGTGTATACATGTGCGGACACACACACATGCAGCACCATGAAAATGCTCCTGTAGTCATCAATATCAAACACACTTCAAACTCTTTTAAAAAAAATCTTCAATCTGCTAGCAATTGTACCCCGTTTAGAATTTTTCCATTCATCCCCCCCCCCCATCTAATCTTCTACACACCTTCACAAGCTGCTGAGCAACAGTGCTTTGGCTAATCTAATGAGAGCCTCTCTCATGACCCACGAACATTCACTAAATAATTATTAAGCTCGAGAGGTGGGTGGGTTGCTGTTTTTGTTTTGTTTTGTTTTTTTGCGTGAGTTGCAATTCAATAAAATGCTGCAAGTTGATTTGCTTGAATGCTTAATTCACTTGCAGGGACACTCAGCTTTCAGGACTGGTTGGAAATCTTTTACCAAGCAGTGAAGTAGAGATGCAACAGGCAAGCCCTAAAAAAGATCCCCAAAGAATAGTTCAAATTCCTAGTAGCCAAGCCAGCATAGGCCTGGGGGAAAGTCACTTTCTTAATCGGCAATAAGAAATGGCTAGGTATGGAGGTCTACAGTATCCCACACACACACCACAACTTTGCTGATTTCCCACTCTTTATCCCTTCTCAGCAGTCCCTTATACTACAGTGGAGACCATCCTAAAGTTTCTTTCTTCTATGTTGACCTAGAGAGTGACTTGAGCAGCACTGAATCCAGAACTCATAGCCCTTTGGATCAGGCCCTAGGCGTATGGGACTCCTCCATGCCAAACCTCATAACAAAAGATGTCATTTAGATTCATTGAAACAGATAGATTAACTGCAAAGAGCCTATGATAATTACAGAAATAAATAAAGACTAATTGCTAAAATATCTCAACGTTAGAATAAAACTATATTATTTTGTAGTATGCCTCAACCAGAAAATGCATCATTATTTTGAACACTAATTAAAACCATGCTCTCTCTCTCTCTCTCTCTCTCAATCTAGTGTGCTTGTCATCCAAAAGTCCAGAACATGTTTAAATCCAAATGCAGTGTGTTTTGTCTCACCCGTAAATCCTTGTTACTGTAACAACAACCAAAAAGCCACGAAAGAGATACACCACTTATCTGTTTTCCACATTTAAGTTATTATCGTTATCAAAGTCTGGCAGACACAGCTGCTGTACCTTTCAGATATTGAGAAACTAGAGCGACATGGTATATTTAATCGCTCACCATGGGTTCTTTAAAAAAAGAAGAAAAAGAACTAATCATCCATGCTTTTAAACAGTGGGTTCTTTGCACACACACCCTTTTCAAATGAAGTGTCACTTACAGATAGCGGCTTTCAAAGGAGCAAGGCATGAACATCGGAATTCTAAGGGCTTCCATTTCAGCCCCCCCCCTTCCTGTTTAAGGTGCTCTGCAAAGCCCTTGGAGAAGAGTCAAAGTCAAACTAAGTCTTGGCACTGGATGTGTCACCAGGGGGTGGCTCTCGATAAAGGCCTTGGCAACTCCAATCCAAGCAGAGCTCAGTCCTCAAATCGTGCCCTAGTGTCTCTGCATTAGCAGACCTGTTTAATCCAGCACCTACCTGAGTATGAGAGAGAAAGAAAGTGTACTTCATTTTACCGAGTGGGGGGGGAGAGAGAAGAGGGAGGAATGCGTAGAGATGAGAAGGCATTTAACATAATTTTGCTTTTGAAGACGAAACACAAATCCAACTGTTTGTTTCATTCTCCTTAGCTACTGCTCATAACATATTTTGCTATCATGATTCCTAGCAGTTTGAGTGAACACATAAAATTAGAGCATGAAACAGATTTAGCATTATACTTCTAGAAGCGAAAAAGAAGAAGAAGGAAGGAAGGAAGGAAGGAAGGAAGGAAAACCGACCCAAATATTTCTGTCATCCAGGCCACTGGGTGACATAACCGGTGTCAAACATCTATGAGCACACCACACTGACTTCCTAAGACACATTTTCTTCACATATTCTACCAACTTGGGTGCAGGAGAGACCATCACATGTGAATATCATGTTAAGTGTTTATTGTGCTGCATTCATGTGTGTTTCAGATGTATACACGGCCCGCCAAATGGATAATTGCTGCTGTTTATTTTTTAGTAGCAGACAATCAGGTTTTGTTCTGACAAGTGCTTATGACCCCCATTTAATTTATGGTAATCTGACACCGCAACATGGTTCAGTTAAGCATTCAGCATGACTTGATCAACATTTTGTGGATTTTACAGCATTTTTATGGGAGTTCTAATGCTATATTGATTTATACCCTCTCTATTGTGGTTTAATGAATCTCGAGTGTTCTTGAAATCATTAACATGGATTTGAATCACTAATCCACACTTTGGAGGGTCTTTGATAGAGTGGAGAAAGTCTGTCCTCTTACTTCTGTGGGCCAGAGATATAGCCAACTTTCTTCGCTAGATGGGGCTGCCACATTTCCAGGTGGGACTCAGAAGAAGACTTATAACCAAACAGAAACTTGTCTACACCCTGTTGCCAAGCCCGAATTGTCTATGGCACTTAATGTACCAGCATCAATCTTGTCATGATTTGGCGGGAGGGGGTTCCAGATGCTGACCAGCCTGGCTACAGAAGAACTGGATTTAAGATATCCTTCATCTCATTTAAGCACTCTGCCATCCTCAAAGTCTTAGCTTAAAGAGAAGTGTTGCACAATCACTTAAGCATAATTAATGGTGAAAGGCATGTCAAAAGAATCCACCATGATATAGGAGGGATCTTGGCTGGGCAGAGATGGATGGTGTTTTGAGCACTACCACTTGAGATGGGGGACACATCTGCCCCATAAGAAACAAACAGAACGTGCCCTATTCTAAAAATAAGTCCACACACAACCAGAAGCTGTTGTGTTACAGATTTAAAAATGTGTTCTTCAAAAGTTCTTTGATGGGGTGAACCAGTTATAGGTGTGGCTACAACCCTACGATCTCCCTCACCACAGGGACGTTAACAGGACGGTAAAGGAAGACTAACCATAGGAATATAGGAAGCTGCCTTATTCTGACTGTGTTTAGACAACACAATAACCCACGCTCAAGGGTTGAGTGTGGGTTGCCGTTGAACCATGGCTTGTTGCTGAAACGTGGGTTATCATGTTGTCTGAACCCAGCCAAGATAACAGACCATGGTGAACAACTCACAGCTCATAACCCAACAACAAACCATGGGTTCTTTTCATGGGTTGTTCCTGGTTAACAAGCCATGGCTCATTAGCGCTGGGTTCAGACAACACGATAACCCACGTTTCAACAACAACCCACACTCAACCCATACTTAGTGGTGGATTTCGTACCTTAATTGGGGGGGACCGAATCGCCTCGGCTCTCTGCACCATGGAGCCCCCCTCGATGCCCGATTCTTCATGGAGTGGAGGGGCTCTCTGCCCGCTCTCCACGCCTCTCGGTTCACTGCGCCAGCGGCGCGGACCAAGCAGCATGGCAAGGTAAGCCCACAAATATCGGGGGGCTGCGAGTGGGCCGATTTTGGCCTCGCTCCAGCCCCCCGATATTCGCAGTGACATCCCTACCCATACTCAGCCTTGAGTGTGGGTTATCGTGTTGCCTGAGCCCAGTCATTGAGTCAGACCATTGGTCCATCTAAACCAAGCATTTTTGACACTGGCCTAGTTCTCATTGATCACCACTTAAGGCATGATTGGTTGTGGTGCGTGCCAGTAACCATAGGGAATATTCAAGCCGTGGTAGATGGGCGCCCCTTATCGTGACATGCAAACCTGTTGAGGGTGGGTTATTGCCGTGGTTAACAAACCACCCCCAAGCCATGGGCTATTTTTGGATTGTGGGTGGTTTTTAGTCATGGCAACAACGCACCCTGCAACGGGTTCCCACATCACGATAAGCCACAGCACCTGCCCACCGCGGCTTCACAAGGGCCCCCAGCATGTGCGCCCAACCCACATTCACTAAAATATACCATGGTGGGCTGCAGCGATTGTGGAAACCAGCCGACTGACTCACAACAGCTCTCCAGGTTTCAGACAAGAGTTTTTCCAGCTCTATCTGGAGACACCAGGGATTGAAGCTCGGACCTTCTGCATGCAAAGATTGTGCATGTTAGGCTGGTTTTCAAGCTATTCTTCAAACAGTTTAGATTAGTTCAATTCTACAAGCAGCTTGTGTGCTACATTGCATAATCACATTTACATTTTATAAAATGTCCCTTTCATTTTAGAAATTTGTATTTCAATCTGTATTTTCAGAGCAGTAAACAGCACAAGCCACATTGATATGACTGAGGCTTCTATTCCAAAGCTGTTTGCATATCACAACCTTAAGTTACCTCATAAGCTTTTTCAAAGCACTTCAAAACAGCTTTTTTTAGACTATCAGCAAGTACTGATAAAAAGCCATGTTTGCAATAAAAGCAAACATCCAGTACAAGGAAGAAAATAATGAAAACATCTAAAAGGTGGAAAGACTGAAGTAGTCTGAAGATCATCAGAGTAGTGCTCTCCCTGCAGTTCAGAAAATTTTAGTATCTTGCTAGAGTGAAATAATGACAAAATTGGCAAAATTCACGACGTAGCTATTTTATCTCTTGAGGGTGAACTTGCAAGAGGAATGGACTTTGGGGAGATAAATCACAATTTTGCAAAGAAAAAGGCCAGAAAAGCAAAGCTTCAAACTGGGGTTGTACAACCGATGGCCCATAGGTGGTTCCCCATGGCCTAAATGCAGCCTCCCACTGGAACCCTGACACACACCCCGGTGCTAGAAGTGGGCTTCTGCCAGCACTGGACTCCGAACGGTGTTGTTACCCATGCATCACCGCCCTCCCATTCTCCCAGTTGCTTAGCACAGCTGGCATAATGGCTCCCAGAGGCTGCGCAGCACCATTCTTGCCACACTGGAGTGGGTGTTACTGAGAGGCTTCCCCCGTGCAACTGAGTCGCTGCAATGAAAACAGAATGAGGCAGCTTCAGCTGTAAGTAAGACCAAGTCGAGCCGAGCAAGACTCAGCGGAGAGAGAAAGGAGATGGCATTTCATTTGTTGGCATGAGCATGGGCCCCCCAAGCCTGCAGCCTTCAGGGCTGAAAAGGTTATGCACCCCTGCTTTAAAGTGGTCTGTTTATAAATACTTGCAGCCAGCATGGAACAAAAGCAAAGCAACAGGATCCTAATCCTGTTTTGGTTGATCCTAATACAGTAATACCTTGGATTGCAAGTAACTTGGTTTGAGAGCGTTTTGCAAGACAAGCAAATTTTTAAATACCTGTATTTATTTATTTATTTTTTAACTTGATATACAAGCGACGTCTTGCAATACAAGTACTGTAGTATGGCTTAAATTAAAAATCTCTGTACAAATTTTTTGGGGGGGATTTCGTTTTGATATAAGAGTGTTTTGGATTACAAGCACGTTTCCGGAACTAATTATGCTCTCAATCCAAGGCATGACTGTAAAAGTATTATCCTGGCTTTTGGATGATTTTTTGTTCTTGTTGTTGTTCCAATGTGGCTTGGAACGAAAGGTGCAAAACACTGAGCAAGCTTTGTAGGACTCTTCTTCAAGCTGCATGTAATGTTAATCAAAAATCACAAATGCCATTTCAGAATTAAAACAAACTTTTCTTTCAGGACTCATGAAACAGTGTGTATGGGATGGAATTATGTTATGTGTGTGTGGGGTGTGTGACAAGTTTATCCTGGACCCCCGAATGATGCTTGGGCCCTGTGGGAGAGAGCAGGTAGGAACATCCCAGGGAAGGGTTAAAGCCCTCTCTAGTAACACAGTGGTCCCACTCTGGATTTGTCCACCGCAGCTCCTTTAATTAAAAACGAAAATAAAGATGGGAGTCCTGTCACAAATCTCCAGCTGCCATGTCTAGTTGGCCCTCAGTATTAAAGATCTGCCTGAACCGTCTAATGCTAGCAACTTTTTAACTGTGGCCATGCGGCCTCTTTTACAGAAGACCGTCATCTATTTGAAGGGCTGCCAGAGGACTATCCTCTGTTTTAAAGGTGTCCTCTATTTGAAGAGCTGTCCAGTCCAAGTCTGGTTTAAAGGTAAAGAAACAACAGAAGGAAGAGTCAGGCCTTGAAGGTGCCCATCCACAGTTAGCGCCTGGACAGCAGAGCAGACTGAGCAAGGCACACAGATCACCATCTTCCATGCTATGTTGAGATGTTCTGTTATTCTATTTGAGTTATAATAGTTATTTCTAATTTTGCAACTATACTTATAAATTAGCATATGCACATTTTATGTGAATCAGCATCCTCCCTTGTCCTCTTTTTTTTTTTTTTTTTTTAATGATGCATGTCCTCTTTTTTGGCAATTCACAAATGGCCACCCTATCACACACACTAGATAAAAGGACAGTTCACTGAGAAGCTGAAGAATTAAAATGATCAATTTGATAGTTTATTGTCCGGTTTGTATGAACCACTGACTGGGCTCGGACGACACGCTGCGGCTTGTCGGGGGGGTTATTTAACCCACGACATGCTGCAGATTCTTCTATCTCCAAATCAGATTCTTCCCCTGAGACCATGGTTTCAGGGGAAAGCAGGACACCAGTTCACATCTGTTTTGGCTTGCAGTCTCCTAAGTGCCACTGGTCATCCCAATGGGCACAGACAGCACTTCCCCCTAGCAAAGGCTTCCTCCTCCATTCAAATGAAAGGGACAACGAAATGAGCTGATGCGTCTTCTGAGCTGCCATTTTATTTTTGTTTTGTTTTTCATTCGTAGCATTTCCAATGAGAAGACTCTATTCCTTGCTGTTTTGTTAGGTGGCAAAGCCAAAGAAAGGTGGCATCAGCCTATCAAAAGTTGCTACAATATATGCTCAGACAATTATGAAGTGAAAATAAAGTACTCTTGGTTCATATGAAATGAGATAATATCTAATCACATTGGACCAGCAAGCAGTGGGAACAAACAGCTTTGACAGAATCTGGTGTTTTCGCACATCCCAATTTTTTTAAAAATGGAAATTATAGTGTTCTACGTTTGGCTATCGTGATTGTTATGAATGAGTGGGCTGGGATGTAAGAAAAGAATTCTATACCTGAAAATCTGTTCCTAGCCTTAAAATGCAACCCTTTGGTAACAGCTCTCTCAAAGCTAAGGCAGTGGGGTGCAGGTGGGGAGTAACAGTCTGATGCCCGAGCATCAATCTAACTTTTACAATCTAACCCAGGGCTCTCCAACCTTGGGTCCCCAGATGTTGCTGGACTACAGCTCCCAGAACCCTTTGCCATTAGCCATGCTGGCTGGGTATGCTGGGAGCTGTAGGCCAACAACATCTGAGGACCCAAGGTTGGAGAGCCCTGCCTAGAGTTCCATCGCTTACCTTATTCACAGCACGTATGACACACCATTCTGTTATTTATGATTAGAATAGGGTGGCCAGTTGCACTACATCACCAAAAAAGAGGAAATGTATCACCAAAAAGGGGGACAGAAGACAGATTTGCATAAAAATTTGCATATGCTGGTTTATATGCATAGGTGTAAATTTATAAATAAAATTACCGTACTATCATTTAAATAGAAACCGAAGACATCTCAACAGAGTGGAGAGGACTGTAACCTAGGTGACCAACCGTAGATGGGAAGCTTCAAGGCCCCTACTCTCCTTTCTTATGGTTATTTTTACACCAAACATGGCCTGGGCAGCCCTTAAAAGAAGGATGCCTTCAAATTGAGGAATGTCCTCTGTAAAGTAGGACATGTCGTCGCCGCTCTTCTCAAAGCATCATCTAAACAAGCGCCACAGTGTCCTCTTCTAGGCTGAGCAGCCGCTTCCCATCACCTCTCTTTCTCCCTAATAATCAAAGAACCATTCAGTCAATGTGATCCAAGTCAGAAGCACAATTGTGCTGGCTTGTAGTGTAGTGGATTACAAAATCAATGTTACTACAGCCAAATTATTTGTCAATATACTAAATATTCTTCATCACTTAGGTGTCTGACTCTAAAAAGGGTTTGAAAGAGAAAATAATGGATTTTAACAAGCCTTATCTTAGATGCCTATCTTGCCAATGGGACAGAGTAGAACAGTCTACATAGATTGTTTGATATTCTTTATTTGTTTTTTTAAAAAGAGAGGCATAGTCGGAACAATTCTTATATGGCAATGATGAAAAGCCCTTTTGTAGCTAAAACACTGGAGAAATTGTTCCCCCCCCCCTTATATAAAGATTGCTCCTGTAGCTTTGCCAAGTCATGGCGCTTTTGCGTTAGTTACTACGTAAATCCCCAAGAGGGCAGCTTTAACTTACGCACCTGACCTTTTGTGGAGAAGGGTATAGTGGAAGCATTGCCGCATCTTGCTAGTGGGTCTTTCTGTCCTATTTACAGAGTGAGATTTATGCAAGGATGATCAAGGCTAACTGGAGTATTTGTAGTAGGTAAAACGGTCTTGAAACAACCATCAAATGAAGGGAAATGAAACATGCATTCTATTTCTACAGTGCTGAAGAGATATCTGTGGTTCCATGAGGTAACTTCTAAAGCCAAAAAAGGTATTACTTTTGTATGTTAAAGTGCAGGTCTGCTTGATTACTTGCTTTCCAGTCACGTCTGCATGATGACTCTCCATGACGGAAATGCAGTGTCTACCACTGTTTCTCCTGTGGAAATTCCAGATGACTTGCAGAGTTTCCATGTCAGTAATGGATGCCTCCTGGAATGCCTCCAGCCATAGTGAGATCTCTATGCTTATGTCAGATATTCCTAGAGGCATCTTCTGGTGGTGGTGTGAAAACCTCCCATATCATCATGTGAAAACTCCTGATAAGTATTGCTAGGAATTAAGTTTAAAAAAATTAAAATAAAAAAATGTAAAAGGGCAGCACCAAAATAACCCAATAGAGGCCATTCTCAAAAATGTGCTAAGCAAAAGTCTGAGAGTTCCCCAATGCAGCATGATGAAATATTTTGGGGGATAATAATTGAAAGTGAAAAAGTGCTTCTAAAAATTCTGAATGTGTGTGTAACGCATTGCATGCCTAGTACAGGAAAGTCAACAAGCACAGGTGCCAATGGGGGCTTTTTTATTATTCCTAACTGCTGCAGGTGGGGCGAACTCTAGAGGAGTCAAAGCTGGGAAGGGAAGAATTAAGCCTCCATCTCCGTATGCTGCAACTCCAGTCCAGATCACAGTTTCATGCACTTACCTTTGAGTAAGAAAACAAAACAAAACCAGACATAGCTACATTCAAAGTATTTAAAATAACATTTAGTTTGACCCACAGAATTCTGTTTTTGATCTTTAAAGCCTTATGTGGTCCGGGGAAATTTTCTCCTTCTATCAGCCCACGTATCAGCTAAGGTCAGGAATTCATGATGTATTGCTTTGTGTACCCTCACTACATCAAGCAATTAGAATGGCAGCAACCAGAAGAAGGGCCTTTACTGCTTTTGTAGAGCAGTGCCACTCAATTTTGAAGAGAGTTCATTTTCTATCCAGGCATCCAAACAAACAGGGAAACAGACTATGTACATATCTGAGCCCAATTCAAGGTGTTGTTTTTAACCTTTCAGGGCTTGGGACCATGCTACCTGAAGGATTACTTTATTTATTTATTTACATTTATATACTGCTCCACGTCTAAACAGAAGAATAAAAACACCATATGAAAACATAAAAAAATAAAACAACATATATATTAAAGTTTTTAAAAACAGAATACCAATATAAACCGTGGCTGGTCAATCAAAAAAAGCTTCTGGAAATAAAAAATGTCTTCACACAGCAGGCGCTGAAAACTACACAATGTTGGCACCTGCCTGGCCAGGAGTTCGACAGAAAGGGAGCCACTGCACTGAGGAGCATGCTATCTGATGACCTCAGTGACTGGGCAGGGTGATAAGGAGAAGTTGCTCTCCTAAGTATCCTGGTCCCAACTTGTTCAGGGCTTCGTTCGTACCCTAGTAGCAAAATCTTAAACCTGGCCCAGTAGCAAATAGGCAGCCAGTGCAGTTCCCTCAGCAAAGGAGTTGCATGCTGAAAAGAGGCAGCTCCTGACAACAGCCGAGCTGCTGCGTTCTGCACAAGCTGCAGCTTCCAGACAGGCCTTAAGGGCAGCCCCACATAAAACACATTGCAGTAATCCAGTCTTGAGGTTACTAACACCTGTAGGAGAGGCTGGTAGCTGGCATACCGGTCGAAGCTGGTAAAAGGCACTCCGAGCCGCCATGGCCACTTGGGCCTCCAGCAACAGTGATGGATGTAGGAGTACCTCCAGACTACGAACCTGATCTTTCAAAGGGAGTGCAACCCCATCCAGAACGGGCAATGACCCTGTCCCCCAAACTTAGGAGCCACTCACCCACAGGGCTTCCGTCTGACCAGGATTCCATTTCAGATTCAGCTTTTCCCACATATTACCTGAACTGAGAAATTTAACTCCAGAGGCCAATATCCAGGGGCCCCCTGCTAAGTGCAGTGAGATGAGGTGTAGTACATGGCTATGAGTGATCAGGTCTTTTTGATAGTGGAATCCCAGTTATAGAATTCCCTCCTTAGATAGCCCACATGGCACCTACTTTGGGCGCCATGCAAATGCTTCCCCCCCACCCCCAGGTCTTTCGAATCTGCTGTTGCCTTTTAAATCAGTTTTAGCTCTTTTATTTTATTCTGCACCCACTGAGCCTGATTTTTATTTTTAGGCTGCAACAAATTTCATACTGTTGTTCATTTTCATATTGTTGGTTTTAAACTTGCTTGGTTGCTATCCTGTAAGCTGCCTCAAAAACTTCTTGTTATAAGGTGGCCTATAAATATAGTAAATAAATATAACTACTTAAAACAAAAGTAGTCTTTTTAAGGTGCAATCCTATGGCCGTCTGACCTTGCCTGCGGGGGGGGGGGGGGGCTTAGGATTATTGGGAGACCCAGCTCCAAGGTCCTGCAATCTCAGAGCTGGGACTATGAACGCCGAGCCCCCGTCCCGCCCCCCTTGCAGCCAATGTAGAAAGAACCACACCAGCTGCCTCCCCAAGGCTGCAAACTGGCCTGGGAGAGGAGGAAAAGGGGAGGGGTGCTGGGAGGTGGGGAAGAGGCTGGGGCCAACAGCTTATGCCGTATCCAAACAACACCCCAACCACCTTCCTTCCCCCTCCAAAGAGCTTCATCTAGATGTCTGAAAATGGCCATCTGGATGAAATGCAGAGTGAAGGTCACCACCGCTGTGCCTCGCTCCATGCACTGGATGCAGGCAACCCTCCGAGTTCAGAGGCTTACGTGCAGGGGGGGGGCGATAGGATTGCACTCTTCATAACATTTTATCCCTCCCTTTTCTTCCAAAGAGTTCAGGCGGTAAGCTGAGGCTGAAAGCCCCAAACAATCATGCTCCAGTAAATTCATAGCCAGTAAATCCATGGCTGAACCAAAGTGCCAGCGAGCAACCAGGACCAGCCAATTAGAGACCTCTGACAGTTAAGAGTAAGCAAGGAACATGGTTTAAAAAGGAATGTTAGGAAAACCAAGCACATGGTAATTAGTAAAAAAAAGAAAGAAAAAAAATAGCCCAAGAAGTGCAGTTAAAGATCAAAATGAAAGTGTGGAGCGGGTTGATAAACATAAATATCTCGGAATCTGACTAAATTAGCAGTGGGATCATAACAATGCAATCAAAGTTAGAATAGAGATGGACCGGAGTAGCTTATTTAAGATAAAAATGTAACATGTAATAAACCCCCCTAAAATTAGCCTTCTAAATGTGCATTGCACGGCGTTATGTATTTCCAGTTCTACTGTATGGCATGGAATTGTGGACTTCATGTGGATTTATCACCAGGAGAATTCCTTGGACTGAGTATTAAAGAGAATGTATAAAGACCAAAAAATCATAACACACATGAAACGCAGACAATTAGAATATTTTGGTCATATAATGAGAAATGAAAAGTATGGATTGTTGCAGCTGATTATTCAAGGTAAAATAAATGGGAAAAGAAGTGTAGGAAGAAGAACATCTTGGCTGAAAAACCTTAGAGAATGGGTTGGGGGCAATACAATATAATTGTTTAGAGGGGCCATATCTAAAGACTGTTTAGCCATGATGATGTCCAGCCCCCGGTAGGAGAGGAATGAGGAGGAGAAGACGACAGTTAAGATCTGTAAATGGAGCCATACTTTGAATTGCATCTCTCAAATCCACAAGAAGTAAGGCCTTTTCTGCTCTAGGGTGGCCATGTGTCCTCTTTTCCAGGACAGTCCTGTATTTGAAGGGCTGCCAGAGGACCGTCCTCTGTTTGAAGGGCTGTCCAGCCCAATTCCAGCTTAAAGATGAAGAACTGTAAGGACCGTTGTCCATCAGGTACACTTAGTACCTGAATGGCAGACTGAACAGGCAGGCACATGGATCACCTGGTCACAGTCTTCCCCTTTACGATGAGATGTACAGCCATGCCTCGGATTGGGAGCATAATTCGTTCCAGAAATGTGCTTGCAATCCAAAACACTCTTATATCAAAACGAAATCCCCCCCCCAAAAAAAAAGAATTTGTACAGAGATTTTTAATTTCAGCCGTACTACGGTACTTGTATTGCAAGACGTCGCTTGTCTATCAAGTCAAATTTTTTAAAAAATAAATATTTAAAAATTTGCTTGTCTTGCAAAACGCTCTCAAACCAAGTTACTTGCAACCCAAGGTATCACTGTACTAGATTTCAATTTAAATTACAATAATAATTTCTAAATTTGCACATATGCATATCAAATTCCATGCAAATTTCTGTCCTCTTTTGTCCTCTGTTTTGGTGATGCCCTTCCTCTTTGTTGGCGATTCATAAGTGGCTGCCCTGTTTGGAATGCCGTACGCCAAGAGGTTCATATGCTTCCATCCCTGACGTCTTTTCAAGGAGCCTAAGGGCGCAATCCTATGGCCCTCTAACCTTGCCTGCGGGGCCATAGGATTATTCGGAGCCCCAGCTCTGAGGTCCTGCAAGTGCAAACTCGGAGCTGGGGACTCCAAACGCCAAACCCCCGCCCCCCCTCACAGCTGGCACGGAAAGAAACGCTGGCTGCCTCCCTGAGGTCGCAAATCAGCCTCGGAAAGGAGGGAAGGGGGCATGCTGGGGGAGCAGGGAGAGGAGGAGGCTGGGGCCAGCATGCAAATTGAGCCTCGCCGGGGCAGAACGAGGCCGAGCACGGCCCTGCTCACGCCCCGGCGAGGCCTTACCTCCTCTTCGGGGCGGCTCTCGCGCTCCGCGGAGAGCCGCCCCAGCCGCCCAATCCGGCGGAGAACCGCCCGCTCTGTTCGATCGGTCCCGTCGCGTCACTTCCGGGACCGGAAATGACGCAACGGGACCGTTCTGCGCCTGCGCAGAGCCCCGTCGCGTCACTTCTGGGACAAGAAATTACGCAACGGGACCTCCGAACGCAGTAAGGGGTCGTTCGAGCGGGGAAAAACAGGGCGGGCAGGGGGCGGAAAAACGGGGCGGGCGACGCGCCCAGCCTTAACTGGATGTCTAGCTTATTCCATATCCAAACGGCGCCCCAACCTCCTTCCCTACCCCTCCAAAGAGCTTCATCTAGACGGCCGAAAACAGCCAGGCATTGGATGCATGTAAGCCTCCGAGTTCACAGGCTTATGTGCATCAAGTGCAGAGAGCATTGGATTGTGTGCCCTAAAGCTGGTGGCTTTAGGTAAAATTAAACTTTTCTAAAAAAAAAAAAACTATTTCCATCAATCATCAGTCAACCAAAAAATAACTGTAAGGTAAACGTATTTAATGGAAACCCACTTTATTCCTGTTTATGTACTGCACGGACACCAACATCCCTCGTTACTTTTGGCTTGTAGAAAACGAAGCAGCACGTTGTAAACTATAAACTAACATGCAGTATTGATTCAATATTTGATTAGTGTTTGGGTGGCTCTGTTAGTCTTTAGGGTGTCATGTTTGGGCAAGTATTAACTGAAACTCAAACATCTGTAATCACTGGCTGTTACACCACTTGCAAAATAAATAAATAAATAGTTGTTAATTTCTATTTAAATCAAGCTTGCTGAAGTCTTCAGATTTTCTTGGAAGATACTCACTAAACTATGAACTTATTTCAGTGTAGGTTATTTAACCTAATTATCCACTGGGGCTGTCTTATCTTCGATGGCTGACGATCCCTAAATTTAGGAGAGCATTTTCATTAGCTAGATTTAATGCTCTGCCTTCTAAACTGCTGGATGGTAGATATAGCAGAACCCCACTTTCTGAAAGATGCTGTCCATGTAACGACTCTGAAGTGGAATCTATACAGCATGTTTTATTGTCTTGTAGCTTTTACCACAGGGGGGCCAGGAATGATCTGATTTATCCCATTTTACAGTCTTTTCCAGGGCACCCTACGGAATTGTTAATAACTTTATTACTTAGAAGCTCTGATAAGTTGGTCACTGAACAAGTGGCCAAATTTCTGAACCAGGCTACTGTACCTCCACTATATTTGATCTCACGTGTCCAATTAACTAGTTGTACTGTATGTATGTATTATATTGTGTGAGGAATGGTCTACTGACTGCAATAAAGGACTGTTGTTGTATCCAAGCCAGAGAACTCTAAGCTAGAGACTCTCCTGCCATTGCTTTTATTCACTGCTTTATATGAGCCGTGCAATTTGCTACAGTAATACCTTGGCTTGCAAGTAACTTGGTTTGAGAGCGTTTTGCAAGACAAGCACATTTTTAAATATTTATTATTATTATTTTTAACTTGATATACAAGCGACGTCTTGCAATACAAGCACTGTAGTACGGCTGAAATTAAAAATCTCTGTACAAACTTTTTTTGGGGGGGGATTTCGTTTTGATATAAGAGTGTTTTGGATTGCAAGCACGTTTCCGGAACGAATTATGCTCTCAATCCAAGGCATGACTGTACTCCTCTAGGTCAAGTGGTGAACTGGGAAATTGTACTCTGTTTCCTCTGCTAGCCTTCCCTGTCCCTCCCCACTCTGTTACTGATATTTCTCATCAAAAAGCCTGACGTGGCAAAGAGTAGCTGCACAGTGGCTGTGGTGCTACACAATGCCTACTGCCCTTTCGTTTTACAAGAGTGCATGCGGAGGGGGAGGAATACAACAGAGGGAAGCATGGGAGCCATATGTAGCGTATCCATATTGTACATATTTCAATGAAATACAGGACACAGCATCAGTAGTAGCAGCTAAAGCAACATGGGACTGGCAGCTGAGAAAGGGATCGTGGGGCAGACATCAAAACTCAGCTGAGGAGCGGAGAAAAATACCCGTTACAAAACGTTCCTCCGCGCCTCTGTGTTTGATTCTATAAGAAGAGCAATATCACAACCTTACAGAGAAATTGTTATTAGTGCCACAGTTATTGTATCCAATCCCAGGTATACATTTTTTGGGTTCCTCGTTATGTTCCACAATAAAGTGTTCCCTGCAATACAACAGAGAGTTAATATAATTGACTGCTGTAATTCTGTTATTCAAGTATATTGGCTTGGCATTTTTTTAAATTCTTGTTGCACACAGAAGAACATCTTGTTTCTCTGCTGGACAAGAAAAACCCACAAGATAGCCTGACCTCAAGGCCACGTGTCCAAATACTCTCATCATTTGTGTTCTCTCATGTCTGACTAGAGCACTGCTGAATGCTTGCTACGGTTACGCCTGTTTCACTCTCAAATTATATCATGAAGGCCTTGCCACTGGAGCTCTGGCCAATTCAACTGAATCAAAATAATATTATCTTATTGTGACTGAGTCAGAGTTGGAAGGCCAGGATGACTTTCTGGATGGATAAATTTACTGGATATCTACAAGCAAGTTACATACATCACCCTTTCTTTCACATGTCTATATCCTGGAGAATGCGGGTCCATAAGTTATCCTGTGCGTGCCAGCACACAACATTTAATGTAGTGTTATAAGATGAGATATTACATGAGCATCAGAGGACAGATCTGCCAGCATGGTTTCTTGAAATCATTACAAAGACCAAAACAGAGCTCTGCAAAAAAAAACTTTAAAAATAAGACAAAAGCAGATGTAATCAGCTATTTAATAAGATACTCAGGAATTAATTTCTACAGATAAAAATCCAACGTAAGTCCTACTTATAGGAGACCAACTAAACTGACTGGGACTTAAGATAGCCATGACTATTGTAGGTCCCATTCATTTCAAAGGGTCTACTCTAAGTAGGACTTAAGTTTGATTTTGCCCTATGTATAAAATTAGAAACATTATTGCTTATTACATGGATTGCACTTATTAATACAGAATTTGTTTGCTTCAGTGCTGTTTTGCTTCTTTTGTTTTTTGTTTTGTTGTAGTTTTTATTTTATTGATATGCTTTATCCTTGCAGCGTGCTGGCACTTTCAAATTATGTATGAAAGGAGAGTTACATACATATATTAAAATTAAACTAAATTAAAAATGGTACAATCATATTAGCTTAACTTGTCATGCATTCCAGCTGCAATTTTAATACAGTGGGTTTTTCAGATCCAGAGGGATGTTTTTTAGTTGAGAGAATTGGGTCAATTGAATTGAATCCTGAGCACTGTGAGTACAAAGAAGCTCACGGATGGGGCATTTCTCATTGCCTCCCGCGAACTATAGTCTCTTGTGCCTGCAAAAGGCCGCTACTGAGAGTCAGTGAACCTTGTGGGATGGGGTGCAGGTAAATGCTGAAAATCAAGCAGAAGCACCTTGCTCAATTGGAGCTCCACTCATGCACAGTGCCTTGGCCCGATTTTGCCCAATCCCGTCCTATTCCTGCGGATTCTGATATCCCATCTGAGTTCTTGATGCTTCCCTTGGATTCTTTTCCAGGGGCTGCAGCGGCATGATACAATGGAAAATTGTCCTTCCATGACGTTCCATTTGTGCAAGGTTCTCCAGATCCAATCTGCTGAATTTTAAAGGCCCATTTGGAGTAAGTATTGTGGTCAGTGGGGGGGGGGGGGATGATGACGTAAGATCATAATTATTTTATTGTTTGCCTTTTGAAAGCACACAAACATGGTTATGGTTATCTGCATGGATGATTTTTAACCCTTGATTCTATGTGGCATTTTGAAAGAAGAGAAAGGGTGCCAGTGGCTTCAATATAATTTAGGGAGTTATGGACTTTTAAAATTACCTTTGCATGAGTCAGAACTAGATTAGGCATCCCCCCCCCGCCCCAAAATAGACCATGTCCTGGAAAAGTGATGTAATATACAGGCCTGTGGCTTATGCTGGCTCAGCTTGTCAGTGTCAGGCCTGGTTATTACTTGGATGGGAGACCCCTCCTCTAGTTTCCTGCACTGAGCAGGGGGTTGGACTCGATAGCCTTGCAGGCTCCTTCCAACTCTATGATCTATGAAATCTATAATAGTCTCAGAGGATTAGCCATCTTTAAAGAAGGTGCATAAAGGGCAAGGGTCACAGCTGAGTGGTAGAACTCATGCTTTGTATGTAGAAGGCACCAGGTTCAATCCCTGGCATCTCCAACTTAAAAGTCATCTACCCAGAAAATTATCTACTTGAGATCTTGGAGAGGTGTCAACAATCAGAGGAGATAATACTGGGCTAGGTGAAGCAATGGCTTGATTCATGATAAGACAACTGCACAAATTCTATGAATAAATTCTACAATTTCATAGATTTCATAGATCATAGAGTTGGAAGGAGCCTACAAGGCTATCAAGTCCAACCCCCTGCTCAATGCAGGAAACTAGAGGAGGGGTCTCCCATCCAAGTAATAACCAGGTCTGACCCTGCTTAGCTTTCCACGCTTTTGTTTCAGTGAAATCTAAACAGAAAGCAAATACTGGGATAAAGAGCTAGGAAATGTCTTAAAGGAAAATATAAATTAGATTGAAGTTCTCTATATGTCATATGTCTTTATTTCAGGAGGCCTTCCTTGGCTGACCAGCCACAGTTTTTATTGATATTCTGTTTTAATACAGTGTTTTATTGCTTTTGTCTTTTTTATCTTTTTATTGTGTTTTAAATTGTTGTACACCAACTTGATGCCTTTTTAGCAGATAAGGCAGTCTATAGATGATGATGATGATGATGATGATGATGATGATGATGATGATAGTAGTATGACAGGGAAACCTCCTATAAAGTCATCTCAAAGTGGTACTTACTACACAGCATGTATGTGACTGGGGAAAAGTCTCTACTACACAGGACATGGGATATTAGGGACTTACATTTATATGTACTATGCTGGGGCTGTTCAAAGATCAGAGCCAACTACAACCTTTCCCAATCTCATCCCCTCCAGAGGTGTTGGACTATGCTTGCTGGGAGATGCTTGGAGTCATTGTCCAACACTTCTGGAGGACATCAGACTGGGGAACGCTGGCCTACTAGATAACAGGCCTGTGGCTCACACTGGTTCAGCTTGTCTGAGTGTGGAAAGCTAAGCAGGGTCAGGCCTGGTTATGACTTGGATGGGAGACCCCTCCTCTAGTTTCCTGCATTGAGCAGGGGGTTGGACTCAATGGCCTTGTAGGCCCCTTCCAACTCAATAATCTATGAATCTATGAAAGGTAATATACACTATCACTATAATGGCAGGATATCAGTTACTAGATTGCCCCAAAATACTGTTATTAGAAACTATTCAATCATTTGTCAGAAAATAGGATCAGAATTTTATTCAGTAATTATTAGTAGCCACGATTTGTTTAGGTCAGGCTTGGAAGGGGCACAGTATATCTAAAATGAAAATCTGGTTAACCAAACTGGAAAATATTGCTGATATGGAAGGGCAGGGGAAAATACTAGTTCCTCTAAATTAAGAGAGGCTAAAATATCTGAAGAAACTTTTGAGGTTAAATGGCCTTTATCCATTACTTTCTGAAAGGATCAAGGCCTCAAATCTGGATTTAAGGAAGGTGTAAAAAATGCTGAAGGAACTTTTGGATTATTATAATGTCGTATATACCTTGGAAGAATATACCTACTCTATATCTTGAAAGAATTTGAGAGGGAATGGGGTATAACAATCTGTTATAGGATTTGGACTTACTGTTGAAAACTTTGTTTTTCTGTACAGAACAAAATGTAAATATTTCAACCAAAAATAAATAATTTGATATCTAGAAAGATTGGAATACTAAAAAAAATGAAACAAGATCTCCCTGAAATACACCAGAGTAAAATTTAAAATAAATGGATACTGAAGCATCAGCAAGCAGTCCAAAAGCTACAGTCCACATGCCAAGGCATTCTCCAAAACTGGGCCAAAACTGTGGTGCGGAAACAGCCTTGGAAAGAGCTGCACAGGAGCCAAGAACACTATTAGCAATAGCATTGTTCAAAATTACGTTAGCGGCCATAACTAACTGCTCTACAAAATGTTTGCTAATATCTGTGAGATTGTTTTTCAGTCCTTAACCATAATTCCCCCCTGCCCCACCATGTTACACTTACACACTTTCCATGAATGCACTAAGTAACATCTTCAATGAAAAGGTACAATCCAAATCTGACTGAATTCATTGTAATAAATCTGGAAAACTCCATTATCTCTATAAACGAATCCTCTTACACTTAAAAAGAACCCTTATCGATTTCAGCATTGGACTTGGTTCCCCCGCCCCTGTGCTCCACACTGGCTTGGATTTTTACCAATACAATAAGGATTCCAGTTAGAGAAGACTAGCACTTAAGGCTTCTTCTTCAAAGCACTATCCAAATATAAGTAATTGAGAAGCATGTCTGCCACCTTTCCATGACTTCTGCTGAGTGATCATTCACACATCAAATGGGACTTGAATGTACAAAAACTTCACCTAGGAACCTGGTTCTTGCAATGTAATTCAAGTTTGGAAGACCTTAAAAGCAGTCTTCGCCAACCTGGTACTCTTCAGATGTTCCAGGCTGCAACTCCCACCATCCCTGACTATTGACTGAGGCTGATGGGAGTTGTAGTCCAAAACATCTGGAGGGCACCAGCTTGGGGAAGGCTACCCTAAAGCAGTTCCGACAGCAGAATTCCCTTGGCACTATAAACAATAAACCAATTACAACAAGCAGCCAACATCTCTTCCCATACCTAGTTGTGTCCCAAAGTGAAAAGAGCTGTTTTATAAGGCTCAAGCCACACCCAGTTTTAACTCATTTTCTGTCAATAGAAATTATCCCTACCAGAGTTCAACATTTATTTATTTAAAATATTTCTTGGCTGCCTTTCAGGGCAGAAGCCCTCCCAAGTCAGAATACAGCAGTAAAAACACATAAAACCAACACGATATTAAAAGCGATAGAAACACAATAAAAACAGTAAGAACACAATAAAAACAGCAATAAAACCCAAACAAAACCAGCAATAAAACAGCAACAAAAACCGTAACAGCAGCAATCATATCAGGAGAAGGCCAGAATAAAATAATATGTTTTTAAGGCCTTCTGAAAAGCCTGCAATGATGGAGCATGGAGGACCCCAATGGCAACTTATTCCAAGATGTGGGGCTACTGCAGGGAAGGCCCTCCCATGTGTGGTCACCCACCTAACTGCTCTCACAAGTGGGCAAATGAGAACATATAAAGAAAAGAGCTCATTTGAGTCACCACCCTCCTCAGGAGTGGGGCCTCTCACGTAAAGTTGAACTAGGTCACTGTATCACAGACCTTACGATGCTTGATATTTTTTTAGCCACCAGAAGGAACAGTATGGAACATGGAAGCCTGGAGTCTACTGAGATGCACAGGAAGAAGTAGAAGGGAAGAGGACAAGGCTTGACAGAAGACTAGCAAGGAAATGAGTACTAGGGATTGTGAAGGTGAGATTAGTAGTCACAAAGGTCTTTGCAGAACTAGTGGACGTTGGAGGAAGAATGAGGGGGAAAGGTCACTTGACTATATGTCAGGGGTGTGAAACACATGGCCCTTCAGACGTTTCTAGGCTGCAATTCCCATCATCCCTCACCTTTGGTTATGCTGATGGAAGTTGCAGTCCAATAATGTCTGGAGGGCTACACGTCACGGCACCCCTGTTGTATGTGCTCAGAAGGGTTGAAATCCATCCACTATATTAGTGGTCTGAATATATAAAAAACTATGATTTGCCACATAATCAGTATCGGGGGAAGAAAAACCATTTCACTTCAGAGTCAACCCAATAAAGGTTTGGGGGAGGGCATGGTTGACATCCCGAGAACCACAAACTCATAATCAGAGTCCAACTTTCTCTCTACCATTTGATTGAAAACAAAGCACCAAACTCCCTAGAACTACATCCATCTCTCAAGGCCAATGAAAACATGTGTGTCACAAGCCTTATACTACAAGCCTCACGTACAGGTTTAAAGAATGTGTGGGTGTTGTGAGGAACAGGATTCTGGGTCTCTCACCATGTCCTAGAACTTTCTGTTTCCATACCCCTGGTACAGAGGTGAGCAGGGCTATGTCGCACTTTTTTCCTTTTCCTGAACTTACAACTAGTACAGGAAGGCACCCAAGGAGACACATCCATCCTTCACCTACCTATTATTCCAACAACCTGGATTCTGTCATAGTGTGTCTAGACACAAACAGCTGGGTAGGCTGCCTTTTCCCCACACACCCCAAAAGTGCAATTGTTCTTCTGGTTTGTAGGGATTGTCTCCATACAGAGAAATTCACTGGGTTCGCAAGACGTTGACAACCCAATGTTGTTGTGTCGCGCAAACACAGATAGATTTCCCCAGGGTGGCTTGTGTCCCATGGGCTGTTGTAGGGGTTGTTGTACCCGTGATGAGTTGCTGTGTTGGCCAAACACTGATAATCACACAGTCACAAGACTCCTCTGTGACAGTCGCATTGGTAACTTAACTCAGGGCCGCCTAGAAAGCCAGACAAAATGAATACACACACAATATTTAGCAAGCAGGTTACCATGTCGTTAGCACATCTCACGGCTGCGAATTAGCATTCAGGTGTTCAGCAACCTTTCTTCAAGGCAAGCTACCTCACTGCCTATTTGACATCCTGTTCAAACAGGTACCATTGCCAAAGTTCACGTTGAGAAAGGTAGCACTATGAAAATTAAAAATGTATGCCTTAGAGGAAACAAGCAAATTGAAAATCCTGTACCGCAAACTCCTGTTTCTAGAAGGTGGAGCTTTGTGTGTTCAGTCTGTGCCATGCCAGGATGTTTTAAACTGTTTTTATTAGAGGCAGGACTATGGGAAATCCAAAGGGGAAACAAGTTGGAGCATCTTTCTACATCAAACAAACAAGTAAAGCTTGGTTGACATATACTGCACAGTGACATGGAAATGAGATGGGAATATTCTGAAGCTTCAGAACAGACCACACTACTTCAGACTGCAGCTGGAAAATAACATTTTGAATGCTTCCATACTATTAAACACACAACAACATTCCCTACAAGTAAAAGACTAGCAAATCAAGGAACAGGCCAGGTGAAAACATTTCTCAATTTTGTGTTATTTTATTTTATTTTTTACTTGTAGGTTTCTTATGCAAAGGAATAATAAAAAGATGGCATGCCCCACCTGCAGTATAAAGTAGTACAGTCCATTCACTGCAGAACATTTGCTCCTCAGGATATTAACCACCCTGAGCACTGTAAGTACAGGGATAGGCATTTTCTTAAATAAATCATTCTGGTGCAAGTGTAGACCAGGCCTGAAGTTTATAATTAAACAAATACATGCACACTCTCCAATTTTCTGAGGCCTGATAATTTTAAGCATTTGGCCAAATTTTTGTCAAGCACCACATTTTACATATGAAAAAGCACAGATTTCTTTAAAAAAAACAGTAACCCAAATGAAAAAAAGAGAGGCTTCCCCCCCCCCTTTCCATTTCTGAAAAGAGATAGGGAACAACCCTTCACCCTTACTTGCATCCTTTTAACAACTGGAGGGAATTAAAGAAGGACTCTTATCTTATCTTTAAAACAGTGGGATTCAACTTTGTCTGGGTCACACCCATGCTGATTTTGAACAGACCATCTTTGGATAATAGGTCTCAGTTGCTTAGAACAGAAGGCACTTTATTCAGAAGTGGCAATCTTCTAGACCACTAATTTGAAAAGCCAGCTCCCTGTTTATAGATTCACAATAGAGTTGGGAAGGGGCCTACAAGGCCATCGAGTCCAACCCCCTGCTCAGTGCAGGAAACTAGAGGAGGGGTCTCCCATCCAAGTCATAACCAGGCCTGACCCTGCTTCTCCCAGTGAGCATGCCTCACTGTGCATGGCGCAGGAAGCAAGGGAGGAAAAAGCTTGGAGAGGGGAGCAGGCAGCAGCACAGCAAGCAAGCGGCCATTACATGGCATGACTTGGCCACATTGCTCCACTGCATCTATTGGCCACATGACATCTGGGGTATTAGCTGGAAGCCTTCAGCCAGCCTTCCCCAACCTGGTACCCACCAGATGTTTTGGACCACAACTCCCAGCATTCCTGACCATTGGCCATGCCGGCTGAGGCTGATGGGATCTGAAGTCCAAAACATCTGAAGGGCACCAGGTTGGGGAAAGCTGCTTTATGCAATGAAATTGTGGTGGTTTTCAACCCAGCCAGCTGTTGGTTTCTGTTTTTCCCTCCTACCTGCTCTACTCCCAGGCTACATTCAGTTCCACTGATATCGCACAGGACTTACTTCAAAGTAAGTGTGCTTCAAATTAACGGTGTTGGCCATTATGGATCATCATTAGTGAAATCTAGCTAGTCAGGGTTTCTAATCTACTTGATTACACTTGAATGAACAGAGCATGTATATCCAGATTCCAAATGCCATCTGTGACTTTAAGAGGCAAAATATTTTATGAACAGTTCTTTTTCTTTTAGTGTATCCGCTTTGCATGCACATGAAAACCAGAAAGATTTCTTATGCTTATTTTATGTACCCCTTTGGTTTGGTTTGATCCCAAATGTAAAATAAGTGTTTAGCTATCAGAAAAAGAAATAGCATACTTTGCTTTTTGAATCCATCTCTTTTAGTTATGCTATGCTGGTAATTTCTGTGGGAAGCTTATAGCTACATCTTCTGCACCCGGAGAATCAACAAGTAAAACTCAGGAATCTGCACACACACAGCCATTCACTGGCTTTTTTTTTTTTAAGGCAATAACTTCAGGTAATGTCTTTCTTTAGACTTTAAGGGTTTGGAAAGAATAATGGCAGTCATAAATTACTGAGCATCTGAATACTTAAGACAGGGCATAGGAGGAACAACAGAAAAGACACCAAGGGAGAAGGGCTTTCAGACAAAGCTTTTATTGTACAACTGCCCCGCTTCATTCATGGACTACATTGCAGACTACTGTATCAGCCTGTTCTTCCCCACTGTTGCATCCGTCCTTTACCTAACCACAAAACTCCAGCAAGATGGAAAGAGCGGAACAGCAGTGCATTTTTTAAAGCAGGTGTAGAGAATGTGCAAGTAGAGCAGGACGACAGATCCCTGGGGGAGGTGTTTAACAAGGGATGGCCTCCTTTCTCTATTGCCACCTGTGCATTTTCAGGCACAGACAGAGCCATGTTGTGTCCTGCAAAGCAAGTCCTTTCTCCTCTCTCCAAAGGTTTCTCCGAGCTTACGAAGCTGGGAGTGATCTCACTGAACACAGCAGCCCTTATTTCTGAGTAAACATGCGTAGGAGCTGGCTGTAAGGATGCAATAGTGTGGCAGCTCAAGCTTCTTCTTTCTTTTTTAATTTCGAAATTTCACTATGCTAGAAGAGGCCAGGGGCACTCAGAAATTGCACAAGAGCTGCATATATAAGGAGGTGAAATGGACACATAGTTGGTCCATTTCAACTGGCGCAGTGATGTTGTCCCTTGAAGAAACAGAGTTTGGTCACAATGAATCAAAGGAGCGGAGCCCCTTCACATGTCCCAAGAGGTAGGACAAGACGGAGGACATAATGAAATCATGCAAGTTTCTAGCTGGGTTGAGAAACTGCCCAGAAAAAGTCGGAATCTACAGCCCCATCATAACCCTGTTTACTCAAAAGTAAGGCTGCAATTCACTTAATCTGTGCTACACGCACTCTTCTTTAAACACACACACACACACACACACAGCTAAAATGGTACTGAGAAGCATCTTCAAAATGCTCCAAGATGTTGGGAGGAGGAGTGTGTGGCTGCCATGAGGGACCAGGAAAGGAGAGGGGACAACACTGCCCACTCAGCTATGTCGTGTCCACTGTGTGGACAGAACACAGTGACATGCACACACCAAAAAAGCACTAGGCCACCTGAAGGATGGACAGTTGTGGAAATTCCACTTTTAGCTTACTGCAAAAGAGCAACAAGGGGCAACTCTAGCAGCCCTCCATCTGGAAGCACCTTATATCAACAGAGCAACATATATTAAAAAAAATACTGGAAACTTACATTTTTAAAGCATGCTTTTCACTACTCTTACTTTTGCTTTTTAATTGGGCTGTATCCAACGCGACACGAGTGCTAATGAAAATTACATTGCGCTAGTGTAAGGGAATCCTACCACAGTATTGTGAAGATATACAGTGTATGTATTTGATGTAGTGTTGGGTTTTTGTGACTGCTAATTTATGGGTTTCAGTTTGAGTGCAATATTGATATTGAGTGAGATATTAATACTAAAATCTTGTTATATTTTTGGATATATATTTTTTTCCTTTAACCTTGTGTGTTTGTGTGCGTGTTATTTGTGTTCTAAACCAGGACTGGGCAGCTCATGACACACATATACCCCTCTAGCAACATGTGGGCCCCAAAACTCTTCTGCATCTATGTTCCCCCCCCCCCCATACACACATCCTTTAGAAACCATGCATTTTTTAACCATATAAGCGTACATTCATGCATACATGCTCTAGTTTCTAAACAGTACATCTCAAAGCCTCCTACAAACAGAAACACATTTTACTATGTGGTAGTGACATTTTCTACTGATGTCTTCAAGGAAGAAGAAGTTACTTCTATTGCAGGGATTCTGAACCATAAACCTAAGGCAATCTACAATTGTGGAGAACATTCAGAACTGGAAGTGGGGTGCAAAATAAAGACATTCAGGATTTTAGTATTTAGGCAGTTCCTTCTCCCATTTTGCCATGTCTTCTGACACCCAGTAGAGAAGAGTTATTGTATACGGCTCATCCAGAATGTAAAATCCAAGATTTCTCCCCAGGCCCTTAGAAGTATGGCATACAGCAGTGCTTCTCAAATAGTGGGGCGGGCCCCCCAGGGGGGGCGCGAGGCTCCGTAAAGGGGGGCTCGTTTGACCTCAGTTAAAAGTTTTTTTTAATATTGTGTTCCTTTAAATCCTGTGCTCCTTTAAATCTTTTCTGCTACAGTTAATAAAGCTATTCTTTGTTGTAAATTGATCCACATTTCTTTCTTTTTTTATTCTCTTATACGTTAATAAGGATACAGTGTTATGCAGAGGTGTACTTATAACAATTTTATAGACAAATGATACTATTTACAGTCGCGCGGGGGGCGCGAAATGTTTTCTTCTTCCTAGGGGGGGCATGACAGAAAATAATTGAGAAGCACTGGCATACAGCAAAGAGAACTCAAATAGGGATACTTACTCCCATCCTGCTTGAAGCAAAAATCAACAAAAAAATAATACTCCTCCATCCATTTACAATGAAATTAACTTTCAAAAAGAAAACAACACAAGGGGCGCCGTAATAGCAACAAAGTGAAAAGAAAAACAGGTTCTCAAAAAAGTGCAACTTAGGTTCAAATAAACCAAACATTAAAGAGTTGCCTGATGGCCATCAGGCACAAGGTCTCATTTAATATATGTCTAATGCATATATCATAAAGATACGTGTATATCAGAATAAGTGCGGTTTTTACATCTGTGTTTTGTTTCTGTTTTTAAATTATGGCTTGGGGCTCATTCAATGAAAATGTTACATACTTGGCGGGCAGTAGTGGATTAATGGTTAAGAATAACTGCTCTAAATGACAACTTCATAGAACCTGGTAGATTCTACTTATTTCAGAGACATTTCAGCAGCACAGGTATCAGCAAATCATGCTTCCACACTGTCCCTGAACAATATTAATCGCCTAATTGGAAATTATTAATTTGCATTAGTTGGTGTTGCTGAAGCTGAATCCCGACAAGACCGAGGTACTTCTGGTGGAGGACAAGGGGAGGTTAGGGGATGTTGACCTGGTGCTGAATGGGGTACATCTACCCCTGAAGGACCAGGTCCAGCAGCTTGGGGGTCATTCTAGACTCCCAGCTGTCCATGGAGGCTCAGGTGTCAGCTGTGAGCCGGGCAGCGCTGTATCAACTCCATCTGATACGGCAGCTGCGCCCCTACCTTCCTAATCACCTGCTCCCATCAGTGGTTTATGCCTTGGTCTCCTCTCGCCTAGACTACTGTAATGCGCTCTACGTGGGGTTACCCTTGAAGACGGTTCGGAAGCTACAGCTGGTACAGAACGCGGCGGCTCGCCTGGTTAAAGGCAGCCGCCGCCGGGATCACATCACACCAGTGCTCAAGGAGCTGCACTGGCTACCAGTTGCTTGCCGAGCCGAATTCAAGGTGTTGGTTTTGACCTTTAAAACCCTATACAGCTCCGGTCCAGTCTATCTCAAGGAGCGTCTCCAGCAACACCAAGTGGGCCGCTCAACAAGATCTGCCACGGATGGCCTTCTCCTTATCCCTTCAGCCAGAGCAGCTAGACTGGTGGGGAGGAGGAAGAGGGCCTTTTCTGTGGCGGCCCCCGTACTGTGGAACTCTCTCCCGAGTGACCTCCGCCATGCCCCCTCTCTGCTGAGCTTCCACCGCTCATTAAAAACCTGGCTGTTCAGGCGGGAATATGGGGTGGGTTAAGATTTTTAAAAATTTAAATACTGTTTAAATGTATTTTATCTTGTTTTAAATGTATTTTATCTTGTTAAATGTATTGTATTTTGTACATCGCCCAGGGTGGCCGGTGGCCGGCCAGATGGGAGATTAATAAATGTAAATAAATAAAAAATAAATAAAAAATAAATTGTCTAAACTGAACCCCATCCCAAATCCTTTCCGAGAAAGACAGTAGCAACTGTCATTTGCCTAACCATGACAGGAAGCTTGCTATGGATTGTGTCCAACAGTGTCCACCTGCCAGTGGAACAGGACACTGTTGGTGGAACACACAAAGTGTACCAAGGTTGGGGGTGCAGAGTGGAGGAGAGGAACGGGAGTGGAAGTTGGATGTAGCCCCATTATTCCGATCTTAAGATGGGGTGCTGAGCTTGAGAGATAGTACTAAGACTTCCCAATCCAGGAGTTTATAGTTGAATAGGGATTAAAATACAAAAAGTCCAGTCTTAACATGGACCACTGGAGCACTATTCAGACAGCGTACTGAAAACTGTCTGTGCTCTGAAAACCACAGTGTGCTCTGAAAACCACAGCACGTATGAAGATGTCTTGTGTCAGAAATGGGGGGGGGGGGATCATACATTTACAGTTTAACTGAATTTCCTAAAAGACAAGGTCCAAATTGCTATTAAATAATCAAAACCAATTCTGCAGTAAACACACTTCACTAATTTCACCACCTAAATAGGCAATTCTTCAATATAAGAATGAATGGGCACAACTTTAACAGGTGACCACCACAAACAAAGCCATCCATGAACTGGCCAACTTAAAACATTTCGTCCTGTCCACAGAAGAGAAGAAGAACACACAAAATACAGCAGGTAGGGACACCAAGGAAGAGTGTGTTTAAGAAGTATTATCACTCCAATTTCAAACTCAGCATACAGCCCTTTCCTAACTTACCCCGAGAAGCCATTCTTTAGGTTTGGATCCAGTAAGCAAGTACCGGTACTTCACTCTCACCCTGTCGTTCTGTGTATATGATGGCCCAATTCCAGTGTTGCACTGAAAGGTCTTACTAAGCACGAGCTTCCAGAAACTGTCTGCTCTTACTCCTGCTATCCACCTCTTAACCTCTGTTACTATATTAGAGAACTTCTGCAAAATGAAAATAGATGAGTAATGCATGATGCTTTACCTTCCCCCACCCCACCTCCCAAAAGAAAGAAAGAAAGAAAGAAAGAAGGAAAAGCTACTCCTAAAACTCAGCACTGGTAATCATCCTAACCATTCTTTCTATTTGCCGCCCCCCCCCCCAAAAAATTCAAATATCTGCAAAGACCTATCCATTTGAACCTGGGGGATAAAAGAATGACGCTGAAGCCTGTGCATAGCTTTTCAAATTTAGCACATCTTTCTGCAATGCATAAAAATCACTTTGGTGTTCATTTTTGTACAACAAATTCAAAATCCATTTTTAATATTTAGGAAAAGCAAAGTCATAAGATACAAAGGTGTTTCCTCAAAAAAGCTAACTGCTGCAACAGGCTTTTGTGAAGTTTTCCAGCCAATTCTATTTAATACAAAGTTTGCCAAAGGTTTGCCCTTCACTGTAAAATAGCAATACGTGTGCACACCGAATTCACTTACTGCCTGGATGCATCACAGGACTGGCCCTTCCAAGGCCCAAGGTGAGAGGCTTTTATCTCTGGGAGATCAGGAGAGGGGGTGGATCACCTCCCCTCCCCAAGGGTTGCCCTCCACCATCTGGTGCCCCTGCAGGCCGGCCTGCCCCTGTCCAAGAAAAAAAGCTTGGTGCCAGGTGTGCCTGAAAGCTATGGCAGCAGTGGCTATCTAGTAGCGCTGCCCCCACTTTGTCATGGCGGCAAAAACTGATTAAAGCAGGGATAGGCAACTTCAGGAGCTCTGGGGATCATTTTCATCTCATGATCCCCCCCCGCCCCATGGGCACCAACAAATAATATAAAAAACGAGTTAATTTTGACCCTTTTGGTGCTCCATAGCCACTATAAATGCCTCCCCCCCCATTCTTTTTAATGAATTTGGGGGCAAGTGGGGGCCACATGCAGCCTGCATGTTGCCCAGTCCTGGTTTAAAGCAAGGGTGGGGGCACCTCTGGTTTTCCAGATGTTTTTGGACTTCAACTCCCATCCAGCATGGCCAATGGTCAGGAATGATGGGAATTGCAGGTCCAAGAATATCTGGAGGGTTGCAGGATTCGTTCCCCATCCCTGATATAAAGGGACTTCAGCTCAGCTTCAGCTCAGCAAGGTTGAGGAACATCGCCGACTTGATCAGACAAGATCACAACTTGCTCTTTAAAGTCCACTTGTGATGAAGGGAAAAGCCTCGCAAGGATTTGTCACAAGGAGTGTTTTAAAGGGGAAATGCAGCCTGTGCGCAACGCACAATTCCCACCCACTCCTGCTTTTGATCACAACCTAAATGAAGAAGAGGGCTGTGCCATTAATAAAAGCAACTCTGCTACCTGACCTATTACAGGGGGAAATTGATGGTGTGGGTGGACACAGAGCACTAGAAGAATAGCTCTCTAAACATTATGGCATTGTGTGTGCGCGCGCAAAGTGACTGATGGAATGAGAATGTAAGAATGAAAGACACTGGAAAACCATGACCAAAGCTCTCTTCAAACAAAAGCGGAGTGTGATTCATGCACTTCAACAGACCTTTCAGTAAATGCACTCTGATTGTCCCGTTACGATCATGAGCAGCACAGCAATGTGCCTTACAGGCCAATAGTGGAAACGCTTGCCAGGGTGTTAGTGCAGCTCCATCCTGCAGAGAACACCTGTGACAGGGCCATAGCCGGGAGGCACCAGTTGGCCGCAGCAAATACGGTAATCCTTTTGTTTTTTAAAGAGCTTTTAATACATAGCACGACACCTTCCACTGAAGAATGATAACCTGTTTTTAGAATAGGAAAAAAAGGTTTAAGAAGGAAAGAGGCACTTGGGTGCCCCACGCCAAGAGGAATGCTGCACATTCCACCTGGCCTGCATTCCCCCTGGTAGGCTTCAAGATCATTATCACTCTTATCAGGCTTAAAGCCACCTGTGGCTTTAGGGAAAAGCTAAAGGGGGTAACATAAACCAGGGCTGCCCGATTGCTTCTGCCTTGAGGACAGACAGATACTCTTGCCTCCTTGGGCTGAAGGATGCTCCCAGTACTAAAGGAGAGAGCCTCAGAGTCAGAACATCCTCTCACTTAGCACCAGGAGTGGTGCCATCCAGGTGCAAGAGAAGCAGGCCTGTGGCTCACGCTGGCTCAGCTTGTTCGAGTGTGCAGGGTCAGGCCTGGCTATTACTTGGATGGGAGACCCCTCCGCTAGTTTCCTGCACTGAGCAGGGGGTTGGACTCGATAGCCTTGTAGGCTCCTTCCAACTCTATGATCCTATGAAATCTATGAAATAAGCCCAAGAACCATGTTGCCTTTTGTCTGGCCAACACGGCTCTTGGGCTTCCTATCCAAAGCACCCACACACCACCACCACCACCACCACTGCCACTTCCCTTGGGCTTCTGTCCAAATGCCCTGCCCAGTGCACCAATCTGTGTTTATTCATTTATTTCATTCCACCACCACTTTCGTCCCACCTTTTATCCAAGAAGCTCTGGGAGGCATACCTTGTCCCCACCCAGCACCATCCTACTCCATGTTTAGCATCACAACAACACTGTAAGGTAGGCCAGGTTGCGAGAAAACAGCTGCACAAAAGTTACCCAGCTGCACAAAGGTTACAAAGGGCTTCACGCTTTATCCGAGAAGCTTTGGGGGGCATACTTTGTCCCCGCCCCCAAGTTAATCATCACACCAACACTGTGAGGTGGGCCATGTTGAGAAAGAACACCTGCCCCGCCCAGTGAGCTTGCTTCACACGTGAGTGGGGAATTGCCAAGATGAAAGTTTGAGGTTTTGAGCTTCCAGATTGATTGGGAAGCACCCAAGGTGGGGGAGGGGGGAGATTTCGGGGAGGAACTTTTTTTCCAAAAAAAAAATTGTGAGGGGGAGTGTTCACTGGTGGCAGTGTTAGTGGAGCTCCTCTTGGCTGCCATTTCCTCTTCCCACCCAAATGTCCCTGGAATTATGCTACGTCATAAGCAGTTGTATTTGAAATGGGCTTCTGGGGAGGGGGGAACAGCAGAGGGGAGCCAATGGTGACAACAGAGAGGAGATCGGTCACTGTGAGAAATGGTGGCAAAAGGTTTTTAAAAGTAGAAAAGATGGATTGTCCTTCAAGATCGTTTCACATTAAGTTGCCACTAACACCCTTTAAGCATCCGGCCAAATTCACTATGAATGCGTGGCTAAAAGGCAAATTTTGATTCAGCCACACTCCAAAGGTGAGAGTGATCACCAGGGCTGATTGTGCACCACTAAGATCCCTAAATCTGACGAAACAAAAGGCATGCCAGTCATTGAGTTCAAGATATTCATAATTAATTCTCCATTATAAGTTTTTCTGTTGTTTTTTTGTTGTTGTTGTTGTTGTTTAAATGCTAGAAGGATTTAAAATAGATGGTCTTTATTAAGAAGAATGTTTGTTGATTATGGGGATTAGTTTATGTTCTGTATAATGTAAAATGAATACTGAAGAGGTTGGAAATTAGAATATGAATGTAACTCGTTACTGTTAAAATGTATTGACCTCTGTTGAAATTTGAGACTGAGAAATTAACGGAAGGAATGCAAAGAAGTATGGGCCTAAAATTATCGAAAGGCATGAGTGAAATGGGAAAAATATGTGGTTAAAAAGTTTGTCTCTTAGATAAATAGGTGGAAAAAAGCTAGGGATTTTTGCTAAAAATGAGCAGAAATCTTTAATATTGTATAATTAGAAGAATTAGTATCTATGTTTAAGGTTAAAATGGTGTTTTATGAACTTGTGAGGTTGATGAACAAGAAGAATAAGAGTTGACAATAGAAAAAAGAGAAATGTATTTGTAACTATAGAATATTTAATGCTAGTAGACCCCATTTAGTGATGGAAAAACAGCTTTACGCAGTGGTGGGGAACTTAACCCATTCCCAGTCACAAAATTCCCAATCACCTCCTCACAAAGAGGCTTTTCCAGCAGCAAAAGGACCGTTGAGCTACAGTTATGTGCATTTACATATAACATGCAGCTTGATCCTCAGCATGTATAAACTTATCTATAGTGGCATAAAAAATAATTTTAAATAAATTAATTAAATTAAAATGTTAACTAAAAAAATAAAACATACATCTCTTTTTTTAACACAAGTCACTTACAGTAAAACCTTGGATTGCAAGTAACTTGGCCTGCAAGTGTTTTGCAAGACAAGCACATTTTTAAAATAAATTTTAACTTGATAAACAAGCGACAGTCTTGCAATACAAGTACTGTAGTATGGTCAAGAAAAATGAAGACTTTACATTATCATTCTTTATTGCAGCTTAAATTAAAAATATGTGTACAAATTTCTTATGGGGAATTTCGCTCTGATATACACGTGCTTTGGATTACAAGCACGTTTCCGGAACTGAATTATGCTTGCAATCCAAGGTATAACTGTACTTGTAAGTGGAAAGTATTTATTTATTTATTTATTTATTTATTTATTTCTATGCCGCCCCATAGCCAAAGCTCTCTGGGTGGTTTACAGCAATTCATTAAAAAATAAAATAAAACACATAATAAAATACAGATAACAATAAAAACATACAATTTCATTACAAAGTTTAAAACCCAATTTAAAATGACAAATACTGAACAAGTTAATAAACTAAGCCTGCAGCTGACATTACCCCCACCCCCATGTGCTATTTTGAGCTCTTAAATATTAAATGCCCTGGCATAGAGTGAAGCCTTAACTTGGCACTGAAAAGATATTAAGGCCAGGCCAGGCTAGGCAGGCCTTGGTGGGGAGCTTGCTCCAAAGTTGTGGGGCTACCACTGAGAAGCCCCTCCTCCTTGTTGCCACTAACTGAGCCTCCCTCAGAGGTGGCAGTTGGAGGAGGGCCCCAGATGTTGAGCCAAGTGTCTGGGTAGATTGTGGTTGGGAGAGGTGTTCCATCAAGTATTGTGGTCCTAAGCCATGTAGGGCTTTATAGGTTAAAACCAGCAGCTTGAATTCGGCTCGGAAGCGTATTGGCAGCCAGTGCAAGTGGGCCAGAACTGGTGTTATATGTTCAGACTTTCTGGTCCCAGTGATAAGTCTGGGTGCTGCATGTTACATAAGCTGCGGTTTCTGAACAGTCTTTAAGGGCAGCCCCACGTAGAGTGCATTGTAGTAGTCTAGGTTAGAGATTACCAGAGCTTAGATTACCAAAATCAGGCTATCCCTGTCCAGATAGGGGCATAGCTGGGCCACCAGCCAGAGCTGGTAGAAGGCACTCCTTGCCACTGAGGCCACTTGAGCCTCAAGAGACAAAGATGGTTCCAGAAACACCCCCAAGCTACAAACCTTCTCCTTCAAGGGGAGTGCAACCCCATCCAGAACAGGTTGAACACCCTCCATCCAGGTCAGAGGAACCATCCACTAACAGCATCTCAATCTTGTCTGAACTGAACTTCAGTTTGTTAGCCCTCATCCAGTCCACTGTTGCAGTCAGGCACCGGTTTAGGACATCCACTTGTAATACAGTTACAAGTATCCATTGTAACTAGGCAAACATTTAAAAATAAATGTTCTACACCAGGTGAAAGAGAATAATAACAACAACAACAACAACAACAAAGGAAAGGATATGAAGGAGAGGGTTAGGCATGAGAAATCTGAAGATACATTATCATGCAAACTGTATAGAGGGGATAATGGAGTAGATGGAACACAGTCTAAAAGCAGACATAAAGAAAGACAGAACAAAGCTACTACAGGTTAAATATATAAACAAGGGCCCCATTTGCACATTACAGTGGCAAATCATGGATTAATTAACTGAAGGGCACCTTTTGAACCAACCCATTGGGTTAATTAACCATCATGGATTAATTAACCTAAGATTTGCCAGGGTCACGTGCCACTGCCGTTTTGGAACATGCAACCTCTGATCGGCCCACCAGGAAGTTATTCTATGATGTGCGAACCGGGACACTATGGGTTAATCATGGGCTAAACAACCTACAGTTGCCGTACGATTAGTTCTTAGTTACTTGCAAACAGGGCCAATGTTTTGGTTCAAAAGGTGCCCTTCCCTTCATGGAAGGGCCTTTGATCCAGCAAAGCCTCCTAATAACGGAAGGGAGATTGCCATCAACTCCATCTCTCCCAAACCTCCAGAGCAGATTTTCAAGGAGAGCTGCAGGGAGAGGGTGAAATTGGTGAAAATTGTTCTCCACCCCCACCCTTCCATTAGCAGACACCCAGAGAACCCTTTCTGTGAACTGAACTCCACTCATGGAAACTTAAGGTCCAACCCATTATTACGTGGGGGAAAAATGTAAGAGGCAGAAATATTGTGAGCAAGCCATTTTTTATTAAAAATATTTGTTCTTATTCAGCTAATTTGCTGCTGATGCTAGCAATTCATACATAGCAAAATACACATATAAACACAAGCTTGGTGGCAGGGTAATAGAAGTTTGTCAATTAGGATGAATTCACTGATTTAGCAATCTGTCTTTCTTTCTCTCTCTCTCTCTCTCTCTCTCTCTCCTTGTCTCTCTGTTTTAAGCCGCACCTGCAAATGTGGCAGGCCCTAGTTACTAAGGAATGCTAGCTAAGGCCCTGACCTGCAACCTTTTATGATTAATCTGGGCTTAAACTAGAGTTTAAATAGGTGCCCAAGTTCACACGGTGCTCAACCCTGGAATTTATTTTCAGAAGGCCTGTGGCTTATGCTGGCTCAGCTTGTCTGAGCGTGGAAAGCTAGGGTCAGGGCTGGTTATTACTTGGATGGGAGACCCCCTCCTCTAGTTTCCCTGCATTGAGCAGGGGGTTGGACTCGATGGCCTTGTAGGCCCCTTTCCAACTCTATAATCGATGAATGAATCTATGAGTAAGTTAGGTTGAGTCCTAAAATATGTATGTGAATTCTGAGTTCTTCTGACCATGTGCAGTATGTCTTTCTTTCCCTCAACACCAAGTAACTACAGTATGTCCACACACATTAAGATTAAAGAACGGAGCTTCTGGAATATGGCTTCAGCCCCAGCTCCTCTCTATTTAGGAAAAAGATGTTCTGAGCATAGCCAAAGTAGCATTCATACTAGCCAAAGAGAACTAGTTCAGTGTCTGATATAGCTAAGAGGCCCAAATGGCAGAAATAGTCACAGTCAAACTGTCTCTTTTCTTTAAAAGTGGCAAGACCGTATCTTTAACGAAAATAACTCTCCTGGGACACAGTTTTAAAAATATATATGCAAAATTCATTTGCTTGGAAAGGGTTGTATCATTGGCTTTTGGGAAGAATAGAATAAACTAGTTTAAAACCCTTTGCTAGGATCTTGAAAAAGACCTGATGTATTTTTTTTTGACTAGGGAGAGGGGGGAAATTCGTTCAAATATAATTTTGCACAGTCAAACCACTATGTGAACAAAACTCAGTTATCTTTCAAAATTCACATTTCTCAGAAGTTTGCAACAGAATTATCCCATCAAAAATTGCATACAGAGATGTGTATATTAGGGGAAAGAACATTAAAAAATGCATAATATTAGGGAAATTGCTTGCAAAAATGTGTATATTAAGAAAAGTGCATATAAAATACATGTATTTGGAGAAATGTACACAAATATGATTATGCATTTTCATGCAATCTTTTTTTTTTAAAAATCTCAATGTTCGGGACAAACTGAGAGCCAGTGTGGCATAGTGGTGAGAGAGTTGGACTGGGACTCGGGAGATCCGGGTTCTAGTCCCCGCTCGGCCATGAAACTCACTGGGTGACTTTGGGCCAGTCACTGACTCTCAGCCTAACCTACCTCACAGGGTTGTTGTGAGGATAAAATGGAGAGGAGGAGGAGGAGGAGGATTATGTAAGCCGCCTTGGGTTCCTTGCAGGGGAAAAAGGTGGGGTATATAAACATAATAAATAAATAAATAAGACTGGAAAAATGAGAAACTGAGAGAAACCAAAATGGACAGATTGGTCCATCCTCAATTGCATTTTCCACATTTAATCCACTTACTTATGCTGGTTGGGGAATGCTGGGAGTTATAGCAGAAAGTCTAAACATGCATAGGATTGCACCCTAGAGTACATGAGATGAACATGAAAAGCTAAAAGAGAAGGGTGCTTTTAGCCTAAACAAAGAACAACAAGGAAGACACGATTAGACAAGCAAGCATACTTCAGTGCTATCGAGAGAAGGATAAATGGCTATTTTAAGTTACAGTAGCATAAGTTGTAGCTTCAAAACTACAATGTAGCATTTTATTTTAAAGATGGCACACAGTGGTGGGCTTCTCCTACCAAATCCTTTGGTATAGTAGTTTGATGTGGGTGCTCAGAATTCTATTTCAAGCACTTAAGTGCTGCATTCTCGTTCAATTTGCCACTTAGAGGTGCACCCAACACAAAACAAAGTGTGCAATTATTAAAATAAATTAACACACAATCCATGCTTTAAAAAAAGTATGAACCTAACACATACAACCTTTAATTTAAAAAAAAATTAAAGTAAGGGGGAGAAATCATGCAAAAACCAAATGGAAATATCAGAGCCAAAAGAAAAATACAGTACATCAGGGTTTTTTTTTGGGGGGGGGGAGTCTTAAAACAGTGGCCTCGCTCCAGCTATAGTCATGAGCAACAATTTGTATATAACCACTGGTGTTGCTGGAAGGGGATGAGAAGAACAAAGGTTTGAAACAGTCATGGACATAAAACTGGTTTTGCACCAAACACAAGAAAGGGAAAAACCAAAGTGGCAAAACCTCAAAATGGTACTGGGGAAAAATAATAGATGAAATGAATTTAATAAGAAGAAAATAGTTGGGCATTTTACTATTTCATCCCTTATGCTGGTCATTGACTATAAGGAACGGAACTAAACAAAACTATTTCATCTTTTCTTCAGTACCATTTTGAAGTTTTTCCTCTTTTTTGTGTTTTGGTACATCCTCATAGAGATTTTTAAAAAGCAGCAACAAGCTGGTTCAACAGGCCTGATGCAACATACTTTCTTTTGGCCCCTCGCAGTTGTGAATCTGCATACACTATGCACACAGAAAGCTACACGTCCTTGCTAGATCCCTTGCTGGTTTAGAGGAAGAATATAACATAAGGACTTGTCTACTCACCTCTCCACAATGAGTGCTGCTATGAAAAGGTACATTACTAGGGACAAAAAGTCCCTTCCATTCTGTAATTCCATTCTTACTGCATGTTGTCATAGTTTAAGCAACTTGACTACTTCCGAACTGCTGTTTACAGGCTTTCAAAAATCCCCTTCGCCCCCTCTAGCATGACTAACTGTAGAAAATCTCAGCTTAAAACCAAGAGCTAGTTTCTAATACAGTAATACCTTGGATTGCAAGTAACTTGGTCTGAGAGCGTTTTGCAAGACAAGCAAATTTTTAAAATAAATTTTGACTTGATAAACAAGCGACGTCTTGCAATACAAGTAGGTAGGGATGTAACCGCTCGCCTCGAGCGGGCCGAAATCGGCCCCGCTCATGCCCGTCAGAGACTCGCTTTGATATAAGAGTGTTTTGGATTACAAACACGGTTCCGGAATGAATTATGCTTGCAATCCAAGCATAATTACTGTACTAATGATCATGGTTGTTCATCCAAAACATCACCTCAAGTCAGGACTAAGTGCAGACACTGTGATGCACACTATTTATTTTATTATATTATATTATATGTTTATAATATCTTATATATATTATATTATATTATATTATATTATATTATATTATATTATATGTCTATCCCACCCTTTTTCCAAGGTGGCTTGCATAATCCTCCACTTCCTCCTCTTCATTTTATCCTCACAACAACTGTGGCTAAAAGTCAGTGACTGGCCCAAAGCCACCTAGTGAGCTTCATGGCTGAGTGGGGACTAGAACCCAGATCTCCCAAGTCCCAGTCCAATGCTCTAACCACTACGCCACACTGGCTCACACTAGGTGCTCCTCCACCCAAAGGGGTATCCCATTCACAACCACTGCATGTGTGGAGTTGACCAGTGTATTGAAATGAAGAATACAGTTTAGCTGCTTTGAGAATGAGGCAACCTCTACAGAAGCTCAATGACTGAGTGAATCCAGGGGTTGTATAAGCAGGTCTTGCTGTTCTGATTTCACATTTCTGGGCTCTGTTTGGATAGCTGTCTAAAGATGTTAAGGATTGGGGGGAATGGGAAACTGGGAGAAGGGGAGACAATGGGGTTGTTTTGTGTGTTTTTCAAATTTGGTGGGGGAAATGAGAAAAAAAGCACGTTTTTAAGTCCAGGTTCCACACACACACACACACACACACTTTTTCTGAGTTTTTTCCAGGCCTTCATATCTCTATAGCTAATTCACCTACCATCCCCCAGTCATGTTCTTCTGCCTACAGATCCTATAGTCCCCCCCACACACACACACACACACACACCCCTTCAAAATTCTGCAAATGCCAAATACTTAATAAAGCATGTATGGACTGATAGTAGATGAGAATCTATTAGTAGATCTTTGGGTGATTTTCAGTAGATAGGCAATGGTTTCCAAGTCGCAATAATTAAACAAGAGCAACAACAAAAAGGCGCCTGCCTGCCACAATTAAGCTGTTAGCACCCCTGATCTACAGTAACTTAAATAAAGGTCACCCGGGATCCCAGTGTATGGCTTATGGGGTGCAGGGAGCAACTGGCCCCATTCCTGAGCCACCGTTTTGTCCCACCTGGTAGACTTCAGGGTGATAGTAGAAAGCAAATTGGGACCCACACAGGCCTGATGTCTGCCCGCACCCAAAGTAAAGCATGCAAAATCCAAACAAGTTGTCCTATCCAGGCCAGAGATGGGGAACGTGTCACCTCTAGATGTGATTGGTCTGGAACTGCCATCAACCCTCACCATTAGCTAAGCTAAATTTCAGCCAACCACATCTGGGAAGTCACACATTCCCTACCCGATCTAGACATAATAGTGCATAATATATGCTCCAAGTGCCATCATTTTTGTTTTGTGTCTGGTATTTTTGGTTCATAGAAGCAGAATGTGAATTTTTGATAGAAGAGGCTTAGCCATTCAAAGAAGAACATGATATTGAATAAACTGCTGATGGAAACCAGAGGAAGCACCAGTCAGCTAAGAATGTAGAAAATGGTATTTATACATGAAAAATGACTAAAACATAAACAGTTCTGCCGTGAAAAAAAAATCTTAATATTTTAAGAGCACACATTTACAGCACAATATAGAAGTATGACATTGAGCAATTTAAAAAGAGAGAGATCAAAACCAATTGCACCACAGTATATCTAAAGCTGATTCACTATCTACCCAGTTTCTTACTCATACTATCTGTACAGGACAAGTGTGGAAATGGTTTGCTTCTAAAAACAGAACAGGCAGCAGCAAGAACGCAACCAGATTAAAGCAACTCAAAATAAACAGAGGAAAAGGAATGTTCTGCTCATGGGCAACATCAGAAATCTCTCGCGTGTTGGAGGGTGAATGCTTACCCGCTTGCATTTTAGTTGTAGTTTGCATATAATTTTTCATAAATATGGCAAGATACCCAACTAGAATTGGTGGACATGATGGAAAATGCGCGGCTCCGTAGCCATGCGTTGCGGCCTACTACATGCTTGTCAACCCTTACGTTTTTGCAGTTCCAGGGAGGCATAGAAAGTAGGAGGTTTCTTGAACCGGTCGTGAGCTTGCTATACACAGGCGGCGGACTGAGTTCAGGTTGTGGGCTCACCAGCTGTGTAGGCCTGCTCTATGATATGCTTCAGATACTGTTGCCAGGAGTTGACTCACAGAGGGGGGGAAATCTACATAAAATAGATTTCTAAACTGAAAAGCCAATAAAACAACTCAACCACTTTATGTTCCCAGCCTCCAGTAATCTTTTCCCCCAATCAGATTATCAAATACAGTAATACCTTGGATTGCAAGTAACTTGGTTTGAGAGCGTTTTGCAAGACAAGCAAATTTTTAAATATTTATTTAATTTTTTTTAACTTGACATACAAGTGACGTCTTGCAATACAAGTACTGTAGTACAGCTTCAATTAAAAATCTCTGTACAAATTTTTTTGGGGGGATTTCGTTTTGATATAAGAGTGTTTTGGATTACAAGCACGTTTCCGGAATGAATTATGCTCTCAATCCAAGGCATGACTGTAACTCTGCAAACATGAGGGCTAGAAACATTTAAAAATAAAAGTGTGTATTTCCAAATTTTTGCCAAGACCCAGAGGAGGATGAATGTGACTCTGTGAGGGAGAAGGTCATAATCAGCCTCCAGGTTGTATGTTGCTTGTACTGAGCTCCATGATGTCTCTAATTTAGGCATTATACAATGCGGCAAGGCAGTATATTAATTTTTTTAAAACTAAATAACATAAGAATACGGTCACAGATTTGCACACATGCACTTGTGCGCATGCACACACACTGAGGTAATACATGTATTCCTTTTCCATTTCTCACTTTGTATGTTAAACCCTTTTTCTCTTGAAATATATGCTGGGATTTGAAAACCCAAAGGGTGCTCCAGTAGAATCCCAAATGCATTTAAGTGGGAGTTCTAACAGGTTCGTGTTATTTTGCAACTTTCATTTGGGAGGAATTGTCTTTCTGGCAGAGATGCCACATGAAAAAAAAAATGCTATGTTACTCAGAAAGGAGGGTGAATAGTACATCCACTATTAAAGACTTAACACTAGAAGACCAGGCTATGGGTCACTTCTCACAATAACCGCATAGAAGTATATGTGTATTATATTGGGCATGAAGAGTGAATGTATAAACTGGAGGATAGATCCAGACTAAGTTAGTCATGATTTACTCCCATTGAAATCTTAAATTAGTCATGTGTAACTTGTCCCATTGATTTAATGGAGCTACAACATGACTAAGGGCCAAAACAGACATTAGTTTACATCTGTATCTAGCAGCTATGTCTCTTTCTAAATTTTAATCCATAGAATAGGCACAGGGAGCCCAATCCAGATCTTAAACCTCCCCATCCCACATGCTAGGCCTGTTTCCAATCTGAATTGGAGGCCCCATAAAAATGAAAAAAAAAAAACATGACACAGCTGCTAGACACGGATTTAAAGTACTGTCCTCTTTGGCCCCAACTTAATCTGGATGCAGCCCCAACTTAATCTGAAAAAATGTGGTTCACTCACCAAGGCCTTTATAGATTACAGCCCACTTGCTTTTCTCCATACAAATTACTGGAGCTAAGGATTTCACTCACTTGTTAGAACAGACTCAGGGCAGTGTACAAAACTTGACCCAAAATGGTAATATAATCGAATATAAAAGGACACACTAACCAGCTAAAATGTCCACATACACACACCCAAAGTTTTAACCTGGCACTGAAAAGATAGTAAAGTTTGCACCAGTCACCCTTCTGTGGGGAAGGAATTCCCTACAGAAACATTGCACCATAACAGAGAAGGCTCTCTCCCCCGTTAAAACATAATGTGTGGAAGGTACTTTGAGGAAAGTCTTTCCAGCAGATCTTGAGACATGGCCAGGCTGATACAGAGAAAGGCATTCTATCACCCAAACCTTGACATATGGGACCAAAAACAGACTGACCTGTTTTGAACAGCATAACATAAAAGCTCAGACAAGAGGTAAAATAGGCAAAAGACTTGGGAAAAGCCATGTAAGCTAAGGATGGGTGACAAAGAACTAAGAGACCATTCAGACAACCAGAAAGAAAAATGGTAACACTTATCAAAGTGATTTGCTTTATCATCTGGATAATCTTGACAGGTAACAAGATTACAATAGTTGACATAACAAGGCATCCATTGAGAGTTACTACATTACAGACTACTGTAATGCGCTCTACGTGGGGTTACCCTGGAAGACGGTTCAGAAGCTTCAGCTGGTACAGAACGCAGCGGCTCGCCTGGTTAAGGGCAGTCGCCGGCGTGATCACATCACGCCAGTGCTTAAGCACTGGCTACCAGTTGCTTGCCGAGCTGAATACAAGGTGTTGGTTTTGACCTTTAAAACCCTATACGGCTCCAGCCCAGTTTATCTCAAGGAGCGCCTCCAGCAACATCAAGTAGGCCGCTCAACAAGATCTGCCACGGACGGCCTTCTCCTTGTCCCATCAGCCAGAGCAGCCAGGCTGGTGGGGACTGGGAACAGTGCCTTCTCTGTGGCGGCCCCCAAGTTATGGAACTCCCTCCCTATTTATTTATTTATTTATTTTGTTTATTATATTTATACCCCGCCTTTTTTCCTGCAAGGAACCCAAGGCGGCTTACATTATATTATCCTCCTCCTCCTCCTCTCCATTTTATCCTCACAACAACCCTGTGAGGTAGGTTAGGCTGAGAGTCAGTGACTGGCCCAAAGTCACCCAGTGAGTTTCATGGCCGAGCGGGGACTAGAACCCGGCTCTCCCAGAATCCCAGCCCAACACCCTAACCACTAAGCCACACACTAAGCCACTCCCTCCCTAGTGACCTTCGCCATGCCCCCTCCATGATGAGCTTCCGCCGCGCATTAAAAACATGGTATTTCAGGCGGGAATGAGGGGTGGGTTAGGATTTTAAAAGAATTTTTTATACTGTTTTAATTATCATGTTTTATTGTATTGTTTTAATTGTACATTTGCCCAGGGGGGGCCGGGTGGCTGGCCAGATGGGCGATTAACAAATATAATAAAATTAATAAATTAACTACGATCGAAACCCATTTCACAGGACTGTTGATGGCTGTCATTTTTCCCCTCAGAAGCCCCTGCAGAACAACACTATGGGCCAAAAGAGACATTACTTAAAACCTATCATCTAGCAGCTGTGTCTTCCTCCCCCTGCCCCACATCAGGATTTTTACTTTAGAGCACTCTGGTAGCTGCACAGGACCTGACCCAGATCTTAAGACACACACCCCAACCAGCCCCACTAGGGTCCTGATCCACATTGGGGTCCCTGCCCTTACTGCCGCTGCCATGAGGATTAACACTGACACCAAAAGAGGCAGCCACCTGCCACCCGCAGCACAAACAAACCAAAAAGACAGAAAAGGGTTTTGTTTTTTTTTACGACCACCGCTACTCCACTGCCACCGGTAAAGCTTCCCACTCCAAATCTCTTTCACAGTTCTGCCGCCCCCACCCCTGAAACCGGCTCCCACTTTTGCATCTCTTTTTTTTCCCCCCCCCACCTACACATCTTGAGCTGAACATTCTCCACTGAGCACTTCCTGCTCGGCTTTAGTTTGAAAACACATTTGCGCCAGCGGTCCGAGGCGTTCATTCTTAAAAGCTGATGCGCGCATTCAAAACAATCCCGCCATACTTTGTAATGCCGGCCTGCCTTCACCGACAGGTTGTGAACACAGACTGGGTAGTAAAATGAAGATATGATTTGGCAACAACGGAGAACATTCTATATGGGAAAGCATGGAAGACAAGAGCAACACACACGAAAAGCAGTGGATTGAAGGGGGAATAAAACGACCAGAGGAGCATGCAAAGTGGATGAGTCAGGAAGTTCAATAGATGCATTTTGCAAGTCAGGTGAGTAATGCTTTCTTCTCTATTGCTCCAGAGGGCAGGACTAGAACTAATGGGTGGAAATTGCAAAGATATAGGTTTTGATTAAACATTAGGAGAATCTTTCCAATGGTAAGAACAATTCGACAGTGGAACAGACTGCTCCCCCCCCCCACCAGGGCGGGGGTTTCCTTCACTGGATATATTTAAGCAGAGGCTAGACAGCCACCTGTCTGGGCTGCTGTAATGTTGCATCCTGCATTGAGCAAGGGTTTGAACTAGGTGACCTCCATGGACCCTTCCCAGAGGCGGTGTTAGGGGGCAGCCCACTAGGGCTATCTAGTCACTATCTCTCCGCCTAATTTTAGGGAGGTTAGGTGCCTAGTTTTATTGTTTTGTATTGTTTCTTTTTTAACATATACACAACCTTGGGTTGGGATGATTACACCCTTAAAAGAAGCCTTAAAATATTTTAAATATAAATAAATAAAAATTTCTTAGCCACTAGGTAAGGTACATAAAATAATGTGGGTTGTTTTATTATTAGTTTTTAACTTGTTTTTATTGTATTATTTACTTACTGACCCAGTTTGCACATCATGTTTAACCCAGGAATTGTGGGTATGCTGCTGTTTTTAATTAACAACCCAAAAGCATCTGCTCCTGGGTTATTTCATGACATGCAAACTTGGAAAACATGGGCAATTGTTGGTTTAATTCTGGGTTGTTTAACTCATAAACAACCCAGATTTTCTGGGTTCGCACATCATGAAACAATTGTAAATTAAAAGCAGAAACAACAAGTGTGCGGCTCACGTGCTCTGCTCATCCCTGCAACTCCTGGGTTAAATAACCCAGGAATTGACACCATGATGTGAGAACTGGGTCGCTTTCCTTTTGGGACTGAAGAGTGAGTTACCACATAAATACAAACCATGGTGGCAGCACAGGAAAAAAAGTTTCACATTCCTCTCATGGAACACACCCTTCTTCCCTACTGGGAAGCTAATCTCAGTGTTGGGAAATGCCTCATCATGTCAGAATTGTGACTGACCTCCTTGCTAGAAAATGTAATGTGTGAAGCAGCATCAAGGTGAGCTGGATGGAATGTGTTTTTAGCCCCCTTCAGGTTCCTCTTGCAGAATGAATTACGGTAGCTTGCAGATCTTTATCTTGGCGGAAATCGGGTGGAAATACCCCACTTCCCTTTGTAGCATGAACTGTTTCTTCTCCGACTCAAACTTTAAATGACCGCAGCTTCTTGTGGTTTTACAAAAATGTTAATAAAAAATGGTTAATTGAAGAAACAATATAGGGCAGACCTGGAGAGATGTTAAAATGTCATCTAGGGAGTGTGGAAAATTGCAGAACACTTCAGCAGCTTTCCAAAAAGAGGAATGCTTGCCAGTAGAAACTGTGTCAGTACTGTATTCACTTTGCACAGAAGTGGCATTTTGGAAGATGCACAGCTGTAGCCGCCTTTTACACTGCTTCCCTAAAAAGACAGAGAAAGACTATGGAAAACAGAGGTCATCATGACTGTCAACATGTTCATCATGTTCCCTGGCTGACACCACCACAGAAGCATGCATCTATTAGGAAGCCAAGAATTAAGCAGGAAGCATTCATGCTCTTTGGCTGCAGGTTTTACTTTGGTTTTATGTGCTGTACTGTTTTTACTCTTTCCTGCTGGTTTTATCTTGGTTTTATTACGTGCTGCTTTTATTTGTTGTTAGTATTTTATGTTTTCAATGTAAATAGGCTCACATAAAAGGATGCACAAGGGAGACATACTCGCAAAAAGTTTGGAAGGCATTCAAAATGTGTCCTCCACCGTCATCTTCTCCTGCCCACCAATGGGCCAGAAACCTACCTTCAGAAGGGTAAGGAATTGCAAGATAGCGTTGGAGGCTCTCAAAGCATGGGGAGGGTCTCTTTCCCACCTTTTTCCTGATGCAAATACCATCTGGGATTCTGGGAGGGTCTGGCAGTCCTATTCCTGGTGGGAAAAGAAGCTCTGCCAAGACCTGGGGAGTACCCACCACCTTCCCCTTCCCTTGCCCCACATTCACTTTTGCCAATGCCCCTGGTCAAATGCACATGACATCCTAGCCTGCATACAAAAGTCAATGCAACGTATTATTAATATTACAGTTATATTCTGCCTTTTTTCGTCTCCCAAGGAGGCTTGCCTGGGCCTCCTCCACTCTATTTTATCCTCACAACAACAACCCTGTGAGGTAGGTTAGGCTGAGAGGCAACAACTGGTCCAGAGTCACCCAGTGAGTGTCATGGCTGAGTGGAGACTAGAATCTGGATTTCTGCACTCCCAGTCCAATGCTCTAACCACTACACCACACTGGCTCTAAAATGTTAAAGAGAGTCTTGTGGCATTATACAGACTAGCATATTTGGTCGGTGGCATAAACCTTCATGGACTAGAGCCCAGTTCAGGTGCATGATGTCTTATCCTTTCTATGTACCATAATAATGGGGGGAATTGAATAGGGGAGAATCAAAGGCCAAAAGGCTATGAAATGCAAGGGCTAGTAGTCTGTGACATTTCTATTCTGCTGTTGCTCCACATTGACAAAGCCATCAACTTTAGATGAAAGAGCCATCTAGTTTGGCACTCCATTTTTAATCCTAGCAGTCAGTCTGATGCCCCTGGGTGTTGGACTAGGACTGAGGAGAGCCAGGTTCAATTCCCCACTCAGCCATGAAGTTCACTGGGTAACCATGGGTCAGTCACTATCTCTCCGCCTAACCTACACCATTGGGCAGGGGTGGGCAGAAAGTAGTTCAAGATCTATCACTAGACCTCTAAGTGATTTCCAACCAGTAGATTTCCAACCAAACACAAAAGAACTTCTGCACCCCCACTCCACAAGACCAAATTAGACAGTTGAAGTGAAGAACGCTTGGGGAAACCAGGGGTTGGATCCAGGATCTGCTTTCTAATAAAACACAAGTAGATCCTGCAAGCGGGGAAGTCTGCCCCCACCAGTCATAGGATTGTTGTGAGGATAAAATGGAGACAGGGGAATCTCATATGCCACCTTGTGTTACAGTGTGATGACCAGAGCTTATAAACAGTGAAACTGAACTGAAACTAAGGGGGAGGAAAGCCACCTTGAACTCCTTGGTAAAAAGGCGAGGTATAGATATAATTTAACACATAACACCCCACTCCAGTTGTCCACTACCTCTGGTTTTCAGAGGTACACTGCCTCTGAGGCTCACAGGCTCTGAGGAATAAATAACCCATGATAAACTGATCATGATCTGCAAGGCCCTGCAAATATGCAGATTGCATTTGCATAAACATAGATGAAGCTCATTCACGTTGGCATCAGTATGTGAAAATGAGAGGTAGCATGAAGAATAAACAAACCAATTATCTGCTAGTCTTAGGAGAGCAGGGAAGAAGTGGTGACCACTTCAGCCTCTTCCCATGCAAAGCTCTGGGACTCAATGGTGTGCACGGCCACAAAACCGACTGGAAGGAAACCAGCCAGTCAGGATCCAATAAGCACCTTATATGCTTTTGGTTTGACCTTCTAAAGACCTCCTAGTCTTTGTTATTATCTAATGTACACTGAAGGAGTTTACATCACATGGCATGGGGAAAGTGAACAGGGAGATGCTTTTCTCCCTCTCTTATAATAATAGAAAGTGTCATCCCATGAGCTGAATGATGGGAGATCCAGGGCATACGAAGGAAACTGCTTCTTCATCTTCACACAGTGCATAGTTGAGAGCCAGTGTGGTGTAGTGGATAGAGTGTTGGACTGGGACTCGGGAGATCTGGGTTCTAGTCTGCACTCAGCCATGAAGCTCACTGGATGACTTTGGGTTGGTCACTGAGTGTCCTGAGCCTAACCTACCTCACAGGGTTATTATTGTGAGGGAAAAATGGAGAAGAGTAGGTGGAGGATTATGGGTTCCTTGCAAGAGGAAAAAAGGTGGGATAGAAATGTAATGTAATGAAGAGGAGGATTATGTAAGCCGCCTTGGTGCCAGTCAGGAAAAAAGGCGGGGTATAAGTATAATAAATAATTAAATAAATAAATAATAGTTAAATTAGGAGATTTGCTACCAGAAGATGTAGTGATGGCCACCAATTTCAATGGCTTTAAAGGGGGATTAAACTAATTCATGGAGTGTAAGTGTGAAGAAAAGGCGTGACTGTTCCCGTCCCCCCCACAAAACATGTAGGCTAAAGTAGCCTCAGCCGGTGGCTGAGAATCTCCCTTTGAACTATGCACATCACATGTAGAATAAGTGTATAATGATAGCTAGGAAATAGAAAGTTCAACATGTCTTTTCAATTACCGAGTGGTATCAAGAGGTATGGGATATCGCGCTAAATGATAAATTAACTTGCAATATCAAATGCCAAAAAGGACAATTGGAGAAAAACACTTTTGTGAGCATTTGGGGTAAATTTCTGGATTACCGTATGTGTTGGTGAAGGGGAAAGGGAACGAACCTTTTCAAGATTTGCTACATTTTTGGAATATAGAATAATATCTGGTATTTTTGGTGGGGGGGGATGATAACTTGGTCCCAAGAGGTGCACAATGTTTATGTTGTATTTCTTTTAATTTTGTTATTAGTTGTATGACTGGAAAAATTTCAATAAAATTTATTAAAAGGGGGGGGGAAAGAATACGTGTACCCCTTTGAACTGTGTATATCTTCCCCCACCTGCATCAAAGGCTACTTTTGGAACTCCAGCCCTCAAAAACACCCAACCTCGCAGAGACAAACCCTGTGCTGCGGCTGGATGCGGTGTCAGAAGTCCTATGTGCAATGTTCATATTGTGAGCTTCTGCTTTTGAGATTTACAACTAAGCATGTGCATCTGGAGCTTAGGCCTTTATATACAATGGAAGCAAGGTGACAGTGAATAAATAATTTGAATACTATTTTACTTGCAAAGGTTCCAAGTAGAGTTACAGCAAGACACCAGTGTAAAGAAATTGCTCCACAGTTTATTGAGGGGCCGTGAAGGTAGGCATGTTGGAGAAATCCTCAGTAAGTTCAAATGCGTTCAAATTTCTATGACTCCAACCTGCAGATTCCTGCAGCAGACCTTTTCCCCCCCCGAGTCACACGAACTTACAGACTTCCCCCCCCCTCATTTCTGGGGGAGATTTGAGCTAATCTACAGTAACTAATGCACATTCGGAGTAAAACGAATTCGCACTGAAGTGAATTAGTGCAAGTAGAACAAATTCTGGTAAAAAAAATAAATCAGAATCCGCCAATAAGTAGACGACTGGAATGAAAGGCACTTGACAATCTGCGAAACACAGACGGAACTGGATTTAAGAAAATCCCTACATGATTTTAAGCCTAGCAAATACATCCCTACATGAAGGACAGCAGAAAATGCTAAGTTAATGGAGCAAAGCTGTTCCATTAGACTGCATGGCGGGAGAGCTCTCTACGGCTGACCATGTGTGTCCTCAAAGGATTTTCACTTGCAAAATAAAGGTAAGGAAATGGGAGTGCCTTTGGGGGGTGGCAGGGATACAAGGAAGCTGAGAATAGGGCTTTATTTTATTTATTTGTTACATGTATATCACACCTTTCTTCTCCAAGGAGCCCAAGGTGGTTCACATGGTCCTCCTCCTCCTCTCCATTTTATCCTCACAACAATGCTGGGAGTTAGGTTAGGCTGAGAGTCAGTGACTAGCCCAAAGTCATCCAGTAAGCTTCATGGCTGAGTGGGGACGAGAACCCGGATCTCCCGAGTCCCAGTCCAACACTGACTCTCATTTGAGGTGGACATTTACGAGATCCCAAAATTCATTTCTTAGCCCAAGGCTTAGAGAACCTCATCAGCATTCTCTAATTAAATGCCTAGACTTGAAAAATACTAGAATATCTTCAAGGCAGATATACAGCAAAAGAGCAATTGAAAAAAGGCTTAACAAATTTAAGCTGTTTTTACAGTAGGACATTCCTTTCTAAAAGGCAGTGACAGTTTTAGAAAATTCTGCAATTTCTAAAAGGTTCCATGAAAAATTGAGCACACAACCATAATTCATAACAGTCCACAAGTATCCGCTTGTTTCGTTCATGGTCTTTTCACAAACTGGAACCATTACAAAGAGGCACCACAGTATTGTGAAGTGTAAATAATCAAATTCTGAGTGACATTTCAAAACATCATGAAAATAAGCCTAGCAAATGGTTTAGGAAACTGTCTTCCAAAATTAGTCTCACCCTTTTCAGAAGAAAAAAGCGGTAAGTTGCAAGAAAATAAGAGTCCCATTCATGTCATGAACCACATAAAACCGATACTGGATGTTTTTGATGCACTTGTTATCAAAGACGTCAGAACGGCAAAGCCAGAAAGAAAGCAAACTTTTGTTTCTTACTAAGGGGACTTTGCTACTCACAGGTATCCTAAGGACTAGACTCTGTAGGGCCTATTATATTCTATGCACAACTCAAGGTGCTGGGTAAAGTCCTTAGATCCTACATCTGCTTTCTCTCCTAAATCTCATGAAGACCTGTGACAGATTTGTTTTAAGCATTGACTTGTTCCAAAGGAATGTGAGGGGACTTTTATTTGTTCAACAGAGCTTCCCTGTTACCTCTTCTCCATTGGAACCACCTGCGCCTCCTGAAAATCTGCTCTTGAGGGTTGGAGGACCCTCCATAACAGCATGGGATTGGGTGCAACAGGCTGCAGTGAGAAGGGTGAATTGGCAGATTTCGGGGGGCAGCTTCTGTGAGCAGATGTGATCACACAAGACACCTTTGGATCCATCCCTTAATCTTTTAATTTTTCTACAAGGTACTTTTTAATACACTTGCATTTTGGTTTTCTTTTCTCTCTTTCTTTTTAAAAAGAAGATATTGTGATCCTTTAGAATCTTTGGTGAAGCTCAGATAGATACAAATGCCCAAAATGCTCTCCCCAAAGAACACTCTCTCTAAAGACAGTGCCAACACTGCAATCTTTTCAGTGCCAGATTAAAACTTTCCCATTTGCCCAGGCATTTTAGAGGACATTCCACATTTTTATGCCTTAGCTTGTTTTTATTTTGCTTAATTGGTTGCTCTCTTATGGTTACTTGTTGTTATTATGAACTATATATGTATAGGTACTAGCTTGTCTGAATAGTCTTATTCACATTTCTGTAGCACTGTCTCATACAATGAAGGGCATTCAGTGAAGAGAGTTTAGGAAATATCTTAAATGAACAAAATTTAAAAGTATATAAATCCCAACTTGACACGAGCAGAAAGAAAATACATCTCTGCGATCCAAAACGTCTACCCAGTGTGAGCCAGTGCGGCGTAGTTGTGAGGACTGTTGGACTGGGACTTGGGAGATCCAGGTTCTAGTCCCCGCTCGGCCATGAAACTCACTGGGTGACTTTGGGCCAGTCACTGACTCTCAGCCTAACCTACCTCACAGGGTTGTTGTGAGGTTAAAATGGAGAGGAGGAGGAGGATTATGTAAGCCGCCTTGGGTTCCTGGCAGGAAAAAAGGTGGGGTATAAATAAATAAATACCCAGTATTGAACAAAGGGATAGGAGGGGGATCAAATCAATTGCTAGAGAACTGATGTTGCCACTGATTCCCTTGCACTCTCTCACTGCTTGGTTACAAAATCCACTCTAGATCCTGCTTCATGTTTCATTCTTAGACACGTTCTATTCTTAGCTCTGACCTGACCTTAAGCCTGCAGTCCTATCTATACTTACCCAGGTGAAAGTCGCAGTGAACTCAATGGCGCTTACATCCAAGTAGACATGTATAGGGTTACACTGTAAGCCTCCTAGCCTGGCACACTCTCACAGACCCAACTCCCTGACTTGTCCTGGACTCTCCCTGCCTTGACATTGCTAGCTAATGTATTTAACTGGTTTTAGAACTTCTTCGAAAAGGAATTCAGCCCTCAGGGTGGAAAAGAGGTGCTGCACCTCTGTTCTCAACCACTGAGAAACATTTTGTGCCCTGGAGAAGGTTACACTTATAGCCCCCTCTTTTGAAACAGGGTCAGTCCTTTGGGAAGTGGACTTATCTCAAGACTCCTGGCCTGCTCTACCAGTCATAAACAAACACCGGCTAGATCCTGGTCCTGCCTTCAACTATCCCTCCAATGGGGTGGAGAAAGAGGTATAATCTGCTCTTGCAACTAAATGCCAGAAGAAGCAACCTAAAGAAACCACCGCTCGAGTATATTGTTTCATTTACAGTTGAAAACCACACACCAAATCACTGTTCCTCTTTGGAGAAGGGCAATTAAAACGCCGCTTTGATGGAAGATCTCACAATTAGGGGTAGTCTGAAACTCAGCACATCCATACTGCGATATCCACACATCTATACTATCAACTGTATCTGCCCATAATAAATCCTTGATTCTCATTTTCCATATTTTGTGGGCTTCATTAGATAGGATTTCCATTACTGACTTTCTTTAAAAGATCTGTCTGGGAGACTGACACATTTCCTCTTAATTCGTATGCAAGCTATATTTGTCTCTACAGTCCGGATACAAACTGAATCTAATTGAGTAAGACTATAGAATACCCTTGATGATGCAGAGTTTCTAATAAGGGGACTTCCCAATAAAAGGCCTCTCCTCTGTTGAGAAACAAAATAATCCACTGATTTTTTTAAAATGCAGAAGGTTCCACAGGGCAGTATCCAATACTGTGGCTGTTCTCCCACTGGTCCCGCTGCACTCACACAGGACTCACTGCTTGCCCAACAGGAACTAGCGCTCCCCACTGTAATCCCAGAAACAAAAAGAAATGCTTTTTTTTTCAGAATGGGGTGGGGCAGGTCAGTGGAGCTCCCTTCTGCAAACTCTGCTGACTTCCCCCATTCCAGAAACAAGCGTTTTGCTCATTTCCGATCACTGAAGGATCCGCTAGCTTCCTGTGGCACTAGTGGCAGGTCCCGCTAGCACAGGGCTCTCCAACCTTGGGTCCCCAGATGTTGCTGGACTACAGCTCCCAGAACCCCTTGCCATTAGCCATGCTGGCTGGGTATGCTGGAAGCTGTAGGCCAGCAACATCTGGGCACCCAAGGTTGGAGATCCCTGCGCTAGCATGTGGGCAGTGTTGGTACCTCCTAGAATTCTCAAGTACTGCAATCGTTAATGGAAAAAGTATATGTTCCCGACACAACATTTTTAAATGTAAAGCATAAAATTTAACAACTACATCATGTGTTAGAAAAGTATCTCACATAGTGTATAACTTCCATAACACAGTTAGTAGGTCTTCAGAACTCTATTAAGTAACACCATCATGAAATACTTATTTCATAAATAGATAAGAGCAAAATTTGAAACAAACCATATGTGTCATTTTTTAGAATCCTGTGATCAAGTTTATCACCAAATCCTTACTGATGTCATGCATCCACACAGCAATCCTATGAGGTAGGTCGCTTACTCATTTTTTCAGTTAGGAAACAAGAGGCAGAAACAGAAGGATATGCTGCGTAACATCCAGCACGTTCAAGAATGATCTGGGATTTCAGGGCCAGCCCAAGACATTTTGCTGCCTGAGGCAAAGGACAAAATGATGTGCGCGGCACACACTCACTCCGTATACAGAAGTGGGCCAAGCTGGCAATGGGACAGTGCCCTCCACTGCACCTGAGGGCAGCAGGTTAGCTTAGGGGGCTCAAGACAGGCCATGGCACACCAGCTCTGCCCTCCAACATCTCACCACTGCTCACTGACGGCTCCATGTGGTGCCTGCTTCGCTGTCCACTCAGGCAAATGCTGTAATGCCCTGGTGGTGTTAGCATGGGTCATGTAAACAGAGCAATGCATGCATAAGACCTACTGAAGTGTGTGGTCTGGGTCTGCTGCCTCTCTCAGCTCAGGTCTTCTCCTGATGGCACTATATGTGATGCATTGGGCAAAGGTGATTAGGCAAGACAGACAGACAGGCTAGGTCGACAACAAGCAAGCATCACCCATGTAGGGGCACCAGCACAGGAGGATGGGAAAGGCCAGGAAGGTTCAAGAGAAATGGCACAGGTACATCGCCCAGGGTGGCCGGGTGGCCGGCCAGATGGGCGATTCATAAATGTAATAATAAATTGTGGAGAAAGCCTGACACACACATACACTCACTACACACCTACGACTTCCCTGACCCTCCCTGTCTGCATAATCTCTCCCCGGGGGGGCGGGAGAGGCACCAGAGATACAGGGAGGGCAGCCAGACGGATCTGGCATACCAACAATAGGGCACCTCGGCTGGAATCCACAAAACAGAAGGATGGACCATCAAGAAGGCAGGGCAGTCTCAAAGAGCTGTAAAGTACCCCAGGAACCACGACACGTCATCTTTTCCCGGGCAGGATTAAGCCCACCTGACATGAAGGGGCAGGCATAAGCCCACCTGACCAGGCGGGGGCGGGAGAGCGGGCAAACCGGGGTAGAAAACCCCTCTCCGCACCCCCTGGGGGTTGTTGGGAACACGGGTGCGCAGACATCAACTCCGTCCAGCTGTGACTGGAGCAAGCTGTTCTCTTCCCCGGGTCAGGCAGGACTCGGAGCCAGGCTGGAAACCCACCAGCGTAAAGTCTTGAACCTAAGGTAACTTCTTCCCTCAATACGCTAGCCTGGGAACCTTTCATTCATAAAGTCGGAGGTCACGCTCCGGTCGTGTTGACGCATAGTATTCCTAGAAAGCTATTAGTTCCGCTCCATTTAAGCACTAGTAAATAAAGCCTTATTTGGGCATTGAAAGGCTCCGAGTGTTTCTTCTCGCCGCGTAAGAGTCTAGTCAATTTCACTTGCACTGAACAGGGCTATATCTCAGCCGCGATTAACCCGTTACCTGCCGAACTCACTCCAAAGACCTGGTTGCTGGTCTTCCACATAAATAAAACTTGCCATTCCCCAGCACCCTGGCATGTGCCACCTGAGGCAATTATCCCACTCTGCCTAGTGGTAGGATTGGCCCCGTGGGATTTGGATATAAGTCCCCCATGCCAAAGCCCTATCAGACTACACTGGCTACAGTATTTCCATCAGACTACAAGGGGCTGCCTAGAACTTTGAAATGGCTATGATGGCCTTCTTTAGCTGCCTTCCTCCAGCAGAGAAATACAGCCTAGTAAAAGGCTTACTACTGGCTTGAAACGCTGTGGTTTTTGAGAACACTTTGTCATTCTGGACTGGAGGGCGGGAGGCAAAGGAATACAGAGAATGAGCAATGAAGAATTTCTTGGGAAGATCAGGTGGGAGCAGTGACCAACTGGTCTCCCTTTGTGTACGAGAATGTCAAGCCTTACAAGTCATACACCAGAGCGGCTCTGGGGATGTCGCCTAGCTTCCCAGTCTCTCTACATTCTCCATTCTCAAATCCAGTCTGGCCCCAGGTTTTGGAGGCAAGGCACCCTCAATGGGCCTCCACCCTCAGTGAGTCTATGTTCTCACTACCTTTATCACCAGCTGCTTAACAGCTAGAGAGCCAGTGAGCATGTAGGCAGGGACATCCACTGCTCTTCCTCCTCACCACCACCATTTCCATCATACTTTGCTTTCTAGTCTATCCAGTGCTTTTTTTCTGGAGAAAAAGGTACCGGAACTCTTGGATTACATTTCCTCGGGAGTAGATGGCGATTAAATTGTAATGCAATTAATAGAAGAAAAGGTGCTGGAACTCAGTTCCGGTGAGTTCCACCAGAAAAAAAGCCCTGAGTCTATCACATTACTAGAAACGTAGGCAAAATCCAACTTGTCTCTTCATTTCAGTCCCAAACTCCACATCACCCACAGCACAGGTGGGGGAAAATAAAGTTTGGAGAGGATGGGGTTGAGATGACAAATAACTAGAGTGAGGCAGCTTCTCCCTGCCCCCCCCCCGGCTGCTTTGGGTTTAAAAAACAACAACAACATCAGAACAAGTCATTCGAAATGGTCTCGTAATATAATCATTCGAGGTGGAAAATGTGAGTATTGGGTTTTTCCCTCTAAGCTGCCACCTATGGATTTATTTATCTTTAAGTGCTTACATTTAAAAATTATTTGTATTTATTTAACCTACCGTATTTATTTAGAATTATTTTTAGGGGGGAAGCCTCTTAAGTTGGTGTACAAGATAAAAACTATACAAAACAGATTCTGAAATTCAATATATGTATAATCGAAGTCCAATAAAAACAGAGCTTGCCAATAAAAATTAAATAAAAGCAGAAGGTACCAATAAAACCAGCAGGCCACCAACTATGAAAAGGCCAGCAAAAATAGGTGCGTCTTAGAGCTTTCCCAAAGCCGATTCCAGAGGCATGAGGCCACCACTGAGAAAACCCTCGCCTTTGTACTCCTGAGCCTAACTGCCCTGGCTGGCAGGCAAGTGGGAAAGGCCTCTGCTGAGGACTTCAGAATGAGGGCAGGCTGATATAAGAGAAGTCGTTCCTTCAAGTAACTTGGGTCAAAACTATTTAAGGCTTTAAAGGTTAAAACCAGCACTTTAAATTGGGCGCAGAAAGCTCCCTGGCAGTCAGTGCAGCTGGCACCGTATCTGGGCGGGTTTCTAAGCCACCCTGAGAATAAGACACAGCAGATTGGTTGTTCACTGAATAACCGAATAACCCACGAAGGTGCCGATCGGCCTCCCTGAGGCTTGTTTCCGACTCACTCCTCACGGAACGTATCCTAGTAGGGGCTTTTTCAGGAAAGTTCCCATCCCGCTTGATCCTTTGCTCCCTCGCTACGTCAGCAGCCTTTTCGCCATTGCTCTGCTGAGTGCTCTGGGCATGCCTCGCCTTTGCCAGCTCCCAGTGGAAAGTTTCCCCATCCCTCCCCCTGCCCCTTTGGCAGATACCTGTCTATACTTGTTTTTCAAATAAAAATTGTAAACCTTAGCATTCTATCCGGTGGCTCTTATTGTTGTCTTCTGCTTAGTCTGTGGAAAGCACAAGGCTATCTTTGCCCGCCCAAGAACTGGGGCTCATTCATTTGTCCCTCCCTCGCTCCCTGCCCCCGCTCTCTGACAGCCACAGAAATACCTAGCACTCACTGTTCCTTCTTCCCCACCCCCCACCTGCTCATCCCCACACTTTCCTTTAGCAAATCATATCTTGCTCATGCCGCCAACTCCCCCCACAACTGGTCTCCGAGAGCACGATAAAGCTTCTCTACCTTAGCCTCCCTCCTCACCTGCCACGCCAACCCCTGCTACGCTATCAGCCTGGTTTCCTCACACACACACACACACACACACACACCACCCTCCATCTCCACCGTGGAGCGGTTCCCTAGTTTTTATATCTGTTATCTCTTATAAGAAGACACCACAGTTGTGCAGCAACCCTTTAAAAAATCTTTATTGTGAAACCATGATTATCAGACAATTCTTGGCACTGAGAGAACAGTTCTGGCTACTAATCTAAATTAGCTTAGGTGTTGTGCCTCCAGTAGGTCAGACAGAGACCAGCCGTGCCGGAGTGTGTTTGGGGTGGGGTCAGGCTAACTGCAGCCGGACCCAGCTGGGCAGCCTTACCAATCAGCACCTGCTCAAAAGGCAGGTCCCAAGCACACTCAGATGCTGGAAGCAATTGTTTGTTACAGCTACCACCAGATGCTCTTGATATTCCTGACCTCGGACCCCTGTACCTTTGATCTTCGGAACGACCCTGACTACGCTCGTGCCTGACCCCTAACTGGTTTACGTTTGCTCGGTTTTGGACTAATATATCTTGGCTTGGACACTCGGACTGTTATAACGAGGACGGCTTATCTTGACACTGGGCGGATTTACGACATTAGGAAGGCACTACAGCCAGTCAGAACGTTACTGGCTTAATAGGCTTGCTCATATGGGGAGTGCTACCTAAATGATACTGATGGGGTGGTGGGTGGGTTATAAATGGGATATCCTGTGACGTATGAGAATACGGTGCGACTATATGTGAAAAGCTAGGTATTGATACACTAATGGGGTGGGTGGGGCTCACATGGGGCAGATGACTGAGAGAGGGGGAAAGCTTACAACGTTTGGGCTTGCCAGAGGTGTACTTATGAGGAAAGGATGCTTACATGCGGTATATGACTACCATGGCATCAATGGCTTACCCACCGAATTCTAGCGAGTATAATGGTTGCAGGCAGAATGGGTCATTCTGCTGCTGTAAGTCCTTTGTCAGTGTTGTGCACAGTGTATGCACACACAGTACACAAGTGTTGTAATGGTCCCAGATCCACTCAGAGATAGCTGTGCAGATATTGCGTGCTTCCTGCCGTGTAGCTGTTTTGGATGGTGGTTTAAGCAGACACGGAGGGGGGGAGCTGATCTGGGCAATCGCCGATGGCAATGGCGTCATTCTCAGTCAGCCCCTGTTCCTGGAAGCTGGGGGATGTCCTGAAGGAGCACGTCCACCCTTCACATCCACCCTTGATTCACGGATGTTGTGCAGGGTGCAGCAAGAAGCAACAAGCACATCTGGGACGAGATCTTCCTCCTCCACATCCAGAAGTGGTTGCTCTGCTGGCTGTTCAGGCTGCTCTTCTTCACGTTCATCCTCTCCTTCAGGGACTTCCCCACCACCCTCTTTTTCCAGAAAGTCAGTGAAAGTCACTAGGATCTGTGAAGAGGTGTCCCAAGTGCAAGCTGAGTGCAGGTGACTCTCCTGCCTCCCTCACCTGAGACAGATTGGGAAGAAGGGTCCTCTCAAGCTCACCACCCACATCTGGAGCACCCCAGCAACATCAAGTAGGCCGCTCAGCAAGATCTGCCACGGATGGCCTTCTCCCTGTCCCATCAGCCAGAGAAACCAGGCTGGTGGGAACTAGGAGGGCCTTTCTGTGTGGCAGCCCCCAATTTATGGAACTCTCTCCCCAGTTACCTCCGCCATGCCCCTTCCTTGATTAGCTTCCGCCGGGCATTAAAAACGTGGCTTTTCAGGCAGGAATATTGGGTGGGTTAGGATTTTTAAGTTTTGTACTGTTTTTAATTGTGTTTTATACTGTGTGTGTATATTTTATTGGACTGTACATCGCTCAGAGTGGCCGGATGTCTGGCCAGATGCGCGATTCATAAATATAATAAATAAATAAATCTTTTGGGGGTCCACTGGTACAAGTGAGGGGCTGCATCTGGTCCAGATCAGCAATATTGTGACACGCCCACTGCTGCTCCTCCTCCAGAGACAGGTGAAATGAGTGGGAGAAACCTACTTTCTTGAGGGCCAATATCTATACCTCCCACAGGGAGGTCCAGCTCCAACTGCATTTCCCTTTGAAAAGTACTCCAGACTGCTTCCTGAATGGTGCTGCTCACATCCTTTGTTTTAGATGGAGCATCCCTGCTTTTCTCGCAACAGGAGGAAAATATGTAGAGCTGCTTGAGAAGGACGTAGTTAGTGAACTTGTCCCAGAAGCTGAGTAGGCAGCCTGCGGGGGCAGCAGGGATGGACTCATGGGACAGATTGTAGTTCCCAAAGGCTCTATACAGAATCCTTTTGGGGCAGGCCAGCAACTGGGGGTCTTGAAATAGTTGCAGATGGGACGCTGATGTGGATTGGGCATACTGGATACAGGTGGCCATGCGGTATAGGGGGCAGGTCTTCACAAGACGATACCTGACTTTCTGAGGTGGGGAAAGGCAATTCTGCTGCCAGTGGTTTAACTGGGTGTCACATCCCTCCGACCAAGCAGGATAGTCACCACCTTGTCACAGAATGGCATGGTGCTTGGTGTGTTGTGATTTCCTTAAACTTTTTCTTCAGGATTCGGAGTTTTTCCTGCAAGGGGGAGCACATGAAACTCATACTAACATCTGCTCTGAAAACCAGGGGAAAAGATTGTCATGCCTGGTGCTCTGCTCATCACCCATGGTGGATTGTCCAAACCAGATAATTGCCTTCATTTCCATCTTCTATACTCCCAACTTGCCCCATTTTTTCATGATGGCAGGTCTTTTAAAGTGGTGAGGCAACGAGAGGGGTAGGCACTTGTGTGTAACAGAAACAACAAAAGAAAGGAGAATCTCAGGTGCCTATTTATTTATTTATTAAATTATATTTATACCCCACCTTTTTTCCTTCAAGGAACCCAAGGCGGCTTACATAATCCTCCTCCTTCTCTCCATTTTATCCTCGCAAAAACCCTGTGAGGTAGGTTAGGCTGAGAGTCAGTGACTGGCCCAAAGTCACCCAGTGAGTTTCATGGCCAAGCGGGGAACAGAACCTGGATCTCCTGAGTTCCAGTCCAACACTCTAACCACTACGCCACACTGGCTCTCATCTAAACATCTATTAGTGATGTTTATTATGCCCATTTAATAATCAGCGTAATAGAGGTCTTTTAAAGCCCTTAATGGTTTTAGACCAACCTACTTAAAGGACTACCTACTACACCTATATGAATCTGCCTGAGCATTTGGATCAGCTACAGAGGTCTTGGTCATATGCCCACCAGGAGGAGTAAGGTTGGCTGGCCCAAAAGACAAGGCCATTCCAGTGGTGGTCCCATATTTATGGAACACTCCCTACCACATGAGATATAATTAGCTCCCTCCCTACTTTATTTTAGGCGGGGCCTAAACACATTTTTATTTCAAAGTGGTTTAATTAAAAGGATAGCTTAGTGGTTTTTGTTGCTGTATGATGTTTTCACTGTCTGTGTGTAAAGGATTTTAGATCCTATGACAGGATGGCTGGCTTGAAATGAAATGGTTTTTATTGCTCTATTTATTTTTTTCATCTTAATTTTAATGTTTGTCTTAATAACATTTTATTGTGTCTCACATTCCACTTTGGGGGAAATATTTATATTTGGAAAGATGGCTGAGAAGTGATTTATTTATTTATTTTTGAGATACAGCTTAAACATAATCAGATTCTACTACAAGAAGTCTAGATTCTGCACATGCTATGCACGATGCACACCTGCCACAGACATTACTTTTCTCAGTTGCTCTGGGCACTCATTCTCCCTCAATCCAAAACATTACGGCCACCTTTCATTCACTCTTCTTTCATCCACACACAGCTAATGTACATTGCCCACAAATATGTCTAGTATTTACATCTTCTTTCCACTACAGATTGTTGCGGAAGGGACAACTCCCTTCTCCCCCTCCATTGGCAGAGTGCATTCGTTTCCCCTTCATAATTTGAATTCCTCCATACCAAATCCGTGAAATCAAAACTACAAACAAAACCTCCAAATGAGCCGGGGTTGGAGTGGGGATGAGACCTTCAAGAGGCATGTATGACTTACACCAACTTAACTGCTCAAAAAGGGCTGATCTCTATAGAACATAGATCTCCAATATAATATTCACATCAGAAATGATTCTCTTGGACTTACAGCACATGGGCTAGATATATCACTAGCGTGATGGCAGAGCTACTTATCATTGCTGGGGCATCATAGATTTTTTTTAAAACCTTCTACCAGAGAGGGAATTATCTGATTGGGTACATGAATAAACGGCCCATTCTGAATGCCAGTTAAAAGGATCTGAACAGTAATTAACTTACACAATAAAAGTACCAGAATCAAAACAAAACAGACAAAAGTACCAGAATACTTAACAATAAGAGGGGCAGGTTTATTATTCGGAAGAACTGCACTTCCAGAGGGTCAGCTGTGCCAGTCTGTTACAGCAAGAATAACAAGAGTCTTGTGGCACCTCAAAGTGAATGAAATCTTGCACCTGCTGAAACAGACGGTAGTCCATGAAAGCTTACGCCATAATAAATTTGTTGCCTGTTAAGGTGCCACAGACAGGACTCTATATTTTTTCTCTCCAACAACTAAGGCAGTGGATGGAAACAAAAGACTGTTGTTCCTAATCTTGCCAGTAAGTGTAGCTGTTTAACAGGGGAGAAGATAAAAATGATGAAGGTTCATTTTAAAAACATTAAAAAGGAGCAGTATATGTTTCGAAGTTCTCTGTTGTATCAGCCACCATGCATATAAGGGACAGTTTTATTTATCTGCTCATATTACCAGTAGATACAACAGAATAAAAGCAAGAGGAATTTGGTGATAGAACAGGACAACCAGAATTAGTAAGGACATCGCAGCTAAAGAAATTGATTGTACTAGACTGGCCCTGCCCAGATGTTTACAATCCAAAACACTGCATAGAAAAAATGTATAACCAGATCTACACATTATATATTATTTTTATTTATCTATGTATTTATTAACAATATTTATATCATCATCATCATCATCATCTGTATCCTGTTCCCGTTATGAGTGGCGAAATCAACAATGATAAGCAAAACAGACAATGAAGGCAGCTCATACAAAGTATTTCGTGCAAAAATATGTGGTTTCTCCATCTCCTGTACACTTACATGCCACAGTTTCCCCTCCCCTTGGCTTACGCTTACGCTGGCTCAGCTTGTCTGAGCGTGGAAAGCTAAGCAGGGTCAGGCTGGCTATTACTTGGATGGGAGACCCCCTCTGCTAGTTTCCTGCATTGAGCAGGGGGTTGGACTCGATAGCCTTGTAGGCTCCTTCCAACTCTGTGATCTATGAAATCTCTATGAAATCTCATCCCTCAAACCAGCCATCAGCTACTTAAGGGCAAAACAGTTTGCTGTTGACTTGTCTCCTTACAGAGGAGTGGCTGAAGTTCTTTCAGGCACGGCGGGAGGAGGGGAGGGAGAAAGAGGGGTGCTTTCAAGCACCAACACAACACAGCTCCAATCTAAACTAAAATGGAGCTTAACCATTGGAAGGGGATCTTTTATTCTGTAACACACATCGTATAAATTCTGTCACATTCGTTGTATAGATATGTGTTTTTCTCAGCAAACGCAAGGCCACCCCCCAAAAAACTTACCTGTATATTAAATGTGGAGTGAGCAACACACCCCAAACATCCTACCTCACTTGCTCATGTAACTGTAGACATGTTATCTGTTACATGGTTAGTGAACAGCTTGCAGAGGGTATATAAAGTAGGGATGGGGTACTTATGTTACTCTAGATGTTGTGGGACTCCAGCTCTCATTAGCTCCAGCCAGCATGGCCACTGGTCAGGGATGATGGGAGTTGTAGTCCAGCAATATCTGGAGGGCCACAGGATCCCTTATCCCTGATATAAAGGGACTTTGGTTCAACTTTAGCTCGGTCAGGCTGGGAAAGATCCCCATCTTCATCAGACCATGTCAGTGACTGCACTTCTCCCTTTCCCTCAAAGCTTGGGTGGTTGTGCCTTTGCAGGCTAGCTCAAAGATTGTACAGTTTCTTGGGGTCTTAAAAATCACCCTTTGAGGGCTCCTGCATGGCTCTGCCTGAGCTGTCATTAGTGTTCAGGATGAGGCATTGGACAAAAGAGTCTCCCTGAAAATGTGTACATTTCAACATGAAAATTAAAACTCACCCCTAACAAATACTAGAAACTTGCCTTTCTGGTCAAGAGAGTGGTGTATTTTGCTCCCTGCACTTCAGGCTCTAACCAAAGACACTGACTGACCTCAGAGACACTTGACTTGGAAAATGGCTGCCCACAGTCCTGGCATAGCCTCAATACCCACAATCCTCTGCACCTAAGCAAATACCAATGCCCATCTACCTTAAAGCACATCAATTTCAATAGCCTGTCAATTGCATTATTTACAATGGCACTGAGAACTTTACTAGGAGCCTCAGATAGGCAATAAAACATTACTATTTTTTAATTATTATTTGTTTGCCTGTCTCACCCATGAGATGAGAGAAAATATGGACCTCTGGGATACTGATCCTAAAACAACAGGCAGTTATAGAACAATGTGAGCATCAGATTTCCAGAATCAGCCAATATGACCCACCTTTAGCAAATAGTGAGTCACTAACAAACACTGCAAAAGCCTATTCTAAAAATTATCCCTTTTAAACTATTCTCAAAGCATGAAAGCAAAGATGAAAAATAAAGGCAGGAAATGGTAGAACAAATGAACAATTTCTGGAAGTGCAAAACAGTCACAAATGTTCAGTAGTACTGTCATTATTACAGATTCCTACTTGCAACTCCACTGAACCCCAGTGTAAAGCAATATCTAAAATGGAAACTATGCATTTTCACAATGCATACATTCCATACGTTTTTACATACACATACACACACACATATAAGAGAAAGGACTTGGAAATTCTGATATAAAATTCCAAAAGTCACACAAGCTATCTCAAGCAGGATATAAGGCCAGATGGCAGGTTGGAATTTGAAATTGTGGGATTAGAGGTTGTGAACGGCTGATCGTGCACTATATCAGCTATATGAGGCAGGGGAAAGAGTATAGATTAAAACCCTCTTTCAGCACAGTAGGGTTTCATACTATTTACATGGTACAGGCACAAATAACGCCCCCACAATTTAGAGAGCCTATGGAGAAGAGTTTGATAAGCACAAGGGGGGACATGATAGAGGTGTATAACATTATGCATGGTGTGGAGAAAGTAAGGTTTTCTCCCTCTTTCATAATACTAGAACTCAGGGTCATCCCATGTAGCTCATAGGTGAGAAATTCAGGACAAACAAAAGGAAGTACTTCTTCACACAGTGCATAGTTAAAACTATGGAATTTGCTACCACAAGATGTAGCAATGGCCACCAACTTGGATGGCTTTAAAAAAAGGATTAGACAAATTCATGGAGGAGAAGGCTATCAATGGCTACTAGTTGTGCTATATGACACCTCCAGGATCAGAGGCAGTAACTCTATATGCCAGTTACTGGGTAACATGAACAGGACAGTGCTATTGCACTGTCCTGAGCTTCTCATAGGCATCTGGTTGGCCACTGTGTAGACAGAATGCTGGACTAGATGGACCCTTGTTCTGATCTGTCATACCTGTTATGTTCTTACTATGATGAACAGAAGAAGGGCATGCCAGATTGGCACTACACTGCTGAAGATCTGTGTCTCGATTGTCTTCTTGACAATCCCAATTAATATCTCAATTAATGTTTCTATGTGGCCCTTCAATTTATTCCAGCAGCACAATCCAAGACTGTAAAAGCAAAGCAAAAAGAACCCATATCTTGTAATTTCGTATTAATTTGTGGCCACTCACATGAAGCAGAGACAAGCACCTCTTCCGCCAGCAAAACGGATGCTGGTGAAATACTAGTTTATATTGCTTACAACTGAAGAGATTTTTATCATCCTAGTTTTTGACATTCAGAGACCACATTGTGGCAACAGCTGTAACCACAGCATCTACTGCCATGCTTCCAAAGCCCAGCTGAAATGATATCAGGAGTCAGGACAGAAATACCCTATAATTGCAGAAAGACAATATTTTTGTTCTCTGCTTCATCAGTCTTCATGGCAACAGTCAGACATACCCCCCCCCCAATAGCCCATGCACATACCAATAAGCTTTCTTACATCCCCAGAATGAAATGTTCGGCATTAACAGTTATTTCATCTGGCAACATCAAGTATATTTCCCTCGATTTCAAAACCAACTTTGGAGCCACAACAGATATTTTCTCTTCTAAAACTTTAACAAGTCTAAATTTAGAGTGAGACTTGGATCACAGCTTTATTTTCTCCTTTTCTGACACTGCCCACATGAAAATGAAGGCAGCAGAGCTAATCATGAGCTAATAGAGGCAGCTTGTCAGAAACAGAATCGTGGAAAAGGTTATTGGTGTATGATTTGAGGGCTGCCGTATTTTCTATTGCTTAGAGAGGCTCCACTGAGACTCTGCTAAATGTTGCCTTCCTCGGTTTATCCCAATACCAAGATTGCTGATTTGTTATCTTGGCCAATGCCTGAAGTAAAGAAAATGGGGAAAGGTGCTATCCAAAATAGAGGCAAATTACTTCCATGTGGCCTTTAAAAAGCTCTTTGACAGTCATTCACATAGCACTTTCAATTTGTGAAGACACATTAGAACACTTTGGATGCAAAGCTAACATGCACTTGCGGCAACAGTACTTCACTAACTGAGCTGCATTCGGTTTCAAAAGCTTATTCAAATCCATACAGTTCAGATTCCAAGTCTCCTTCCATTTAAATTCACCCACTGCAATAATTAGAAAGGGCACTGGGCAAGTGTGAGATCTAAATTTGGCAGGTACTCATTTTAAAAGCATCTGTCTTTGCAGTTTCAAATACATCATGGTACATATGGGCAGTGTCTGGCTGTTGCCAGAGGGGGAGGGCTGGCAAGATTTGCAGAGGCTAGAAGAAAGGCATTAATGCTCTGTACCATTACCTATGCTCCCAGTATAGCATGGCTACTGTTCCTACACCTCTGCCACCAAAAGCCTTCCTTCTTTCTATTGCTCTCTGCCATTCCAATTCTTGCTGTAAATTTGATTATTCCGAGTATTAAGATATGCCCCCACTACTCCAAGTGCGAACCCTACTGCTTTTGCTGCATTTGAACATTTATCATACAGTCACCAATTTTGTATGGATACTTATTTAGAGACACGGACTGCTTATATTAACATATATATATATATTTGAAACAGAAGTGTAGGCTCCTTTTTTCCTTTTTCTGTTTTTTATTAACGGTGTTGTGAAATGTTATTGTGAATGGATACACTTTTTTGCTATGTTTTGTTGCAGTAGTAGTTGCTTCCCCCACCCCCCTTTCTTTGTTATAACTGAAATGAGGAGGAGGAAGATTTCATAGATCATAGAGTTGGAAGGAGCCTACAAGGCTATCGAGTCCAACCTCCTGTTCAATGCAGGAAACTAGAGGAGGGGTCTCCCATCCAAGTAATAACCAGGCCTGACCCTGCTTATAAGCAGAGGAGGAGGAGGAGGAGGAGGAGGAGGAGGAGGAGGAGGAGGAGGAGAAAGAAGAAGAAGAAGAAGAAGAAGAAGAAGAAGAAGAAGAAGAAGAAGAAGAAGAAGAAGAAGAAGAAGAAGAAGAAGAAGAATTTGGCTTCCTTTAGTTCCAATATTCTGTTTTTGCTAACCTGTTTTGTTAACCCACAACCCTGATTTTTTAAAGGCTTACTAAAAGGCCTCTTAAAGGCTTACTAAAAGGCCTCTTAAAGGCTGGAAGGGTCTTCCGAGAGCCATGTGGCACACATCCATAAGGGAGGTAGAATCTGTCAGACAGAGAAAGCCACAGCAGAACAAAATACAAAAAAGATCCTGTGCAAGCCTGGAGCACTATTCCAAAAGGATAAGGAGGAATACATAAAAGGAGCATGTTTGGTAAGTGGATCCCAGATAGCTCAAACACAGGGCTATAAACAGGATTTTTAGCGGTGGAGTAGCATGTCTAGGGTCCAGCTCTGTACAGACCGGATTCAACATAATATGTTAAGGTCTCAGAAGACAGAAAGCACCGTTTTTGTTTTGAACACACTCAAATTGGTACATAAAATGTAGCATGGGTAACTTGAACCAGTAAAATCAGTGAAGGGAAGAGAAAAAGAAAAGTAGCAGCAGCAGCAAGCAAGCAAATGCAAACAACGCAGTGACCAAAGGCTGAGGTGAAGGCAGGCATGGAATAGTATATACCCTGCCTGGCATTCCAACAGCACCATGAATGAAGCGGACAGGCATGGTGTAATGATGAAAGACAGCATACGCTTCATCCCTTCTCCAGTGTCTTGTTATTGTTCTGTTTAGCTACTGTAGTGGTGAGAGTCTTGGACTGGGACTTGGGAGATCCGGGTTCTAGTCCCAGCTCGGCCATGAAACTCACTGAGTGACTTTGGACCAGTCACTGACTCTCAGCCTAACCTACCTCACAGGGTTGTTGTGAGGATAAAATGGAGAGGAGGAGGAGGAGGAGGAGGAGGAGGAGGAGGAGGAGGAGGAGGATTGTGTAAGCCGCCTTGGGTTCCTTGCAGGAAAAAAGGTGGGGTATAAGTATAATAAATAAATAAATAATAGTGGACAGAGAGTTGGATTCATACTGGAGAGACCTGGGTTCAAACCCCCTGCCCCCAGGCATGAAATTCATGGGGTGAGATTGGGAAAGACATTATGTCTCTTACTTACATGGTTATAGCGCCATAACTCAGTGGTAGAGCAGATACTTTCCATGCACAAGGTCCCAGTTCAATCTCTGGCATCTTCAGTTAAAAGGATCACATAGCAAGTGTTGTGAAAGACCACTGCCTGACTTCCTACAGAGCTGCTGCTGCCAGTCTGAGTAGACAGTACTAGGCTAGATACCATAATCTGATCCAAGGAAGCTTCCATTGTCTATGCCATGTGCCCACCCTCCATTACTCAAGTTTTGGGATTACAAGAGTTTCCCAGGCACTGTCTACTAGTTTCCCAGTAGACAGACACTCTCTCAGAGTGAGGGATATTATACATAAACAGTCCAGGTCCAGACATAATGGTAAGCCGCTTCCCAGCATGTGAACCAGCTGCACCGAGCATCGGGCTCACATGCTCACCCCTGCCGCCTCCTCTTCCATGGGCCAGGAGGAGGACATTGAAGGTATCCAGTCCATTTTAAACCAACCACAGTTCCCTTTGATATCCAAACTCTGGAAACTGGAGTTTCTTTAACGCTGTGCTGTCAGAACAAGCCAGGATCAAACTGTGGCTTCGGATTGTGGCTTGCTCTAACTAAAATCATAGCCCAAACTAACCACAATTCCCAGAATTCAGAGAACATGGGAAACTTTGTTTAGTTTAAAATTGGAAGAAGATGCTTCTGATCTCTTCCTCGCAGGTGTAAGATAGGAGGTGACGGGGTGCTCACAACCCTGTGATTTGCTACAATTTATTCATGTGGTGAAAAACCATGGTTTCCTGTTACAACTAAACAGGGCTACTGAGCCCCTATAACCCATCCTTCTTTAATATTCTCACTCCCATTATCAAGAAGAAATTAAAGGGAAAAGAAAAAAAGATGGTAGATCCAAATAACTTAAGGGCACGATCTTATGCATCCTTAGAGAGAGAAAAGTCCTACAACTCCCAGCATGCCCAGCATGCCTTACAACTCCCAGCATGGCTGGTGGGGAATGCTGGGAGTTGTAGGACCTTTTTCTGTCTAAACATTTCCGCCCAATAGCCAAAGCTCTGTGGGTGGCTTACAACAATTATAAAATACAGTGAAATACAATATAAAATACAAACAATAAAAAAAAAACATCATAAAAATTTCACTGCTACACATTTAAAAACTGAATTTAAAAACGACTTAAATAGCTAAGAACAAGGTAATAAAAACTAGACCGGTTGAAAAGGTGATATAACCACCCCCATGTACTGTTTGGAGCTGTTAAATGCCTCGGCATAGAGGGCAGTCTTAACCTGGCGCCAAAAAGATAGTAGAGTTGGCGCCAGGCAGGCCTCAGTGCATAGGATTGCAACATTAATGTACTATTCTACATGGATTTTATTATTTATTACATTTATTTATTACATTTATACCCCACCTTTTTTTCCTACAAGGAACTCAAGGTGGCTTACATAATCCTAATCCTCCTCTCCATTTTATCCTCACAACAACCCTGTGAGGTAGGTTAGGCTGAGAGTCAGTGACTGGCCCAAAGTCACCCAGTGAGTTTCATGGCCGAGCAAGGACTAGAACCCAGATCTCCCAAGTCCCAGTCCAGCACTCTCATCACTAAATGCCATAATAGGTCATTTTTATTTTTTACAGTTTCCTCTATTGTAAGCTAGTTCTAATTACTCAAAATCCATTGATTTCCATTGCTGATATACAGTTTTCCAAAGTAATTATTTCAACCATTAAATGAAAATCTTGCTCCCCTCAGTTGAAGAAGTCAGAAATCTAGTATATGTGCTAGTACAGGATTATTTGAAGTAAAAGAAAGAAAATAATTGAGTTAATACCAATCAAACACTTCTTTCCAAAATGAAGAGATGTTAAAGCACCGGATGATACCATGGTTATTTGGGGCTCATCCTGGCTAGATGGGCAGACAGTTCTACACTATGCAATAGTCCAAAAGCAGAGCATCAAGTTGCACAAGACCAGAGCTTTCTATTTAATAGTAAGAAAGCGTGGGAGAGCCAAAAAAGGTTTGGTATGCCCTATTCTATCAGTTTTCAATGTAGAATAAAGTAGCCATAAGTGCTTTCTGCATTTCCATTCCAAAAAGAAAAAAATGATGCCCTTCCTTATTATCACTTTGCAAAAGCTTCAGTACAAAAAAGCTTTTTTTAAAAAAAAAAAGTATTCTGTTCAAGACAAGAGGAAAAAGGATATATTGTGATGACCTAGAGTTATAAACAATAAAACTGAACAGAACAATGTGCCAAATCTTCTAATATGCAGGGAAGTGGCGTGCAGGTGACTTTTGGTTGTAATGTTCTTGGCTTGATAAGCCATAGGTTACTAAACAATAAATTTGTGAATATCTTGCGACTTCTCCATGACAACATGACGGCAACGGTTTTGGACAACAACGGCTCTCATGGTGCTCCATTTAAAGTGGGATCAGGTGTTAAACAGGGATGTGTTATCGCCCCAACATTATTTGCCATTTTCAGCGCCATGGTTTTACATCTTGTCAAGGGGAAACTTCCCACCGGTGTGGGAATTATATATCGAACAGATGGAAAGCTTTTTAATCTCAGCAGGCTGAAAGCAAAAAGTAAGGTAATTACAACCTCCGTTGTGGAACTTCAGTATGCTGATGATAATGTGGTCTCCGCACATTCAGAGGATGATCTCCAAACTATCCTAAATGCTTTTGCAGAAGCATACGAAAAACTTGGTCTCTCACTTAACATCAAAAAAACCAAAGTGCTTCATCAGCAAGTGCAAGCCAATCCTTTGGTGATGCCATCTATCCAGCTTGGCGGGACAATACTGGAAAATGTCGATCATTTTCTCTATCTTGGCAGCTATCTTTCTGTTACAGCTAACATCGACAGTGAAATCCAGCATCGTCTGAGCTCCGCAAGTGCCGCATTTTCTCGAATGAAACATAGAGTGTTCGAGGATCGGGATATTTGTAAGAAGACCAAAACACTGGTTTATGAAGCCATTGTATTACCAACTTTATTGTATGCCTGCGAAACATGGACTATCTATAAACGTCACTTCCACCTCCTTGAAAGGTTTCATCAACGTTGCCTCCGGAAAATCCTGCAAATTACTTGGGAAGATAGGCGAACAAATGTCAGTGTACTGGAAGAAGCAAAGACTACTAGCATTGAAAAAATGATCCTTCAACGCCAACTTCAGTGGACCGGTCATGTTGTTCGAATGCCTGACTGCCGTCTCCCAAAGCAGTTACTTTACTCCCAACTCAAGGATGGAAAGCGGAATATCGGTGGTCAATATAAGAGGTTTAAAGATGTTCATAAGGCTAATCTAAAAAAATGCAATATAAACATCAAAAACTGGGAAGCTCTGGCCATGAACGATCTAAATGGAGGTTGGCCTTTCACAAAGGTTCCATGGACTTTGAAGAAGCCCGAGTGCAAGGTGAAAGGGAGAAACGTGCTAAGCGAAAAGCACGTCAAATGAATCCTTTACAGGACCATCTTCTATCTGGTAACCTGTGTCCTCACTGTGGGAAGCTGTGTGGATCTAGAATTGGCCTCCACAGTCACTTACGGACCCATCTCTAGAGTCTACACAATCTTCTTTAGAATTTCCTCCTTTTATCCCGGAAGACAATCTTACTCGGTCACGAGTGATCGCCTGATGATGATGACTAAATTGGAAACAAGTGCTGGATCTGCACAGGCTCCCCTTAGCCCCACTTCACGCTCTCTCTTTGCATGCTTGTTTTATTTATTTATTTATTTATTTATTTCATTTTTATACCGCCCAATAGCCGAAGCTCTCTGGGCGGTTTACAACAATTAACAATACACTTGACACTTCAATCCTAGTCTACATAAGCTACAGTTCCCTATTAGTCTGAAACCAGGAAACTGTGGTCTCAGCAGGCCAGGATCAAAGCGCCAAAGTGTGCAAGGGGCAATTATGGGGCTTACACTCATTCCGGGCTTAACGTTTTTAAAGCCAGGAAATTATGTCTGAACTGGGCCATTAGTACTTCTCTCTTCAGCGAAAGAGCCAAGGAAAATACATGATCTGATCATGGGCAGTAGCTAAAAATACACCCAATTTAAGACTTTGAGAGGTAGTAATAATTCTCATCCTGCATGTAAAAACCCATATTAAGTGACAATGTTGGCAGGAGACACCTGGACAAATGCCAAACCAAAACAAAGAGTGAATGTAATGACTAAGGCCATTCCCAGAGGGGACAGCATGAACATCTTTCCCTTCCAACGGGTTTCTGTTTGCACATTTACCAAGCCCTAAAGCATGCAGGGAACTATTGGATTTCTATCACCTCCAGATAACCGCTTTGCAGTTCAGATCAACTATTGAGGAACATCCCAATAGCACAACCCACTGAGGCTGGATTACGGGAAGGCTCTATATCGCTTGGAAAGACTTTTGCAAGTGCCGTTTCAATCATTTCTTTAATTTATGGCAGGAGAAAGAATGTGAAACAGGTTGGCAAGGGCCTGCCAATACACTGAAGTTATTGGCTATGATTCATTAGCCCAGCTTTCAGGTGTTCCCAGTTCAAAGACTAAATAAAATGCTATTTAAGAGCAAATTTAGAAAGAATCGTGAGAACAGAAGTGTCAAAATTTGCTTAGTATAGTTAGTATGTTATGCATGTAGTCAGTCACAAAGCAGTCACCACAACTGCAATCGTTATTTATTTAGTTATTATTTCTTGCCTTCTTTTCCTGCAAGGAACCCAAGGTGGCTTACATAATCATCATCCTCCACTAAATATAATAAATAAATAAATAAGTTAGGCTGAGAGTCAGTGACTGGCCCAAAGTCACCCAGTGAGTTTCATGGCTGAGTGGGGACTAGAACCTGGATCTCCCGAGTCCCAGTCCAACACTCTCACCATTACGCCACACTGGCTCTATTTAGAGCAATTGTCCACTCCCTTCAGCACTTCTGTAGAATACAGAGTGGAGACACCACAACCCATGCTAGTAGTAAGTTACACCTGGACAGAATTATGTTAAACCCTTGTCTTAATTCTATATGTCTGTGCAAGTTTATTTGGCTTCTCATTAATTGGTTAAGTAATTGGCTTTAGTTGGTGGGGGTGGAACAATAAATGTCACTCAGATGTTTGGATAGCTTTTTCTGTGTGTGTTTTTTTTTAAAAATCATAAAAACATAGAGCCATGCTGGATCAGACCAAAAGCCCATCTAGTTCAAGATTCTGTTCACAAAGTAGCCAACTGGATGCCTACATGGGACGCCCACAAGTAGGACTTGAGTGCAATAGCACCCTCTACTGCTCGTGTTCCCCAGCAACTGGCATACAGAGGCCTACTGCCTCTGATACTAGAGGTAATATATAGTCATCAACATAACTAGTAACCATTAATAGCCTTCTCCTCCATGAATGTGTCCAATTCCCCTTTAAAGCCATCCAAATTGGTGGCCATCATTACATCTAGTGGAAGTGAATTCCATAGTTTAGCTATGCGTTGTGTGTGAAGTACTTCCTTTTATCAGTCCTGAAACTCCCACCATTCAACTTCATTAGATGACCCCAGGTTCTAGTATTACATGAGAGGGAGCAAAAAAAACTTCAGATGCAGAAAATATTAGGACATAACCTGAAAGAAGAGGTGGTGGTGGGGACAGCAGCAGGACAAGAAATAAAAACAAGTAGGAAGCCATGAAAATATCATGGGGCTATCAATCATTTCGGCAGCTAGAGGAGGCGCCCTCTGTGTGATCATAAGGTCGTTGAGGGGAGAAATTAGGATCTGAGGTATGCATCCTTTGAGCCCAGTTTCCACCCTCCCTCAGGATCATTTCAGCAGACACATAAAGGTTTCTTGTTCCCTGGAGGATGAAAGGATGCTGTCACATCCCATGAATTCTAGGGATAGGTGGACCAACTGCCCAAGACTCTTCCCATCCAGCAGTTCCTTATTGTAACTGAAGTGAAGCATGCTGCAATCCGACCCAAGATGTTCTCCTGCAAGGGTAGGGTGTCTCAACCATGAATACCAAGACCTTCATCAACCACAAAAGCCCCTACCTTTCTGCTCAATCATATATATTAGTGATAGGCATATATATCTCTACTAACAGATACTTTTTTCTTTCTTGTACAGTTGTTGACAACAGGACAATCTTTCAGAAATTAGCACTTACAAAATGGAGAAATAGAACTGATTTTATAGTTTTGATAAGCTACCCACCCATTATATCCATTTCCTCCAGTTGTTGATGTGTACCAAGTCTATACCAAACATTGGGAATGTGCATCCAAGAGTATTATCCCAGACAGAGCATACCATCCAACTGGGTATGGTTAGAGGAATACTAGTAGGAGGGTGGTATTGTGCCCAGGACCTAGTTATGGGCTTCCCATAGGCATCTGGTTACCCATGGGCTGGACTAGACAGGCCTTTTGTCTGATCCTGCATAGCTATTCTTATGCTCTTATTTTTGCTTTGATATGAGATCCAGCAGCATTGCCATTATAGAGTTTTGATTATTTTATTTTTTTATAATGTTGGTAGAGCTACAGCTGTATGGCATACTAGAGAGACCCACAATATCAAAGTATAAACATAAGATTTCTAAGGGTTACATGTCCATTTAGAAATTAAGTTATCCAAAAACTGTTTAGTGATACATACCAGCGCATAATTAAACTATGGAATTCACTTCCACAAGATGTAGAGACAGCCACCAATTTGGAGGGCTTTAAAAGGGGATTGGACAAATTCATGGAGGATAAGGTTATCGATGGCTACTAGTCCTGATTGGCTACCTCCAGTATCAGAGGCCTATGTACACCAATTGCTGGGGAGCATGGGTGGGAGGGTGCTGTTGCACTCATGTCCTGCTTGTGGGATCCCGTGGGCAGGTGGTTGACCACTGTGTGAACAGAATTCTGGCAAGAGCTGGCCTTTTTTTTTTTCCCCCATGAAAACTCATCAGCCATGGATGATCTTCAACCAGCACAATTCTGGAGTGTGCAACATCATGATCTCTGTCCCACTGTGTTGAAAACAATTTTTAGATTCAGATTAATTGTTCTGGAGGAAACTGCAGACAGTGACATAACATACTAAGTATTTTGGCACCACCTTTGAGGAGCATGAATAATCAGGCTAGACTAATCTGTCCCTAGAGTGGGCCGACAGAATAATGCCATCATGATGCCTACAGAAGACTCTAAATACAGAAATCAATGCTAGGAAAGTTTCCGCATTGCTCTGAGACACGAAAAGACCCAAACTAAATTCAGACAGACAGATCAGAAACAAATACACCCAAGGATGTGATCAGTTACAATGGGCTGGTTTGAAGAAAAAGGCATACTGCACTTAGGAGCGTCTCCAGCAACACCAATTGGGCCGCTCAACAAGATCTGCCACGGATGGCCTTCTCCTTGTCCCTTCAGCCAGAGCAGCTAGACTGGTGGGGATGAGGAAGAGGGCCTTTTCTGTGGTGGCCCCTGTACTGTGGAACTCTCTCCCGAGTAAACTCCGCCATGCCCCCTCCTCTGCTGAGCTTCCGTCGCTCATTAAAAACCTGGTTGTTCAGGCGGGAATATGGGGTGGGTTAAGATTTTTTTAAAAATTATATTGTTTTAAATGTATTTTATTGTTTTTATTCTATGTACATCGCCCAGGGTGGCCGGTTGCCGGCCAGATGGGCGATAAATAAATATAAATAATAAATAATAATAAATAAATAAATAAATAGGCTGCAGTCTTAGGACCTAAAACAGACATTACTTAAAAACCATATCTAGCAGCTCTGTGGGTTTTTTTCATTTTTGCTCTAGAGGAAGTGCAAGGGACCTGAACCAGATATGGACACTAGCGTGGGCGTAGGAGGGCTTTTAAGATCCACATCAGGGGTCTTGGTGAGAGATGGAAACCTATCCACCTGGACTGGTTGAAAGATGGCATGCAAACACCTCTTCAGTACCCATCTCCTAGCTTTAGTTTACCTCCAGATTCCATCAAATGGTGAAAAACTGAGATACAAGTCAATTTTATCAAATGCAAGTCTGCTCTGATAGCTATTGTCACTTGAATTCAGTTCATTATTTTAAAAACCACACAGGTTTGTTTGTTTGTTTGTTTGTTTTTAAAGAACCCTTCATTTCTCAGCACTTTGTGTCATACTCTAATTGTTACACATATTGACTGAGTTCAGACAACATGATAACCCACACTCAGCTTGAGTGTGGGTGTCGTTCAACTGTGGGTTCTTGTTGAAATACAGGTCATCATGTTGTCTGGAGCCAGCCAAGATAATAAACCATGGTGAACAACCCACCATTCACAACCCAACAATAAACCATGGGTTCTCTTCATGGGTTGTTCGTGGTTAACAAGTCATGGCTTATTAGCACAGCTAGGTTCAGACAACACAATAACCCACAGTTCAACAACGACCCACAGTTCAATGACAACCCACACTCAACCCAGCCAATCTTTCTCTCATATCCAGTGGTGTAGTGATAAATTTTGGAGTACAGGCACTCTTCATGACAGTTCCCATAGCCATGCTCCCCCAAAAGAGTCCAAAAATGCAGGCAGCTGTGTTGATTCATATCAACACAAACCAATTCTAGGAGTTTTCATCTCCACCAGGAGGTCTTCGTAAAGCTAATGGGTCTTAAGTCTCCATTCAAGAGCAAGCAAACCCAAAATACTTTGCATTATAACAGGGAACAATACAGTCATGCCTTGGATTGAGAGCATAATTCGTTCCGGAAACGTGCTTGTAATCCAAAACACTCTTATATCAAAACGAAATCCCCCCAAAAAAAATGTGTACAGAGATTTTTAATTTAAGCCGTACTACAGTACTTGTATTGCAAGATGTCGCTTGTATATCAAGTAAAAAAAAAAATTAAATAAATATTTAAAAATTTGCTTGCTTGTCTTGCAAAACGCTCTCAAACCAAGTTACTTGCAATCCAAGGTATTATTGTATATGGTTGCTTGGAAAATTCATTCCCCCCCCCCAGCCACTATGAGGATTGCAGCTGAGCTCTGAGAGCAACAGGGAAGTCTGAGGGGGCTGGCAGATTATATCAGCCTCCCTCCTAAGCAAAAAGTGCAGGCTCTCTGCATCCCTTTGAGCCCTGCCTCTACTACACCCCTGCTCATATCACCAAATGACTTTCATGTTTTTTGATTCTCACCAGATTAGATCTGACACACACACACTGAAAATAGCACTTTATGAACACCAATATGAAAGAGGTGGACTAATTACTACAGCTGGTTTATAAAAGTGAGAGCCTAAAGCAATGCAAAGGTTAAGACCTGACTGCATAAAAGTCAAGCACTGCAGAGTCATGATTATGGGTGAGGCAATGCCTGAAGGTACCGCTTGCCCGGCACACCAAGGGATGGAGAGATTTCCTCCACTTTGACAGACTGTCACAGCATCCACCAGACTAAATATCAAATGGAAGATATGGGGCTAATCCACACTGACCACACACAGGACCGGTGCGAGGCAGTTTGGTGCCCTAGGCAAGATCAGATATTTAGCGCCCCCCTTCCCACTTGAGAGCGCTGTATTTTTTTTCAAGGCATTTCTGGCGCCCGCTTTAGTCCTGCGCCCTAGGCAGCTGCCTAGTTGGCCTAATGGTAGCACCGGCCCTGACCACACAGCCTTTTATTGACTCATTTCATTCTGTCCTTTATTCAAATATCTTTACACCACAATTCCAAAAAAACCCCAATAAATGATCATATCGGTCTCCAAAACAGGATTTCAGTCAAAAGCCTTGCGGGGAAAAAACAGCAAAGAAACTTGGGGAAGAGATTTCACAGTGGCCACCAAAGAAGCCCTGCTGTTCCCCACGAGTGCAGTCTGAACTTGCTGCAAAGTTGGCACAGAGAGCAAAGCCTGCTGTGATGACGAGACCTCGGCTGGCAAGGCCGGCGTCAAGGGTAAGCAGCATGGCTGGGTACCTGGCAAGGGCTCACAGAGGCCCACTGAGAAGAGCCCCCTGGAGTTGACCCTCCTATTCAACATTGCAAGCTGCTTGTTCAGCTGCCTCTCACTCTGGCCCAGACAACAGTGGTGAGGAGGAGGAGGAGCAGTAAGGCCTAGTCCAGTGTTCTCCAACCAAAACATCTGGGGACCCAAGGCCAAAAACATCTGGGGACCCAAGGTTGGAGAACACTGGACTGGTCGGTCGCTCACTGGCTCTCTGCAGTAGCAGTTGACGACAATGGTAGCGAAAAGGTGGACTCACTGAGGCAGGGCACCTACTGAGGGTGTCTTGCCTGGGGGCCCTCAAAGGCCTGGAGCCAGGAATTGTTTAACCCAGGAATTGGCATTATTTGCCAACCAGGTCACCGCCTAAATTCAGGCCTAAATACAGGCCTGTGGCTCACGCTGGCTCAGCTTGTCTGAGTGTGGAAAGCTAAGCAGGGTCAGGTCTGGTTATTACTTGGATGGGAGACCCCTCCCCTAGTTTCCTGCACTGAGCAGGGGGTTGGACTGGATGGCCTTGTAGGCCCCTTCCAACTCTCATCATCATCATCAGGCGATCACTCGTGACCGAGTAAGATTGTCTTCCGGATAAAAGGAGGAAATTTAAAGAAGATTGTGTAGACTCTAGGATGGGTCGTAAGTGACTGTGGAGGCCAATTCTAAGTCCACCACAGCTTCCCACAGTGAGGACACAGGTTACCAGATAGAAGATGGTCCTGTAAAGGATCATTTGACGTGCTTTTCGCTTAGCACGTTTCTCCCTTTCACCTGTATTCGGGCTTCTTCAAAGTCCATGGAACCTTTGTGAAAGGCCAACCTCCAGTTAGATGTTCATGGGCCAGAGCTTCCCAGTTTCGATGTTTATATTGCATTTTTTTTTAGATTAGCCTTATGAAATCTTTAAACCTCTTATATTGACCACCGCTATTCCGCTTTCCATCCTTGAGTTGGGAGAGTAAAGTAACTGCTTTGGGAGACGGCAGTCAGGCATCGAACAACATGACGGTCCATGAAGTTGGTTCGTTGAAGGATCATTTTTTCAATGCTAGTAGTCTTTGCTTCTTCCAGTACACTGACATTTGTTCGCACATCTCCCAAGTATTGCAGGATTTTCCGGAGGCAACGTTGATGAAACCTTTCAAGGAGGTGGAAGTGACGTTTATAGATAGTCCATGTTTCGCAGGCATACAATAAAGTTGGTAGTACAATGGCTTCATAAACCAGTGTTTTGGTCTTCTTACAAATATCCCGATCCTCGAACACTCTATGTTTCATTCGAGAAAATGCGGCACTTGCGGAGCTCAGACGATGCTGGATTCACTGCGATGTTAGCTGTAACAGAAAGATAGCTGCCACGTAGAGAAAATGATCGACATTTTCCAGTATTGTCCCGCCAAGCTGGATAGATGGCATCACCAAAGGATTGGCTTGTACTTGCTGATGAAGCACTTTGGTTTTTTTGATGTTAAGTGAGAGACCAAGTTTTTCGTATGCTTCCAACTCTATGATCTATGAAATCTATAAACTAACCGCTTTACAAGTTTCTGCATTGTTTAGATTTATAGCCTGTACAAGATAAAGACATAAAAACGCTGGTACTGAAAACTTTTCTCTCCCTCTATAAAGAAGTGTTCCGTGTACCTCTCATACGGAATAAAAGGACTAGATATGCAATACACGAACAGCCAAAGGCTACACTTCTATTCTTGTCAAGTAAGTTCAAATGTATTACAGAAATGCTGTTATGGCTTACAGGCAAACAAATAAATTTACTTACTACAGAGATGCATTAACACAGGCAAGTTAGCGCTTGCACATCAAAGAGATCAAGTATTTTCATTAACACCTTTGCATTATTATTCACACACCAGCCAGTAGCTTAATGTTATGAATAATAATTTTAAAAGCACTGAAGCAGGGATTACAGAGGTACACATTTGTTCTTCTGAGCATATCCTGAAGATCTAACAGTGAGAGCATAGCACTGAGTTTCACCTGTTGGGTGGGGAACAGGATTGCTACTAAATTCCATTGCACTCACTGGCTGAAAATGTTACACAGGCACAGCCACAGCAGATTTACGCTGGTGTAGTGTTACTGTTGTTGTACCAACATACTCAATACCGGTAGTTCACTCTGGCTCAATTCACACATCACAGCAGTATGATGTGATCATTCACACAACACATTGTGAATGAACCCAATCACTTCTGCTGCAAGCGGGAACAGCTAAGATCTTCTGTCCATGGTTTGGTGAGCGTAAAGCGTGCAAACCAGGGGGCGAGAGGGAGAGATAAGCCAGAGTTCCTGGTTCACATGTAACACTAACCAAACCACGGAAAGAAGGTCCGTGGATTGTTTAGCCACTCCTGCTTGCAGCAAGAGCAATCAGGCTCGTTCATGATAACCCACATTAAAAAAAAAATAATAATGTGGATAATCGTGATGTGCAAACGTTCCTGAAAGTGAAAGGAGCAAAAATGTGGAAAGCTGAGGAAGAACAGAGCTTAGCTGGAAACCTATCCCTACTCAGGACCTAGCTAGCCCCATATGTTTTTAGGTTCCACAATTAGATATCATGTGCAACATGAGGCTACATCACTTCGTCTAAACTGCAGGGGTAGTCATCCTGGTGCCCTCCAAATGGTGCGGATTACAATTCCCATAAGCCCCAACCAACATGGCCAATGGTCAGGGAGTATGGGAGCTGTAGTTCAAAATTTCTGGAGGGTACCAGGTTGCCTACCCCAAGTAAGGAGAACCAACGAACCAGACAGGTGGGACATGGTGAAAGGAGGCACTTTGCACAAACAAAGCAAGAAAGGCAGATGAATATTAGCACTTGCCTTCTTCCAGAACCACACATACAGCTATCGTGCCTTAAGATTCCAGACATTAACACCCAACAGGAACCTTAGTTCCACTGTGGCAACTGCAAGAACAAACCATCCTATAAAAGGTGAACAAAGAAGGACCTCAAATGGGAGTTTATGCCTCAAAGAATGACTCCTCAGCATTTTCCATCCTCTCATAAGTATTGCAAAGTGTATAGAGTGCAAGCACCTATAGCTACAAATTTTATCCCATTCCCCACACTCATAAGACTAGAAAACTGTGTACTGGCTTAAAAATGTTACTCACTCAACACGTAAGGGACACAGCAAAAATATATACTGTGTTGACAAGGTCCATAATCTCTCACACTAGAGAAGGCTATGGGAGCACAGCCACTGCTGTTACTAGTGAATCCTTAGCTGGCCAGATACTCATGATTTGTTCTTCTTTGCAGGATCCAGTCCAGAGTATATAAATCAGAGTTCCAGTGATCTCAATCTGCATAAAATGTGCATATGCTGATTTATGCCTATAGATGCAAATTTAGACATTTTTATAATTTAAATAGAAATACAGTAGATTTGGCATAGTGTGGAAGACTGTGACCGGGGGACCTGTTGCCTTCTCAGTCTGCTATCCAGGTGCTGTTGAACTTACAAGGCGGAGCTCTTCCCTCTGATGGTTCTTTATCTTTAAACCAGACTTGACCAGACGACCCCTTCAGAATAGAGGATGCTTTCAAAATAGTGGCAGCCCTTCAAAAGGAGGACTTTAAAAGAGGACACCTAGCCACTCTAGGACATAATCATCCCATGTTACTTTTGGAGTAGGAGCCACACTCACTTCTTAACACCTGCTCCCCTTCATCACGCACCTATTCAGGTCTCCTTGGACTTCAGTTTCTCCATTGTCAGCAGAGTTAATCCATTTTTGTTTTGCCAGGAAAATAAGGAACGCTCCTGTTGATTGAAACACAGTACCCCACAGACTGTATCTCCTTCCTTCCTCATCTCTATCCAGAATTCTTTTCCCCATTCCCAAATTAAATACATTTCTGTATTTACTTTTTTGTGGGATGGGGGGGGGGGAAGTCACATCATGGTTTCCAAAGAAAAGAAATCTGTAAAATCTTCAAGTTGCTTCTACCACTCCAAAACACAGACCAACCATTCCATAAAGTCCTGATATAAAAAAATGATAGGACAGAACAAAACAAAAAATAGCTTATTAGCCAAAAAGAAAAATTCCATTAAATATCCAGATCATTCTCCCCATTCCATAGAAAACACCAAGTAAGCATCTTACAGGGCATGGAATTTCCTTTAAAAAATGCAAAATCAAAGTGGGAGTGCTGAGTCCACCACATTTTTGTTCTCACAGAAACAGCAAAGCAATCAAGTCAATCTTGCCATTAGGCAATAGCCTTGAGGAGGCTGCCACACCAGGTGCTGAACCATCAGTTCAAAGCACAGAGGAACAAAAAGTGTCTGCAAACACTTGCTTGTGTCAACTCTCCTAAATCCTTTTTTAGATCATTAGATATTACAGATTTCAATATCAGTTTACAGCTGCCTACAAATTGCTCCACCATCTACAGAGGCAGGTCCAACACAAGCCTGGCTCAGCTTGTCTGAGCGTGGAAAGCTAAGCAGGGTCAAGCCTGGTTATTACTTGGATGGGAGACCCCCTCCTCTAGTTTCCTGCATTGAGCAGGGGGTTGGACTCGATAGCCTTGTAGGCTCCTTCCAACTCTATGATCTATGAAATCTAAATCTCACCCACACAAGAAAGAAATTTCCCATTTCACAGAGCTGGCCTATATTTCTTGATCTGTAAAGGCACAGCATTGTGATTGGTTGTACCAATCTGCATTTCAGTTGATGGGCCCAAGAGAGGGGCCTCAAATCTAACCTCAGGGGGCCTCCACCAGAACCCTCCAAAGACCTATAGGAATTAATGTATCTATGAGATGTACATATTTATAGTGTTGTACCTTAAAGATAAGACATGTATCTAAAGCTGGGACATGAGCTGATGTACTCATAGTGTTGTACCTTAAAGATAAGACATGTATCTAAAGGAAACTGAGCTTTTCCTAAGATGTATCTTTTAATGAAGGCAAAAGTAGTACTGAAGATTTTGCATTAACTTTGTTCATGTAAGGTACAATATCTAATCTACGTGGGAAAGGCCAAAATTTTGTACAGATCAACAAATAGGTCCAATGATATAAAGCAAGATCTGGAAAGCCACCTTCCTTAATAGAAAATTGCATCCTTTTCAAAGATATTTGTGGTGGAGAAGACCACACCTCCCAAAAAAAGAAACGAAACAAAGCATTACGTTTTTGACAATATTTGCCAGGTATAGAGAAAGGAATCCTACATATAACATGAACAATCCAGGGTATAATATTCATTTTAAGCATATTAACTTTACCCCACAAACTCAACTTTAAAGATGCCCATCTGTCTATAACTCATTAGTCAACGTACTCAAGTTTAGCTTAATTATTTGATACACATCTCTAGGAATAAGTATTCTCAAATACAGTCTTCCTTGGATTGAGAGCATAATTCGTTCCGGAAATGTGCTTGTAATCCAAAACACTCTAATATCAAAACGAAATTCCCCCAAAAAAATTGTACAGAGATTTAAGCCGTACTTAAATTTCATTTAAGCCATACTACAGTGCTTGCTATTATAAGACATCGCTTGTATATCAAGTAAAATAAAGATTAATATTTTAAAATTTGCTTGTCTTGCAAAACGCTCTCAAACCAAGTTACTTGCAATCCAAGGTATTACTGTAGGTAATAAAATCAGGGTACCATCAAAAGTGCCAATTAGCTAATACACTATGAGGAATACTGTCTTCAATCGGCATCAGTTCAGACTTTGACCAGTTAAATGAATAGCTAGAACAATCACCAAAATTATTAATCAATTGCATCAAAGCTGGAATAGAAGCCTGGAGTTTTGAAATAAACAATGAAAGGTAATCAGCATAAAGAATAATTTTAAATTCTTAACAATCAGGCATAAAGCCATGAATACTACTATTCTGTCTAACAGCACACGCCAGGGGTTCCAAACATAAATCAAATATCAATGGAGAAAATGGACATCCCATCTGGGTACTTCTTCCAAGTAAAAAGAAAGCTTTAAACACACACACACACACACACACTTTAGTCTTAACTCTGGCTCTTGGGGTTGAATTTAAAATTCTGACCCATTTCAAAAATTCTAACAGCCAAAATTGCTGTTAATATTTTAATATCTACGTTAATTAATGAAATAGGTCAATAGCGAGCACAATGTGTGTGATTCTTGCCAGATTTAGGGATCACTGTAATATGAGCATCATTTCACGATGAAGAAAGGGAGCCCAAATCAAAGATACGATTGCAAAGACAATAATGTTTTAGAACTAAGAGGCTGGAAAACGTTTTATACCACTCAGCTGGAAACCCATCAGGACCAGGTGATTTCCCAGTATTCATATTGGTAATTGCTTTCATAATTTCCTCCATACACAAAGGAGCCAAGGGAAACTGCTGTTGTGAGGAATCTATGTATGGAAGATTAACATGAGAGGGGGGAAAGCAGCCATGCCCTGCTCCGATGTTTCACTACCCGTACTATACAAATCAGAATAAAACTTTAAGAACTGTGAGCATACAGTATATCTATGGGAAAGGTACATATTGTGTCAGGCTCATCTTTAATATATGAAATAACACTTCAGTGTTTTTGCTGCTTAAGATGTGCCAAAATCTTACTGGGATGTTCACCATTTTCCCAATATGCCTGCCTTAAACAAGTTAAGGCAAATTCCGCCTGCTGTGAGAGAAATATTCAACTCATATTTAACGTTCTGCAGCTCCCAATGCAGTTGTTCACAGGGCAAACTGGATTATAAGAGAGTTCAACTTCTTGTTGCATTTTATTTATTTATTTTCTTGTAGGAAGTGTGGGCAATAATCTGGCCCCGTTTCAAAGATTGACTGTCTTAAAAGATTGACTGGATTAATCTTAATTCTTAGTTTTGTTTTAGTAAAGCCCAAACACTAAACTCTGTCCTATGTATAATTTTATGTGGAGTTTTAAATGTATTTTAGTTTATTCTCTTTTGTATGTGGTGCAGTCCTATGTTTACTTTTATGTGGAATTTTAAACATATTTTACCTTGTTCTTTCTTATATGGACTTCGGACTACTTCAATAAACTCAGCCAGGTGTGATGTGGTGGTTAAAGTGTTGGACTGGGACTCAGGAGACTACTCCTCACTCAGCCATGAAGCTCACTGGGCAACTTTGCCCTCATGCCCTGCTCAGTGAGGCTTCCGGTTGGCCCCAGTGGGCAATAGGATGCTAGACTAAGCCCTAAACCAGGTGTCCTCAGCCTTTTTGCATCATTGGGCACATCTGTAATTTTGATATAGTGTTGTGGGCACTCTCACAAAATGGGTGCCATGGAGGACTTGCCCATTTGGCCAGTTACAAAGCACTCATTTCCAGGGATGGGGACTCGGACTCGACGACTCGACTCGCGAGTCCAACTGAGTCGCCCCTCTGACTCGAGTCCCACTCGACTCCCAATTTTTTCAATGGGACTCGAGACTCGACTCGGGACTCGAGCCCAAGGACTCCGCCACCGCCGCCGCTCATGTCACCGCTGTCGCCGCCACCCACTCGCAGCCGCCGCCATCTTATGCCACGCCGCCGCCATTGCACTCCACGCTGCCATCACGCCGCCGCCGCCCGCACCAGTCCCATCATCACTTCCAGCGCGGCGGAAGTGACACGCCGGGACCCTGCTCCGGCGCGCTTGGCCGCCGCCGCTCTAAACAGCGGCAGCGGCGGCGGGCGATGGCGGCGGCGTGGCGTGCGATGGCGGCGGCGTGGCATACGATGGCGGCGGCTGCGAGCGGGTGGCGGCGAGGGAGACGGCGACGGCGGTGACGTGAGCGGCGGCGGTGAGCAGGTGGCGGCGAGGCGGCGGTGGGGAGGCGGCGGCAATCGGCGCATGGAGACACTCTCCGCGCGTAAAGCGAGATCGGGCCGCGCCGCCGCTGCGCATCAACCCAGGACGAATGCATCCTGTCGGCAGCGGCTGGCAGAGCATGGACGAGGGAAGACCCGCCATGAAGTGGGGCGGGGGGGCGCCCCATGGAGGAGCGGAGGTTCGCGGGAGAAGGCAGCTTTTCCTCTCGCGGAGACCCTCCCGTTCCTCATGGCCGCCGCTTGGGAGGACTCGGGAGGACTCGAGTCACCATTTTGGACTGGACTCGAGCTCGATCAGAGACTCGGGTTAAGACTCGTGACTCGACTCGTGACTCAAGGCCAAGGACTCTTCAACATCCCTGCTCATTTCCCAGAAGGCAAACTGGTGAGGCTAAAAGTAACCTGCACAAGAACCTAAGTATAAGGCAGTGGTGGGGGTTGATCTCCAAAAGATAGAACCGTTCTATTGAACCCAAATAAAAATGGCACTGACAGGAAGCTTAGCATGCCAACCGCCCAGTTACTATTTTTTAATTTTAAAAAAATCTTAAGAAATAAGAATCCAGGGCACCAAGAGAGGTTTCCATGGGCATATTGGTGCCCATGGGCTCCAGCTTGGAGACTGCAGCCCTAGACCCAGGTGCCCACTCAGTGATTTTGTAAGGAATATAATTTTTGCAATTTAACCTCCAAATCTCAACAGTTGTCAAATTCCTTCCCCCCCAACCCCCGATTGAAGCTCTGTGGCTTTCACAGCTGTACGTTCACTTTGGCTAGTCACTATATCTCAGCCTGACCTCTGTCACACAGACATGTTGCAAGGACAGTGTGCATGTGCGCACGCGTGCTTGCATGTGTGATGAGGAAATATGTCTACCACCCTAAGTTCTTTGAATGGAAGGGAGGGATATAAAACTACTAAATAAATTGATAAAATTCTACACATGCCACTTTCTGTCCCATGGAAATGGCAGTAAGCTACATCTCTTAAAGAGAAAAATAGGAACCCAATGTAACCTCTACGAAGATTAGCTCCCAGTGACATGATGCAGGAATTCTGGAATCATTAAATCCTCAGTTACATGATGAAGGAATCCTGCAATCATTAAAAAAAAAGATATTTCACACACCTCCACATTTATTTCATGCACCTGAGTTTAGAGCCAGGGTGGGTGAGAAATAGAAGCCTTTTGCCCACACTTCATGACTTCTTCCCCCCCCCACTCCCCAAAAAAGTATGAAAAGCTAGAACAACAAAGCTTTTGATGTTAACACATGTTGTTTTTTTTAATTACTCTGATCAAGAAACCTATTCAAATCCACCAAGCTACAGCTCGGACGTGGAGAGCAGTTATTTCCATTATTACGTCAACAGGTAAAGTACTTGAGTAACAGATTAATGTTTACAATTCGGTGGTTATCATAATTTCTACAAGAGTGGGGAAGCAAAGTGGTAAAGTCATTACTGAGTTTCAGAGCAATCCTGCAAAATGACTAATGCTCTTTAAAGCCACGTGCTTCAAGTGAAATTCCAACATTTATTATACAGCTATTTTTACCCCCCAAGACCATATGAGCCCCACAACACCTTCCTTGCCACCCACACACCCTTCCACCATTTTTGGAAGGTAACTCCTGAAGCCCTACAGGAAACATCTCCATCTGTATGAAGGTCCCAAACATATCCAGGAAAACAAGTTATGTCACATCTAATTATTTACTCACAAAGGAAGGATTCACACTCTGCGTCAGCCTATGCTTTCCTGCTGGCTCCCCGAGGAGATGTGAATCAAGTCTACCAGAGAGCCTTTTTTATTTAGGGATGAGTGTCTTAACCACACCCACCATCAAGCAATTTACATTTGCATTTCTTGAATCTTGAACCTGAGGGCCAAGCTATGTCATACTCCCTGGTGTGCTTGCAAGTATCTTAGTCTATCTCACATATCTGGTGTAGTCTGTGGCTCACAAGAGCTCAGGCCACAACAAACAGGTTGCTCTGTGATGACGCAGTGCTTTTGGTCCTGTTAGATTCAGCACACCGAAACAGCCACTGCAGATATTTAAGCAATAATAATTTGACAAATTAAACCAATTCCACTTGCCAATTTTAGAGATGAATGAACTTGTAACGTGGATTAGCTTTCTGTGGCAACGGCTTAAGACAACCATACCCTCCAACTGCCCCGATTTTCCCAGGACCTTCACGAATCCCCTTAAGCCATCACAGCTTCTCCCTTTGTTATGCAAAGTCCCGAATTTTCCGGTGCCTCCCACAAACTGCTTTAAACTTTTAGCTTAGCTGCAATTTTACTGATGGCCCCTTTAAGAAACAGTAAGCAGGAAGGGAACAGACACTAGAAGTGTGTGTGTGTGCACACGTGCGCCCGGAAAAGAAAAGGAGGCGGCTGTTGCCTCTAACAGGTAAGTTTACAGTGTCAGAAGGAAATGCAAGGAAGTTTCTCTTCTCTCTGAAGCTCCGTGTTTTGGGGTGTAGTAGGGTGGGTGGGTAAACTTCACCTGTTGAATTTGTGCCAATCCTGACAATTTTAAAACAAAAAGAAAGGGATTGCCCTGCAAGCACTGACCACCACCCCAAGTATACACACTTTCCTGTGAGTAAGTCCCATTGAACGTAATAGGACTTACTTCTGAGTATACATGCATAGGATTGCACTGTTACTCTGCTTTCAGAGCAGTGGTAAATTTTACTTGGCTCTACCTGTGTGCCCCATGTGAAAGTCTTTTTCTAACACATGCTGAAGTGCCATGGAGAAAGCTCTCTACAGTAACGATTAGGATTATTCTGCAGGGATTTTGGATTGTTTTTGTTTAATGCATTAGAAATTTTAAAAAATATTTTTTTTAGCTAGAAAACACACTCTCCTCAAGAGAAAGAAAGAAAAAATCCCAACTACCTCAAATAGCAGCAACAAACATCATCATTCCATTTTGGCATTATTGCTCAATCATAGTGTTGTTGTTGTTGTTGTTTTTTGATAAAGTACAATAGAGCCCACATGTTTTTTTTTTCTGAGTGGAGAAAATAGGAGCTTGCAGGGTGAGCCACTTTGCACACTCAGAGATATCTAAATGTTAAATATTATTATTTCTTTGGCAAACTACTAATGAGAACAAAGCCACCATGGAGGGATTAGATCCATTTTTAAAGTGGGAGGGAGATTTTTAAAACAAGGAGTTTCCTGCACAATGTGGGGAAAGCAGGCTGAAAGTTATGTTAGACTGAAATAATGGCATATTCCTCCTTGGTTTACCCCTTCCTACCATTTGCTGTTGCCTCTATATTACATTTTAGATTGCAAGCTCTTTGGGGCAGGGAACATTTCTCTTATACTCGCATTGATGCACATTGATGGTACAATAATAAAATGACAACAGCAATCACCTCCATCATCATGGGTCTGGATGATGGTGGCTTCAGAGTGGTCAGAGCCCTTAAACGGTTAGAGCATCCTGGGGTGGGTGGCCATACACTTGGCCACGCCCTCATGTTGCCTGGCCACACCCTCTTGATCACACCTTCATGTTGCTTAACCATACCTCTTACAAATTCACTTGTGTGCCCCTATTTTCATCTGTGAAATGTCGGAGGGTATTATGGACAACTAGTAGGAAGATAGAATACTTGGCCGAGGGAGATCAATGTGCAAAAGGGACTGCACAATTAGTATGCCGATGGCGCCCCCACAAACTCATTGATCTAGCCCAGTAGGTGCGGAGTCATCATCACTGGTGCAGTGGAGCCAGGGCTCGCAGGTATGCAGTGATAGCACTTCTTTTATTATCAGGGATGCAGATGTCATCTGTTGCTCCCCTCAGACTTCCCTGTTCCCCCTGAGCTTAGCGGCAATCCTCACAGTAGCTGGGGGGGGGGGGGAGAATGAATTTTCCCAGCAGAAAATGTAGCTAGTTGTTGTCATGTAAAGTATTTTGGGGCAGCTTGGTTTTGGATGGGCAATAAAGTCACCATCAGCTTTACAAAAGATCTTCCCCTGGTGGAACTGAAAACTCCTTGAACTGATTTGTTGATGTGGATCAACACAGCTGCCTGCATTTTTGGACTCTCCTTGTGGGCGTGGCAATGATGACTGTCATGATGACTGCCTGCACTTCAAAATTTACCACTACACCACTGGCCATCATTCACGGGAGAAAGAGAGAATCACTTTGTTATGCTGCGGAGCTGGAATAAATAAATAAATTATGGGCTCTTATCACCTTCTGTAATGTACACTGAACTGATACATGTGCATGGTTGATGTGCAAGGGGATGGGGAGATCCATTTTTGTATCTCTGGTATTTGTTATAGCTGCATTGCTATTGCAGGGCTATGACCTTCATGTTGCAGTTCATAAGACTTGGATGAGAGACCCGTCCTCTAGTTTCCAGCATTGAGCAGGGGGTTGGACTCGATAGCCTTGTAGGCCCCTTCCAATTCTATGATCCTATAAGAATCCTATGAGATGCCATTTGCTGTTGTTGCCCTGTTGCTCTGAATTCAAATTGTCTGCAGAGGAATAATGCCGGAGTGAACTCCTTGGTGAACCAGAGGATCATCTGGGCTGGCTGACTCCAAAGTTTGCAAGCAAGAGTTCCATCTTTCTCTTTGGACGAATAGGGCCTATTAGTTGCATTGCTCTTTTGTTAATAGATTACTTGTGCAATTAGCTCTATGTATCACTGAGGTTCTGACTAAAGGAAGTTTATTCAATCCAGATCCTTGCAAGTTTTATTCCAGCTAAGCCCAACAGGACCCACACAGGCAAGAACTACACCAACAGAGATATCTAATTATTCCTTCATCAAGATTCGCTCTTATCATGCCCACTTGAACATGTGCAACACCTTGCAGATGTGTAAAATTGATCTTCTGCCAGTTACCTCGATACAGCAGGATCTCATTCACAGAAGACAAAGCAGTGGTATCTGTTCCTGTGATTTGTGCATAGGGAGATCCTATATTGGGCTACATGCACTTGCACAAAAGAACTGTCCCACACCTGTAATTACCAGTGTAGACAATGATTACCAGATTAAGGCATTCATTTTTATTTTCAACCTCTAATGCTTGCTTCAAGCCATTGGGAATGCCCAGCAACCTACTACACAGCATCAGCAACTCTAGAAAATCAGCATGACTTTGGTCGCACAGTTCAATTTAAAGGAAAATACTGCAGAATCCACAGGGCTGGAACAGTCTTAGCTCCCTTTTAAAGAGATTATCATGCTTCTAGCCCTCTACATGGTGCCCTCTTAACAGGGGTAGGGCATGAAGAAAGCATCTTGAAGAGATGATGATCTACTTGACATATCTTTCAGCAAGGAACTTTACCCATCTCTTTTTTTCATCGCCATATTCTCCCAAGGCAGTTCACACATATGATTAAAAACACAAAAGTAAAATCATATTGTTATAGTTACAAAACTACTGTAAAACAGCAGAATAGCGGCCAATGTAACAGATCAGGTAAAACAAACAATTTAATACACAGCCAACAACAGTTTGAACAATTAAAATACACAGTCCGGCATCTTAACTAAAAGCAGATAGAAACAAAAAAAGTTTTCAAGGCCTGTTTAAAAGCTGGTAAAGATATGCATACCCTTTTGGCGGGAATTCCACAAATATGAGGCCACCACCAAAAAAAAGCCCTGTCCCTAGTGCCCACCAATTTAATTGATCTTGACAGCAGACCTAAGAGCAGAGACTTCAAGGTCGATCTTACCAACATTATAGCAGAAGAGAGAAATAAGCAAACAAATAGCATTAAAAGGCAGGGGCCTGTTAAGCTTCCTAGCTTGCCTACAATAAACAGACATAAAACTAATGAAAACTGGTCTCTATTTAATAGCCATAAGGGTAAACAGTTCCTAAAACAGTATTTTAAAGGTTCTTCAGTGTCTTACTAGAATGACCTGACAGAGGCATGCCACCAATGACCATGCCAATATTTAGGAAGAGGCAAGTGCTCAGGGTGAAGTATTATGGCAAGTTTGCCCACTAGGGTGAGTAGAGATCCAAATATAATAATTGTGACATCTGAAGGAAAGCACAGTAACGGCTATTGTGTTTCCTATGACCTCTCTTGAATGCAAGCCTGAAAATTAGAAGGCCACGAAGAGCTCTTTTCGGACTTTCATTGTCTACAGATATAACATTATGCCTCTGTTAAGGTCCGTGAGTCTGTGCTTTTCTCTCTCTCTCTCTCTCTCTCTCTCTCTCTCATGAACCTGAACATGCAGTTTCAAGTTTACAGCTTTACACTTTCTGGCTATCTAAGCGGAGGTCCGTTTGATTTGGTTCCATGTTTCTACGCTCTGTTGCACAATCGTGACATTAAGTGATTTCCCCCTCCCATTTGACTGAAGATGAAAGAATACCTCTTGCAATCACTGCTATTTATTTATGTATTAAATAATGTGCACCCCACATTTTCTGCTACAAGGGCCCCAGGAAAAGCCTACAATCATGGACAAACACATAAAACAAATTCAATTAAGTCATGATAGGAAAAAAAGCAAGTAACCACACTTCAACATTCACCACACTTCTAAAGGAGAAATCAATGCAGAGTGTTATATGTGCATGCACTAAACACAGGCCTGTGGCTTATGCTGGCTCAGCTTGTCTGAGTGTGGAAAGCTAAGCAGGGTCAGGCCTGGTTATTACTTGGATGGGAGACCCCTCCTCTAGTTTCCTGCATTGAGCAGGGGGTTGAACTCGATAGCCTTGTAGGCTCCTTCCAACTCTATCTATGAAATCTATGTTTTGGACACGCACCCTTCTCTGTCACACTCACGACCCAAATGGCTGCATTCATAACTCTAAACCATGGTTTAGAGTTATGAGATCACACCTGTGCAAGCCTTGGGCTCATATGCACACCATCCCCTCGAGCATGGCTGCAAGGCATTTGGAGATTAACTACAGCTTAGCATGTCATCTGAAGCCTAAACTGTGGTTAGTTTTAACAACAGTTTGTTGAAACACACCAGCTTCATACACTATGGTTTAAGTTGGCTTGTTTCAACAAACTATAGATAAGATTAACCACCTTTTGCCCAGATTTGGATATCATGAAAAGCTGCAGTTCATCAAAATGGAAGTGAAAGTTTCAGAACTCCTCCTCACAGCTAGGGGAGGAGGGACATACAAGACCAAAGCTTTTCCTTAAAATGCTAAACCATGTGCAGGTGTTACATCTGAATGAGGCCAATGTGAAGCCATACAAATCCAGCAATCCAACCCACTGTATGCAGCTCTCCTTTTAAACAACAAGACCAATCCCCCATCTAGTGCTTTTTGTGAAGGGATCTGAACGCATTTGGACGTGGCCATCTTGATATGCTTAAGTCTACCTTTTGACCAATGGCTTTACAGAGACCTATACTTAAATGCCTGTAGCTACTTTATCTAGTTCTTACGACGTAACATAGCCTAATAGCCCAAGGGAGCCAGATTTACAGCTGCTTTGCCTTACTGAGGTGGCAGTATTAAAGTAAAGCAGAATTTTCTTGAGTTGCATTAAGTTTCTTGGAGCAGTATCTAAAAATCTCCCCGAAACCCTGTACAGTCATGCCTTGGATTGAGAGCATAATTCGCTCCGGAAACGTGCTTGTAATCCAAAACACTCTTATATCAAAACGAAATCCCCCCCAAAAAAAATTTATATGGAGATTTTTAATTTAAGCCATGCTACAGTACTTGTATTGCAAGACGTCGCTTAAATTAAATATTTAAACATTTGCTTGTCTTGCAAAACTGCTCTCAAACCAAGTTACTTGTAATCCAAGGTATTACTGTATAATGTTTTGCTGATAACAACAACACTGGAGCAACTTTGACAGACTGAAACCTTCTGTTTACATACCGTCTTTTGAACTACTGCTGTATTTTCTCTTTCCCCACCACTGCACCAGGAATAGGGGGATTAGTTTCATTTTCATTTTCTAGAGTATTTGAGAATGCTTTTTAAAAATATACACACTTATTTATTCATATAGTGGCTCTCAATCATATTCCCCGAGTGGCTTACAAAAAGAAAGAAACCATTAAAATATAAATACAACAACTAGAATAAACTAAATGCCATAAAAGCAGCATAAAACAGTCAGCAGGATTAAAAGTCTTGGTTTCTATTCTTGATCTTTATTGTATGCCTTGAAACATAGGAAAATGTTATGTATATGAACCATCACATGAGTATACTTAAAGACAGCACGTGTACTGAATGCAATTCCATTCTGAACAACATTACATGAAGAAATCACAGCAACAAGCATTTCTGTTGACTCACGCCGGAAGTGGTAATTGACATGTGGCAGCAGCAAAGTTCTCTCCCTCAACCTGCCTATCAAGTAAGGAGAACTGCTGCTGGAGATGTGGGTGAGAAAGCCTGTGAAAGATTTTTAAACAACAACATGCTAGATCAGAGGAGCAAAAGAAAGAACTGGTTTAAAAAGGGAATTTAGAGTGAGTGAAAGTACACATAGGATAATAGACAGAGGCAGATATTCTTAAGGATGGCACGCATTGTTACAAACCAATAACTGAACTATTTAAGCTATTAAACCAATTAGGGATAATTAAATATTAACATGGTGGCTGATGATTGAATTCCTGGAGCATTTAGCAACATGAATGAGTCAACTACAAACTCATCCACCTTTTTCCTAATAAGCTCCTGTCCAGAATAGAAGGTACCGGTAGGTGGTACTATATGCAATAGACTTTATAGCTGCCACCAATGGAAAAAAATGGCAAATGGAATACATGGCAGAGAGTTATATTTCTCATGAAGCCTTTTTTGTTGTTGTTTTCTAATTGCCCTGCTTAAATTATTTTTAATGGTTGCTCTATATTTTTTATTATTTTTCTCTACTGTTTCAGTGTTTTGTGTCTGCTTTATTGTATTTATTGCTGTTAAAAACTTATTTTAAAAACAAATTTGTTTTAATTTATGTTCTTACTTGCCTTGGGCTGGGGCATAAATATTTTAAATAGATAAAATACTGGGGGAACCCTGTCTACAGCCAAAGGTTTCCAAAGCTGTAATAAATATTTAGGATGCAATCAACTAAGCACTGCTCTGGGACATGATTTATTTTAATTGTGGCAAGGAATAAGCATCACCTTGTGGTGCTTAATAAGATCCAATGTTTATGAAGGAAAAATTCCATGGATTTTTGTAGATGTTCCGGGGCAGTATCCAATGGTGTCATTCCACAAACTCAAATAGCACTGGCAGAGCTCCACCGAATCTTTCCATTGTGCAAGCAGTTGCCCATTACATTCTACTAGGTCAGTGATGGCGAACCTTTTTGAGCCCGAGTGCCCAAACTGCAACACAAAACCAACTTGTTTATTTCAAAGTGCCAACACTGCAATTAAACCTGAATACCGAGGTTTTAGTTTTAGAAAAACAACTCATACAGTTGTCCGAACTAATTAACATCTTTTGTCTTAAAAGAAAAACACAATAACAGAGCTTTCAATGATACAAACAGTTTTCTGTTGGGAAAAAAAAAATCAACTCAAAAAATTATTATAGTACTACATTGTACACATAGCCTGAAGGGAATTTATACAAACTTTTAAAATAATTAGGCACATGTATTTTTGGATAAGGGATTCTCAACTTGTAATATGATTATATGCCAGACTGAAATTGTATGCGGCAAGCTTTACTCCGGGTCCTTTCCCTGCTTCTACAGGTGTCGGATTAGTAAAAGTAAAAGTCAACCTGTACTAGGATGAGCAAGATAAACAAGAAAGCAAAACGTGCTTAACACATTTTAAACACTTTATGTCTTGGACTGCAAACACTGCATTAGGTAAAAGTTTGCACTGGGCATGCTTTTGCACAATTAATGTGATTTTTGCTATTGCATGCATGCTGATAATTTGTCAAACCTTGGCTCATACTCCGTTAGTTTGAGAGCAACACATGCAGCACTCAGGTCAACTGTTAGGGCTTTACATCCAAGCCATGCTCTGTGCATCATTCTTCAAAATCTTTTAAATGTGATAACAATGTAGAAAAGAATTCTGTAACAGGAATTCTAGAATAAAATCATTCTGTTCCATACTGTGAGAAAGAACAAGATCATTAGTGTTTTGCAGAAGGGGACAGTCTTTTCGCGATCTGGTGACCAATGGCTCGAGTGCCCACAGAGAGGTCCCTGCGTGCCAGCTGTGGCACCCGTGCCATAGGTTCGCCATCACTGTACTAGGTTCTGAACTATGCACAAGAGGAGAATCCAACTAAAGTTGTGTTGTGCAAGGTTGTTCAGAACCTAGTTTCTGCTAGCGCAACGTCATTTGCACTGATGGAATGACACTGTTGGATACTGCCCATGGTCGCAAAACAGGGTATAGCCATAGTTATTTTTCTGGCTCTGGAGGGATAAAATAAACCCTCAACTAGACCAGAGTATCAAGATGCCATTCATAACCAATAGCTCTCCTCAGCTAAATGTATATCCAGCAATAGTTGGCATATGCCCGCATGTTACTGAGGAACAATGTTCTTCTAGTTTGTTCTCTCTGCTCCTACATCACAAATACTGAATGGAATGAATGGAAGCCGTAACTGCCCTAATGCTATGAATTAACCTGTAAATGGCCTCTGAAACATTATTAAATGTCAACTGCATAGTCAAACAATAATTTTGTACTTTGAAGAGTCATCAAGCCAACCTAAATAGAGTGAGACAGGGGTGCTGTTTTCCAGAACTGTGGAATGGAACCCAAATACCACTACTAAGGCACACCATCATACCATATCACACCACAGAGAGCTAGCAATTTGCATCACACCACTGTAACCGACCCGGAGAAATGAGTATGTAGTAGCGTGGCAAAAATATCTTATTTGCAAAAAGAGCTATTAGAAGGCCATTTTATAGGGATGTCAAAGAAATCCGCAATGGATTCAAATGAGTTCAGATTTCTATGAATCCAACCTGTGCATTCTGTAGCAGACCAGCTTTTTCTGAGTCACATGGACTCGCAGACTGGTTTTCTGTTTTGGTTTGGGTTTTTTACTTTTGGAGGGGATTTGCACAAATTCACACTTTCATTTCATTTGTTACATTTCTATACCGCCCAATAGCCAAAGCTCTCTGGACAGTTTACAAAGATTAGAAACCTTAAAAATACAATGTTATTCATAATATAAAAACAGTTTAGCTACAAACATATAAACAAAGCAGAGACACACATGCACACACACATATCCAAACAATATCCCACAACCTGATTCAGAACCTATCATATACTGCCAAATGCCTCGGAATAAAGGAAGGTCTTAACCTGGTGGCGAAAAGATAACCAGTGCCAGGTGGGCCAGGCTGGGGAGTTCATTCCATAACTGGGAGGCCGCCACCGAGAAGACCCTCATCCTTGTTGCCACCTTCCGAGCATCCCTTGGAGGAGGCACCTGGAGGCGGGCCTTAGATGATGAGCATAGTATATGGCAGGTTCATGCTGGAAGAGGCACTCTGTCAGGCATTGTGGTCTCGAGCCATGTAAGGCTTTACAGGTCAAAACCATCATCTTGAATCAGGCCCAGAAACATATAGGCAGCCAGAGCAAGCGGGCCAGAATTTATGTTATATGTTTGGACCTTCTTGACCCTGTTATCAATCTGGCCGCAGCATTTTGAACAAGCTGCAGCTTCAGAACCATCTTCAAGGGCAGCCCTACATAGAGTGCATTGCAGTAATCTAACTTGGAGGTTACCAGAGTATAGGCAACTGAAACCAAGTTATCCCTGTCTAGATAGGGGCATAGCTGGGCCACCAACTGAAGTTGATAGAAGGCACTCCATGCCACTGAGGCCACCTGAGCCTCAAGTGACAAAGATGGCTCCAGAGAACCCCCAAGCTACAAACATGCTCTTTCAAGGGGAATGCAACCCCATCCAGAACAAGCTAAACACCCTCCATCCAGTCAGAAGTACCACCCTCTAACAGCATCTCAGTCTTGTCTGGATTGAGCTTCAGTTTATTAGCCCTCATCCAGTTCATTTTTGAAGCCAGGCACCAATCTAGCACATCCACAGCCTCACCTGGTGACAATGAAAAAGAGAAATAGAGCTGCGTGTCATCAACATACTGATGGCAATGCACTCCAAAACTTTGGATGAACCCACTCAGCGGTATCATGTAGATATTAAATAGGCATAGGGGGACAAAACCAATCCCTGTGGAACCCCATACTGTAGAATCGATAGGGCCAAGCAATATTCCCCAAGCACCACTTTCTGGAGCTATCCATCCAAGTAGGAGCAAAACCACTGCAATGCAATACCTCCCACTCCCAACTCAGACAATCATCCCAGAAGAATCCATGGTCAATAGTATCAAGATCCACCTTAGTGAAAGTATGCACTCACACTAATGTGCACTTGTGCAAGTGGACTGAAATTCTGGTTCATCCCTTAAAAAAAAAAATAATCTGATCGATAAGCAGACGATGGAATGAAAGACCCCTAACGATCCGTGAAACACACATGGAACGGGCTTAACAAATCTGTACATCCCTAGATGTGATGGTGAAATGTTTCCATTTTAAGGAGAACTAAGCCGCACTCAGCACTCTTAAGATATCTGCTTATCCCCTATATGCATGCCGCACACAAAAGCCATGATCCTGTGAAGCACACACTATATTCAAGAGAGAAGCAGGCACACGCTAAATGCTTTCTCCTTAGACCTGGTGCATATAGTACTGCAGCCAGCTTAGCCACACCAAGAGCTGCTTACATGAGTGAACCAGCAGAAACAGTATCTCTATCTCTATCTCACACAGGCTGTCAGGTCTGGAAGCACCTTAGGTGCTGGTATCTCTCTCTGGAGATCTGATGTGGTAGTGGATTCTGTAATCAGATGTTACAAAATGCCACAACCCTCCGATGAGAAGGCTGCCCCTGGAACTCCTCAACACTGGAGGAGTGTGTAACAGTAAGAAGCAGGCCAAAGAACTGATGAAGATGTTGCTGCAGTCAACTAACTCCTACTCATAGGAGTGCTCTTTTCATGTGAGCACTGTGACACTGGAAGGGAACTCATGGAAGTTTGTGTTTCTTCCTCTGGGGATACAAAAATCACAAGATCTGCAATTAGAAAAATCACATCTTCTATGAGCCTCATCCTCCATTGTTACACTACTCAACTGGTAGTTTTTTCAGTTTGTTACACAAACACACACACGCACACACGCACCTTCATCAGCCCCTCTCCTCAGACAGGGGGAGAGGCTCACCATCTCAATTCTAATCACTTTCACATTCCAGATTTCTCTATATCAAGAAATCATCTTCTAACCATCAGCTCCCATAAGAAGACAATCACTGACCATTAAAGTACATTAGCCTGTCGTTAGCCAGAGAAAGTTATGTGGCATGAGGCAGAAAAAGGAGGAAGAAATTATGTCACATATCAGTGCTATGTTAGAGATTGTGAAGCGTTTGAGAGGAATTAGTGAAGAACTGAAACAGAGTCACATAGTAGCCACCTTGCTATACAGTCTTCCTGATTCCTACAGTGCTTTAATAAATGCCCTAGAAATCAGACAAGATGATGAGTTGACTTTGGAATATGTAAGGGGAGATTGATGGGCAAAAGTAATCGCAGGAAGGAAAACAAAGCAGTTAAGGTGATCCAGAATTCCGAAGCAGTCCTACAGACAGATGAAAGTTTTCATCACAAGGCAGAGATGAGAATTTGTTTTAGATGTAAGAAGCAAGGACATCTAAAGAAAGACTGCAGAATCTGGAAGGCAGAACAGAGAAAACGTTGGCAAAGATGTGGGAAGGAAAGGCAAGCACAGTCATCAACAGGTCTTGAGAGGAGTCCTGGTATGGTAAACGACGTAGCACCGGGGAACCCAGAAGTCTGTTCTTAAGTATGGGTTGTCTGTAAGTTGGACGTTCTTAACTCAGGGACTGCCTATACTTAAAACCACCCTTCTGACCAAACATCCAAGAGTCTTACGACACCTTAAGAATTAACACATTTATTATGGCATGCACAGAATATCAGATGCATGAAGTGTTAACCTCAAGTTAGCAGATTTATTACACAAGCTTCTGCCCAACTATTGCATTCAAACACAATACTGGGTTGAATCCGACTGGTGCCACTCTGCTAACAAAATGGTCTTTGGCCCAGTAGTAGAGGCTTCCATCAGCAGAAGGGAGGTGATTTTTGACAACCTCCCTTCCCCCTGTAGCCCTCCACCCCACACCTTCCCAAATCTGCTCTAGTGGGTGGGGGACTATTCAGACAATGCCAGCTCCAGGTTTCTGAGGTCCCTTGGGCAACACAACCTCAATAGGCCCCCTCCCTCAGTGAGTGCACTTTTCTCACCGCCATTGTCACCAGCTGCTATTGCTCCTCCTCCTATTTTCCATCACTGCTGCCACTTGCATGCTTAACTGCAGGGCTGGTGCTACCATTAGGCCAACTAGGCAGCTGCCTAGGGCGCAGGGCTAAAGGGGGCACCAGAAATAGGGAGGGAGGGCTCAAGTGGGGGGGGGGCGCTAAATATCTGATCTTGCCTAGGGCACCAAACTGCCTTGCACCGGCCCTGCTTAACAGGTAAAGAGCCAGTGAGCAAGTAGGCAGTGGCAACCACTGCTTCTCCTTCCCACCACTGTTGTCTGGGCTAGAGCAAGAGGCAGGTAAACAAGCAAGTTGCAATGGTGAGGAGGAGGTGGAGGAGAAACTCCAGGAGGCACTTATTAGAGGGTCCCTCTTGAGTGTGGGCCCTCGACATGTGCCCAACTATGCCTACCCTTGATGCCAGCCCTGTCTTCAGAACTACCTGGGGTGCTGCAGAGGGGAAAGGGGGAATCACCAAAAATAATCTCCCTCCCCATTCTGCTGACAGAAGCCTCCGCCGCACAAAAGCATTCTGCCAACAGAGTGACACCAATCAGATACAACCAACTGAGCTTTTGTTACGACAAAGTTAAATGTTGCTCTGTTAACAAAGCAATATTTTTTTACTGAAATTTTGCTTCTGCTCCTCTCTACTAAGATACATTTTGTTACACTGAAGCACTGTTCCTCAATACAAGCACATGTGACCTGTTCTAAATAAAGAATATTTTCCACTTCTTGCACAACTGGAACAGATATAAACAGTAGCCAGAACAAACTGCAGTGCAGAACTACAGAAGTGTTTGTAACACTCAAAAGCCCTTAAAAAACCCACAGTAATCTAAAAATATTTTTAATTAAACCAGCACACATACTATTGAGGATAATGCAATTACACAAATCTAATCACATCAAATTAGATGTAATCATTAGCATGGTGAAACAATTTAGAATAGTATGGTTTTGTTGCAGAGTCAGTATTTGTTGGGGGGGGGGGGCTGGGAGACTACTTCTGGGATTTTTCCTCCTGTTAATTAATCCTGCTCACACTGAACTTCAGAACTCTTTCTGTTTGCAATGTTACTTTTTTAAGAGATCAGCTATAATCTATGAATAATGGGTTTTTTAGGGGGGGAAATATAATAATTGGAGGAGATGTGAAAGGGGTATTAGACTCCAGAATGGACAGATACTTGATCAAGAACATCCTTAATATATATATTTTAACGGGATAGAATTACTTTTTTCAGGGATACTTGGAGATTGACAAATCCAAATGTGAAAGATTATACTTTATTTACTTTCTCAAGATTCATTTTCTTAAACAGGTGTCTGTAAAATTGATTGGGTCAATATTAACTTCTAAAATATTGCCTGTTATACATGCTGATCATAGCTTAAGATTGATGATATGAATTTCAACAACCGATTATTTTCAATGGAAATTTAATAATATTATACTACAAGATGTAAACTTCAAAGAACGCAGAAGGAACATATAAACAATTTTTTAGAAAGAAGCAAACTGGTGAATGTTAAAATAAAGCGTTTATTATCAGGGAACTACGTATGTCATGTACATCATGCCTAAATAAGAAAAGAGAGAGAAGTATTGATAAGTGAGTTACCGGTAAGTATATTACAGCACAATCCTGTGCTGGAGTTATGCCAGCTGAGGGGCTTTAAGCTTTGCATTATCAAGAGATGATAATTTATAATATACATAATCTCTTGGTAATGCAAAGTATATGCTGGTAGCAGCAAGAATATGTGGTTATAATAATTTAAAAAATCCTACTATTGAAGAATGGGAGAAATATATGATGGTGCATTTCTGTCTACACTGACTAATTATATGAGAGTAAGAGAAGGAAGACAAAGATAAAATGGGTTACATCCAGGCTTGCCCTTCTGTGAATGGAAGGACTTCTTCTGCTCACAGAAGAAATAGAGATCCAGCAGAGGCTCCCACTGATTTTTACTGATATCCCCTTCTCCCTGCAGAACCCATGCTATTCTGCAGAACCACTCAACCCCCCAGAGCAGCTTTCGGGGGGGGGGGGCACAGGGCTGGAAGGGAGAATTAATGAAAATCATATCCCCTCTTTCCCACCTGGGAGCATCCCATGAGCAGAACTCCATTCACAGAGAGTATGGATCCAACCTAATTAACTTCTGATATGACTGAAAATTTTCATTGAATTTTGGCAGAACAGAGCATATACCACACATTTATTTATTGTAGTATATTTATACGTTTAAACTAGCTAGCCCCTGCCTATCATCGCTAAACTCCTTTAGTCATTGGCTAAGCTTCTGTGATGTCATGGAATGTTCACAAGCATTCTAATAAAGCTGTCAACAACAGATCACTTGACCAACAGTGCAGCTTCCGTGAGGGAAGAAAAAGGTCTGCTTTGACAGCAAGTAAGACATCATAGGTTAAACTTTAGAAAGAAATCCCTAGGAACATTCATGATTTTTAGATGTTCTTGACATCAAACACACAGGTTTCAACACCTTAATGTGGCTACATGACTGGGCAGCTGCTGATCAACTGATGCTCTCATACTCAAACAAAGCACCATGTGGTTTCATCTATGAAAATATTAGCCATCTGATTTTGTTAGTCTGGCTATGGACAGAATCAAGTTAGTTTCTTTTCCTCAGAACAATCCCAGGTAATTTCAATAATTGCTCTTCTGCCAGTATGGATTGTTCCAGAGGGTTGGAGGACCCTCCATCGCAGATTTGGGGGGCATGCAGAGGATTGGAGGGTAAGGAAACTCCCATTGCGAGAACAGATGTCTGCTCTCACAGTGCTAGATTTTTTAGCCCTTTACTTGCATACTTAATGCTGAGAGGTTATTGTCCATGCTATCCTCAGGAGAGTCTCAACGCAAGACTACTTCAGAATCTTGAGTAGGGAACAAAGAGCAAGCAGAATTATAGCAATGTTTTTCCTCTTATCATGGAACAATAACCCCTGTTCTACACAGCTTTGGTTTACACCAGGAGTGGGCAACTAGTGGCCCTCCAGATGTTTTGGCTTGCAATTCCCACTAGCCCTAGCCTATATGGTTTGGGTCGGTTTGTTTTTAAGTACAAGCCGGAAGAGTTTGCTCACACAATGATTCTAGTTAACAATTGTCTTAATTTGCCAATTAAGTCAACATTTGTATTTATTCAAGTGCGCAGTACTTTTATTATCTATATGGCACCAGTGGTGTGCATGATACTTCTCAGAACAAAGGATTACCATGCACTATGTCTCCGGTCCCTGCCCCAAGGAGGTCCACATAATCCAAGGCCTGGTGCTTAATTGTGAATGTACTTCAAATGTGGAAATTAATTACAAAGAAGATACACTAACTTGCCTTGCTTTCAGATCAGATGGCGAGATTGCTGACAGCAACAAAAGAGTTCCAAATTTATTATGGTTATTAAGTTCTGTAGGACTTTTTTTTTTTTAAGTTTACAAAGTGCTTGACTATTCTCATCTTATTTATGACTTAGGTAGTGCACTTCTCGGTTATTGGCTTTAGGTCAGGGATGGGGAATGTGTAGCCTTCCACATGTTGTTGGACTGCAACTCCCATCATCCCTCACCATTGGCTGTGTTGGCTGGGGTTGATGGAAACTGCAGCACAATAACATTTGGAGGACCACATGTTCCCCACCCCTGCTTTAGGAAGAGCTTTAGCTTTTGTATTCCAAACAGGGGGCAGGGAGGGTGAATTTTACAAGCTTACAAGTTTATCCTATGCATGTTGCAGAGTCAGTATTTGTTGGGGGGGGGGGGAGACTACTTCTGGGATTTTTCATACTGTTAATTAATCCTGCTCACACTGAACTTCAGAACTGTGTCTGTTTGTAATGTTACTTTTTTAAGAGATCATCTATAATCTATGAATAATAGGATTTTTCAGGGGGGGGGATATAATAATTGGAGGAGATGTGAAAGGGGTATTAGACTCCAGAATGGACAGATACTTGATCAAGAACATTCTTAATATACATTTTTAATGGGATAGAATTACTTTTTTCAGGGATACTTGGAGATTGACAAATCCAAATGTGAAAGATTATACTTTATTTACTTTCTCAAGATTCATTTTATTATTTATTTATTTATTTTATTACATTTATACCCCGCCTTTTTTCCTGCAAGAAACTCAAGGCGACTGACATAATCCTCCTCATCCTCCTCTCCATTTTATCCTCACAACAACCCCGTGAGGTAGGTTAGGCTGAGAGGCAGTGACTGGACCAAAGTCACCCAGTAAGTTTCATGGCCGAGCGGGGACTAGAACCCGGATCTCCCGGGTTCAACACTCTCACCACTATGTCCAACATTCTCACCACTATGCCACACTGTTTTCTTAAACAGGTGTCTGTAAAATTGATTAACTTCTAAAATATTACCTATTACGCATGCTGATCATAGCTTAAGATTGATGATATGAATTTCAACAACCAATTATTTTCAATGGAAATTTAATAATATTATACTACAAGATGTAAACTTCAAAGTACACAGAAGGAACATGTAAACATTTTTTTTAGAAAGAAGCAAACTGGTGAACGTTAAAATAAAGCGTTTATTAGCAGAGAACGACTTCTGTCATGTACATCATGCCTAAATAAGAAAACAGAGAGAAGTATTGATAAGTGAGTTAAGTATATTACAGCACAATCCTGCACTGGAGTTATGCCAACTGAGGGGCTTTAAGCTTTGCATTATCAAGACATGATAATGTATAATATACATAATCTCTTGCTAATGCAAAGTATATGCTGGTAGCAGCAAGAATATGTGTGCATGGCTATAATAAAAAAATCCTACTTCCTAAGAGAAAAATCTCTTACAACTCTCAGCATTTCCCAGCCAGCATGCTGGGAGTTATAGGACTTTTTCCTGTTTAAACATGCATAGGATTGCGCCCTAAGTTATTATCACAGTAACCAAATATTTGCATGAGACCATAGGCATCCAACCTGATGGCACACCTGATGCATCAGTTCTGTGACAACTCATCATCACCCCTCTTTTCCTCAGTGCCCCCCACTCCAACCCTTCCAAACTAGCAGAGTGGAAAGCAACGGTTCCAATTCAAAAAATTGCTCCCCTTCAAAAGATGACAAATATACTGCAGAAATATCTCAAAATCATTTAGTATCTTTTTCATTTTTAAAGAGTATGAAATGTTCCAGACATAAAGACCTGCAGTGCATCTTACAGGGAGCAATGCTGTGGCCCATCTTGGCACACTGTTCGCAAGCCATCTAAGATACTGCAACAGGAGACCATGGAAAAACGATTCAGCATGAACTTGACACATCTATCTACAGGTTTTCATTCATGAACCAATTGCGATTAGCATGTTTGCTGAGAAGAATACGCTACAAGAGAACTTCTTAAAATTCAGCAGTAATCCTTTGCTTCACCGTGTTGTTCCTAGAACAGGGCTACGCAATCTTTTTGGGCCCGAAGGCTGCATTCAGTGCCAGGTGAGAAACCACACGCATGCATGCACATACATTAACACACACACAAACCTCCCCCTTCATGCCCACTGGGATGAAATTGATGGGAGGGATGGGAAGGTTAAAGCTTCTCCCACCCCACCCTATCCCAGCGATCCCTTCCAAAATTGCCATTTTCCTACCGCTATTAGCAGGTTGCCCATGTCTGTCGTAGCCCACGAAAGAAATGCATTCTCACAGATACAGCTGCAAGCTTCTTTATTTTAATGCAGATTGATGAGTAAGAGAACAGGCCTCTCCTGACACAGATTGTAATTACAGGGACGGTTTCTGCATATTTTTTCCAGAGCTGTAGCTTGCTGGTGGGGCACATGCTTTGCATTCAAAAGATCCAAGGTTTAACCTCTGGCATCTCTAGACAAGACTGGAAAAGACTCCCTGTCTGAAAGCCTGTCAGCATAGATAATACAGAGCTAGATGGACCAATGGCCTGTCTCAGTGACTAGGTTCAGACAACACAATAATCCACACCCAAAGGTTGAGTATGGGTTGAGTGTGGGTTGAGTGTGGGTTGCTGTTGAAACATGGGTTGAACACAGCTGTGTGAACAAGCTATGGCTTGTTAACCACAAACAACCCATGAAGAGAACCCATGGTTTGTTGTTGGGTTGTGAACTGTGGGTTGTTCACCATGGTTTGTTATCTTGGCTGGGTTCAGACAACACGATAACCCACGTTTCAACAACAACCCACCATCAACCCTTGAGTGTGGGTTATCGTGTTGTCTGAACCCAGGCAGATTCCTATGTTCCAAAGAGAGTCAGAGGCCCAATGTAAATATTACTTATACCATATGTAGGGACCAGGAAACCCCTTACACTGATACAGGATGGATAAACTTGAAAAGCTCCTTAGTGCATGTAAGGGCCACAAGTAAGCACTGCATTCAGCTACTACACATACTGAGAAGCATGCATAGGGCAAGGCTCATGTTGAAAGGTTTTTAAATGTTACTCTTCCACAGGCATCACTGTCACTCCTAAGGACTTTCCCATATTATAAAGCATATTATAAGTCAGGCAACAGACAGGTCTCAAATGGTTCACATGGTAACGTTTTATTAGACCAACTATTTTGGCAGGGTATGATTGCCACTTGAATCATAGAGCTAAGAAAAATTAACGGAACGATACCCAGCCTGAATTTTCATTACTGAATTGAGATACCCCCTTGGCTATGATGCTCTATGGAAGCGGATCGGGGCAAACTGCTCGGCCCTCATATTTCTACGGTGCACATGCTATTTGCCCGGCACTGGCAATTTAAGTGGTGACCTCATTCAGTTTAATATCAGATTGGCCAAGCAGGACTGCACTGGGACTGGCACCACTTGGCCAGAGTAGTCAACTTCCTTGCTTACTTGCTCAGCTTCCTGAGCTTCATTCAGCCCAGATTGCCAGTTGTAATAATTATGAAAAAACCACAAACTGCCAGACTCAAAAATCATAAGCCTAAGTCATACACTCGCAGTGTCAAGTAGGCAAAAAGAAAGAAAAGAACAGACAGCAAAATCCTCAGAGCCAATATGGCTCAAGAGTGGGGAGGGGAGGACTCCTGCCCAATCCCAATAAGTGACCAGCTAGCTCAGCCTTCCCCAACTGTGTGCCCTTCAGATGTTTTGGACTACAGCTCCCAGCATTCCTGATCACTGGCCATGCTTGCTGCTGGGTCTGACCGAAGTTGAAGTCCAAAACATCTGGAGGGCACCCGCTTGGGAAAGACTGAGCTAGTAGCTCCACAGTGTAATGCCAAGGGAATGTGCCCCTGCCAGCCAGAAAGAGAGACCAGGGAGAAGGGCAGGCCAGCTTAAATAGCTTGACCTCCTCCGATTACCCCTGGCCCAAGGAACTGCAAGAAATGTGAATGCACAACCCTGCATCTTGTGCCTCTTCCCTCATAGACACCCCCCCCAATCCACTTGTGCTAACAGAAAAAGGAGCAACATACACAGTATGATATCTATAAGGGTCTGTCAGTTTTATACCTATCCTTAAGATGTACTTACACAAGAACTGACCAGGTATGGAAGAAATCCCCTTTTTATTTCTGCCCAGCAGCAATTCCAAGGGTGTTTTCACACTGGAGATTTAATCTGTACTAAAAAATGATCTATAATGCAAATGCACGCTATTTCTCCTCCACATTCTGTCGTGCATTACCAATGATGACACACAACACAAACACAATAATCGATGTAATGCATACTGTGGGAGTGGGTCCACAGCACTATTTGGTTTCGGGTGCAGGGCCGGTGCTACCATTAGGCCAACTAGGCAGCTGCCTAGGGCGCAGGGCTAAAGGGGGCACCAGAAATAGGGAGGGAGGGCTGAAGTGGGAGGGGGGGCTAAATATCTGATCTTGCCTAGGGCACCAAACTGCCTTGCACCGGCCCTGTTCGGGTGCAATTCTAGCCAGGTTTAGACAGGAAAAAGTCCTACAATTCCCAGCATTCCCCAGTCAGCCACGCTGGCTGAGGAATGCTGGGAGTTGAAGGGCACAATCCTGTCCATGTTTAGACAGAAAAAAGTCCTACATGACTTGCTATCCTAATACAATACAAACTGGCCCCAGCTGAAACATTCCAGAATCTTCCCTTATCCCCCCCCCTCCACCACCCAAAAGCATGGTGTTTGTTTTTATGGTCACTTGTGTAGGGAGAGCTAACAATTCAGCGTTATAGAAACCCTTGCTATTCAAAACAGGAGCTGCAAGGATCAGTCAGTCACAAAATGAAAAGATGAGCAGCTCTCGCCCTCTCGCTCTCTCTCCCCACTCTGCTTTGCTTAACACACATTTAACTATTAGTGGATGTCTGTAACTCCCAGTCCAGGCCAGATAATGCCTCTGGTGAGAATGTCCAACAATACCCTTTACATAATACCAGCCTCAGGACTTGGCCCCTCCTCCCTCGCCCAAACAATAACACACACGAAACAAAACTGCTATTATGACAGGAGCCACTCACTCACTCACTCAATGGCTGCATTTATAGCTGCAACTGTAAAAAGATATTTCCTTTCAGTGTATTTATAAAAACAATAAAACAAACTTTTACAAACAGGCTGATTCAGCAGCACGAAAAGTAAACAGCAGGCACATAGTTGCCGCCGCCGGGTTATCTTCCTTCTTGAACATCCCCCTCTGCCCCCTTTCCCACCGGCCCTGTCAAAGGGGGACACTCGGCCCGAGGCGAGGCAAGGCAAGCCAAAATCATCCCACACTGGTGGGAGAAGCAAGCTCACACGAGGTGCTGCTGACGCCCTCGGCTTTGCCACGCACACTTCTCGCACCTCAGACAGATTTGAAACGCCTCCTCTGCTTTGGCACACCACACGGCTGTGCCAACCCACACACGGCGTTACTTACACACCTTGCAAAGCAAGAAGAAGGGGGGGGGGGGAGAGACTACGGTATGTATGCAAGCCCTCAGCTGTCAGGGCAAAAGGAGTCGAGCCACCGGCACATAGGAAATAGTTTACACCGTGGGCTGCCAGGGAAGCAGGGCAGAGGGCAGAGGATCTGTGTCATTCTGTGTCGTCGTCGTCCCCTTCTCCAGTGTTGCTGTTGCGAGGGGGAAGACAAGTTTCTCCTTCCTGGAGGCAAGAAAGGAGAAGGGACTCCTCCACTCAGGCGCCTCTTTGGATATGGAACAACAGCGCTTAAGGTGAGCTGGCTAAAAAGGACAGCTCCCTCCAGCAGGAGGTCTTGGAAGTGGCAGCAAAGAGAGCAGTGGGGGCAGGGGGGCAAGGCACACTGGGCAGAAACGAAGCAGGACAAAAAGAGGCAGGCGATGGAGAGAGTGTTGTAGGGAGGAGTGTAAAAGCTGGCCGTCAGATGGAGCAAAAGGCAGAGGGGAGGGGAAGAGAATGGGGGGAGGAGAAACGAAGAGCAGCAGGATGGGAGAGGAAAGTTGTAGATCTGGAGAGGGGCAAGGAGAAGAACGAGGGGAAGGGTTGAGGATCTAAAGAGGAGAGACAAGGAAGGAAAAGCGTAGGGGTATCGAAGATCGCTATGCACAGCTGTGCTCTTCAGAAGAGTATCCCTCCAGAGCAGGGGGGGGGGGCGCAGGCAGAGATCGGTGAAAGGGCAGCCTTTCCATCCTCTCTGCAAACGCCGGCGGGCGATTCAAAACCTGCCTTCGCGACGTCGGGTTAACCTCAGGGCCCGCGGGGTGGGGCTGTTATGCCAGATTAATGGATGGCAGTACCAGGCTGGAGCGACGGTCTGGCGCATGGGGCGAGGGAGCTCAGGGGGAGAAAGCCCAGGGCACGGATCAAGAAGTGGCGGGGTGAAAGGCAGAGAGGAGGAAGAAGACTATCTTGGGGGGAGAAGGCAAAAGTGGCAGAAAAGGCGTGGGGGGGGGGGGTGCGGGATGGCTGCTTGAGGAAAGGGAGGGCGAGGAGCGGGCGCGCCGCCCTGCTGGCCCCCTCACCTGTTTTTCAGGGGCTGGCTTTTCAGCTCATAGTAGGTCTTGGGCTCCTCGTGGAACTCTTCGCCGACCTCGAAGTCCGGCACGATCCCCGATTCCGCCTGCATGTCCCCCGCTCTCCGTCTCCCGCCGTCAATGGGAGGGAGGGGAGGGAGGGAGAGCAGCGTCCGCCGCCGCCGCCGCCGCCGCCGCCCGAGCGTAGCTTGCCCGGCGTTCGCGCTGCGCTGGGGGCTCGTAGTAGTACTCCAGCCCGAGAGCTTGGCTTGACTTGCTCGCTCGCTCGCTCGCTTTGCTGCGCTGCGCTTGGCTTGGCTTTGCCCAGTGCCCGCTCCCGGGCACCCGCCCCTTCGCACACACCTTCCTCTCGGCGTTGACTGGGACTTGTAGTCCTTCAGGAACCCGGATTGCCGCGTCCGCCCGCCGACGCACTACAGCTCCCACAAGGCCAAGCGGCCGTGACGCAAGGGGGCGGGGCACCGAGAGGCACCGGTGTGCGTCCTGTCAATGTCAGCAGAAGCCGCTTGCCAAGGGTATATCGGCGGCTCGGCCCGGAATCCTGTCCGCGGGGCAGTGCTTCGTTTCTAAAACGGGAGGCACCGAGGCGCAAGCCTCCCAGGGAACCGTGCTTGGTGTCGGGGAGACGCCTTTCGTGGGGGCTGGTGGTGGTAGTCATTCCCAGCTGAGGGGATTGCACTTTGCGCATGCTAGTGGGTGCCGTCGTCTTTATCACATGCTCCTTACTGCCTGGAAGCCCTTTCTTCAAATCTCAGATGTGTGGGAGTTCGTTATGTTTATTTATTGACCATATACTCAAGAATACCTGGAAAACCCCTCCTTCAAATTACAGATATGTGAGGGTAAGTTATCTTTACTCAATGGTGAGTTGAACTCACTGCACATGCTCAGAAACAGCCTTGCTTTTATTATCTATACATGATCTACGCTGCAAAATGTTCCATGGTTTAGGAGTGGTGAACCCTGGTTCAAATTAAGGCCTACCATAGTGGAAAAGGCTCTATTTCCTAGCATGTTTTACCTCATCTTTGCTTATAAGCAGATGTACAACAAACACACAAAATCTGGTCTGAATAATGCTTGCTTCACACGAGCTCAGCAGGGCTTCTATCTTCTCTGGTTGTGTAATTCCAGAAAGTTAACCAGCCCACAAATAGAAGGACTATTCAATGCCGAAGCACTGAGTCCAATAGAAACTTCTAACATTCCCCCCACCCCAGCTATGAAAGGTCTAGTCTGTTTTGAAACACTGGGGAACTGATTTCTTTTAGCATCTATTATTTCCACCTCCTTACATTTCTGGCAGCCTGGTTTGTTTATTGTATTTATTTTTCATTCCATGTATGTCCAAGGAGATCAAGGCAGCATACATAATTCTCCCCTCCCATTTAATCCTCACAAGAACCCTGTGAGGTAGGTTAGGCAGTATGGCGAGATATGTATATTAATGATACAGGAGTTGCAAATGCCCTTTAGACACTGCCCCCTGCCTCTGGGAACTAGTGTCTGTTCTTCTGTGCACTCTGGAGACCAGGGTCCTAACTCATTTATTTAGATATGTTCTGGGCCCTGTAAATCCTATCAGCAGCACACTGGCTCCCACTGGCCCTGTGGGATCTGTCTGAGCCTTGATTATAATGCCACACTCTGTTGGCTCTTCCTGCCTGTGCATAGGAAATGCCAGCATCTTGAGAGAGCATGTCACATTTCTCTCTGCCCCTCAAAGTACATAGGAACATAGGAAGCTGCCTTATACTGAGTCCATCTAGCCCAGTATTGTCGACACTGACTGGCAGCAGCTCTCCAGGGTTTCAGGTAGGAATTTTTCTAGCCCTACCTGGAGATGCCAGGGATTGAACCTGGGACCTCCTGCATGCAAAGCAGGACCTCTACCACTGAGCTACAAGTGCTTGAGTTCCCTGTACATGCACCTTCTCTTTCAGCGGAGAGCCTGGAGTAACTCAGTGGAGTAACTCAGTCATCAGAATATTGCCTGTTCTGTTCTAATATTTATTTATTTATTATTTATAATTTATTTATATTATTTATTTATTAATATTGCTTTTGATTGCATCCAGGAATTCTCACAAAATCTGGACAATATATACATAGTTATAGGGAAATAGGTTTGCATAATATGTAGGCTCCATTTTTTCCCCTCATGATAATGCTGCCTAGGTCACACACACACACAGACACACAGTGGAACTCTATGCCCTCCAAATATTTTGGACTACAACTCCCATAAACTCCAGCAAATGACCAGAGATTGTGGGAGGTATCAAAAACCTGGAGGACATCAGGTTGCCTGTGCCTACCGTAAAGTGTCCACCTACTCTTTGGACCAGTACTACTAGTTCCAGTGGGAATTTAGGCTAAAGGCAACAGATTTTTCTTCCCTGAAAAGACTTAACCTACCTTGAAGTTTAAATCCTGGTTGCTGAAAATAGATTTGAAGTTTTAGGTGCATTCAGTGTCTTGATACATTTAAAAGATCACTAGCTCACTTCCTTTTTTTTTAGTGTGGATTAATCCAAAATAATTATTCATCACACTTATTTAATAACCAACAAGGGTCAGGATTTGCTACTTCACACATAAACAAGACCACCTTTTATCCCTCTTTGGTGAAAATAAATGACTGCAAGCTAAATAGTAACTTGCCGCAATTTGCATGTTACCACTTATTCAGTAAAGGCACAATCCTATGTAAATTTTGACAGAAAAAAGGCCTACAACTCCCAGCATGCCCCAGCCAGCATAGCTGGCTGGGGCAAGCTGGGAGTTGTAGGCCTTTTTTTCTGCCTAAACTTGCATAGAATTGTGCCCTAAGCCACTTGTCTAGATCATCCTGCTGAGCGACAAGGGAAAATTTACCAGTCTACAATTTGCTTCTGTAGACTTCTGTGGGTTGTAGAAAGCGGGGTAAAATTCTCCACACCATTAGACAGGGAAATCAAAGAACAGGGTTCGAAAGGACCTCAAAGGAACATCTAGTCCAACACCCTGCCAATGAAAGAACCCTCTGTGACAGCATTCCCGACAGGTGGCCATCTGGCCTCAAATGCAGGTGTCCAGTTTATCAAGTGGTTATTTATTTATTCATTTATTTATTATATTTGTATCCCACCTTTTTTTCCTGCAAGTAACCCAAGGTGGCTTACATAATCTTCCTGCTTCTCTCCATTTTATTCTCACAACATCCCTGTGAGGTAGGTTAGGCTGAGAGTCAGTGACTGGCCCAAAGTCACCCAGTGAGCTTCATGGCCGAGCGGGGACTCGAACCCAAGTCTCCCAAGTCCTAGTCCAACACTCTAACCACTCTACCACACTGGCTCTTATATGCACATGGTTATGAGATACCATTTAGTAAATGGTGATATTCATCTTCTATGAATATTGTAATATATGTACCTAATCTGCGTGTTAAAACAATCCATAGTGTATTTCTTGAAATTGGCAATCGCTCCCTCTATTAACAATGTTCAGGGGTAAGTGCCATTGCATATGTAGCCAAAACAGCACCATCCACACCCAGGAGGGAAGTAGCAGCAGGAAAACCCCACAGTTTGCAGAAGTATCAAAAAAATCTATCAAAAAAAGTATCGAAAAAGTATAGAGAAAAACAAAACAGCCCAATGAGGATTGGGCGCAGTGGCTATGGAATGCAGACTGACTATTCAGTAGGAAAAAATGGCAAACTGGGAGGGAGGGGAAATGGAATGGACTATCCCACACAGGAGCAGGGACTATCCCCTGTAACATTTTGTTGTGGGTCCCACTTGTGTACAATTTGGCAGAGAGGTGGCAAGTGTAACATTGCTCATGTTAGTGGGGTCACCTCTCAGCCATTGATTCTTCCACCATATTCCTGCTACACATCTAGCTTTTAAAAACCTGGAGATATCCCCCCCCCCTTTCCATCTCAAGCGAACAGCCACTAAGGGTGCAAGAGTAGCTCAGTGTCCTAACACAGCCTTCCCCAACCTGGTGCCCTCCAGATGTTTTGGACTACAACTCCCAGCATTTTAACCATTGACCATACTGGCTGGGGCTATTCCCATTGGGTGCATTCTGGCCTAACACATGCTTTTTTTGCACAAGGTTCCAGGTTAAATACCCAGTATTACTAGTTACAAAAGGATCTGAGATAGCTGAGCTGGGAATGACCTCTACCTGGAACTTTGGAGAGCCATCGCTTGTCTGAATGGATTATACTTGTTGGCAGACTCATAGACTCAGCATAGGGCAGCTAAATATCCTCCTATATTGACAGGCAGGCATCCCACACACATGAAATTAAGGGACAAAGCAGGAAGATGGCAGGAAGTGGCTTCCATGCAGTCTGAAGACTTGACACCTCTCTTTTATGAAATAACCTACTGGAGGGCTATGTGTCAGACAGCTAAGCATCTCAGGCAGGCAGATCATGAATCATTTGGGAAGGAGCAGCCTAATTTGAGAAGACTTAGTGCATTGCATACCCTCCCTTTTTTTTTTTTAGCATCCCAGGTTTTCATCAAGGGAGAACTTCCTTTGCGATGAGGCCAGTATCTCTATAAAGTGACTCATCGTAATTTGGATACAAAGAAGATTATGTAATATCTCACATTAGACTAATTTCTGTTCGAACAGGACTTGTGCAAATGTTTGATTCACACCGAGATCCTCATCAGGCCAATGTGGACTGGTAAATAGCATGGTGGAAATGGAGCTCAGAGACCTGTGGCTGTAAAAATGCTGTATGGTTTGGGGTCAGTCACGTTCATGCAGCCTCTATTTTTCTTTCTGTAAAATGGGAAACATTAACAATGTGCTTCACGATGCTGTGGTAGCAGTCAATATAATAAAGTCTGGAATATGCATATAAGAAACGGATCCAAATGTTCCCTCCTAGTTCTCATTCAAATGGGAGCAGGCTTGAGTCTCAATGACTTGGATCATTGAAGGTCTCCAAGTTTACCGAACATAACAGATTTAGCCCTGCTCATTATGGTGTCCCCAAGGGGCAGCCCCATCCTATGTGGGTGCCCGTAACCCTCTGAACCTGGAAGTTTGCAGGCATCCAATTGAGGGTGGGAGGAGTGCGGATAGGATTGCGGATAGGATTGCCACCACGCTCCCCTCAACGTCTAAATGTTTTTCTTCTCATCACGAAGAGGAGCGGCTGAAGCATTGCGTGGATTCCTTGGAAGCTGGCGGTGCCTCATTCCTCCCCTTCCTGCTGCTGAGAACGCCAGCCCTCTTCCCGCTTCAGTTCCCAGCCAGCGCAGAAAGAACCATGTCAGCTGCAAGTTCAGAACGGAGGGATGCTCCGTGGGTGGACTGCTCACTGAGACCTCAGAAGGGGTTTCCAAGGTCACCGTGGGGAGTCCAACCTCTCCTATCGCTCCCTAGGCAAGGTCAGAGGGCCATAGGATGGTGCCCTAAATCTCTTTACTTTCTCCCCTATAAATAAATAGTTACCATCCTCACAAAAAATATTTATGATTAATATTTCTATACCATGCTTTTTGGGCAAAAAGCCACCAAGGCAGTGCACACAATAAACCTAAAATGGAACAATAAAACCATTTTTTTATTTAAAAAAACCCACACCATTAATACAACCATTAAAAACTTTAAAACAACAGCAATTAAATAATTTAAAAGGCTAGGTTAAAGGCACCTTAAAACTGTTTTTTTTGGCATGAAACAGAAATACACCTCCAGCAGATTTTACAATTGCATCATGACATCTGCCTACAATATTATGATGCGATGACACAACCATGCTGGACTTCTGTGCAAGAATATTATAATTATGGGGATGATTTAATATTTAACAGCTTGCAATCCAAAGTGCTAACAGACACATTATGAGATGGGTTGGCATAACTGTTTCAATGAGTTTGTAAGCAAATTATATTTCCAGAACTTTGCTTTTGACAATGTGCTTGAATGACTCGATAATGAAATCCTGACTCCTCCAAGGCGGACAGCAGTCAGTCACCTACTAAGTTTGGCTCCGCAATATTTTAAGAATTCCCTGAACAAATAGCTAGAACCACAAAACAGGTGGAACAGATTGCATGAAACAGAACAAAAACACACACACAGCTGCGCTTCTTTCTAATGCTATGGATATTTCCTTTTCAAATTAGGAGAGAGAGAGAGAGAGATTGTAAGTGATCATTCATTACAATAAGGCATTCAGCAATTCCCCCCAATAATTCAGAAATAAGACTCTACATCAGGGGTCTTCAAACTAAGGCCTGCGGGCCACATCCGGCCCGCCTTGCCTTTTTATCTGGCCTGGCGGCCGATCGCCGGAAGCACACTTCTTTTTAACTCTTTCACTTCGAACAATGCTTGTGTGTCGTGTCTTTTTAGATTGTAAGCCTGCGGGCAGGGACTGTCTTGTTAATTGCGGTAAACCGCCCAGAGAGCTTCAGCTATTGGGCGGTATAAAAATGAAATAAATAAAATAACTTTCCATTTAAGGGGGGGAAAAAATTCACCCCTATCAAATAAAAAAAAAGGACCTGGGTCCTTTATTTTTAACTTGATCCATTTGTTTATATTTTTTTCAAACTATAGTCCGCCCCCCCAACAGTCTTAGGGACAATGAACTGGCCCCCTGTTTAAAAAGTTTGAGGATCCCTGCTCTACATCCAAGGAAAAAAAGAAAGAAATCCAAGAAACAGGGTGGAAAACCTGGAGGAACACATCTGATTTCTATTGGATGAGGTGGCCAACATTTTTATAGAAAGGGAGTGTGTCCCATTGCCTCCTGCTTCCACAGACAGAAGCAGAGAGTACAGAAAGCACAAGGACAAGTGACTCAGCAGTTCTTCTCTCCCTGCTTCTGCACTTAACGTGGGAAGTGGGGCTTGTTATTTACATGTAAAAAAAGAAAAGGGGAAAAAAGTCCCACTTCCCACGTGATAGTGGAGGTGGGAAAAGAAGAAGCACGAGTCAGTCACACTGTTTTAGCTTCCCACTTCTGTGTAACGACTGGACTGTCCCCTGGAATATGTCACAGGGGTTGAGGTCAAACAAAATTCTGAAATCTATTTATATATTACATATATTGCATTCCCCAACAGGGAGAAGCCTTCCATGGACTGAGAGTAGTCATAGCCCAGTGGTAGAGCACAGAAGTGGGACCCACAAGGGAGTGAGATTATTCTGCCCTTGCTTCCCTACTATCGGCTGCTACTATCTACAAATCCAGCTTCACAGGACGTTCCCCAAGTCTTGTTGGCCTGTAAGATGAAGCTGGAGCATTCATAGGTCTACCAGATCCAGGAACCATACTTGGAGAGTTCACAGCTGAGTTGGGATACTCTGATTCAGGAAGAGGAGCTGTGAATGCTGGAGAGGCCACCAAATTGCCCACCAATTTAGATGGCTTTAAAAGGGGGTTAGGCAAATTCATGAAGGATGAGGCTAGTAGTGGCTACTACTGTATGCTATATGCTACCTCCAGTATCAGAGGCAGTAGGCCTATGTTCACCTGGGGAACACAACTTGGAGTGTGCTGTTGCACTATGTCCTGCTTGTGCATTTCCTGTGGGCAGCTGATTGGCCACTGTGTGAATAGAATGCTGGGGCTGGACTAGATGAACCCTTGGTCTGATGCAGCATGGCTCTTCTTATGTTCTTATGAGTGACCATGGGAGAATCCAGCCCTGAAACACCATCTCAGTGTCTGGGGCTTTGGAATCCTGCATAAGTGTTGTAGGAGCTGCCAAAGCCTACTGCCTCCCTGTCCATGACAGCAGGTGGTGCACGTGGAATCTCATGACCATTCCTTCCACCACAGTCCTGTTTGGTATACCAGAGACTAGGCAGCCAATTGGACTTCCTGGAAAAGTCTTTGACCCACACAGGCTCTCTGGACTTGGGCACCTTGGAGGATGGCTGTGATCACAGTTCTGTTTTATGAATTCCTACTTTGAACAACAAACTCAGCTGTGTGCATTTGGTTTCAGCAAATCTTATCAGATGTGTACATGTCTACCAAACATCATTTCTTCTGGAGAGCCTACCAGTGGTCATGGTGGTATGTAGTCACGGTTCTATTTCATGGATTCTTGCTTTCAAGAAACTCAGCTCTGTACATTTGGTTTCACCAAATCCCATTGGGTGCATTCCAAACATCTACCACATCATTCCTGCTGGGGACCTACCAATGCTGGTACGTAGTGTTGTCCTATACATGGACAGAAGTGACAGGTTCTGCTCTGCTGGAAGCCTTCTTAAGCGCAGTTTGTACACTTTGTACTGCCCTTTCCATTTGTGAAGGAGTGGTATGGCACAGACACTCCCTTGCCAGTATTAGTTGTTTTATTACACATGGGACATGTCCAGTTTTTGTGAAATTGATGTCTCCTGCCAGCTTTACATACACATCTTCTAGTCTAGGGAATGGGCAGGCAGCACTCCAGCCTTGTAGCTTGCTTTGCTGTTTGCTCGTAGCAACCTGCCCCAACCTGGTGCCTTCCAGGTGTGTTGAACTCCAACACAACTACATTGGGGATGATGGGAGTTATTGTTTAACATATCTGGAGGGCACCAGGTTCAGGAAGCCTGGCTTATACTCGCGAGTGATTCAAACTTGCCTGCCCTGTTTTAAGACAGGTACAAGTGGAGCTGCCCTTTCAGAATAGGTTACTAGATAAATGGCACCAATTGCTTCCAGTCACATCAGCTGAGCTCAAACTTTGGCTCGCAGAGCAAGAGAAACCATTCTTGCTTTGCAAAATTGGGCTTATACGGCTGAATCAGTTTGGATGTAGTCCCTCAAGTTCTTCAACTCCCATAGCTCTTTACTAGAATACTGTGTCAGATCACTTTAGGATCTCAAGTAGGATGCCTCCTGTTATCTTGATTAGCGGTCTAATCTTAATGCTTGAAACCAATCTCTCCCAGGAAGCAGGGCCTTTGGCCATGACCTACCAGGAGGGTAGTCCGGCTGTCTGAGTATCATCTGCCTTCCACTGAACCCAACTGGAAACTTCACACCGGTGTAAGTTCTACGGACTGCAGTTGCAGGCTCCAACTGTGTGCCACAGTCATCCTTAGCTAATGAGGGGCAGAATTCTATGCATGTATATATAGAGGGGGGAAAGTCCTACAACTCCCAACATTTCTCAGCTGGCTGAGGAATGCTGGAAGTTGTAGGACTTGTTTTCTGTCTAAACCTGCATAGGATTGCGCAGTAAATGTATTGTCATGGTCTATGACATTGGCAGATGCTCCTCTGTCAGCTTCTACTTGAACAATGTTCCTGTTCATAGTAACAGCAACTATAACTGGATCAGGCTGTGGTCTCCTCCACAAGGAGGGGATATTCCTCAACTTCTGCTGGACCACATAAACTTGGGGGGCCTTGTATGTGGCGAGCTCCGGAGGAGATATCTCTATGTGGTTTGCCCTCCCTTTGTTCGTTACTACAGGGGTGCTGAAACTCTGGCCCATAGGCCAAATTTAGTCCACCTGGGATCCCACTCTGGCCCTCCAGAGTTCCTGAAGGCCACACCCCTTCCCCCCCAACCCCCAAGCATTTGGTGGTTTCCTGGCTTTTGTCCTGGTTTTTCCCCCATTCTAAAAGGTTGAAATGCCTCTCCTAAGGCTTCACTACTGGCAGTAAGAGCTTTAAGCTACAATATGCTGGTATATTTTTTTTGCCCCACCCCTTTCGCCTTTGGACCCTGCCTGCCACTGGAGTGCAGCCCCTGAGAGCTTCTCCAAAATTAAATTCAGCCCTCAGGCCAAAAGAATTTCGATGCCCCTGCTTTACTGCGGCTTACTCCTTCTAAACGGTCCGTCTTTTTGCAGTAATGGCATTGAGCGATGATAAACCTGCGAGTCTGGACGACTATTGTCACCATAGCAAGAGCAAGGTACTTTTTGTAGGTACTGCAGTAGGTGTCCCCTTCATCCCTGGAGTTGTGCTATCTGGTGAAGCCTCCATCCTATGGGGGTCAATTTGACTTGTGGTCCTGGTTAGAGGTATTTTGCTCGTTGGTCAGCAGTTTCCCAAAGCCATTTTGGGCTTTGGGAAGTTGCATAAGAGACGGTGTTGATTAGCCATTTCCCCAATGCCTCATACCACTTGGTCTTTCAGCATGTCCTCTTTTTTTTTTTTAATTTAAATTTTAACGTATAAGCTACAAAATAGATAAACATACAAATTATACAACAAACACATTAAAAAACACACAAAATAAGAAGAAGAAGAAGAAGAAGAAGAAGAGGTGCACACACACCCCCACACCAGGACCAACTAAACCACATAACTATTCAGCCTTCCAAAATTGTAATAACTCTTGTGTACACCCTTTCCCACTTAATAAAACAAAATCTGCAAATGCTTTCCATATTTCTTTAATATCATTTCGATTCGATAATCCCCTTTTAACTTTAATACTACACGTTAATTTATCATTAATAGCAATATCCCATACCTCTTTATACCATTCCTCTATGATAATCACATTGCATTTTCCATTTTCTGCAGCATGTCCTCTAACATGGTCCCAAATGAACAAGCAGATGCAAGGTGCTTAAGCATTGCTACAGACGTGGCTATGGAGTCCACCTGAAGCTCTGGCACAGGATTTAAATTTAACCTGCTGTACAATTACAGAAGCCTTAGGCTCATAATAAGATTCACCACCATCTCTATAATTTCAACACAGGATATCTCATCATCCAGATTTTTTGAAAACACATTGGGCCTTTGATGAGCCCATAGGTGGAGCAGCCACAATCACTCAGTAAAATATAGCACTTCTGTTCACCCTCAGTCACAGGGTTGGCTTTGAAGAAGAAATTCAGCTGTTCAACAAATCTGTTCCAAGGTTCCTGGCTTGGGTGAAACGCATTCGCCTTCCCAAAATGTGCCACGGCATTCAGTTTATTCTTGGTTCTGCCCTCTGTGCTTGATGCCAGGTGCAATCCTGCTCTTTGCTCTCTGGAGGGGGAGTACACACTTACTTATTGGTTGCTGGGCGGATCTGGATCTGGCTGCACCGAGAGCCTTTCTACACGAGGCTGTTAATCTGCCGCATCTACTTTCGGTTTTGTTGGCAAATTGAGATCCAAGCACTACACGCACGAAGAGCCTTTCCTTTCCTGCTTTTCCGCTATATAACCTCTAGTCTAGGTAAAGCCGTGGTATAGTGGAATAGCGCAAATACACAAGTGAAAAAGCGGTTTCTTTTGCGCTCACAATTAAATGCCACAATTTCCCTGCTCTAATTTTTTTGCCAAAAGTCCTCTTTAGACACAGAAGCAAAATTGGAGGGTCATGATGATGTCTAAACTAAAGAACCTGTAAAGAACAGTGAGTAAGGAATTCTGAGTGCATGATAAATGCCTTGTGCAGAAAAGCCCTCTGAGACCAAGTGGAGAGCAAAGTCAGTTCTGACTATAGAAGCCTTTTCGCCTCTCTTTCTTCCCTCCCAGGTATCAGTGCTTGCAGCAGCCACCCAGAATGGACAGAGCGGAAGGTGCTATGGGACTTAAATTAGCACCTAACTTAGTGATTTCAATGGGACTACTCTAAGTATGGCTAAAACTGGATCCAACCCAACTTGTTCTTAATAAAGCAATTCTGGCTGCTCCCCTAACCATTCCATGTTTCTCTATACATTTAGGGTGCAATCCTATCAAGATTAACGGAAACCTCCAAACTTGGAGGCTCATGCTCATCCAATGCAGAGCAGGAGGAGCAGCGGAGGCGATATTCATCTCCCCATTCCTCCTTCATTTTTGCTAGATGGCCGTTTTCAGCCATCTAGCAAGGGTGTTTCGGAGTGGGAGGGAAGGAAGCTGGAGCTGCTTCAGGATACCTCATATCCTGGCTGCTCCAGTCTCTTCCTCTCCCCGCCCCCAAAAATGCCCCCTTCCCCCACTCTCTGAGGTCGCTTTCCCAACCTCAGAGAGCAGCCGGCGTGGTTCTTTCTGTGCTGGCTGCGAGGGGGAGGGGGCGGAGCTCCGATCCCCATCTCCACGGTCGGAGTGCTGTCTCCGACCGACCTCAGAGCTGGGAATCCTATGGCCCCTCAGACAATATCAATGGATTGTTCCCTCCGTTGCTAATAACGTTTCCAAGTATGGAAATCGCATTAACAAATGATCAATCTTCCCTTTATTATTCTTCCAGTAAGAACATAAAGAGTCTTCCTGAAGTCCACCTAATCTAGCCTCCTTTCTCGCACACTGTCGCACAGTGACAAACCTGAAGCTTCTGGAAAGATCCAAAGCAGGGCATGAAATCAATAGCTGCAGCTGTCATACCCATCCTCATCTGTGGAATACGTTCTATTTCTATTATTCTATTATGGTTTTAAATAACTTACAAATGACACTTCATCCTCTTGACTATCCTTTTCCATTTCCTTTTAATTAATTCCCCCATTCTTGAGAAGTTTCTTTTGCAATCAAATGTAAGAGGAACTTCTGTTGAACTTCTGAGCAACTTTCCACTTACCGGTACATCATTGAGGCCATAGCTATAGCTAATGGTTCTGAGAGTTGCCCAACTAATTGTTTTAGTATTCATCTGTTAAGATCTTTATGTCCTGCTTCCCTGAATGCATTCATATTGTCAAAGTATTCTTCTCCTGACCTGACTTTCATTCTTTCTGCTTGAGATATTCCCACTGAAGTCACTTTCACAAGGCCAATTTATCTAGAGAGCCAGTGTAGTGTAGAAGTTAGAGTGTTGGACTGGGGAGATCCGGGTTCTAGTCCCCACTCGGCCATGAAGCTCACTGGGTGACTTTGGGCCAATCACTGACACTCAGCCTAACCTACCTCACAAGGTTGTTGTGGGATTAAATGGAAAGGAGGAGAAGGATTATGTAAGCCGCCTTGGGCTCCTTGCAGGAAAAAAGGTGGGATATAAATATACAGAAATAAATAAATAAATAAATTAGCGCTGAAGTGAGTTTTTGTCAACTAGATGCTGTATACTCTCAAAATACACTGAATTTCCAAATTTTGAAATTTGCATTTCAACCTCAACATTTGCCATTTGAATACTGAAATAAAAACTTGACATCGAAAATTAAAAGCCTGGTTGATCTGACTTGTTTAATATAGTATTTATTTACTGAAGTCTATCACAAATCATCATCTGTTGTTATACGCTGACAAATACTGCTTCTGCATGTCAGGTATCAAATATTGTCAAATATTGACTGCTGCCCATCAGATGCTGTCAAATATTGGCTGCTAGTGCCAGGCTGCCAGGTACTGTTAAATGTCGACCACTACTGCATGCCAGTTGTTAAATACGATCAAAAGGCTGACCGGTACATGTCAGAGATTGTCAAGCACTGATTTCTCCTGCAAGCCAGCTGTTACAAACAGTCAAATCTTGCTACATGTGAGCTATTGTGAAATATTGAATGATACATGTCAGACATTGAAATACTGGAGGCTACTGCTACACGCCACCTGTCAGATATTGTCAAATATCAATGTTGGCCCAAGATGTTTTGCTGCCTGAGGCGAAGAACAAGATCTCCCATTGCCTCATTCCATGTACAGAAGCTGACCAGACTGGCAGCTGAATCTGACTTCTACAGTGGTTGCCTCCTCCACCACACCTGAGGGAAACAGGAGGATAGCTTAGGGGATGTAGGGTGCTGTGTGGTGAGCATACAGCTCTGTCCTCCAACACCTCACCACCACTCTGCCCCCAGCATCTTCTGCCTGTGATGGTCACCTCACCCTACCTGATGGTAGAGCCGGCCCGGTAAAATATTTACTGCTACTGCGTACTTTTTGGGTGTCAAATGCAGACCCTGAGTAGAAAATTCAGAGGATATGTACGCAAAGAATTCTGACACCTTTTGTAGTGAATATGTTTCAGCTTTAATGTTATTGTTATCCCACAAAAAACTGATGGCAAAAGGAATCTTGAAATAATTTTTTTCAACTCAGAAATAGTCATGTGAATCATCATGAAATATTTCATGGGAGCTCACCTTCTTTGTAAAGACTAGAACAAAGGAGATATTAGCTCCTATAATCCCATGGAATTTATTGGAATGGCCGCACAGACATATTCTGTGTTAAGCAGGTAAAAAAAAGAAAAAAAAGTTCCAGAAACATTAATACATAGGAAACTATTCTTAACTTGTGTGTGGTGCTGAGGAATTTTAATTTCATCACAAATTGAGGGAATCCCCCCCCCCCAAAAGGCTTTATTTTCACAGAGATGGTAAACCTGCATCTGGGCTTTATCACTTCAGACTGAGCAGGGAGAAGACTGAGCAGGAATAGTCCTCCATAACACACACATACACACGCGCAAACAAAAGCCTCTCTGCACATAGAAAACCAGCATGCCACAAGAAGGCTATGCAAGAATACTTCTTCCTGAATTTTAGTTTACTACGTGGAGGTTATCGTTGCTTTGTATGGAGAAGTATTCAATCATGCGAAACCCACACCTTCAATCTCAAGCGGTCCAGCCTAGACAGGGTTTACTACTTCAGTGAGACATCACTCTGGAAGCCTCAGGAGCAATCCTTACAGAGATAAGAAACTCACACTGTTTATATTGCTTATTTTACACTATTTTGAAAGTTGAAAGTGATTTCAACGTTTTTTGTGCCAGAGGCAAATGTAATTTTTTATTTTTTTGCAAGGGCCTTGTATATGAGAAACGTAATTATAGAGGTATTGTCAACCTTTTGAAGTATCACATATGTAGGGTTTTTGCAGCCATCAGCATTGTCTCTAAGGGTGCGATCCTATGCATGTTTAGACAGAAAAAAGTCCTACTACTCCCAGAATTCCCCAGCCAGCTACGCATGTTTAGGCAAAAAAAAATGTCCTGCAAGTCCCAGCATTCCCCAGCCAGCATGGCATGCTGGGGCATGCTGGGAGTTGTAGGCCTTTTTTCTGTCTAAACATGCATAGGATTGTGCCTTAAATGTGATATAAAGAGAGGTAGGATACTTCAATTTAAGCATGCTTGTAGCCTGATTGCCACTAGGTCATCCAATAAGTATTTAGAATCAGAGCTGAGTCAGCACCATGTCATAAAAAAATAAAATATGCTATGCTGACAATGCAACAAATTTACAAGAAGGTTACTATGTATATATTAGGGCAAATGCTTGGGCGTGTAATGCACATTCCACAGATAAGGATCACATTGTGGATCATGTTTCAAGTTCTCTTAATATTCTTTTGGTGGCGTTCTCATGAATGGATACGACTGTGGTATTTGCTCAGAAAATCTTATTGTAGAGCAGACCCATTCCCTCACTTTGCAAATGTGGAGCACACAGTTATAACTTATCAGTTACTGCACTGGAATATCCTTTGTTCCTACCCTGAAGAATGGGTGGCTAACTCCACCAACTGGGGTATCTCTGGTTCCAGACCATTTTCAAAGGGAAATTTCCCCTTATTATATCTCTTATCCATCTCCGCTCCCACAAAGTGCCAATATAACATGGCGTCTGAGCAGGTCAAATGGAGTGTCGCACGTTAGCCACCCACAACAACTAAGGTAGGGTGACCAGATGCAAAGAGGCTGGGCTCCTGTGACATTAATATCTGTACAGAGATGGCAGTTTCAAGCAGGTGCTGTTTTTCTCTCCTTTGCCTGAGAAGCTTCACCTGAAAAACATCCCTCTTCTACACAGCTATCAAAGTCAAATTAGGTGTGATGCATGAGATACCCTATTAGGATCTCCCACACTATTGAGTTATGTTTTTGTGTAATTAGTAGTGACACATTGATACTCGGGGGGGGGGGGAGTTCAACCTTTTCCCTGTTATCCTTCCCCAATCTAATTTGCCACCATCCCACCTTAAAGCTGGGGAAAGGGCACAGTATAGATTTCATAGATTTCATAGATCATAGAGTTGGAAGGAGCCTCCAAGGCTATCGAGTCCAACCCCCTGCTCAATGCAGGAAACTAGAGGAGGGGTCTCCCATCCAAGTAATAACCAGGCCTGACCCTGCTTAGCTTTCCACGCTCAGACAAGCTGAGCCAGCGTGAGCCACAGGCCTGTATATATGTTTTTCTGTTTTCTGTATGTTTTTCTCCATAGAGCTAATCTTGGGTTTTGAGGCTAATTTAGATCAGGGATAGGTCAAGGTTATACGCCCTCTCCCAGAATTCACTTTTCCCAGGCTTCAAGTCTTCTGGGGCTCCTAATTAGTAAAAAAGGAGGACGAGGAGGAAGAAGAAGAAGAAGAAGAAGAAGAAGAAGAAGAAGAAGAAGAAGAAGAAGAAGAAGAAGAAGAAGAAGAAGAGAAACACAGGATCTCTTAATCATGGATCTCCTAAGTCACATCTAGCTTGATCCTAAAGTTATGGAAGCCCAGTCCTTTGCATCTGGTCACCTTAGATCAGGGCTCTCCAACCTTGGGTCCCCTGATGTTGCTGGCCTACAGCTCCCAGCATACCCAGCCAGCATGGCTAATGGCAAGGGATTCTGGCAGCTGTAGTCCAGCAACAGCTATTACTTGGATGGGAGACCCCCTCCTCTAGTTTTCTGCATTGAGCAGGGGGTTGGACTCGATGGCCTTGTAAGCCCCTTCCAACTCTATAATCTATGAATCTCTATGAATCTGGGGACCCAAGATTGGAGAGCCCTGCCTTAGATGAATGAGAACAAGATGTGGTCTGAAAACCTGGAGAGCCACTACCGCCAGTCAGTGTCAACAATGCTGGGCTTGATGGATCAGTGGTCTGACTTCCTTTGTTCCTATGTTCCTAAGTTAAAGTGGCACATCTATAATTACATCATTGACAAACACTAAGGATGAGCTGTATTAAAATCTTCCTCTGCTACAAGCAGATGGGAAACAGATTTTTTTGGCACAGAGAAGAAAGAGACCCTGATCATGATGCTTTTGTTTTGTAATTTTGTTTTGGGGGTTTTGAGTGTAGGTTGTTCAAAACTGAAATCAAGATTTAACTAACGCCAATGATAAATCTAATCTACTTTTATCTCTGAAGGAGTCAAACTGAAGAGTTAGGGCTCTACTGGGGAGGGAACAGTGGTAGAGCCGCTCCAGGCTTTTGAAGACCCTCGGGTATGACACCCTCAATGGTCCCCCTCCGTCAGTGAGTCTACCTTCTCTTCACCAATATCATTAGCTGCTATTGCTCCTCGTCCTCTTTCTCATCATTGCTACCAGTGACAGTGAGCTAGTGAGCAAGCAGGCCGTGGCATCTACTGCTCCTCCTTCTCCCCACTACCACTGTCTGGGCCAGAGCGAGAGGCAGGTGAACAAGCAGGTTGCAGCGAAGAGGAGCAACTCCAGGGGGCTCTTGTCAGTGGGCCCCTGCTGGGATGGGGACCATTGGCAGATGCCCGACTATGCCAGCCCTTGATGCCGGCCCTGGGTAGAGCACACATACAACGTCCCAAGCTGAAGCAATGGCATCCGCAGTTAAAAGACGTTTATGTAGGAGGTCTGGGAAAGAACCCCCGTCCCAAAATCATGGAGAGCTACACCCTGTGGCTCACGCTGGCTCAGCTTGTCTGAGCGTGGAAAGCTAAGCAGGGTCAGGCCTGGTTATTACTTGGATGGGAGACCCCTCCTCTAGTTTCCTGCATTGAGCAGGGGGTTGGACTCGATGCTCTTGTAGGCCCCTTCAAACTCTAAGATCATAGATTTCATAGATCATAGAGTTGGAAGGGGCCTACAAGGCCATCGAGTCCAACCCCCTGCTCAGTGCAGGAAACTAGAGGAGGGGTCTCCCATCCAAGTAATAACCAGGCCTGACCCTGCTTAGCTTTCCACGCTCAGACAAGCTGAGCCAGCGTGAGCCACAGGCCTGTATAGATCCTATGTCCTATGTCCACTAAAATAGAAACAACTGGGTTAGACAGTCTGACTCTGCAGGAGGCCACTTTATCAACTTTAGGATGGCCAGATGCAAGAAGCCCAAGAATGCCTGAAACATTGTGTAAGAATGCTCAAGCTTTCTTATAAACAGTAGCAAAAGCGATAATAAAATCTCGCCAGTTTCCATTATTTTGCATTATAGAAATTGCTTGTGACACTGCTGTTGTTATGATAATGTCACACAATGCAGCTGGTGCAAAACAAAATGCTCCTTTTCTGTTCCTTTTCTCATTAGCTAGAGCCTGAAATGTTCATTTCAGGCCTCATTCCTGTAGCGGCACAGGGTATACATTACACCTTCAAATTGATTGCAGATTTTCATTGCCTGCCTGGGAGGAACACACCTGGCTAATCAGGATTTTTCTTTTCTTTTTTTTTTAAATGCAGCTATTGCTGAGTCACTTAAAACACTTTCTTGCAGCAGGTGTTGTTTGCTTTATACTTTCTTATTAGTTCGCTTTCCAGGTTGTAGGCAAAAAGCAATTACTACTGAATCTGAGAGGGATATTTAAGCAAAAACTAAAAGGACCACCAAAAAGCGATCGTCATGGAAAGCAAGCATTGCAGTTTAATCCTTCTCAAGAAATATTGCATTGGGGGGGGGGGGATGTTGACAAGTAAGGTACATGGTGTGATTTCCTAGCATATTTGCTAAATGTGTATGCTTACATTTTTTTTTGCTGGCTGCCATAGTTCACACACAAAGGCGCTCTCTCTCCCTCTCTCTCACTTTTACACATGCACACACGTGTGTGTTCACACACGCGCGCACACGCATGTGCACGCACACACACGCACAGGCACTCTCTCAGTTTGGCCTGATTCACATGTAGCAACAACCCAGAGTACGAGTTGAGTATAGATTGTTATTGAATTGTGGGTCGTTGTTGAATCATGGGTTTTCATTATGTGCAAACCCTGCACTATGTGGGTTGTTAACCACAAGCAACCCAGGAAGAGAACCCATGGTTTATTGTTTGGTTGTGAACTCTGGGTCGTTCATGGCCAACAACCCATAATTAAACCATAGTTCAGGCTTGACACATAACAATAACTCACAGTTCAACAACAACCCGCGATTCAATGACAGTCCATACTCAACCTGTGCTCTGGGTTGTCTTTGTGTGTGAACCAGGTCGCACACAGTTGAGGAGTGCCTAAGACCAGCACAAGGGTTTTGTTTTGAAAGTTAAAAGGACTTTTAAACACACAGACATGCTGCACCAGTCCCAATGCACAGGCAGCCCAGAATATTGCCTATGGAGCATCCTGGGACTGGTGTGATTTTTAAATGCTAAAAGGACTTCCTTTCAACTTAAAAAAGAAAGAAAGAAGAAGAAGTCACCAGTCTCAGAAGCAACTCAGCAGTACAGTGGGGAGGGTCTGCAGGGAAGTTGAGGTTTAAACAGCTGTGCAGAGGGGGGGGAGCTGAGGGAGGCGTGGTGAAGAGGGAGCTGCTTAGTCCAGTCAACATTTCAGGATGCTCCAGGTGCCTTCAGGCTGCAGTTCCTGGTGGAGCAGGAACGCCTTTCCTGGGAGCCTTCCAGAATTGCCACTTCAAGGCACCCCAGGTGCCTTGAGCTGGCAGCTCCCACTGGAGGCAGCTCCCTTTGCCTTTCCTGGTGGGACTTCAGGGGTGGGGCCTTGTCTGGATGGGGAGGCCTGGTGCACTGCATCTAGCCCACGGGCTGGAGGTTCTCCGCCACTGATCTAGTTTAATTCTCTCTCACAAGCAAGCAGAGGGAAGTAGAATATGGATCCAGTCAATCTGGAGGCCCAGCTGTAGTGTTAAGTGCTTGAGCCTGCTGTTGTGCTTACAGTGGGGCTATCATGTATATACTAATAGCAAATTCTTTCTTTGAGTCTGGATCCTTGCATGGCCAAAAGGGCTATCTATGCGCAAGAGGGAGGTCTCAGGGGAACCCCAACGTTTGCAGAAGTACAAAAAATAGTTGGGCAAAAACCCTAAGAGGGTTTCCCTGTGATGACATCATAGAAGGTTTTACCCCAAAGGGCTAAATGTACATATCTAAATTGCTACATGTGGCCGTGCTTATTGCATGGCAAGCCAGGCACACAGAGCATTGCAGTTTGCCACCTAGAGTGGGCCATTTTTCACTCTTCTTCTGTAAACTTCCGTTTTGGGTAATTTACCACTGTATGTCGAGAAGTCTTTGAAGACTGTTGTGAGCCACTCTGCACAAATGGCTTACCATGTTATCATAGCTTTCACATGAGGCACTGAAAAGTGTTTCCACGTGGCCACTGGAACATACAGTTCAGTGCTTAGAAGGATAGAAAACCCAACGTTTCCACCTTTGGCTGAAATTGTGAGCCAAACTGTCAATGTGCCATTTCATTCATTCAGCAATGTGGGTGTGAAATAATACTTGCCTAAGCATACAACTGCACCAGTACCCTTTCTTTGCAATAATTGGTAGTGCCTCTGCATTACCATGTCTGCGATTTCAGATTACGACAGTAGCCAGAAGGGGGGGGGGGGACAACAACAACCCTTTCACCCGCTCATTTCAAGCACCTCATGAAAAAGCTGCAACCCAACCTTTCTATTTCACTTCTGGAGCTGGCGCTTGTGACTTATGCCTTTGTGGCTTTGTCTGTAGATTGCAACAATGTGCTCTATGTTGGGACTGACCTTGAAAGCTATTCAGAGGCCACAGCTGGGAGGCAGTGACTCCTACTGACAGAGATGCTTCCACGGCAGCACAGTGCGCTGATAGAGTAGACGCATGCACACTGGCTCGCCGTGGGATTTGGAGCAGGATTCAAACTTCTGTTTTTGACACGAGTATGTCTCGGTAAGCTTTATAAGCCTGGATATACGCAGTAAGTTACACCTTAGGCCCTGCAAAGCATTGCAGCTTCACTAGGATCACCGAGTCTTTAAGCTGCTGCAGGCCCAATTGTCTCAGGCTGGAGAAGAAGTTCTGCAGGTACAGGAGATGTACAGGAGACATGTCAAAGCTGGCTTTTCTGTTGTGGCACCCCGGTTGTGGAATGCCCTCCTCAGAGAGGCTCACCTGGAGTCAATGCTGTGGTCTATTTCGGCGCCACATGAAGACTTATCCCCTTTTGTCTTCAGTTCTGTTTTAAAACTGTATTTCTAATCTTATGCAGCGCTGTTTTTTTTTTACGTTTTTTTTAGAAAACTTTCAAGTTTTTTATATTTTTTATCATGCGTATTTGGGTTTATTGTGTAACCACAAGCTTCTGTGGCGTACGAAATGAAATAATAATGACACCCTTGATGCTCAGCGGCGCATCCTCACGAAGAGTTCTTAGGCCTGATGCCTGTCCATGCCCACATACATTGACCGTCATGGTATTTTGTAGTACGCTTTGTGGAAGTGGGTGTTGCTAACAAACAGTTTAGCATTCAGGCATCCTCTATTAGATGTGAAGAGGGGACAGGGACATCTTAGTCCCCCTTCGCCCTCTACGGAGGCATCAGCAGAGATCCCCACTCCCACATTTCGGCTTCTTACCATTTTTTTGTTTTGTATTATGTATACCGCAACATTAGAAAATCCGAGTGGTTCCATATAAATTTAAATCAATTAAATACATTTAAAAACCCCTAAGAACTACACAATAATCATAAGACACATGCTCAGCTGCTGATGTTGAAGAGGGGGCCTGTTGGGAGACCTCCTAGTTCCTGCATTGAGAGGGGTTGGCTCTGTCTTCCAACTCTTATGATCATGAAATCTATGAATGTATGGGCATGGATCCAGAATTGTTGTTCCTCCAGCAAAAGGATACTGCTGCGGAACGGGATTTCATATCATCTCCTCCCTCCTGCGATCCCGTGTGCTCTCCAAATCTGCTCCAGAGGGTTGATTGGGACCCTCTGATTGGGATTTGGAGGGCGTGGGAGGCGCTGCACAGAGCAGGAGAGGATGTGGCAGTCCTGTTCCACCAAGAATATCCTTCCACTGGCAGAACGATTCTGGATCCAATGTATGGTCAGTGGCAGTGGCTGATTTTTGGCACTTATGTGGCTGCATTTTCTAAGCTTCTCTTCCCCGCACCAAGACTTGTTCAGCACTTATAAAGGAAAGAGTGTCTTGAAGCATGTGCAGAGTACTGTATAATCCCCACTGAGAACCATCACCTGTTTTCGATACATCCGTGGACAGAGGGGAAAGCTTCCATGTGAGAGAACAAGCATGACTTACAAAGAAAGTTAAGCTGGAGCATCTCTGATTTAGAAATTAAACCATACCATGTGGTATAAGTTCTGGAGCCTATGCATTTTTAGTTGAAGGCAGTGCTTTTTTTCTGGAGAAAAAGGTACCGGAACTCTTGGATTACATTTCCTCGGGAGTAGATGGCGATTAAATTGTAATGCAATTAATAGAAGAAAAGGTGCTGGAACTCAGTTCCGGTGAGTTCCACCAGAAAAAAGCCCTGGTTGAAGGTGTACATACCCATTACCACCCCAAAATAACACAAATCAATATCGATTCAGGGAACACTTGCTTCTGGTTGCAAGCAGTTAAAAAATATTTATCAACCTCTCCAAAATCAAATCACTATTTTCCCTAATGTTGAAAGAACTAATTATTTCAGCCATGTGGACAAAGATATGCATTTTATTTGGTCCCAATGGAGCATAGAACTTTCAGTGTCATGCAAAGTCCTACAAATGCAATACGATAACTTCTGCCCGTGTACAGAGTCCAATCTTTGCTACAGTCTGGGTTCATGTGTTTATGAGCCCATATGGAAATGCTCAGGGCTGCTGATGGACGCCCAACCCAGTGGGAATCACCAATTTTATGAATGGACCCTCTGCAAGAGCTCAAGAAAGGCCAAAGGTGTGCCACTTCACACAATCGGCCCCTCCACGCAATTTGTTCTGGGATGTCAGACCTACCCATGGCCCTACTTCAGTGGTGGGCAACTTGTAGCCCTCCAGATTTTGTTGGACTGCAACTCCCATGATCAGCCCTAGCCAGCAAAGCCAAAGGTGAGGGTTCATGGGAGTTGCAGTCCAGCAACATCTGGAGAGCTACACATTCACCGTCATGTGATCACATCTGGGCTTTTAAATGTGCACACTCGGGCATCGACACTGCATGTGCAAATCACTATCAAGCAAGCACAGTTTCCCCAGCTATAAAATAAAATAGGAATTTAAAAGTACCTATCTTAGAGGGTTATTGTGAAGGAAATTAAAAAGTATAAAGGACTTTACACTTTAAAAGTGATATATGAATGGTAGAAATGGTAAAGGAGAATTCAATCCGGAATGTTATAGCCGTATGAGATATATAGATGAAGAGATAAAGAGAGAGAGAGAGAGAGAGAGAATGTTCTAATGATGTGTTAATCTTAGGAATTTTAAATGTTGTAACTTGCTCTGCCATAGGATAAGGCAGGATAAAAGCTAATGGCACACTTGATCAAAATCAGGCACTTTTAAGTCTCATTGATTTCTGTGAGAAGGATTTAAGCACATGCTTAACGTCCCATTGAAATCAATGACACTGCGAAATGCTTGAATTTTCTGGATGCCTAATAAGACTACTCCCCTCCTAAGCACATTTGCTTCAATATAAATTCCACTGAAATTAATGTAATTTACTTCTGAGTAAACCTGGTTAGGATCTGGCTGCAAGAATTAGAATTATTTGAATATCACTAGCATTATTTTGTTGTTGTTGTTCTCATCCACAAAATTACTTGAAGATTTGCAAATCCTCTGGCAAGACCATTGTTTAAAAACAGTTGTGTGAACTGACTCTCAGTCTGCCAGGTAGGGAAAGTTTATTCCCATGGGATTTTATGGGGAGAATGAAATGAAGCAAAAAATAAATTGCTGAGAGCTATGAAAGCTATTGAGATTAGAGGTAGGATGGGACTCCAGGTAATCTGGCTCCTTGGTAACTTATTAAAAAGCTGAACAATGGCACTTTTCATCCATCAGGAAGAAGATCGTTCCTTTGATGCCATTGCTGAATAAATCTCTGCACTATATTGCAGGCAACTTCACTTGTGTAAATAAGGATTTTTCTTTATTGCTGGTTTAGGTACTAAATCATGTTACCTGCAAAAGACACTGATTGGTTGAAAACAATCTGTTTATTCTGTTCATTTGAATATTCTCATCAACAGGTTTTGGCTAGGAAGCTGCCTCTGGCTTGCATTCTAGCTGGATAACGTGTATCGGACAATTTCTAGGGATGCTTGAGGGTTTTGTTCGCTCCACATTTTTAAGTGAACAGATCTGATTAGCACTTCTTGGACTACTCGGTGGAACAAAACAGTTAGCCTTCAATTGTCACACTTGTGCACATTTTGTGATCCAGTTCTCAGCTCAACCGGCGTACTAAAATGTGCATTAAAAAGTCTATTTTGGGTTAAAATACATACAAAAATGTGCATTAAGGTAAAATGTATACAAAATGCATATTTTAGGGTAAGATGCATACAAAAATGCATATCGTGTGAAAAAATGTTAAAATTGTGCACATTTTTGTGCTTTTTTAAAATTATTGCAGATTGAAGCAGAAGTGGGATGGAACAGACTTATGAATGAGCCCATGCAAAACTGATACAGGCCAGTCGTAGACCCATCCATTGCCAATTCTCCCTAGGGTGGTTTCAGCTGGGTTACACAGTCCAACAACAGCATGGGATTGGGAGATGATAGTGTACTCACGGCTACATCGTTACATTCCACAAACGATGTAAGTAGTAATTAGAGAAATGGGACTGGAGAAATAGTCAGTGCTGCCATTCATAAAACAGATTTGTGACCCAGTGCCCAAGTAACTGTTAATCAAAGATTAATCATTCATCACAGGTACAATCCACTAGAAACCTGCTGAAATGAATGGGAGTTGTGCACACAACCACTTACCTCACAAGGGTTCTGCAGCATTTCTTGGTAGATCGCACACAATGGTCCAGAGCAAATGACACTCAAATTGTAATATTCTTTTGCGAGTGGACTCATTATGGAACAATCCCTTCCAGATCTATGAAATCTAAGCCAATGAAGGATGCCATGCTGCCTTATCTCTCCCTCCAAACCAGCCAGGTGGAATGGCTGCTGATGGAAACAGTTCTTGGACAAGTGGGGGCAGCTAAGCCAAGGGAGGGACCCTTGGATATTGTCTCACCTGGATATTGGCCTCCCTTGGCATGTATCAGGAGCAAAATAGGGTATTTTCCTATGTGTTCATATGCTGGTTATTTTTAACTATGTGCAAGCACATGATGCCCTACATGGTTTGGGTCCAGGCTACCTACGGGTTCGCCTTCTCCCGTACAATCCACCCCGCACACTCAGGTCCTCTGGGAAGAATTTACTTCAGTCAGCCAAAACTAGGCTGACAGGTACTACCCAGAGGACCTTTTCTTCTGCTGCTCCCAGATTATGGAATGGCCTGCCGGAGGAGATTCGTCAACTCACCAGTCTCTTGGAATTTAAAAAAGCCATAAAGACTGATCTCTTCCGGCAGGCCTATCCGGCGGAATTTTAGGATGCTTTTAAGATGTTTTAAAGATGTTTTAAGGTGTTTTAAGGTGTTTTATAATGTTTTTAAGTTGTTTTAAGATGTTTTAATAGTATGTGTTGTGTTTTGATTAGTTTATGTATTTTATATTTTTGTTGTTCCCCGCCTTGATCTAGATGGAAAGGTGGGTAAGAATTATTATTATTATTATTATTATTATTATTATTATTATTATTATTATTTGCTTTAATGTTACACCTAGACTAGGGGAGACAGGTAAGAACAATGAAGAGAAGGAGAGGATGGAAGGAGTAGTGGCAAGAGATGAGGGACGCAACCAAGGTCTGTTGAGATTCCCTTTAAAATTAGCAATCACCTGTTCAAAGAAGTAGAACTGTCCGGAATGCATGTTGTAAAGTTTAGGCCCTCAGAGATGCAACCCCCTAGCGTGGTGACTTGGGCCACTGTTGCAGTTTTTATTATAGGGATGTGCTGAAGTTGGGAAGTCCAGATCATTTGAGCTCGACGGACTTCCTGACCACTTCCAATCTGATGATCAGGGGGTTACCATGGATTTCTGTCTCTAAGACGGGCCATGGTTTGCACATTTAAAAAAATGCTCAGGAAAGTTATGTAAATCACTCTATTTGCATAACTTTATGCAAATTGTGTAAATCACGGTATTTTGCAGGTTTTGTGCAAATCAGCACTTGAAAAGCACATGGATCTAGTGCCATTTGTGTAAAATTGGTCAATTTGTGCGAATCGCGCTAGATCCATGTGCTGATTTGTGCAAAACCTGCAAAATACCATGATTTACGCAATTTGCGTAAAGTTGCGCAAATTGCACAAATAGTGCAATTTGTGCAAATTTGCATAGTGTTTTAAAAATATGCAGGCTGTGGCCCGTCTTAGATATAGAAGTCTGCGAGCTGGCTTGAGTCGGCACCAGCACAGGACTGGTGAACCAGAATCCAGGGTCTGTGTGTGTGCAAATCCTGAAAATCCATCGGAGTTTCACCCCCTATCAGATTCCTCACACACCCCTAGTTGCAGAAGCCTTCAAACCAGAAATTGACTGCATGGCTCCCCCTACAGGTCCTTGGCAGATTTCCTTTTTGTCTAACATGTTGGCTAGTCCTGGTAAAGTTACCAGTGCAGATACAAAGCCAGGAACTTATTTTACATTCCCAGAAGCAAAGTGAATTGTCCAGTGCAATACAACACCAAGTCAACAGCAGCCACCTGAATAAACAGTGTTCTTATCACCCTCTAGAGTTCTATTTTCAAAGAGTCTATTCATAGCTTTCAGTTAAAGAAGAAGAAGCAGCTGTGTGTGTCATTTTAACATCAACAACACTTGCATCTAAAATTGTACCTGAAAATCCCATTACATAGGTGAAGTGGAAATCTTTCTTCCCCAAAGCACTCTTGATTTGGGTTGGGTGTGAAATAAATACAACAAATTGAGTTTTCTTTGTCCTCTTACAACTATTTATACACAGTATAACTTCTTGCACTTCCACAATGATACACTAAAGAAGGAAAATACATTTAGGTTAGTTTGAGAAGAAAGTTATGTAAGCAAGAATACCAACTGTCCAAAAACAAATTTCAGTTGGAAACCAGACTTAACTAAGTTGTACAGCTCAGGAATAGCTAACCTTGAACAATTGTGGCAAGAAAGAGCACAATCCTATGCATATTTAGACAGAAAAGAGTCCTACAACTCCCAGCGTTCTGGGAGTTGTAGGACTTTTTTCTGTCCAAACATGCATAAGATTGCACCCAAAAGGTAAATTCAAGGTTTCCCACAACCACATACAATTATATTGGATTCTCTCCTCTTCCATAACTCAATGTGGGATGTTAAGTGGCTTGGAGAAATGCCCTCCCAACCCAAATAGCCAAAGTTCCCTTGAGAAGACGGAGAATGCAACCACACTTGGAATACTGTGTACACTTCTGGTTGCCACACCTCAAAAAGGATATTGTAGAGTTGGAAAAGTGCAGACAAGAGCAACCAAAATGATCAAAGAGATGAAGCAGCTCCCCTATGAAGAAAGTTACAACATCGGGGACTGTTTAGCTTAGAGAAAAGGTGAGTGTGGGGAGACATGATAGAGGCGTACAGAATTATGCAAGATACAGAGAAAGTGGATAGGGAGACATTTTTCTCCCTCATAATATTAGAACCTGGGGTCATCCCATAAAACTGATTGGTGAGAGATGCAGGACAGATAAAAGGAAGTACTTCTTCACACAGCGCGTAGTTAAACTATGGAATTCACTTCCACAAGATGTAGTGATGGCCTCCAATTTGGATGGCTTAAAAGGGGATTGGAGTCATTGGACAAATTCATGGGGGATAAGGCTATCAATGGCTACTAGTCCTGAATGCTATATGCTACCTCCAGTATGCCTATGTACACCAGTTGCTGGGGAACATGGGTGGGACAGTGCTGTTGCGTTCATGTCCTACTTGTGGGTTTCCTGTGAGCAGCTGGTTGGCCTCTGTGTGAACAGAATGCTGGACTAGATGGACCCTTGATCTGATCCAGCATGGCTCTTCTTATGTTCTTGTGTATTAGATGTATCAAAAATGCAGAGGGGATAGGAGCCACTCATATCTTATGCTTCCTGCACCTCATGCTTCCTGGGCTGCCACTTTAAATGCTCGTCCCGCGCTCACGCGCCCTCCTCCTCCTCCAGCCTTGCCTGCCTGCCTGCCTTCGAAGGAGTGGCTGGGCTGCCTCTTTTAATGCTCAGTCCCCGCGCCCTCCTCCTCCTCCTCCTCCTCCTCCTCCTCCTCCTCCTCCTCCAGCGTTGCCTGCTCACTCGCTCTCCCTGCGCGTCCCAAACTGGAAGCTCTTTGGCAGACACGCCTCTCTACTCTACATCTCCAAAGCAATCAGCAGGACAGCAGGTAGGATTCATCTCATGATCAATTGTTGGAACTTATGAAATTATTTATGTATTTATCTATCATTGATTTATCTATCAATTTACTAGTATATAGGAAATTTATCTATGGGCTTTATGAACATTATTTATACATTTATTTATACATGAATTATAAACCACTCATCATTTTTAGCATAAATAAGAACTATAAACTTTCTACAGCCTGAAAAATTGGACAAATGTAAAGGAAAGGGTCTACATGGGGTTTTTTTTATTATCAATCAAATCATTTTTATCATCAGGATTATCCTCTCCTTTATCATTATTTTTATCATTATGAATATTATATTTATTGTTTATTATATTCATTATTTATTTTATCATATATTTATTTTCTTTATGGAATCATGAATTGATACATTATGTCCTTCATCAGCTACCACCTGATCAATTGAAACTCATATTCTTAAAATTAAAATGAAAGCTGAGCTTTAAATTAATTTTAATTTCATTACTAACTATATAAATATATCTTTAGCATCTGTTCCATCGATTGATTGCAGTAATTCATGTATTTATTCACTATTCCTAATATCCTGAATTTGATACATTAATCAAATAATTTAATCAATTTATTTATTTATCAATCCCAGCCTCATACACATTAATTGTGCAAAAGCATGCCCAATGCAAACTTTTACCTAATGCAGTGTTTGCAGTCCAAGACATAAAGGTTGTTTAAAATATATTAAGCACGTTTAGTTTTCTTGTTTATCTTGCTCATCCTAGTACAGGTTGATTTTTACTTTTACTAATCCGACACCTGTAGAAGCAGGGAAAGGACCCAGCGTAAAGCTTGCCCCATACAATTTCAGTCTGGCATATAATCATATTACAAGTTGAGAATCCCTTATCCAGAAATACATACGCCTAATTATTTAAAAAGTTTGTATAAATTACCTTCAGGCTATGTGTACAATGTAGTACTATAAAAAAAAATTGAGTTGATTTTTTTTCAATAAAAAACTGTTTGTATCATTGAAAGCTCTGTTATTGTGTTTTTCTTTTAAGACAAAAGATGTTAATTAGTTCGGACAACTGTATGAGTTGTTTTTTACCAAACTAAAACCTCAGTATTCAGGTTTCATTGCAGTGTTGGCACTTTGAAATAAATAAGTTGGTTTTGTGCTGCAGTTTGGGCACTCGGGCTCAAAAAGGTTCGCTATCACTGTCCTAGAGCAACCAGAAACTAGTCAAAACAAGCATTTCTGGAATGGAACAAGTAGGTGGAGCTCTCAGAAAGGAGCTCTGCTGACCTGTCCCATTCGGAGACTCTAGTTTTGGCTAGTTTCCAGGGTTGCTCCAGGAAGTACTAGCTTCCTGGAGGAACCATGGTGCCTTGCATAATCCTCATCCTCCTCTCCATTTTATTCTCACAACAACCCTGTGAGGTAGGCTAACCTGAGAGTCAGTAACTGGCCCAAAGTCACCCAGTGAGCTTCATGGCCAAGTGGGGACTAGAACCCAGGTCTCCCAAGTCCCAGTCCAACACTCAAACTACTACGCCATGCTGGCTCTCCAGTATGCCTGTGTACACCAGTTGCTGGGGAACATGGGCGGGAGGGTGCTGTTGCACTCATGTCCTGCTTGTGGGTTTCCCGTGGGCAGCTGGTTGGCCACTGTGTGAACAGAATGCTGGACTAGATGGACCCTTGGCCTGATCCAGCATGGCTCTCCTTATGTTCTTACTTGGAAGTAAGTCTCACAGAGTTGAGTGGGGCTTACTCCCAGGTAAGTGGGTTTAGGAATGCACCTGTAAAATAATGTAACCCTTTTCAAAACACTTTACTACAGGTGGAGCACATGATTTTTGGGTAGAAGATCCTAAGTCCAGTTGCTGGCATAGGGTCTCATGTAGGGCTGGGAAAGACCTTCATTTCTGTAAACCAGTGTTCTCCAACCTTGGGTCCCCAGATGTTTTTAGCCTACAACTCCCAGCATGCCCCAGCCAGCATAGCTGGCTGGGGCATGCTGGGAGTTGTAGGCCAAAAACATCTGGGGACCCAAGGTTGGAGAACACTGCTGTAAACCACAGAAAGCTGCTATCAGTCAGGACAATACTTCCTAAGTACATTGGTATGACTCATATAAAGGCATGGAGGAGCTCTGGCCGATGGGCAGGAGACGGCCTCTAGGACTTCCTCATCCAGCCTGCCAGCCCCTCCCGAGGCCCCACCACCTTTTCCTGTAATCCAATGCTCTCGGGTTCCACACCCCTGCCTTATACCTTAATGTGACACATACATTGCATTCAGGTATACATGGGCATATTTTTTTTATTATTTCTTTTTATTGACAATTTGAGGTGTTTGCTTACAATATTACCAAAACATCAACTGTAAAATTCGAAAGACGTCTCTGTGACTTACAACCGAGAAGCAAGAAAATGACTCCCAAACTGGAGAAGAATAAAAACAGAAAATGAAAAGAAAAGAAAGAACAGGGAAACCATTAATTTAATTTATTATTTTTTTATTATCCAGTGCATTATGCTTTCTCACAGGTACGTAAATATGGGAGTCACTTTAACTGCCTTCTTATTTAAATATATATATATATATATATATATATATACACATGCATTTTTGGCATCTTTTGAAATATTTATGTGTGTGTTTAATGCACACGACGCCCCAGGAAAAGGCTTGGGTAAGAGCTGTCTCGTGAAGAAATAAAACATCCTCTGCAGACACGCAAAATGTCAGCTTCCCTTTTTGCTGGCTCCTGACTTCCCCATATCCCTATTCTGTTGATTCATAGAGATACAGCAGTACAGAAAACAACACATCAGATGTCAAAACTGCAGACCCATGTGGTATGCTGTGATCACACGCTGTTCGGAAACACCCCCGAGCTGAGCAGCATAAATGGAGGTGAACTGTTTGCTAGAAACTAAATTTGCAGGCTCTTGTTCTGATTCATTTTAGAATCCCATGAGGAATACGAATACATCTCTGTACTTTCTTCCCACCTACCAACCCAGCCTCCATTCTTTAGTTATTTAACTTCGCATTCTCCAACTTTTTTTTTTTTTTTTTGCAAGGACTGCTGTACCTTTAAAAGTGGTGTCTTGTTTTATTGGCCTTAGTCCTGACCTGCACTTTCAAAAAATAGCATGGCATGCAGAAAGCTAGTCAGCAAAGGTTTTCCTGGTATGTAGATAGTGTTGGGAAAGAGCTTACCTCTGTTTCATGTCTTGCCAGGCAGAGCCGATATGGCAACCCTGGAGTTGCAGGACAAGCAAAATTTAGCAGTTGAACTTTTTTTTCTGCCATAGGTATGAATTTTGCTGACAGGATTTGCTTGCATAGGATTGCACTGTCAGTCTTTGTTCACATCTATGTGTAAGCTTGGGGGTGCTGCTTGATTCAACATTCTCACTGGAGACCCAAGTGGCCAGAGCACCTTTTGCCAGCTTGGGTTGGTTCATCAGATGCAGCCTTCCCTGGACAGGGATAGTCTGACCACAGTGGTCCTTGCTCTGGTAACCACCAGGTTGGGTTCCTGTAACTCCTTATATGTAGGGGCTGCCACTGAAAAATGCTTCAGAAGCTTCAAGTGGTACAGGAATTCAGCTGCTAGAATTCTGGCTGGTTACATGGAGCCATGTTACATCCGTTGTGAAGGAACTGCATGGACTGCCTATTGGCTACTACGGATAATTCAAGGTGCTGGTGCTCAGTGACCTTTAATGCGCTCAATGGCTTGGGGTCCAAATATCTGAAGGAGCAGCTCCTTCCATACTAACTGGCCCATGCATAAAATAGTCAGAGGACACCCTCTGTACATCAATAAAATATACAGGCCTGTGGCTTATGCTGGCTCAGCTTGTCTGAGAGTGGAAAGCTAAGCAGGATCAAGCCTGGTTATTACTTGGATAGGAGACCCCTCCTCTAGTTTCCTGCATTGAGCAGGGGGTTGGACTCGATAGCCTTGTAGGCCCCTTCCAACTCTATGATCTATGAAACCTATGAAACCCTTCTCTGTCTTCCATCTTTAGGAGAAGCACATTTTGCATGTACAAAAGAGAGGGCCTTCTCTGTGGTGGTGTCCCAACTTTGGAATGCCCTCCCAAGGGAGGTACGCCTGGTGCCAACACTATATTTCTTTCAGTGCTAGGTTAAAACCTTTTACGGAGGAATCCTATAGCCCTCTAGAGCAGTGTTCTCTAACCTTGGGTCCCCAGATGTTTTTGGCCTACAACTCCCAGCATGCCCCAGCCAGATGTAGGCCAAAAACATCTGGGGACCCAAGGTTGGAGAACACTGCTCTAGACAGTGTTTAGAGGGCCATAGGATTTTTCAGAGTCTCAGCTGTGACATCAGAAAACAGCTCCGACTCTGTGCTTGAAACTCCCCCCCCCCCAACATTCACAGCCGGCACAGAAAGAACTGCGCCAGCTGCTTCTCTGGTGAAGGCGTGGTGTATAAATTCCTAAAATAAATGAAAGGATCGATCTATAAAATGCATACCATGATCTGCATCTGTTGTACTTCTTTGGCGGATAAACTGGAAAGCAGAGCTCTCTCTTCTGAGGTGTGTACCGGTAAATCCTCCCAGTGACCTGATTCTATATATTCTCAGGAAAGGTTCTTACATGTTGTTCTAATTCATTAGCACTTAGTGTTGACTACTATGCCCCTCTCATCAGTGGAGGCTGGTGACTCCTGTTTTCGGTGGGGCTCCTAATCCATTGCAGCTTTTATTCTGAGCTTCATAGGAGCTATCCATGGTGCTCCATGATGGTGAACCTATTTTGGGGGTGGAGTTCAGCACCGTGAATGGCTGCTATCAAGCTCAGAAGAAAACCTGCAATGGATTAGGAGCTCCACCAAAATAAGAGTCATCAGCCTCCCCTGCCTCTCATCCAATATACAGTTGCATGGGTTATTTCCCAACCATGAGGAGGAGGAGGAGGAGGAGGAGGAGGAGGAGGAGGCAGCAGAAGCAGAAGCAGAAGCAGAAGCAGAAGCAGAAGAAGAAGAAGAAGAAGAAGAAGAAGAACCTGGTCACACTAATAAGGTATACTTCAGGTAAGGACGCAAGGGCTAGAGGCCATCTAACTATACCTACCTGGTATGACATGGTAGTGTCAATAAAATATGACCTGGATGAAGAGATTTTCCCTTCCCTCATATCTCCCTCCATATGATCCCCTTCCGCCATATTGAGCTGGCTCTACCCCATAACAGACTGGTAGTTAAATCTTTCTTCAACACTGGCCATGGAATAGCATCCTCCACCCGAAGACAGCAGCAGGCTAGCTTTGGGTGCACAGGGCAGGCCATATGTCCCACAGCTCTCTCCTCCCACACCTTGCTGCCACCTCCCAGCATTTGCCACCTGAGGCAAGTGCCTCACTCTGCCTAATGGTAGGGTTGGCCCTGAATTGGGAGGTGGTCACGCAGTTAAGCTAACTGGCAGTAGGTTTAGAAAAGAAAAAAGGACCCCATCATGCACTGCATATTTTGCTATGGAATTCATTGCCACAAAACGTGGTGGTGTTCACTAGCTAAGGTGGTTTTAAAGAATAAGGCAGTTTTAGGGAGAATCAGTCTAGTACCAACTGCTCTTTGCCATGATAGGCAAATTGAAACTCCATGTTCTAGGGCAATCAATATACTCCTGTTGACCAGATGCTGGGGACCACAGGATGGCTTTCCCGCACATGTGAACTTCCCAGAGGCATCTGGCTCTTACCACTATTGAAGACAGAATGCTAGAGTATGACCCTGCTTCTTTAAGTGCCTTAAAGAAGTCATGGTGGCTTGTTTAAGCCGTGGCGCATGCTGGGCGCCGTTTGCCTAATCACCTGCCCAGGCGCAGCTTGTCATGTCATCCAAACCCCGGGTGGCTTGTTGGAGGGGGAAACAACCCTCAAATAACCCATGGGCTGTTGGGTTATTTGAGGGTTGCTTCCCCCTCCAACAGGCCATGCCGCCCAGATTCAGATGACATGACAAGCTGTACCCAAGCAGGTGATTAGGCAAATGACACCCGGCACACACTGTGGCTTAAACAAGCCACCGTGGGTTTTTTAAGCCATGGTGATCATGCAAACCAGCCCAGTGTATGGACCTCTTATCTAATTCAGTAAGACAATTCATACATTCTCAATGGTAGAGATGAGACAGATTGATTGCAATGGGAAAGATTTACGCACACAGTTAAGTCTTCCCTTGAAAAATGAATGACAATTACAGTGCAAACCTTATGCACCAAAGTAAATCCTATTGTATACAGTGGGACTCTCGCTCCCATGAAAGTGTGCATAAAAGACTTAACATAACAAGATAGTGGGTTATTCGAAACTCAAGAAGGTAAACAGTTTGCCATGTGATCAGCAGGTGGCAGTGCAGGGCTAAGATTTATTCTGCCGCTTCTGAGCAAGAACTCCAAAAAGCCTGTTTTTTTTTCAGGGGCCCTTGATAGTAGCTGTTAATCGTTTTAAGAGGAAGCATAACAATCGTTAGCAATAATGTGATTTGCACCGTGATATTAGTTAGACATTTAGCCTATCTTCTACAATCCATTTCCATTAAATTCTGTTTAAGCCAGTTTTGTCCATATGGATCAAGGAATATCCCGATTGCTGCAGTTGAAGATCAAGAGGGCTGCTTACAGTGGCTGGCGCATTGCTCACTACCCACGAGTGGTTAGATGCTGTTTTTTCTAACTGCACTGAGTGCAAAGCCTTACACTTTTCTGCCCCATTGCCCATAATGGAAACTAATCTAATTGAGATAGGATGCTAGAGTACATGGACCATGGATCCAATTCATACATTCTCTATGGTCTATGGCACAGGAGAGGAACCTGTGACCCTCCTGATGCTGTTGGACTCCAACTCCCATCAGCTCAGGCAGCATGGCTAATGGTCTGGGGTAATGCTGAAATGCTAAGTAGATGTGTTAATCAACAGTATGTACAAGGAACATGTACAGCCACAGAAGTCCTGAGTTCATATTTTACTCCATGTTCCTTGTCATGTGCCCTGAATAACTTCTAAATCAAGCAGGACATTTCAGACAAATTGATGGCATTTTGTTTTTGTTTTTGTTTTTTTCAAATAGGCAGCAATATTTAAAATATTGGGCAGCGTGATTCAATGTGGCTGCCTGTGTGACCCTCTGAACTTGGAGGATTACGGGCATCCTATCGAGGATGGGAGGGGTGCTGATCTTGGCCGTCGAAGTCTTTTGCTCCTGCTCATGAGGAGGACAGGCTGAGGCGCCACCAGGATACGACGTATCCCAGCGGAGCCTCACTCCTCCCCTCCTCGCTCCACGGAACAACCACCCAACACTGGCTCCGAGGTTGGTTTTCTGGCCTCAGATCCACAGTGTGGATCTGGCGTGGAAGGAACCATGCTGGCTGCAAGGGTGGAGGGAGGGCGCTCTGAATTTGCAGTCCCAGCTCTGACCTTGGAGCGCTTTTCTGAGGTTGGAGCTCGGACTCTGAATTACCCTATGGCCGTCTAGACAGTGTCTGGCAGCCATAGGATCATGCCCTAAGCGTTTAATTATAGATATTTATCATACTTTTGACTAAATTTATAAAACCGCAGTCCAAATTCAGTGGGAGACTTAAGCATGTGCCCAAGTCTCACCCATTTAAATCGATGGAACTTTAAAATGTTTAATTTTGTGCCCATTCTTTAAACGTCACTTCCACCTTCTTGAAAGATTTCATCAACGTTGCCTCCTGGAAAATCCTGCGAATTACTTGGGAGGATAGGCGAACAAATGTCAGTGTACTGGAAAGAAGCAAAGACTACTAGCATTGAAAAAATGATCCTTCAACGCCAACTTCAGTGGACCGGTCATGTTGTTCGAATGCCTGACTGCCGTCTCCCAAAGCAGTTACTTTATTCCCAACTCAAGGATGGAAAGCGGAATATCGGTGGTCAATATAAGAGGTTTAAAGATGTTCATAAGGCTAATCTAAAAAAATGCAATATAAACATCGAAAACTGGGAAGCTCTGGCCCATGAATGATCTAAATGGAGGTTGGCCTTTCACAAAGGTTCCATGGACTTTGAAGAAGCTCGAGTGCAAGGTGCAAGGGAGAAACGTGCTAAGCGAAAGGCACGTCAAACGAATCCTTTACAGGACCATCTTCCATCTGGTAACCTGTGTCCTCACTGTGGGAAGCTGTGTGGATCTAGAATTGGCCTCCACAGTCACTTACGGACCCATCGCTAGAGCCTACACAATCTTCTTTAGAATTTCCTCCTTTTATCCTGGAAGACAATCTTACTCGGTCACGAGTGATCGCCTGATGATGATTTCACACAGTATCATCTCACTGATACTCACCGCCTACCTTACTGATTTATTTATATCGAATTTATATTGTCTGTGTGTGATCAACAGAAAGCTACCTGGATGTCTGTCTTTGGGTGGCGTCATTTGGACACATCTGTTTCAATGCCCAGAGGATCCAGAGGGAAGGATGCATAAATATCAACCTGGTGATATTATTTGAGAAAGGAGCATTTCATATTGACACCACCCATGGCTGGAGATGCCGTAGGCTGAAGCAAGTGATCATCATCATTTTATACAGAGTACTTGGTACGCCAATGTTAACCCACGGCTTAATTTAGCAACAAGATTATTCAAGGAGAAATAATGTGCTAAAAAAACCTACCTTTATATGACCAGGAATCTTTGCCAATAATAAACTTGGCCAAGGAGCATGAAAGATAAAGGCCCATTTGTTTTTCCTTGCAAACCTAATTGAATTTCCCACAAAATTCATTTGTAGCAGATGTGAACACAGCCATGTATGGAGACATTTGAGATGCTGTTAACGAGTTACCCTAATATCCCATCTCCACCCTAAAATAATAATACCAATCACAGGGACAGTAAAATAATACCTATATTAGGACGTAGAGTGCGAGTTCCCAAGTTATTTCAGAAAACTTCTCCAACCTGGCTGTTTACAAAACTAAACACATTGGGAGGGGGATATTTCCGGATGAGGACATGACATTCCCCATCTGCAGTTCATTTCAGTATTAATAGTAATGGAAGAATCCTTTTAAAAATCTATCAGAGCTTCTGCTTCTAAGCACAGGGGACTCAAACTTTCCATAGTGATGGGGTGGGCAACTTGTGGCCCTCCAGATGTTGCTGGACTGCAAGTCCCATCAGCCCTAACCAGCATAGCCAATGGTGAAGGATGATGGGAGTTGCAGTCCAAACATATCTAGAGGGCCACAAGTTGACCACTCCTCTGATAGTGGCCAGATGTTCTGTCCTCTGGGGCAGCTAGCTCTAGTGAACAGAACAGAACAGTGATTACTAAATGATGGACATGTCACATTCTCAAGTTACGTCCAAGGTGGTAACTCAACAAACTGTGGAAGGCATGGAAGAAAGGAAGACCTGCTTGAGACCACCAATTACCCTTCTACCATTGATAAATGCTGTCCAACTTGAAGCCACTGTAGATGATGTGCCATTATTTTATTTATTTATTTATTTATTTATTTAATACATTTTTATACCGCTCAATAGCCGAAGCTCTCTGGGCGGTTTACAACAGTTAAAACCATAAATACAATATAAAATAAATATAAAACTAAAAACCACAGATTAAAAACAAACAGCAGAGCTAGCAGCAGAGTTAAAGACAGCTACAAGATTAAAATAATTAAGATGATTAAAATGATTAAAATGCCTGGGAGAATAGAAAGGTCTTCACCTGGCGCCAGAAAGAGTACAAAGTAGGCGCCAGGCGAGCCTCTTTGGGGAGCTCATTCCACAACCGGGGTTAGTCGGGCATGCATAGAAGGTCTTTTTCTTGTGTTGCCCCCAAATTATGAATGTGCTCCCTCAAGAATTGCATCCCCTTCCCCCGCCACTCTCTTGGTCTTTAGAAAGGGTGTGAAGACACATCTTTTCAATTTAGCCTCTTAAAAAGTGTAGTGTTGAAATGTGTACTGTTTTTAATGTTTTTATTTTTTTTTAAAGGTTTTCTTGCTTTGAATTGTTGCTCATCACCTGGATAGCTTTTTATTTATTTATTCAACATGTATATACCACTCCATAGCAAAACAGGTTCAGGAGCAATGAACAATAAAAGATATAAAGAATAAAAACACCATATTAAAACATATAACAAATAAAATGACATAGTAAATGTTTGTGTTTAAGAGTACAATAAAAACAATAAAAACTGTGGCTGGTCAATCAAGGAAGGCTTCTTGAAATAAAGATGTCTTCAGCAGGCGTCAAAAACAAAACAATGTTGGTGCCTGGCTGCCTGACCTCCAGAGGCAGGGAGTTCCACAGAAAGGGGGCCACCACACTGAAGGCTCTTCTCTGAGTGGACTCCAGTGGGGCCATGCAGAACCACCAGGAGCATCCCATCTGATGACCTTAGTGACCCAGCAGGTTGATAAGGGAGAAGGCACTTTCTCTTTAGCACATAAGGCTGTGTATAAATGTTTCAAAGATTTCATAGATTATAGAGTTGGAAGGAGCCTACAAGTTAATAATAAACAAACAAACAAACAAACAACTTACAGGCAGATGTTGGGTCAGGCTGAAGAAAACAGTCCAAAGTAGTGTAGAAGCAGGGAAGGTGGGCATGAAGCAGGGGTGTAAAGAGAAGCTGTCAGGAAATAGGGTTTTTGTTAACTAGGCAAAAAAAAAGCCAGTTGCCACACTGCAGGTATTCATACTTAGCTTAGCCAACCCAGCAAGGCTTCTCTGTACAGTCAGCACGGAAGATGTCAGTTCCCTCATGTCTTCCTTGATATCTCTCACTATGCTAAGGGCCAAAGTAGACATGACATGGGAGACGCGTGACTTGGGACCTCTGCTGCAATTTTTAAAGGGTTAATAGCAGCAATGGGCAATTGTGATTGTGCCGTTGGGGCAGTGTGTGTGTGTGTGTGTGTGTGTTGTGAGTGATTCATGCCATTTTCCCAATTAACCCCCCACCTCCAAAGCTTCCATTGGCGGGTACTTGTATGCTTCGCCCCACTGCACAGATAGCTGCACTGGGGCAGAGCAGGGGCAATTTTAATTCCCTAAGGGGAATTCAGTAGCTTGGAGGCCTGCCTGATTCTTTAATAGTAGTGCACGCGCTGGTAACTTCGAGGCTCGACTTCTGCAATGCGCTGTACATAGGGCTACCTTTGTACCTAGTCCGGAAACTCTCAACTAGTGCAAATATGGCCGCCAGACTGGTTACTGGTACACCTAGGGGTGCTCACATCACACCAGTTTTAAAAGCACTCCACTGCTGCCAATCAGTTTCCGGGCGAAGTATAAGTGTTGGTTATACCTTTAAAGCCCTACATGGGTTGGGTCCAGGCTACCTACGGGATCGCCTTCTCCCATACAATCCACCCCGCACACTCAGGTCCTCTGGGAAGAATTTACTTCAGTCAGCCAAAACTAGGCTGACGGGTACTACCCAGAGGACCTTTTCTTCTGCTGCTCCCAGATTATGGAATGGCCTGCCGGAGGAGATTCGTCAGCTCACCAGTCTTTTGGAATTTAAAAAAGCCATAAGACTGATCTCTTCCGGCAGGCCTATCGGCGGAATTTTAGGTGCCTTTAAGATGTTTTTACGATATTTTAATGATGTTTTAATGATGTTGTTTATGATGTTTTAATATGTTTTAAGATGTTTTAATAGTATGTATTAGTATTTTATATTTTTGTTGTTCCCCGCCTCAATCTAGACGGAGAGGCGGGTAAGAAATAAAATTTATTATTATTATTATTATTATTATTATTATTATTAATAGCTTGCTTAGACAGTGAGACTGTGAAGGAGTGGCAAATTACATAGTGTGGAACATGGTTAATTGTAAAGTGCTCAGCTGGTACTTTGCAGGGGGTGGGGGGTGCATCCTTTGGTTTGGGTAGAGTGTCTGTAGTCCATCTGGCCTTGGAGGAGGTAGAAGGTTCTTTGACTAGTTTGCTGGCATAGGGACTAGCTTTCTGTGGCTTCCTCTCCAGAGTTTCGGTCTCTGAATGTTACTGTGGTAACCAGACCTTGTGGGCAGGCTTCTAGGAACGAGTGTCGGGGGGGGGGGTATGGGGAAATGTTGCACAGGGGTCAGGCAGACTGATCACGTCAACGTCATGGAATGGAGCTGACAGGTATTCCGGATCTTTTTGTTAGTGGTTCCCCTCAGACATGTCCAATATGCCAGGGCCAAACATTGGGCAGAGCGTGGTGGTCTTCTCAGGAGGCCGATGCTGTGAGGGGGCGGCGGCAGCAGCAGCCCCTTGACCATTTCCGGTGGGAGAGGGAAGGCAGGAGATAAAGACACAGACACCAAAGCTTGGGTAGAACCAGAGCCTCTTTATTTAGCATGGGCAATTCACAACACCCCAGGATCTGCAAGTGTCAAGTGCAGGAATATAACAATATTTTCTGCAGGCGAGCCACTCCACCCAGGCAAGGAGGCGAGCTGAAGTCCCGCTCCCCTTGCCTAGGCTACACGTAAGTGTAAGGGGGGGGGCCCTCCCTGTGTCACCCCTGCCTAGTGCTGCACAACTCTGAGTAGGCGAGACAGGATGGTCCCAAAGGCAAACCGTATCCCGGGTCATCGGCCACACAGCCCCCGAGCATCAGGCCTGGACTTGCCTATCGCCAGAAAGGTGCCTGTGTGAGTGCCCACGAAAACCTATTTCCCTGACAGTTCCCACACATCCCTGCTGCCACACTCCAATCCACCTAGTTAAAATGGCCCCACTTCTAAAAACCAAATCACGCCCACTGCAGAGTAGGCGGGAAAAAAAACCCTGTACACAATGCCAATCTGTGACCAGGTAAAAATGGCTACTCGGCCCTCCTAGAGGGAGCGACTAGCTAATCCCGCACGCACTAGATATGGGTGAGAGGGGAGCCGGGATGAAAAGAGGTCAGGTGCTGGGCCGGAGCTGGCTTTTAAGCTTTTGGCTCTGCCCCATCACACTACAGGCATGCTAAGCACCCACTGCAGTGTGCTCAGCTTTCCACCTCCCACCCGCAAATGCCATTTCCCCGTCCACGCCATTCCGGCAGGGCAAGCGGGGCGAGAACGGGCTTTTCTCCATTGGCAAACAGAGCTGTATGTCCCAGGCAGCTGTCCTGACCGCTCCAGCTTAGGCTGCAATCCTAAACAGGCTTGCCTGCAAGTCTCACTCAGCTCAACGGGACTTCCTTCCTTGCAAGTAGATATGCACAGGCTCACACTGTGTTGTGGCTTTAAATTTCTCCTGTGAACACAATATCCTGGGATATCATTTGGCCAGTTATTTTTCTTAGTTACTTCACTTTTGTCTGTGTGTGAAGGGGTTTTTTTTTGGGGGGGGGGTGAGGTTGGCCTGGCAAATAGTTATGGGATGCCACCAGGAAATATAAGGACGAAGCTACGCCAGAGTACACAATTAAAATGTCTACGATGCTCTTCAGTTTAAACACTACTGAAAGCCTCTGTTATCTCAGATGGTTTGGGAAGCTCATTGCAATTAGACGTTCCATTGCCAAATTAGGGCCCAGCGTAGCCAGGAATTTTTCAAAATGCCCAGTTGCGTGGGTAAACTTGTGTGCCAGAACGCTTTTCCAAGATAAAGTATACAGTCAGCCAGAGCAAAACAGGAACAGTTCAATTGCAATTTAACTTGCCAGCAGAGGCAAGTTACTTTAAGACTGACGCTCAAAACAGATACATTTTTAAAAATCATAAAATACATTTCCCCCCTGCAACTGATTTCCATTTCTCTTTACAATTAATGTCTACATAAATGATAATAATTTGCAAAATAAATATAGTGAATAATACTAACACTGCTAAAAGGCCAATGAATGGAGCACAGCTGCTGCTCCAAAGCCTGCTTGTCCAGTGGATCTCCGTTTATCCAATGGAATCACCCCAGAGTACCCTCAGAAGGAAGCAAGGAGTCCATTAAGCTGCTCAATACTCCAGCTGTGCAGTGAGGGATTCGTTTCAAATGACTAGCTGAAGCCGTCCAGAAATCAAATTAGTGGTTGGCCAGCCTCATATCTACTAGTTCTGCAGCTGGAGCAACTCAAGGGCCACAGTTTTTGAGTTCCGATTTGTCTACTGTGTGGTCTCACTTTTATGATATGGCGAGGAAACACGTATCTTCAAAAGTGCAGGGAACCAATGCCTTGGAGTGTCACGTCACCATGCAATCCTATACATGTCTACTCAGGAGTAAACCCTGCTGCGTTCCAGTAGGACTTACTCTCAGGTAAGTGTGTATTTCATACGCTTGCGCTTCCAGGCATGCATTTTCAGTCATATGTCTTCCCCTGCCTGCCCACCCAGACTTTATGATAGCCACAGCAGAGACACGCAGGACCGGTGCAAGGCAGTTTGGTGCCCTAGGCAAGATCAGATATTTAGCGCCCCCCCTTCCCACTTGAGAGCGCTGTATTTTTTTTCCAAGGTGTTTCTAGGTGCCCCCTTTAGCCCTGCGCCCTAGGCAGCTGCCTAGTTGGCCTAATGGTAGCACCGGCCCTGGAGACACGTGAAGAACATAAGAAGAGCCATGCTGGATCAGACCAAGGGTACATCTAGTCCAGTCCAGTGCAGCATTCTGGAAGGATGAGCTGGAATTTCTCCTTCCCATCATGTGCCACGGAAGACAGTCAGAACCGATTGCATATAGATCCAGAAGTTCCAGCTAAGAAACCTGCAAGATGGCAGATAATCAAACCCTGTTACAGTGGAATCTATACTTCCACCATGATCAAAATACTCTAGTACAGGAGGATTGTCACCCGCCCCAACCAGTGACATTACATTAATGTGGCAGGCAGAAATTCAACAGAACTCACTTCCCCCAATCACTGTATTGTGTATTTTCATATTTATTATGAATTGCTATGAGACCTTTTGTTGAGTGGAGATCGTGGTATAAATTAAATGCATTTTTTTAAAAAAAATTATTATATGTATATCCCTTTTTTGTTGCAAGGAATCCAAGGCAGCTTACATGGTCTTCCTCCTCTCCATTTTATCCTCACAACAACCTTGTGAGGTAGGTTAGGCTGAGAGTCAGTGACTGGCTCAAAGTCACCCAGTGAGCTTCATGGCTGAGTGGGGACTAGAACCCGGATCTCCTGAATCCCAGTCCAACACCCTGAACACTATGCCACACTGGCTTTCATATGTCTATAAATAGAAGTCTTCATGCTGGGAAAAGCTACACTTGTTCAATTTAAAGGTGTTACATCTTAGAAGCACAGAGCCTCTGCCAGGATGAAAGGGGACAACCGTATTAGATGGAAGGAGCTCTATGAAGAATAAAGACTTACGGTAGCTAGAGCCAGAGCGTAGGACTGGGCCACTGCACAGCACTGAGATGCGAATAATTGCACTAGAGCCGCAACCATTTTAAAGATACAAATCTATATTCATGCAAAAACAAGGAAGAGTCTTGTGGCAACTTTAAGACTAACACATTTATTATGGCACAAGCTTCCATAGTCTAGAGTCCACTTCATCAGATGCATGAAGTGTTATCCCAAGTTTTGCCTATTCCTACTTGCTGAGATGAAAATGATCGTAGAACTTATTTTATGTTTTAGAGATACTTTTTTTTATTGGATATGCTCTGTTGTACTGCATTTTAATGACATTTATCCTAGACTGCTGTAGAATACTAATGATACTTCATACAAACCAAGAAGGGCAAGGAATAGGGACATATTAATAATCTTTAATAAAGCTTGTTCACATAGTAGGTGGCCATCCACTTGATCTCAGAGAGCAACTAGTAATTCTTCATTTAGACTACCTACACCTTGTTGTGTGTTTTTAATTTGATGATAGTGTCACTGAAGATATAATTCTATTTTATTTTTAAGTGTACCTGTTTGCCTTTCCATGAAGTCTAGGAAGAAATCAATACTTATTTCATTATTAACTTATCACACCTACCCCTACGTGAGGGATGGGGAATCATTTTTTACCTAATGGCCAAAATGGCCCTAAGCCAGGACATCATAAGAACATAAGAAGAGCCATGTTGGATCAGACCAAGGGTCCATCTCTAGTCTAGCATTCTGTACTCACAGTGGCCAACCAGCTGCCCACGGGATCCCACAAGCAGGACACGAGTGCAAACAGCACCTCCTGCCCATGTTCCCCAGCAACTGATACTGGAGGTAGCATATAGCCAATCAGGACTAGCAGTCATTGATAGCCTTCTCCTCCATGAATTTGTCCAATCCCCTTTTAAAGCCCTCCAAATTGGTGGCCACCATCACTACAACTTGTGGAAGTGAATTCCACAGTTTAACTATGTGCTGTGTGAAGAAGTACATCTAGGGCTGCATGCCAGCAGTAGGCGGAGCCACTGCCTAAAGTGGGTGGAGCCATTACTGGCATGCACTCTACATACACATTCTCTCACACACACCATTCTTACACACACACTTCCCAGAACTCCTCCTCTTCAGGGGCATTTTCATCCCCACCATGACACAATGGGTGGGGAAGTTAAAGATACAGACCTCTCTGCTCCTCAGCTAATCCAGAGGCCTCTCCAATCTCTGAGCAGACACCTAGGGCCTACACCTCAGGACATGTTACAACCTGAAAACAACGTATGTCTTTCTACACTTGTAAGTTATATTACAAAGAAGTGTATATAAAACAAACAACATACAAAGAGCTTTCAGCTAGCCAAGACTGGCCTCAGATCAACTCAGTAATAAGCCATTCCAAGATGGGTTTCATGCCTTACGTGTACTTGCTAATCACATCTGGTAACTTTAGCTAAATTGTGATCATGCCAGAAGAAAATCTGGGGAAATGCCCCATGTCCATCCACTACCAACTCACATTTTTCCACTATAGCTGTGTGCACAAATGGCCTCTTGAATGCTCCACCCTATTTGTGGGCAGAGAAATTCTCCCACAGTTTCTTGGAAGTGGGGCTCACCATTAGCAATAGCTGTCCCATCCCAGAGTTTCTTTCTTTTTTTCTCCTAAGGGGCTTTGTTTTTTGCAGCACTTATCCATTACAGCGTATGTAATTCCCTTGCTTACCTGTGTATGGGATGTCTCACCTGCCACCCACAGTTGTTACAGTGTAGTGGGAGGTTGCTATTGGGTGCTTGAGTCTGGAGCCCACGTCTGAAGTCACAAGGCAAGGTACCTGTAAGGCTTCTAGGTAGAGAAGTGTTAGCAAACTGCTCATGTACCCAGTGTGTGTTCTGGGACTTTTCTACACGAGGTTGTTAATGCACTGCACTGTATCTACTTTTGGTTTTGTCGCAGATTGAGATTCGAGCACTACACAAAGAGTATTTCCTTTCCTGCTTTTCCACTACACAATCTCTAGGTGGCACTGTGGTATAGCAAATAGTGCAAATACACAAGTGAAAAAGCAGCTTCTTTTGCTTTCACAAATAATACCTCATTTCCCTGCTCTAAAAGAATTCGCCAAAAGTGCTCTTTAGGCACAGAAGCAAAACTGGAGAGGCAGGACTGTCATCTAAAGAACCTGTAAACAACCATGAGTAGGGAATGACAAGAGCACAATAAATGCCTCGTGCAGAAAAGCTCTTAGAGATAGGCTGTTTGTGCAAAGTGCTTCCATAGTGGGATTTCTGCAGGTCCTCTTGCCCCTTGCACCCCTCATCCAGTGGATCTCTAGTATAGGACTTCTCTTTCAGATAATCATCTATAAATAGAAATTTGGGATGGATAGATTGCCAACTGTAATTGTGAAGGCAAAGCAAAGTTTCTCTTTTCACAGAAGCTCTGGACTCTTTCCTTTATACTGCATAGTCTTGCGTGAGACTCTGTAGTGACGGAAATACAGAAACAATGTCCCTGGAATAATTCAAATGGTTGACTCGAGTAAGAGGTACAAAGGCCATCCAAGAACATCTCTTCAACATGGAAAAGTGTTTTAAATTAATACTTAAATGCTAGAACACTCACTCTGCCATAAATTTAATATCCAGTGAAGTATTGGCTGAACACTATTAAGTGACGCCAGGTCAGAATGCTTAAGATAGTGCCTGCCATTCTGCCATGCATTATTTAAAGTTTAATTTGCTACTTCTGCTACCTTTAACCTGAGCAGTGTCCTAGCTGGCTTTTCAGTACAAGTTCTCCCCTCCCTCCAAAAGCAAAAGAATTCTCAGTCTCTGGTTAGGGTAGTCATTTAAATATTACCTTCCTTTTTTTCTTTTTCTTTTTTGTAAAACAGGGGGAATCTCTCAGAGATGAACCACGAGGTGACATTGATGCTTACTATAATATTGCTGAATGAACATGAGAGCTCCAACCTTGGGCAACAGAGCCAAAAAAGGAAGATTAAACAAAGTAAAACCATACCTGTATGCACAAAAAGCCTAACAGATCCTTTACAATGCAAGCCTAATCATGTCTACTCAGAAGTAAGTCCCACTGAGTGAAATGGGGCTTATTCCCAGATAAGTTAGTATAGGACTGCAGCCTTTACTGACTTTGTAACAACCACTGGGGATATCTAGGTGTATGCTTGTTGTGAATGGAAAGAAAGCACAGAGGAAACAGAGAAAGACAGAGACAATTCTCCTTTTTTCGAGCCACAGTTCTATTACCTATATTTGCCTTATAAGCTATTATAAAGGCCTATAAACAGGAGTACTATACTATGTATTTGTTTCTCTTTTGAAGTGTATCTTTCTTCCCTATCAAACAGAGCCAAAATGTCATTCACAGACAAGTTCATCAGGGTACTTTCTTTAAGACCAAGGCTAAGCATTGTGACATAAATGGCTGCACCGCCCCAAAGAAAAGTGAGGTTGAGTGCTCAATGATGGCTGGGAAGCAAGGAAAAAACAGTTGGGCACAACCCTGGTGGGACGACGTGGAGACGGAAATGTTGTGAGAAACTCTCAGGCAGAGGACAGCAGACAGAAGACAGAAGAGGAAGGCAAGATTGAAGTTTAGACCAAGGGAGACAAGAACAATGTAAGCTGGGAACAGGGAGATGAAAGTTGGCTTGGACAATTGGCCAAGAACAAGATGAACCATCTCCTTTTCTTTGGTGTGGTGGGTGTCAAACAGGGAACAAAGTACTATGGGAATTCTAAACATAAGAACATAAGAAGAGCCATGCTGGATCAGACCAAGGTCCATCTAGTCCAGCATTCTGTTTACGCAGTGGCCAACCAGCTGCCCACAGGAAACCCACAAGCAGGACATGAGTGCGACAGCACCTCCCTGCCCATGTTGCCCAGCCTCTGATACTGGAGGAAGCATATGTTGTTCTCATTGTTTTAACCATATATTTACATGCTCTGTGACAGTTTCTAGAGGTGTCATTTGTAATGGAGGCTTTACTCAACCATGAGAAAGAATTTAGATCCATGAATTTAGTTTCAGGCCTCTTAGATCCATGGCCAAAGAAGCTATAATAACCACAATGGTCAAACCATGCTGCTGAAATACCACCTACAGTATGTCTTTATACCACAATCTCTGTATCTAATTTGTAGCTGTCGGTATATATGTCAAAACCCTTCATCATGGAAAGCGAGGCCATTTATTTTAAAATTAGCCTCACAAATGCTTTTTCTCTGTGTGTGTGTGTGCGTGTGCATGTGCACTGATGATGTGACAAGCATACTCATTTTTTATTTTCATTGTCCCATTACTCAGGAGCCGATAAAATGATATAGTGCTCCCTTTGTATGTCAACTGCACATGTAAAATATACCCTTCTGTATGAAACATTTAATTTAAACCTAAAATTTGCCCTACAGTTAGCAGGCAAGAATAAATTAGAAGAGTTGAATAATCTGTCACCAACGTGGACAGGCTATGCAGAGACTTATTGGGTTGCAAATCTCGCCTTCCAAAATTCTCTTTATAATCTTTCACATTTGGTTGCCTGATATGACAAGGAATTGAAGTTTGAAATGATGTTTTAAAAGCAAAACTGCCATTCACCGGACTGTCAAGTACTACACTGATTGCAGGCTATATGTTGTGGTGAGCAATTGACAAACTACCATTGCAGATCATTCTGATTAACATGTTTGACTTCCCGACTGTTTCCCAAGGATATGTGAGCTGACAACGTCAATTCAATTAAAAGCATTGCAAAATGGGCAGATTTCATTAAGTGGCATAGAATAGCCACCATATCCCATTCCCCATGAGACATTTTGATGGGATCACTTCTGTAACAAACAGGATTAGTGCATCAGATTCTGGCCTTTCGCTTTATACATGCATAATGCACCACACCAGGGATGAAAATAATGATCTCTAGAGTCAAAGGTAGGAGTCCTTACAGCCTGAACTATAAAGGCATTGCACAGAGATCTATGCTGGAACAAAAGCCTTTATACTTTGTCATTTGGGGGAAGGGAAAAACTCAACATCCATAGCATGTCGCTTTTCTGCAAGGAAATTGCATAGATGGAGGGAGGGTTATCTGCGTTTCTAGTCCTTATGACTGCAAGGAAAGCATGAGTATTTGGGCAAAAGGTTGTGAAATGGCATGGGCTAGGCTGAGCTGCCATGTAGTATGTGATGAGAGGACATAAAGTAGTTATATATCTACTTAACTAGGGCTCAAATTATGCCATTGCTCATCATGTCTACTCAATGGCCACATTTCACACGTCATGACAATCCATTGTGGGCAATAAGCCACGGTGGGTCGGTTGCCATGTGAACAACCCACGATGAGCCCGCCAGAGGACTGGGATCATTGTGGGTTGTTGGTCCCCTCCCCCCCTCAGTCCTCCCATGGGTACCCCAGGGGACACAGCAGGAGGAATAAGTGGTCCCCTCCTGCCATCACAAGCTGTTTCAGGCTTGCCGCAGCTTCCCCCCCCCCTTTAATCATGTTCTTGTGGGAGGGGTCACAAAAGCTGGCTGTCAAGCTGGCTTCACAATCCCTGTTTGGATAGCTATGAGCAGTCCCTTCAAAGGGCCCCAGTGACATGTTGGAGGTGCTGCCCATGGTTGCCCAGCCTTTTAAAAAAAAACTTTTTTTTTGCCCAAATCATTTTGTGCTATATATATATATATATATATATATATATAATTTTTAGCCACACTCATGCAACTGCATGGATTTGAAGCCTCAGCTGGGACAATGTTTCCAAATACAGAAGAGATTCCAAATACATTTTTCCCCACTTTGGTTTTTCTTGACAGCTGTCAGAAGGCAAGCTGTCAAGAAAAAAACAAAGGCATGAGGGATCTTTGGCTGTAAAATTGGGTGGGGGGGATTTCTACCCCCTTCACAGCAAGATCCTTATCCCTCCCCCTTTCGTTCCCATCAGGGTGCACATTTTGCACATTGTCCCATGCCTCTAGGTGCTCTGGAAAGTGCAAAAGTAGACCACTCCCTCTTTCTAGGGAAAAAGGAGTTTTGACAGCTTTGACAGCTCTCCCTTTAAAAAGGGTGTCCCTTTAAAAAGGGGGTTTGGGGTGGGAAATGGGGGTTCTGGACTGGGACATATGCCTCATTTGCTCTGCTGTTTTATACTTCTGGCTGCTTAGCCAGGGGCTGTCTGCTTATGATCATGTACACCACCTTGGGCTCTTCGGAGGAAAAGCAAGATATAAATGTAATAAATAAATGTTTGCAAATCAGCCTCTGATGAAGGAAAGAAATCTTTCCAAAACAGATCAGGCTCAAATAAAATTAGGCCTTTTGAGAATTTGTTCTCTCCTGTAAATTGCATGACAGGTGTTCTATCTATCAAGCTGAATGCTGGATCAGTCTTGCCCATTCCCTATTTCTCCCCCCTCTATGCTTCAGACAGGATGCCCACCATTTAAAAAGTTGTAAACATAAGACATATCAAGTTATCCATTAATTCTTCTCCTTATTTTTTTTAAAATGGAAACATTTTAAAAACAGTTGTAAAGCTGCTCTTGCTTTGTTTACCATCTAACCTGATGAAGAGTTCTGGATAACTCAAAAGCTGGAACACTATTTTGTATACATTGGGTTTTTTTTTTTTGCAATAGTGATCGTTGGGGGTAACACCAAATAGAGGTAGAAGGTAAAGGGTTAATTTGTTATTTGGGTTTTTAAGCCAAATAACAAATTTGGTGCAGGGAAAGAGGACATTCAGGATGCAGAGCTAATTAACATATCTGGGTACATCAGAGATCCTTGGGTTCAAACAGGGAGCATAAGGGGAAGAAAGGTTGCCTAGCAGCCAGGTGGAACCAAATAAGTTTCCTTTTTCGCCTGGGTTTTTCTTTATAAAAAGACTAGCATGTTCATTATATTCTGTGGTAGTAATGGTTTCATTCTATTAGGGCACAATCCTATGGCTGCTAGACACTGTACAGATAGCTTTAGGATAATTTGGAGTCCCAGCTCCAACCTTGGAAACTCGCTCCAAGGTCAGAGCTGGAACTCCAAATTTGGAGCACCCTTCCTCCACCCTCACAGCTGGCACAGTTCTTTCTCACTGCAGCTCCAAGGTCGCAAGACTAACCTAGAAGCCGGTGCTGGGTGGGCATTCCAGGGGGCGGGGCAGGAAGGAGTGAGGCTCTGCCGGGATACAATGTATCCCGGGGATGCCTTAGCCTGTCCTCCTTGCAAGCAGGTGCAAAAGACTTAGATGGCCAAAATCGGCCATCTGTCTTTTGCAGGGCGGGAGAAGCGCAGCCAGAGGTGACCTTCACCTCTGTGATCCTTCCATCCTTGACAGGATGCCTGTGTTCCTCTGAGTTCAGAGGTTTCCAAGCAGCCACGATGGATTGCGCTGCCTGAAGCCTGGCCTGATTTGTTCTGCTATTTTTTACTTCTGTCTGCTGACCTAGGAGCCTATCAGTTTATGACTCAGTCAAGTTTGGCAAGCCCTTCACTTTCTAGATTCAGTCTGTTTTATTCAGCCGCTCCTGCTAACAAGGGTTGGCCTAATAAAGGTATTGCACTAAACTGGATTTTAGAATATAATGAATCATGTTGAACATTCCAAAATACCAGGTGCTGGTCTCATGGATATATAACCCTTAAAACATTTGTGCGGAGAGGAGGAAGCTGTGTGAATCCCCTGTTATTTCTCTGCCTTTTTTTTATTATTATTGAAATGTAATAGCTTGATCAAATATTCGCATGGACTGGATTTTAAAACAAAGGAAGAACTTGTCTTGACACAGACCTCCCAAGGTTGTAACTTTGACAGGTGCTTAATGCTTCTAAACCATCAACATCACTTGGCAAAGACATGAATTAAATCATATCTGAACATATAATTGTGCCATGCTAAAAATGAGACTGCTCACTATGTCAGGTCCAGTCATTCAAAGGCATCTTTAATGTAGTCAACCGCATGTGGAAAAAAGCACGGGTAAGAAGCTTAGTGGGGAACTACACCTTATCAAGCACTGCTCTTATGGGGAATTAGCATGGAAAATGCCAATGCTGGAAATAATCCCATTTTAAAATAGTTTTTCAAATGGGGGAAGGAAAAAAAAAAGCTTTAAACTGAAATGATAGAACCTGCTGCTTTTTCTAAGTCAATGGCTTGTGGCAGAACTTTAAATACAACCTCAGCCACAAATGACAAAGCTTAATCATTCCAGAGAGCATTGAACAAATCTGCTTATTAGTCCTAGGTACCAGGAATGCTTAACCACAGCAATTTCAGCACTCCTCAAAGTCTTGCCTACTAAATCTATTGCATTAGCAAAGAGCCCATCAATTGAGAAGTAGTAAACGCCAAGGTTTTACAGATCTTTCCTTGAAGCCAATTTCAGGCTTTTTATCCTTGCCAAGTGCCACCTCAGCTTTCTGTGTTCCAGTTTTCATGCCACTAAGTAAACACCATGGTTTGCTAACAGAAACAGTGAACCTATCTGATAGACTGCTCAATGCACACAAAAGCAGTTTTGAACTCAAGTTATTCATGTATCTCCTGGCATTATAATCTGCAAAATTTTCAAGCTGGTTTACCTCCGTCAAAATAACAATAATAAATACAAAACAACTTGAAATGCATTGGGTTGTATCCAATGCCATCCTTCCATTCACAAAAGGCTCTTTGAACCTTCGGAGGCTTCTGAGAACAGAAGCAGGGTGTGGTGGCAATTGTCACAATTTACAAACTCCTCCTTTCTCCTGCAGGTCCCTGCACCACTTCTCATGTTGTTCTGGAGGATCCCCCAATGCTCTAGAGCAGAGTTTAGAGCAACGCAGGGGTTGCAGAAAGGAGGGGGGAATCATTTTTAAAAAATCACTCACACACACCCTGCTTCTGTTCACAGAAGCCTCCACTGGATCAAAGAGCCTTCCATGAACAGAAGGACACTGCGAGATACACAAGTAGGCTACACCAGTGGGACCTGCAACAAAACGTTGCAGTATATCCTCACCCCCTAACAGGAGTGCTCCTGTTCAAGGTTCCTGCTAATAGACCTGCCCTCCTCCCAGGGCCAGTGCAAGGCAGTTTGGTGCCCTAGGCAAGATCAGATATTTAGCGCGCCCCGCTTCCCACTTGAGCCCTCCCTCCCTCCAGCCCTATGCTCCTGGCGCCCCCTTTAGCCCGGCGCCCTAGGCAGCTGCCTAGTTGGCCTAATGGTAGCACCGGCCCTGCCTCCTCCAAGATACTATCATCCATGCGGAGATCAAGCAGGGCACTTCGTTCGCTGCCCCCCACACCCACCTTGTTTTCCTTTTCCAACTGACACTCAACATTCCATGGCTACTTAGCATGCTCAGTCCTCATTGGGCTGCTTTTGGCAGGGGTTGCCCCCCCCTTACACTTTTTAAACAGAACTTTTGTACTGCTGCACATTTCAAGGTTCCCTTGAACAAGCTGATACCTCCCTCTTGTTTCTCAGCGGCGTTGTTTTGCTTCCAATCATGTCGGCAGGCTCCACCCGCATTTCCTATTAAAGGGATTGATAAGAGAGCACGCAGCTAATTTTTAGGACAGTGCAGTCCTGTGCTGAAGCAAGCCACACTGTGACCTGCTATCACCAGTCATACTATTATGTGTGGTTTTTACACCCTTATTTAGAAGTCGCATTAAAGTCAGTGGGATTTTCCTTCAGGTTAAAAATGCATAGTCTTGTGCTTTAATAACAAACCCACTCAACCTTTTTGCCCAGCGTAAACCTTCATTCAGATCATGGCAGGCAGGTGCACATAATAATTCAAAGTGCTGGGATTACTCTCTTTTTTTTTCTTTCTTTTTTTACTGTAGGCCAGCCATGCCAAGTGAATGCCATTTGAGTTAACTTTTGGGAGCCCCGTCTAAAATGCAGCAAAGTCTGCAATTCAATGCACACTTATTTGGGCCCCATTGAGCTCAGTGGAACCTACTTCTGAGTACATAGAGCCAGTGTGGTGCAGTGGTGAGAGTGTTGGACTGGGACTTGGGAAATCCGGGTTCTAGTCCCCACTCGGCCATGAAGCTCACTGGGTGACCTTTGGGCCAGTCACTGACTCTCAGCCTAACCTACCTCACAGGGTTGTTGTGAGGATAAAATGGAGAGGAAGAGGATTATGTAAGCCACCTTGGGTTCCTTGCTGGAAAAAAGGTGGGATATAAATAATTATAATAATAAATAAAATAAAATAAATAAATATGCACAGACTTGGGGCAGTATCCAACACTACCATTCCACTTACACCATTGACATACACATACAGCTAGTATTACCCCTCTTTTGGGGGCAATGTTTAAGTGGCCACCCTATACACATACTGTTTCTACTTACCTTTACTGGCATAAATGTCACAAACCAGGCAGAGGATGTTGTGAACCTGGGCCTAATATTCAAGGAAGACATGGGGAATATGTCCACCCCCCCAACTACCTTGGATTGTGGACAAACTAAACATAAGTCTCTAATTTGCCTCTATCATTTTCAACCACGACAACTAGAAAGTTCCCTTTTAAACAAAAGACTTGCAAAATTCAAATGTTCGGTCTTTATCCCATTTTGACCTGTGCCTAGCGCATTGTTTTAATCTAATGTTACCTGTATAAAGAGTTATTTGTTTCCAATGATCTATAGCCTTAAACTGCCTTGTGTTTCAAATCGAAACCATTTTTTATTGCAACTGGTGTCCAAGTAAGCGATGATGATCGGTGCAGAAAACGCAGCTTTCCCTCTCCTACATGGAGAGCCCAGTTTTCTCAATCTGTCTTAATTCTATCATCAAATCCTGGCAGTTCAGTCAATATGCTGAAATCTTTCAGGAACTGCTTCCCAGGGATGAATAGCTGGCATCAAGTGTCTCTGAGTTGCATTGTGAAAATTATGCTAATTGACAGAAAGCAGAGAAACGTAAGGAAGCCACAAAAATGATTCCAGGTTAGCATGTGAGATTTTACAGACGGGTAGCAGTTTTAGTCAGTTGCAGTAAAATCAAGGAAGAGACTTGTGGGCTGTGGCACAGTAAAGATTTACTATCAGCTGCTCTGGAGCTGCTGTTTAATAATTCTCATTGGCGTGACACTGCACATTTAATAAGATGAGGTTGCCTTCTGCTCAGTTACAAACTGAGGGAAATTGGGAGGAAATTGCTTCTGCTGAAATACTCATCAGTAGGTTGGGATGATGATGATGATGATGATGATGATGATGATGATGATGATGATGATGATATATTTCTTACCCGCCTCTCCGTCTAGATCGAGGCGGGGAACAATAAAAAATATAAAATACATAGACTAAACAAAACACAATACATACTACATACTATAAACATCTTAAAACATCATGTAAAACATCATTAAAAACATTATTAAAAACATCATTAAAACATCTATATCTTTAAAACATCTTAAAGGCACCCTAAAATTCCGCCGGATAGGCCTGCTGGAAGAGATCAGTCTTTTATGGCTGTTTTAAATTTCCAAGAGACTTGTGAGCTGACGAATCTCCTCCGGCAGGCCATTCCATAATCTGGGAGCAGCAGAAGAAAAGGTCCTCTGGGTAATACCTGTCAGCCTAGTTTTGGCTGACTGAAGTAAATTCTTCCCAGAGGACCTGAGTGTGCGGGGTGGATTGTATGGGAGAAGGCGATCCCGTAGGTAGCCTGGACCCAAACCATGTAGGGCTTTAAAGGTAAATAACCAACACTTTATACTTCGCCAGGAAACTGATTGGCAGCCAGTGGAGTGCTTTTAAAACTGGTGTGATGTGAGCACCCCTAGGTGTACCAGTAACCAGTCTGGCTGCCATATTTTGCACTAGTTGAAGTTTCTGGACTAGGTACAAAGGTAGCCCTATGTACAGCGCATTGCAGAAGTCGAGCCTTGAAGTTACCAGTGCATGCACTACCGTCTTTAGGTCCTCCGACACTAGGAAGGGGCGCAGCTGGCGTATCAGCCGAAGCTGATAATAGGCACTCCTAGCCGTCGCATCGATCTGAGATGTCATTTGGAGCAACCGATCTAGAAGCACCCCCAAGCTGCGAACACAGTCTTTCAGGGGGAGTGTAACCCCATCCAGAACTGGTTGACATACCTCCAAACCCAGGTTGTGGCCTTTGACAGCAAGCACCTCCGTCTTGTCTGGATTCAGTTTCAGTTTATTTTCCCTCATCCAGCCCATTACTGCCTCCAGGCATTCATTCAGAGGAGACACACTGTCCTTAGCTGACGCTGTTGCCGAAGGCATAGAGTAATGTATTTGGGTGTCATCAGCATACTGATAGCACCCCGCCCCATGCCCCCGGATGATCTCTCCCAGCGGTTTCATGTAGATATTAAATAGCATTGGGGAAAGAATAGCTCCTTGTGGCACGCCACATAGCAGCTCCTTTTTGGAGGAGCAGCTATCCCCAAGCATCACCATCTGGAACCTACCCGAGAGGTAGGACCGGAACCACTGGAGCACAGTGCCCCCGATTCCCAGTCCCCTCAGGCGTTCCAGAAGGATACCATGGTCGATGGTATCGAAAGCCGCTGAGAGGTGCCAAAAGCACCAACAGGGACACACTCTCCCTGTCGGTACTCAGGCGTAGAGCATCTGCTAAGGCGACCATAGCAGTCTCAACTCCATATCCTGCTCTGAAGCCAGTTTGAAATGGGTCTAGAAAATCGGTGTCATCCAAAACTGCTTGGAGTTGGAAGATAGGATCTCTGTGGTGAGAAGGCTGGGTATGTTGTAAGGGACCCCCACCCCACCACCCATTTACTTATATGGGAGAATGGCTGCACTGGGGGGGCGGGCACAGTTGGGAGAAGGCAAAGACCATCCCCATGCCAGATAGTAGTAAACCGGGTTGTGCTGTAAGGGGGGCAGGTTTTGCCCACACACTCACTCACGCACGCGCACACACGCACGTGCACACACACACAACTGTGTTCCAGACTGCAACACATCTTTTGTCCCTGTTCCTATTTGTATACGCCTCCTGTCCTTTCATCTGCATAGCCATAGGCTGGATTTTGTTTCTTGGTCATGCAGAGTATGACAAACAGACAAGAGCCAGTGTGGCGTAGTGGTGAGAGTGTTGGACTGGGACTCAGGAGATCCGGGTTCTAGTCCCCGCTCGGCCATGACACTCACTGGGTGACTTTGGGCCAGTCACTGACTCTCAGCCTAACCTACCCCACAGGGTTGTTGTGAGGATAAAATGGAGGGGAGGAGGAGGATTATGTATGCCGCCTTGGGTTCCTTTCAGGAAAAAAAGGCGGGGTATAAATAGAATAAATAAATAAAATAAAAAATAAGAAAATAGCTGCTGCTGCTTTTTTTTTAAAGGGAGGATGAAATACAGAGTCTATCGGTGGTTTTCCATCTTGATATTTTTATAAGGATTTGACTAGTAAAAGTCTTTAAGGACGTGACTTCAAAAAGGACAGTACTTAAGGACAAAATTTCACAGAACCCTCATGAAACTATGCTTAGGGAAGACTTCTGAGATGAAGCTTGTTATATGAGGAATAGTAGGAAGGGGTCAAGCTGAAGGGTTATTCCTTGTGGGTGGATCAGATTGTCACCTCTCCTTTCTTCACTGTATTTGTTTATTTATGCATTTATATACCACAGTATAAATGGTGATTCCCAATAAGATGAATATCAAGACCTCCCATACAAAGAGGCCAAGTAGAAATTGACACTTTTTATGCAATATGGTATCCATTTATTGAATTTCCTAATACTGAGAAAAATACACGACGACAACCTCCTAAGACACACAGAACTCTTATGGTGTGACTAGGATGATGTGTGATCGCTTTATCAGATAATCTTGCTTGTACCAAATAGAGATCCAGAGTGATCAGAAAGACTGTAAAGAAATTGACTCACTTGTGGAGTACTTAAATTTGTTACTTTCAAAATAATAATAATAATAATAATAATAATAATAATAATAATAATAATAGAATATCAAGACCTCCCTCCCCAAAGACCCAAGTAATTAAATCATCAAAGCTCAGGGCTCAAAAGGCCTGTGAGAACAAAAAAGGTATTCTGGGTAAAAAGCTACCAGATGAGCCTACTGCTTTAGGGGCGGGAGGGCTTGCCCCCCCACAAGGCCCACCACAGGCTGGATGATGTCACAAGGCGTGCCCCCCCTTTTTTCTCTCTGTGTTGGAAGAATTGGTGATAACTGTGGGGGATACCCTCTGAAGGGATTCTTCCTAGGGTGGGGTCTGGAGCCTAAGCACTGCCCCTGGAGGAACTCCAAGAGGCTTCATAGTCGACTGGGGTGTCCCATGGGCCAGATCACACCCATGTAGTGGAGATTCTGCCAGGGAAGGAGACATTTGTGCCTGTGGAATTTTCTGGCTCCTATGCCAAAATAACTTGCCTGGCTTTGAGTACTATCCTGCTACATGCCCTGACTTGGGTGTCTGTGGTGGGGGTTGGCTGCTCCACGTCAGAAAACAAAATTGTGGTGAGCCAGTATGGCACAGTGGTTAGAGTGTTGGACTGGGACTTGAGAGATCCAGGTTCCAGTCCCCACTCGGCCATGAAGCTCACTGGGTGACTTTGGGCCTGTCACTGACTCTCAGCCTCACCTACCTCACAGGGTAAATAAATAAATAAAATGTCTTGGACCAACCCTGCTGAGATGGTGCAGCCAATGGCCCTCCCCCCTCCCACTTAGATATATATATTTTAATATGGTCAGTGGTATATAAATCTATTAAATAAATAAGTCAAGGTGCATAGTACCTAAGGCCAGCCAAGTTAGCTTGGCACCTGAGGCAGAATATCTATATATATAAAAGAAGGTGTCCTGACTGACTGACTGACTGACTGACTCATCAACGCCCAGCTCAAACTGTTTAATCTAGGAATGTGAAATTTTGAAGGGACATTGCTTTTATGAAGTAGACCCCCACTAAGGAAGGATTTTGGGAAATTCCGTCCCTAAGGGGGTGAAAAAAGGGGGCAAAATCACCCCACTGTCATATCTCCTATGGGCAAAACAACAGGGGAGCAGTTCTGCAAATCGGCCTCACCTCAGAATTACTGCGGGAGCCAATAGGAGCAGTTATGCAAATAGCCCATACGACTATTCGTAGTCGTACGAACTTAGAATGTTCGTATGAATTCCTGCAGGGGCCAATAGGGCTGGGTATGCAAATCTACCCTCAACCATTTAGAATGTTCTCTGAGGTGTGAAAAGGGAGGGAAACTTTTTAAATGACTGAATGACTGTTGTGTGTGGGGCTTCGTCGCATAGGCTCCACTCCATTTTGACGGATCTACCCCAAACTTGGCACGGTCACTCTTCATCACCTGTAGACTCTCAGGATTAACCTGATTTTTCTTTAAGATCAGATATTTCTGTCAGAAAAGTTTTCTGCTGCCAGCACCCAGACTAAACATTACACTTTCAGTCAGAGAATGACTGTTGTGTGTGGGGCGTCCCGAATCCTTTGTGTCCCCATGTGTCTGTGTGTACGGGCGTTTGCGTGCATCGCATAGGCTCCTACACGGTTGGACGGATCCGCCCCAAACCTGGCACGCATACTCTCCATCACCGAAGGACAAAGAGTGGCGGGTTCAAATCTCCGAAAAAGCCATCACTGTGCCTGTACGGCCCAAAATAGATGATAGCCAATGGTGTCACTTGGAATGTTCTCAGGGGCCATTCAGGAGCGGTTATGCAAATCACTCCAATGACATTTAGAATGTTCGTATGAACTGCCGCCACAGGGGCCCAATCAGGAGCGGATATGCACATCTCTCCTACATCAAAACAGAATGTTCATATATGCGCTGCAGCCAGGGTCTACACCGGGGGGGGGGCTGGGATTTCATTGTTGGATAGTCCCAGGGGGGGCAAACTGTGATTTCATTGTTGTGTAGTCCAGGGGGGGAGAGCAGGGATTTAATTGTGTAGTCCCGGGGTGGGGGAGAGCAGGGATTTCATTGTGTGGTCCCGGGGGAGCAGGGATTTCACTGTTGTGTAGTCCCGGGGGTGGGGGGGAAGCTGGGATTACATTGTGTGGTCCCGCGGGGGGGACCAGGGGTTTCATTGTGAAGTCCCGGGGGGGGGAGCAGGGATTTCACTGTGTATTCCCATGGGAACAGGGTGCTGTCCCAGGGGAAAGGGAACAGGGATTTCATTGTGTAGTCCTGGGCGGGGGGCTGGGATTTCATTGTGCAGTCCCGGGGGAGCTGAGATTCCCGGGGGAGCTGGGATTCCATCATGTTTCTTTTAAAAACAATTGTACCAAATCCTAAAATCCACGCAAGCAAAGCCGCGGGCAACAGCTAGTTCCCCATATACCCCTTGCCCTCCCTGGCAGCATATAAACAACAATAATAAATCAATTAACTAACAATGTGCTGCCTTTCCATGACTCCCAAAATCAGTTGCCTGAGGCAGCTGCTTCACTCTGCCTGATGGTCATGGCAGCCCTGCTTACTAACTTCACCACACAGGCAGGTTGATGTGGAAACTGGTGTTTCTTCGGGTGCCCAAGTGCCAAGCCATCTAGGGCTTTCAAGTTCAACACCAAATTGTGCTCAGAAATGGAGACTGGTAACTAGTGAAGTTCTTTAAGCACTGTTGTGGTATGATCCCAACGCCCAGCTCCAGTTAGTAGTCCAGTGACTGTGTTATGAACCAACTGTATTTATTTATTTATTTATTATATTTATACCCCACCTTTTTTCCTGCAAGGAACCCAAGGCGGTTTACATAGTCCTCCTCCTCTCCATTTTATCCTCACAACAACCCTGTGAGGTAGGTTAGGCTGAGAGTCAGTGACTGGCCCAAAAGTCACCCAGTGAGTTTCATGGCCGAGCGGGGACTAGAACCCGGATCTCCTGAGTCCCAGTCCAACACTTTCACCACTACGCTACACCAGCTCTCAGTGTATCTTCCAGGCAGTCTTCAAAAGTGGCCCCACAGATAATGCATTGCAGTAATCTCTCTACAAAAGCACATTAATAGGTGGAGAATGAGAACTATGAAATTTGTTGTTGGTTTAGACTCCTTATACTACTTTGGTGGTGGTACTGCCATTCTTAATGCATGACTTGGATGGCTAATATCTCTTTATCACATAAGCTGTGCTTTAATTTAGGCAGAATCAGCCTATATGGCTGTGTACATGAGGGGAGGGGAACCTATGGCCTGTGGGCCTAAGCTGGCCCGCGGAGGCTCCCCATCCAGCCTGTGGAGCCTTCCTGGATTCCTCCAAGGGGCAGGGCTTTGCCTGGAGGAATCCCCGCCCCCACCCCAATTTTAGTGCACAGGATTTTGGAGGTCATATCTTGGAAAGGATCTCTCCCAAAGCATTGCTCAAGCCAACTTTTTCAGTGGATTGGTTATTAGGATCAGGCTGATTGGCTAGCACCAACTTGTAATAATAATGTAATAATAATAATAATAATAATAATAATAATAATAATAATAATAATAGCAGTGACTTCAAAATAGAGTAAGTTGTCTCCTCAGTCATTTCACTCACCACCACCACCCCGAATATCTGTGTAATGATATAATTCAGCAAACTAAGTTTATTAACTGGTAACTACATTGTTGCTATATTTTGTCCAATATAAGTGTTCCTCCAGAGTAAACATGGTCAGAGCAAGAAGAGGACAACAGATTGTCTTGTTTGTTTGTTTTTGCACAAATGAACAAACTGATGTGCAGAAGCAGGAAGCTCAAGGGCATACACTGATTAAAAAGGCATGGCTTGTGTCCTTGATGGATGATTTAGTGTCCTGTACAAACTAAACAGGCATAACACCAAGTGATATTGGGGGGGGGGGACCCCTGGTGACTAAAAAAAAGGAATCTCTAAGCTCATCAAACAGTCAAATTAAATTTAGTTTTAGATTTATTTATTTATTTATTTATTTATTTTAAAATCCCACTTATAAAATGCTGAAACAAAGTACGTAGCTAATTACTAAACCCAGCCTTCAGGGGACCACCCACAACTAGCGAAATGCTTCTTTCAAAACAACATTTGAAGGTGTCTCAGCCCTCTCCAAAGCCTGCAAATTCCACAGTTACAGAATTCAGGTTCATAATATTTCAGCATAGTTAATATATTGGGTTTTTTGGGGGGGGGGGGTTTGCAACAGCTTTGAATTCAGTTCTGAATTTTGAGAAAGGGGGAAGAATGAGAAATATATTAATTAACCCATTTTCAAATCCATTTCCAGCTAATAGCGATGTTCTTTTCTCAGTAAGATCGCCCTGCAAGCTTTACCATTCATTATTTATGCACTTACTTTGAAACACCTGACCAAAGGGGTCACGCACAAATGGTGACTCTGAAATGAGAAGAAGTGTGGGCTGGATTGTTTAAATTAATTAAATTGCAAATGCATGTGATTGAGGTTGGGAAATGAGACACGTTGGGGAGGGGGCCACCTTCCCATGTAATACGTATTTATTTACAACTGCAAGCAAGCCCGCAGAGAAAGAACAATATTGTATTTGCTGAAATGGGCAAACATACTCAATATTCAGTAGGCTAAGACAAAGGTTTATCTGTTTGCCTAATCTCATTAAGTATTTGAAAATGAGAGAAAATAAACTTATTGCTGTACCACATGATCATGAAACATAAAAAGTGCAATCAGTCCTGTTTCTCACCAAGGCAGCTAATGTTTAAAGGAAGTATTTGTCATAGCTGCTGCCTTGGGAGAACTCAAGTACACATCTTTCCCTGGCATCATAATATTGCTGATACTAGAGAGACACATTCCTAATAGTTGCACCAAAGGATTTATTAACAAACTAGCTTTTTTTACCCGGCATTGCATGGGTCGTCATTTTCCTATAGGCACTATTTGTTTGAAATTCCTTAAGGTAGCTGACCACTTTTTTGAATGGCTCCATAGGAAAGCCATTCAAAAACGGGACTACATATTGGAATCCCAGCTCCCCCAGGACTACCAGCTCCCCCAGGATTACTCAATGAAATCCCAGCTCCCCCAGGACTACCAGCTCTCCTGGGACTGCACAATGAAATCCCAGCTCACCCGGAACTACACAATGAAATCCCTGCCCCCCCCCCGGGACTACACAATGAAATCCCTGCTCCCCGCCCCCCCAGCCATCACAATGAACTCCCTGTTCCCTTTCCCCTGGGACTGCACAGTGAAATCCCTGCTCCCTCCCCAGGACTGCACAATGAAATCCCTGCCCCCCCCAGGACTACACAATGAAATCCCAGCTTCCCCCTTCCCCCGGACTATGCAACAATGAATTCCCTGCCCCCCCCCAGTACTGCACAATGAAATCTCTTCTCTCCCCCCCCCCCCCGGGACTATGCAACAATGAATTCCCTGTCGTCATTCCCCGGTACTACACAGTAAAATCCCTGCTTCCCCCCCCCCCCCCGGGACTACGTAATCAAATTCCTGCTCCCCCCCCCCCGGGACTACACAACAATGAATTTCCTGTGTCGTCGTCCCCCGGTACTACACAGTAAAATCCCTGCTCCCCCCCCCCGGGACCACACAATGGTGTTGCATGGGTTGTCATTTTCCTATAGGCACTATTTGTTCGAAATACCCGACACCCCCCCTGGCTGCGGTTCATGTGAACATTCTGTTTGGACGTAGGAGAGATTTGCATATCCGCTTCTGATTGGGCCCCTGTGGCAGTGTATACCAACATTCTAAATGCCATTGGAGTGATTTGCATAACTGCTCCTGAATGGCCCCTGTGAGCATTCCAAGTGATGCCATTGGCTCTCATCTATTTTGGGCCATACAGGCGCGGCGAGGGTTTTTCAGAGATTTGAACCCGCCAGTCTTTGTTCTTGGGTGATGTTGAGTATGCGTACCAAGTTTGGGGCAGATCCGTCCAACCATGTAGAGCCTGTGGGATGCACGCGAGCCGAACAGACATACGGACATACGTTCGTACATATGTACAGACGGACAAACTTTCACATTTATATAGTAGATAAGTACAATCCCTTACAAATGCTCTCATTTTGCACAGCCTGTCCATTTGAGCCAGCCTGTTCCTAAGGTAATATTATCTGGTCCAGTCAATGGGTTGGTTGTTGTGGCTTCAGGTTTTTGAAGGTCCACAGAATATAAATTAAGGCTCGAAATGAAATCTTACTTTTTGTGACCCTCCTAAGTCAAGAAAACTAGACAAGAGTTTCTAGGAGTGAAACTCCACTGGAGCAGAGTTGGGCAAACTTGCGGCCCCCATGGCCCCGCAGTGCAAACCCTGCCAAAAACCCCTATGGGAGGGGGATTTGTTTTTCGAATATTCTTTTTTTGGCAAACAAAATGGCATCTGGAGCTGCTATGGAGCACCAGAAGAGTCAAAATTAGCTTGTTTGCAGGCTAATTTTGACCCTTTTGGCACCCCATAGCAGCTACAGACACCAATTTTTATATATACATTTCTCCCTCTTTTTGGCATCCACAGCAGGGGTGTGTGCAGCTGGTCGGGCGTGTCGGGAGGGCAAAAATGGCCCAACCCTGCACTGGAGTAAAAAAGGGGAAATGTTTTCCCCTGAAGTCCTCCTTCTCCCTGGAGCCCTCTGAAGAACTGCTCTGGAGAGTTGGGGGGACTCTCCAGAATAGCATGAGAAGTGGCATTGGGGGCTGTGGGGGCGAGAGAGAATCAGCAAAAACCACCACACACACACACACACACACACACCGTCCCTCCTGCAGCAGGAGTTTCTGCTGTACCTGCTGTAAATGGCAGGAATCCTTCAGCTCATAAGTGTAGCCCTGCTGGATGGAGCGGAGCAGAGCAGAGGCCTCTCTAGTCCAGCATTCTTTTCCTCCAGGGGCCAGCCAGATGCCTATGGAAGCCCAGAAGCAGGACATGAGTGCAATGGCACCTTCCCACCTGCGCTCCCCAACTTGTGTTCATGGAAGGGCAACTCTGGATCCAGTCCAACGTCTCTTCCATCAAATCTAAAGGCAAGGGCAAGGATTATTATTGCCCTTGCTACAGCGGAAGGGTGGTGAATAAATGTGTTAATAAATAAATGTATATCCACACAGAGGGCTTTTCTTGTGTGTCAGGTCCAACTTGCATTTAGGTATTACGAGTATTAGTGTTCATGCTGGACTGTACGCTCTGCGTACGCATGCCCGAGTTGGCTTTGGGTAGTGCGGATTCTTGTAGTGGTCAGGATGCCTGGACGGGCCAGCAAGTCTGGGTTGAACTCCTTGCTCAACTATGAATATTGCCATTGGAGGTTAGTTGGAAGTTTGTTAGGTGTTGCTAATCCTAGTTGTGAAATATTGGGAACAAAAGCAGTTTCCAGCATTATAGGAGCAGAGGTGTAAGCTACACATTTGGGCTGGGCCAAGACACTTGACTGAGGCGAAGGTGGCACTTCCCCATTCCACTTACAGAAGCCACCTGGACTGGCAGCTGAATCTTTCTTCAACACTGTGGCAATGGGACAGTGTCCTCCACTGCACCTCAAGGCAGTAGGCTAGCTGGGGGTGGGAGCATAAGACAGGCCATGTGGCACACACAACTCTGTCCTCCAACGTCTCGTCCCCTGCTTGCCCACTGGTCTGCCTGGCACCTACTTGCTGCCTATTCAGATACTGCTACGCAGTGACTGACATCTGCATTACATGAGCAGAGCTACACATACACCTTCAACAAAGGGGGAAACCTTTTAGAATGGGGGGGGGATCTGCATAAAAGCTGGGAAACTACCAAACAATTGGTAGTCGTGAAGGAAAGGGGGTGGGGGCAAGGGAAGAGGTGGGGCAAGCTGGGGATCCCATGCAGGCCAGATGTGGCCCGCAGGCCAGATGTGGCCCCCGGGCCTGAGGTTCTGTACCCCTGATGTAGATATATCAATACTGGGCTGTCATGCCTGTTGCCTGCTGGGCTGCCTGCCTCTCTGCCTGTTCACTCAGTCAGGGACCTTTTCCAGTGAATCTGTGATTCATTGACCTGGTTTGCACGACCTGACAACCCACCATGGGCAGCGAGCCATGGTTGGTTGACGTGTCATCCGAACCCAGCCCAGTTTACCCATGGTGGCTTGGGTTTTTTTCAAACAAGCCACCCTGAGAACCCATGAGCTGCTGTAGGGTTTGTTTTCCCCACTGTCGGTTGTCATGACAGCCAAAGCCAAACTGTGGGTAAAGTCAAGTGGCCAGCAAGGCACTCAGCAAGAGTGCCAAAAAACCCTTGCCACTCTTCCCGAGCTCACCTTGGCCACCGCCAATGCCAGCTGCCTCACAAGTGCCCAAGCAGTACTTTGGGGTGGTTGGCACTGGCTTGCTGTCCTCCCTGCTGCGATTGAGAGCCATTTTTTACTCCATTTCGATTTACACCCCCTTCACAACAAGATCCTCCACTTTTTTTTCCTTCACCCTGACAGTCCTCAGGGTGAGACACATTTTGACATTTGGCACTTTTTCCCGAGACACTAGATGCTCAGGAAAGTGCAAAAGTGCTTCCCAACCCCTTTTCTGGGGAAAAGGGGGTGGGACACCTTTTTTGACACCTTTTCTAGCTGTCAAAACTCTGGGTCCCCTTTTGACAAGGCAACTGGGGTTTTTGGGCTGGGACATATGGCTGTAAATGTCCCAGTAAAAAATAATAATAATCCTTGCCCTGTCAAAATCCCCTTTTAAAGGGACCCAGAGTTTTGACAGCTGGCTGTCAAACTTTTTCCCAAGAAAAGGGGGGATGCACTTTTGCATTTTCCTGAGCACCTAGAGTCATGGGGGGAAGTGCAAAATGTGCCTCATCCTGAGGACTGTCAGGGTGAAAAAAAGAGTGGAGGATCTTGCCGCAAAGGGGGTGTAAATCCCACCATCCCCTTTTCAGGAGCAAAGATCACTAGCGCCTTTGCTTTCTCTTGACAGCTTGACTTTTCACAGCTGTCAAGAGAAAGTAAAGGGGAATAGAACCTATTTGGAGCCTCTTTGGGGCAATGCCCAGGGTTGGCACCTGCTGCACTTTGGCAGCAGGTACCCCCTAGGACATTGCCTCAGCCGAGGCTTCAAATTCCCGCACTTGTGCAACTGCAAAAGTCTGCAGTTGTGCAAGTGCAGCTAAAAACAAAACAAAAAAGCATACCTATTTGCCCACATTTTGTAATAATAAAAATAATTTAAAAGATCTGACAGCCCCTCCAAGGTACCTGTCGGGCACTTTGCTGCCCGTGGCTGTCAAAACAGGGATTGTGAACGCCGGCTGTCGAGCCAGCTTTCGCTATCTCCAGAAAAACTATTAAAGTGCAAAAAAAAAGGCACGGGGAGCCAAAAATGGGCTCTTGATCACAGCAGGGAGGGAGAGAACAATCCAGTCCTGCCACAGTGTACCCTGGAAGACCACCTGGAAGACCTGAGGGGGCAGAAGCAAACAACCCATGGAGAGCCCAATCGCCTGTTGGGCACACTGTGGGTTGTTCGCAGAACAACCTTGTCTGAGCGTGGAAAGCTAAGCAGGGTCAAGCCTGGTTATTACTTGGATGGGAGACCCCTCCTCTAGTTTCCTGCATTGAGCAGGAGGGGGTTGGACTCGATAGCCTTGTAGGCTCCTTCCAACTCTATGATCTATGAAATCTATGAAACCCAACTCACTCTGGCTTGTGGCCAGGGTGGGTTGTTGTGATGTGCAAACCTGCCCATTGGGAAAGGGCAACTAGGTGAGGCAGGCAGCCAGCTGAGCAGAGGCCAGCAACAAGGAAACAAAGCTACTGCTGGGGACCTAGCTCAGGGGGATAGGAATGGCTGGGGGCTCAGGGGGGAGCACACAGAAGGGGACTGCCACTGGTGACCCCAGCAGCTGCTGACTCACTCTGTCTAAAGATAGGGCTAGCCCCAGGCCTGACATACTGTGGTTATAGATAAGTTGATGGCTCATTAGAACCTATGGGAAGTCATCTGTGACTATCTCCAAGTTTCAGTTTATTTAGAAACTGGACAAAAATATGAGAGCAGAAGTAATTTATGGTGGTGACCTATATCGTTTGTTGTTGTTGTAGTAGTTATTATTATTGTTATTATTTATATATGTGTGTACTTGTGTTTCTTTTCAGAAAAAAACTTTAATAAAATGTACACACACACACACACACACACACACACTAAAGCTTGCTAAATGATGTTGGGCCAGACACACTGTCCACCAGCCTAATCAATCTCACAGGATTGTTGTGAGTATAACATAATACGGCCCCCATGTACTTAACTCTTTGGAGGGAGGGAGGATGGGGTACAAATGTGATACATCAACATGCAGCAACATATAACCCAATTTTAATTAGCCCATGTTAGCACCCCATGATAAATTCTCTTACCGCTGCACATCCAGCCACGTACTGCAAAAATGAAATAAAGGACTTGTGGTCTTGATCTTGTAAAGGCATGCTCAGTTGATCAGTTTGCATATTCAGCAGGATGCGTCTCCGCTGTGCTCCATGCAGAAGGGAAGGCATGCACAGCCCGACATTCTGTGATGAATAGGTTAGTATAGCGCTGAATCCACATCTCTGACCTTCCCTGTCTTGAGCAGTATGAAAGGCTGTATATTTGCTTTGATTAATAAAGGCTCAAGGGTATAATTCCACACTAACTGACATAAAATCTAAACAATCTTCTTCTTTTTCACAAAGCACTAAACCGTAAGAGCCATAAACACTTAAAATCCTATCCACCCAGGCCGAGCCGCTCAGGTGCATAAAGGAGAGAGGTCAACAATGTGCCAAGATTGCCATCACTAACCATTGCATTTTTCTTTGAAAGCATCCTTCAATGTGCATGGTTATGATTCGCATTGAGTGTAAAATTTTGGAGGCAATCTGTAGGTAGCAAGTGCTATCGTCCACTAAACCCAGAATGTACCCATTGCTAAGTCTTGAGTGTATTAATAGCAGCAATGCCAAAGCATTCTATCTGGTCAGTCACTTTTGCATCAGAATAGATTCTCCGCTCCACTTTACAAATGGAAACTCCTTTTGCATCTTAGGAGATATTTACCTCTCCAGTTTGCCTAACACTGGAAACATCACTTCATTTTCATTTCATTTATTACATTTCCATACTGCCCAATAGCCACAGCTCTCTGGGCAGTTTACAAAGATTAAAAACCTTAAAAATACAATATTGTGCATAATATAAAAACAGTTTAGCAACAAACATATAAACAGACAGCACACACACACACACACACACTCCTGTGGTAAATCTGGCTGATAAAGTTCCCACTGGAAGATCCAACTGCAGTTTTGAAATTATCTCCACAGTATCAGTTTAACTGCCATAGTGGTGTGACAATCCAGCAAATGGGTCTTTGGGTCATGGTGAATAGCTCAATGGAAACACCGACCCACTGTGTGCGGCAGTGGTGAAAAAGGCTAATTCTATGCCAGGGATTAGTAGGAAAGGCATAAAACTGCCAATATTGTAATGGGAAAGCCTCTTCTAAGATGTTGCCTATGACACACATGTATATAATCTCAAAACAGAGAAACTGTTTTTTGTTGTTGTTTTGTTTCTGAGCTATTCATTTACTTGTGTGCAAATTTATGCAAATATAATTAATTAATTCATTAATCAATTAAAACTTATGTACAATTAATCAACTATGATATCTTTAATTGGGTGACAGCCCTCGCCGAAATATGAACCTGAGCATATCTACCTTATTCTGCCTCCCTTTCCACCATACTTTTGGCATACCTTGTGAAGGGGGAGAAGCAGATCCTTCTAGAAGATTGTGCCACTCCCCTCACTTCCCTGAGCATTGGCCCGAAGATACTGAAATCTGTTTCAGTACATTGCCATCATGTGCAAAGCAGTTCAAGAAGAAAATAGGAATAGTTACTGTAGATCCCTATGGAAATGGCTGGGTGGATGCTACGAAAAGGGAAGTACATAATTCTGATGTTATCCCAAGAGTAAATGAGAGGTCGGCAACAGCAGCAATAACGGCAAATGGAAATGTGACCTCATAGCGGCAGTGGCTTCTCCGTCACTACAAGAGCAGGAGCTGCAGATACTGGACCACGTCTTTTCCCCACTGTTGAACTAACCTCCAGAACTTCCTTTGGGTCCGAAACTGATAACCCTCCTTGAGTGGTATTTCTCCTCAGCCCAGTCCCCAATCTCTTTTTGTTCATTATCATCAGTTGCTGGGGCTAGAAGCAGGAATCTGTCACTCTCTGCGGACTGCCTCATATGATGATCCACCGGGGCTATAGGTTGAACAGGAGGGTTTCCCTCGGCCCTAAAAGGATCCTGTGTGTACTGGAGTGATTCCACCTATGTGGCCATTAGCTCTGTTCACCAGGAATGGCTACAAAAGCTTCCATTTTCAGACTGGTATTTTGCCAGGACAATGGTAAGCTTGACTGGCTCTTGCTTGATGGCTCAGCTTTGACACTAATTAACAATCTAGCCCTGAAAGGAGCTTTAATTTGAGAGCAGGCTCTGTGGCAAGGGGTGACAGTCAGTCACTCATTTGGGGGAGTGGATCATTGGGTCTTCTGAGTTTGGCTTGCATTTATACACCGATTGCAGTAGAACCAAACGAAGGCTCATAAGGTGAGCTCGGTTACCTAGCTAAGATAATTCATTACATACCGTATTTTTCCGTCTATAAGACGCCCCCATGTATAAGACGCCCCCCCCCGGGCAGTTTCGCAACTGTGCGGTTCTCTCCTTGGCTTACTTCCGTGTATAAGACGACCCTCAATTTTTAGTCTAACAATTTTAGGAAAAAGTATAGTCTTATACATGGAAAAATACTGTATGCCTTATGGGACTCTTTCATCTATAGTTACTCAAACTTATTCTGAGCCTTTGGTATATAACAGGCTATGCAGTTAGATAAATAAACACACACACACACACACACACACCCTCTTTCTCCCTACTCAACCTCTTTTTTTTAATTAATTATAAAAATAAAATTTCAACAAAACAAAACTATAAGGTGGAAAATATATATTTTTTTAACTACATAGATTTGAATAGATACTCGACTTCTTCTTGATTTGAACTTTGAAGTATCTAAACGTATGTTGAACTGTATTTGCTTGTCCAACAGAGTCAGCTCTCGGCTGCTCGAATCCTGGAGTCTCTTTTTTCTTTTTTTAAAAAGGACGCACATAAGTATTAACATGCATATATTTAAAATGCAAAGTATTGTGTATGCAAAAACGTGTTTCCTTGGAACTTGTCTGCGGCGTATGTTTCTTAAAAATGAAAATTGCTATGCACTTGATGAATTTTAGCACGCTCCAAGTCCTGCTATTCCCCGGGTCGTTTGCAGTCAGTCTCCGCCTGGTCCACGCCCCCCAACCTCCTCCCCAGGAGCTGTGTGCGTGATGAATTATTGACCTAAAGCACTGCTTTGTTTCTTCCTGTACAGCCTTTCAGATTTAGTCTGCTGGAGATGTTATAATAAAAATAATGCTGGTCTCTCCGGTGGTGCAGTAATTGTCAGTCCAGACCTCCTCAGCTTAATCATTTCAAAATGAACATTTGTCAAACACCAGCATAGTTTGCCACTCAGCTTTGGAGTCCTTTCCCCATCTTCCTGGGGCAAAGCTGTCTGGTTTCACAGATGTTCATTCTTTGCATCCACTGTTAATTAGCTGTCTAGTTATTCATGCTACAACAGTGACAGAGACAGTCTGGGGCCTTCTCCCCAGAGGCATAACCGCGGGGCTTTAAAGGGGCTTTGTTCTTTGCTCTTCCTCCATCTGCAGTGCCCCCACTCTCAACCAGAACATTCATTTTGGTCATGCTGCCAGAGGCCAGTCCCCTTGGGGACTTTTAAAATTATGAGCACACGGGTTTTATTAATTTCCCTCCCTCTGCTTCCTAAGCACACATGCGACATATTTTCCTAACAACACCACGTCACAAAACCGCTCTACAAGTCAGCCTTCCCCAATGTGGCGCACTCCAAATGTGTTGGACTTCAACTCCCATCATCCCGTCAATGGCCCTGCTGGCTGGGGATCACAGGAGCTGTAGTCCAGCACATCTGGAGGGTGCCAGGCTGGGGAAGGCTGCTACAAATCATGGGATAGGTCCAGATTTAGTCATACTTCATTTGAAGAATTCATTTGAACATTAATTTGGTTTAAGAGCTCTGCAATGTGAGAGAGTCATTCCCTTGAATCGTGAACAGTTAAGTGCCATCAGGACTTGAGAGAAGGTATCGGTAGTACACTCAGGTGAACTCCAAGATATGGAGAAGTTCCGGGCAGGTTTAGACCTCAAAATGGGTTAGTGGGATTGAGGATTGAGCAGGCTTGTGGCCTACAGGAGCCATGTAATATTGGGAGCCAGTTGGAAAAGAAAAACAGAAGGACTAGTGTGTGTATGAATTGGCCTGCTTGAGCCCCTAACACAGGGGTGCAGAGTTTCATGCCCGGAGACCAAATTTGACCCACCTGGGATCGCAATCCTGCCCTCCATTGTTCCCCAGGTGGCCCCCACCCCCAGTTTGGTGGTTTCCTGGCTTCTGTGCAGTTTTCCCCCCATTCAAAAAGGTTGAAATGCCTCTCTTAAGGGCTTCATTACCGACAGTAAGAACTTTAAACTAGAATATGCTGGTATTTTGTCTCCACCCATCTGCCTTTGGCCCCGCCCACCACCGGAATGCGGCTCCCAAGAGCTTTTCCGAATCAAGATTGGAGATAACATCAGGGATTCCTCCATGGGGGATTCCTTTAGGAGGCTACTCTCTGCCCTCTGGAGTGATCGAAGGAGGCTCTGTGGTCTGGATTAGGTTTACACGCTGGATTAGGTTTACTCCACTGAAGTAGTTTTGAGAGATGCATGCTTACTCAGAATTTAGTGCTATGTTGTCCTTCTGTCTTTTTTTGGACCTGATATGTGGCTATTTATTGTATTTTAAAAAGCACAATTGTTGTGCCCATCATTCCATTGTGGACTGACAAACCACTACTGAGAGCTACTGTACATTTCATTTTCCTTCTTGAATGCCCTTGAATCATCCATGTAAAGCAGCTCTAACTTCTGGGCTTCGTCACATTAACTAGATCCTTCCAGTTAACTTTCATGATCTTTAATCAGATGTTAATTATTCAGTTCCCTGCAGAAAGTGGGGCTAATTACTGGTTTCCTCTTTCCATCCAGAGCAAGTCCAGAAGCCAAAAAGTGGAAGCCCCTTTAAAAGAAAGGGGCAGGCAGGAAATGACTAATTAAAGGGATAGTTGCAGGAAGAAGCAGGACTTGCTGAATGGAACTTCCATCTGAGTAAATAGGATCTTTAGTGGATTTTTTAATGGGGAATACAATCCTATATTTATTTTATTTATTTATTACATTTATCAATCGCCCATCTGGCCGGTCACCCAGCCACCCTGGGCGATGTACAATTAAAATACAATAAAACACAATAAAATATAATAATTAAAACAATATTAAAAAAATTCTCATTAAAAACCTAACCCACCCCATATTCCCGCCTGAACAGCCATGTTTTTAATGCACGGCGGAAGCTCATCACGGAGGGGGCATGGCGAAGGTCACTAGGGAGGGAGTTCCATAATGTGGGGGCCGCCACAGAGAAGGCCCTCTTCCTAGTCCCCACCAGCCTGGCTGCTCTGGCTGATGGGATAAGGAGAAGGCCGTCCGTGGCAGACCTTGTTGAGCGGCCTACTTGATGTTGCTGGAGGCGCTCCTTGAGATAAGCTGGGCCGGAGCCGTGTAGGGTTTTAAAGGTCAAAACCAACACCTTGAATTCGGCTCGGCAAGCAACTGGTAGCCAGTGCAACTCTTTAAGCACTGGCGTGATGTGATCACGCCGGCGGCTGCCCTTAATCAGGCGAGCCGCCGCGTTCTGTACCAGCTGAAGCTTCCGGACCGTCTTCAAGGGTAACCCCACGTAGAGCGCATTACAGTAGTCTAGGCGAGAGGAGACCAAGGCATGAACCACTGATGGGAGCAGGTGATTAGGAAGGTAGGGGCGCAGCTGCCGTATCAGATGGAGTTGATACAGCGCCGCCCGGCTCACAGCTGCCACCTGAGCCTCCATGGACAGCTGGGAGTCTAGAATGACCCCCAAGCTGCGGACCTGGTCCTTCAGGGGTAGATGTACCCCATTCAGCACCAGGTCAACATCCCCTAACCTTCCCTTGTCCCCCACCAGAAGTACCTCGGTCTTGTCGGGGTTCAGCTTCAGCATATTCCTTCCCATCCAGCCAGCCACTGACTCCAGGCACTTGGACAGGGTTTCAACGGCCAACCTCGGTGAGGACTTAAAACAGAGGTAGAGCTGCGTGTCATCCGCATACTGATGACACTGCACCCCAAACCTCCTGATGATAGCTCCCAGCGGCTTGAGGTAGATGTTGAATAACATCGGGGAGAGGATGGAACCCTGCGGCACTCCACAAGTGAGCAGCCGAGGGTCCGAAGCCTCCTCCCCGAGAACTACCCTCTGATATCTTCCAGAGAGGAAGGACCGGAACCACTGCAATACAGTGCCTCCTAAGCCCAACCCCTCCAGACGGTCCAGGAGGATACCGTGGTCAACGGTATCAAAAGCCGCTGAGAGATCGAGGAGGACTAGAAAGGAGCATTCGCCCCTATCCAAAGCCCTCCTCATATCATCCACCAAGGCGACCAAGGCCGTCTCCGTCCCATGTCCAGACCTGAAGCCCGACTGGCACGGATCCAAATAATCGGCTTCATCCAAGTGTGCCTTCAACTGAGCACCCACCACCCGCTCGATCACCTTGCCCAGAAATGGTAAATTGGAGACTGGGCGAAAGTTGTTTAAATCCTGGGGATCCAAGGAGGGCTTCTTTAGAAGCGGTCTTATTACTGCCTCCTTGAGGGCTGATGGCATCACTCCCTCCTCGAGGGAGGCATTCACCACCGCCTTGATCCCCTCACCCAGTCTCTCCCTGCAGCTCATGATGAGCCAGGAGGGGCAAGGGTCAAGCAGCAGGTGGTCGGCCTCACAGATGAAAGCACTTGTCCACTTCATCAGAAGGAAGAAGCCGAACCGATCCCACAAAACCGGTCTGCCATTGGCCTCCTCCCGCTCACTCCCTGTGTCCACGACGTACGATATCCCACTCCTAATCCGATCGATTTTATCTGCGAAGTGCTTCGCTAAAGCCTCACAGGGGCTTTTTGACATGTTCCAGTTGGGTCCGGAGCGACTGGACCGACCAGACTCCGCCACTTGGAACAGCCTCCTGGGGCAGCACTCTGCAGACGCAATGGAGGCAGCATAGAAATTCTTTTTTGCTGCCTTCACCGCCACCCGGTAGGCTGAAGATGCAGCTCTAACCCGTGTTCGATCGTCTTCGGAGCGGGAATTTCGCCATCGGCGCTCTAGCCTTCTCTCATATTGCTTTGAGGAACCATGTTTTAATGCCATTTACCAACTTGTGGGAAAGCGATGTCTCAGTAGTACTAAAGAGTGGAATCTGACTCTCAGCCTAACCTACCTCACAGGGTTGTTGTGAGGATAAGATGGAGAGGAGGAGGACGACGATTACGGTATGTAAGCTGCCTTGGGCTCCTTGCAGGAAAAAAGGCGGGGTATAAATATAATAAATACATACATACATACATACATACATAAAATCAACTTTAGTGATGTTGGTTAGAGATTACATGTTACTTTCTCCCTCCTACATTTTATGTTAATTAATCCTTTCTTGTTTTATCTTCCTGAATAAATGGCATCACTTATTACTAAACAACACAGCATCATACTCTTATCAGAAACAAAGATTAAGAAAAAGCTGCTAACTTACTATTTGGTACTCACTGGGTACTCATTGGGTGTTCCCCCTCCCTTATGCTTCCCCCCCCATAATTTTGTTTTTCTTTATTCTTCTGCAAATCTTGGGGTTCGCCCAAGCCTGCCAATACTTCCTCTTGTGTGTGGATGTTGCTGTTTTGACTACATAAGGATCCATACAGTAATACCTTGGATTGCAAGCATAATTCGTTCCGGAACCGTGCTTGTAATCCAAAACACTCTTATATCAAAGCGAGTCTCTGGCGGGTGTGAGCGGGGCCGATTTCGGCCCGCTACGCCCGCTCAAGGCGAGCGGTTACATCCCTATCAAGACGTCGCTTGTTTATCAAGTCAAAATTTATTTTAAAAATTTGCTTGTCTTGCAAAACGCTTTCAGTCCAAGTTACTTGCAATCCAAGGTATTACTGTACTAGGAGAATGAGTTTGCTGTTAGTATGTATGATGGAGGTTGTGGTACTGGCCATCTGCTCCATTTAACTTGCTGAGCTCAAAGTAAGGAACAGGTGTAGCATTTGCTAACAATCCGCCCCTCCTTTTCTCAGACCTTGGAGTTCCAGTTGATAAGGGACTGCAGGACAGCATGTGACATATTCCGTTTTCCTTGAACCAGAATCATAGAAGATGCAGTGAGGATGGATCAGGCCAGCCTGTTCTTTTCCATTCAAAGTTTAAAATCATTTTTTAATTTACTTGAATATAGAGAGGTGGGGGGAGATGGGCAAATGAATTTGTTAGTCCTTACAGTGCCACAAAACTCTTTTGGGCGCAATCCTATGTATGTTTAGACAGAAAAAAGATGTACAACTCCCAGCATGAATGCACCCTTGGTATGTTTTTGTTGTTTTGCTACCCCCCTGGTGAAATTACTCTTCTGAAATTAATTAGGCTTATTAATTCATTTGATCCAGTAACTACACCTGAAATTAAAAGGCAACCCCCAAATAAATCGTATTTATTTAAATAATAAATAAAATAACTTAATAATAATAAAATAATTGTCTTATAATTGTTTTATGGGGTGCTTTTGTAATTACATGACTGTGTTTTTTTCAAAATAATAATAATCTGTATTTTAGTAAGATTGCTTTGGATCTCCAGATCTTGAAACGATGAGGGCGAAAGTGTACTATAGATATAGATGTGGATATAGATATTGTGAGCATGTGTGTGCGTGCGTGCACATGCATTTATTTTATTCTTGCTTTCTTCTTTTATTCCACCCTTCCTCTAAGGCAAGCTTTTCCAGCCATGCATCCCCAGGCGTTGGTGGACTACAACTCCCATCATCCCCAGGCATTTGCTATGCTGGCAGTAGATGATGGTAGTCCAACAATATGTGGGCACCAATGGTTAGGAAAGGCTGCTCTAAGGGGTTGATGGTGGCGTGCATATTTTCTTCCCCATCTCCACCTTTAGATGGTTTTAATGGTATTATTTTAATTTTTAGCTGCCTTCTGAATTATTATTTTTTTTTAAAAAAGTGGGATATAAATATGTTGAACAAATCAATATAGCTGAATACACTACACTTGGGGCATGTTCAAACATGCATGTACATCGCTTGATGTCTCTCTATTTGATTACTCTACACAGCCAGATGACTGGCAGCTGAATGTCTGAAGGGACACCATTGGACAGCTTCAGCTGATAAAGCGCTGCCAGTGCATATGTGCAGTCATAAAAGTGATGAGCATGCATGTATGAAACTTTATGACTGATAGCTGAATGTGTGTGACCTGATTCCGCTGAACACCATGATGCGTATATGAGTTTATTTATTTATTTATTTATTTATTTCCTTTTTATCTTCACAACAATCCTGTGAGGTAGGTTAGGCTGAGAGTCAGTGACTGGCCCAAAGTCACCCAGTGAACTATGGTTGAGCGGGGACTAGAACCCAGATATCCTAAATCCCATTCCCAACACTCTAACCACTATGCCACACTGGCTCTCTCTGTGGCTGTTAGATCTGTGGTGATCCATGGCACTTACAATACCAATAATCAAGCCAGCACTTGACTTTTCAGTCATCCAGTGGCGAACATACATGTGTGAACCAACACAAGGTGTTACTCATATTCCTAACATGCTAATGCTAGAAGAAAAAGACAGGGCAGTATTAGCATTAATAATCTTATGAGAACAACAATCAACAGCAGAATGTATAATGAGTAACAAATTTTGTCTAACAAATTACTGGCAATATTATCTGAAAGATTATTTTAGATTAGATATATTTATGTTGCAATTCTATGCACATTTACTAGGGTGTACATCCCATTAAAATCAGTGTGGCTTACTTCTGAGTAAACCTGCTTAAGATCACACTATGGGTGCAGTTATTTTTCCACATTATATACACTTTGTTTTTCCACATGGCAATTAGCTCTCTTCAGTAGAATGATGATTCTGAAGCCAAAATATTTTTTCCACATGAGGGGGGTGGAATTCTGCAGGGTGTTTTGTTTTGGTTCTGTACTGCAGTATTATTTTTTAAAAAAAATCTAAGTACTGTACAAAGAATAGGCAGTTTGTGAAATCTGTGTACTATGCTACATGCTACTGCAGCAACAAAACTCTTCATTTAATCTCACAGTATCGAATTTTGAATTGAAGGCAATAGCAGCATGTATTATTTAAAATAAGAAGACAGAGTAGCAGAACTGCACAAGAGAACAGAACCTTAAAAGCCAACAAGCAAAGCTACTTGCTCTTGGGAAAATGATAGACATAAGAAGAGCCCAGCTGGATCACGTACGCTATTAAATCTGTATAATACAAAAGATACCTTGTGTCTGTAAGCCACTCCAAGCAGCCTACTTGGGTGGAAGATATCTATATATATAAAAGAAGTCCTGATTGACTGACTGACTCATCAATGCCCAGCTCAAACCGTTTAATCTAGAAACGTGAAATTTTGAAGGAACATTGCTTTTATGACATAGACACCCACTAAGGAAGGATTTTTGGAAATTCCGTCCTTAAGGGGATGAAAAGGGGGGGAAATCGCCCCACTCTCATATCTCCTATGGGCAAAACAACAGGGGAGCAGTTATGCAAATCGGCCTCACCTCAGAATTTCTGCAGGAGCCAATAGTAGGAGCAATTATGCAAATAGCCCATATGACACTTAGAATGTTCGTATGAATTCCTGCAGGGGCCAATAGGAGTGGGTATGCAAATCACTCCACCGACATATAGAATGTTGGTATGAACTGCCGCCACAGGGGGCCAATAAGGCAGCAGATATGCAAATCTCTCCTACGTCCAAACAGAATGTTCATATGAACTGCAGCTGGGGCCTACAGGGGGGTGGGGAGCTGGAATTTCATTGTTGGGTAGTCCCAGGGAGGGCAACAAGCTGGGATTACATTGTTGGGTAGTCCTGAGGGGGGGAGAAGCAGGGATTTCATTGTTGTGTAGTCCCGAGGGGGAGGGGGAACAGAGATTTCATTGTTGGGTAGTCCTGGGGGTGGGGGAAGCAGGGATTTCATTGTGTAGTCCCAGGGGGGAGCAGGGAATTCATTGGTGTGTGGTCCTGGGGGAGCAGGAATTTCATTGTTGTGTAGTCCTGGTGGGGGGAGCTGGGATTTCATTGTGTGGTCCGGGGGGGGAGCAGAGATTTCATTGTGTAGTATGGGGGGGAATATGGATTTCATTGTAAAGTTCCTGGGGGGGGAAGCAGGGAATTTCATTGTTGCGTAGTCCCGGGGGGGGGGGAGCAGGGATTTCATTGTGTAGTCCCGGGGGGGGGGAAGCAGAGATTTCATTGTACAGTACCGGAGGGGGGAGCAGGGATTTGATTGTGTAGTCCGGGGGGGAAGCTGGGATTTCATTGTGTAGTCCCAGGGGGGGGAGCTGGAATTTCACTGTTGTTTAGTCCCGGGGGGGAGCAGGGATTTCATTGTTGTGCAGTCCCATGGGGGGGTGAGCAGGGATTTCACTGTGTAGTCCCTGGGGAACAGGGATTTCCTGCAGGAGCCAATAGGAGCAGTTATAATAGCCCATATGACACTTAGAATGTTCGTATGAATTCCTGCAGGGAATATTGTATTGTATTTTTATATTGTATTTTATGATTTTAACTGTTGTAAGCCGCCCAGAGAGCTTCGGCTATTGGGTGGTATAAAAATGTATAAAAATGTATTAAATAAATAAATAAATAGTCCCAGGAGAGCAGGGATTTCCTTGTGTAGTCCCGGGGGAAAGGGAACAGGAACTTCATTGTGTAGTCCGGGGGGGAAGCAGGGATTTAATTGTGTAGTCCCGGGGGGGGGGAGCAGGGATTTCGTTGTGCAGTCCCGGGTGACCGGCCAGATGGGCGATTGATAAATGTAATAAATAGAAAATATATAGCAGGTAGTCCCAGGGGAGCTGGGATTTCATTGTGTAGTCCCGGGGGAGCTGGTAGTCCCAGGGGAGCTGGGATTTCATTGTGTAGTCCCGGGGGACCTTTCCTATGGAGCGATTCAAAACAGCGGTCAGCTACATTAAGGAATTTCGAACAAATGGTGCCTATAAGAAAATGACGACCCGTGCAACGCCGGGTAAAAAAAGCTAGTGTGTGTGTGTATGTGTCTGTCTGTCTGTCTCTGTCTGTCTCTGTCTGTCTCTCTCTCTCTCTCTCTCTCTCAAGGGTCCATCTAATCCAGCATCCTGTTCCAACAGTGTCTAGCCAGATTTCTGGGAAGCCCACAAGCTCCTTTCCACTCTCTGCTCCCCAGGTAGGTGTTTTCAGGGGCTACCTCTGAACATGGAGGCTCTGTTTATTTATCTGTCATGACTAATAACCCTTGACAGACCTATAGGGTGGCTACTTGCATATCAGCAAAAAAGGAAGACAAAAGAGGACACTGATTTGCATAAAATGTGCATGTTAATTTATATGTCTAGATAAACATTTGGAAGTAATGGCTATACTTCCATTATAGCCATTTAAACAGAAATACAATACATCACGTTGTAGTGGGGCAGACTGTGACCAGGTGACCTGCGTGCTCTCCTGGTGCTAACTGTGGATGGGCAACTTCAAGGCCCCTGTCCTGCTCTCCTTTTTTTGTCCTGCTCTTCTTTATCTTGGACTGGATAGCCCTTCAAATAGATGACTGTCCACGGCAATGTAGGACACATGGCCTCCCTAAGGATACCATAGTAAAAGTGCTGAGTGGTGACTGAGGGGGCTAGCATTGTGTGGAAGCCATCTTGGGACTGGCAAAGAAATGTATATGGGGCCAATGGTGCATCCCAGCCATAGTCTGATTGCCCTAGAAATTGTTCCATATAAACTGTTATTCCAGACTAGTAATCTAAGCAGAGAAAGCACTATACACAGGCCTCTGGCTCATGCTGACTCAGCTTGTCTGAGCGTGGAAAGCTAAGCAGGGTCAGGCCTGGTTATTACTTGGATGGGAAACCCCTCCTCTAGTTTCCTGCATTGAGCAGGGGGTTGGACTCGATGGCCTTGTAGGCTCCTTCCAACTCTATGATATCTATGAAATCTATGAGAACAGAGTGCCTTGGTTTTGCGTTACTCCTTTTGGTAGGTGCAATTGAATTTGAAGATATTTCAGTGTTATATATATGCATCCAGTTGCCTACCACAAATAATCTTAAATCAAAGTCAAAGGAATAAGTGCTTTCTCTAAAAGGCTTCTAAAGGTCAGCCAAAATTTATAGCTGCTGAGATAAATACTATTTATCTGTTTTATTGCCATATTATTATTAAATTTAAAAGAGGCCCTGTAAAATATTTTTGGTATGGTTGGCAATATTTAAGGGTGCATTACAGAGAGCTGTGATATATAAAACACTAAGGATTACTGCAAAGGGCCTAATATTTCTTGCCATTCTCACAAGTAACCGGAAGCTGCCGACCTGGGCAGAGTGGTTTGGAAGTCCCACCACTGAACAAAGTGGGGCTCACAGCAGCTTGGAAATAAAAATGGTCATTTCCCCCCTGAGATTATAAGAAAAAATATTCATGTTTTTGTCTCTAGCAATTGTAATTTAGAAAGAAGAAGAAAAAAAACACAAGCTATGACTAAGGGGGAGACATAATAGAGATGTATACAATTATGAATGGTGTGTGGAAAATGAAGAGAAAGACATTTCCCACTCTCCCATATTACTTTTGAGAGGGGGTCATGGCTTCCTTCAGCAGCTACTGGGACCCCAGTACCTTGGCAGGGCCCACTCACTGAAGGCAGCTCTGGAGCCCCTTGAAACATTTTCCCCCTCAGTGCTGGGGGGCTGATTCGGGAGCTACCCTATTAACTTCCTACATCAGTGTCATTGCCTTTGTTTGCACATAATGCTATGCCAGTGTTTATGTTAACTATGGTTTGTTGTTTTAGCCATGAATTGTCTTGCCAATGAGCAAACAAACCATGGCTTCCTTTCCCTATTTCGGGCTTGTTTCTCTCCCACCCATTTTGCCAGCCATCAGACCAGTTTCATTTTCAGGCTGCTCTTGCTGGACACCTCTGATTCAGAGAAGACAACAGCGCAAACAAACCAGGGATAAGCCAAGGTTCTGGGTTCAAACTCTTGGAATATGCGACGAGAAGATGTCAACTCTGAAGGGAGAGTTTTTAAAGTCAACTGCCCATTAAAGGGTAAAAGGCAGACTTGTGTAGTCCGGTTGAAGGGGGGGGGCAGGATTCGGTGGACTGAACCACTTGATCGAATCAGATGAGAGAATGCTGCAGGTTGCTTAGCAACAGGTTTGAACGCCTCCATTCTAACACTCCTCTGACAGTTAGACCGGTCTAGTATTAAAGGTTTAACTGATGCTTGCTGGGTTTAGCAATGGCATTGACCTGTGTGTTTTCCTTACCTCAAAGAATAGATTGAGTACTAGTTAAGAAAATGCACTTCTGTAACCATCAAGGTTTAGTACTTGAATAATCTTATGTTACAGCTGTTTATCTTTTAAAAGCATCTACCTACAAATAAGTCCCGAGTGTGTGTGTTTGCCTGAGAGAAGTCTGCTGCTTTTGTGCTCTGCCGTCACAAACATCATAACAAGCCATGGTTTAAACAATCTAGACTTTGTAAGCCAATAACAAACCATGGGTTCTATTTGTGGTTTAGAGCTGGTTAACAAACCATGGTTTGTTTGTGGGGATGGGTTCAGATACAATGACCTAGTTCACACCTAATGACAACCCAGAGTATGGGTTGAATCATGGGCTGTTGTTGAATCATGGGTTATCATGTGCAAACCCTGCACTATGGTTTAACTATGGGTTGTTAACCATAAACAACCTGGAGCACACAACCCAACAACAAACCATGGGTTCTCTTCCTTGGTTCTTCATGGTTAACAACCCATAGTTAAAAATAGTGCAGGGTTCACACATAACAACAACCCATACTTGGCACACAATCTGGGTTATGGTTATATGAGAACCAGGCCAATGACAAGCCAGATTTCAACAAACCACACCATGGCTTATTGAACCAGGCCACTACTGACTGGAGTGTGCTGCTGCCGCCACTTGTTATGTCTGCCAGGGAGGCCCTCTGATGTAGAAAGAGGTCCACCAGAGGACATTCTGCTAAGGAGCCCCTCAAACCTGAATCATGCTCTGCATGCAATGTAATCGACTGGTGGTGATTCAGTGAAGACTCAAAGAAGAGGGGCTTTTTCACACAATGCGGGCACAGGTGTGATGACGGCCATTATTTTTGGATGGTTTCAAAGGGATTTAGACAAATGCGTGGAAGATATGTAGGGTGGCCGTGCGTCCTAATTTACAGAAGACACTCTTCTATTTGAAAGGCTGTCGTGAGTTATAAGAAGGGAGAGCAGGGACCTTGAAGTTGCCCATCATGGGTACGCAACATGGTCCAAGTTGGGCTCAGAATACACTAAACCATTTCCCAAGTTGTTAGAAAATGATGTGAGTTTTCCAGGCTCAATTTTGCCATCATAATTACAACAAATGTGAAAAAGTGCCATCTAGGCATTGAAACCAGTGGGACTATTATTTACATTTAATTTCATGATGTGCAACGTCAGTCCCGCATGGCTGTTAAGCTGCCAGGCCAGGACAATGGCAGGCAGCTTATCCTCAGGCTGGAGGAGGCAGCAGCTGGCATGCTTGCTGCAGCACCAGCAGTGTAGCAGGTGGCCAGAGGATGTTACCGCAGCTACCAACCTGGCAAGCATCAGGTGGCACAAAGGGCCCAGCAATATACGGTGGTTGACTCTGGCCCAGCTCCTAAGCTGCTCTTGGACTGGCCTTTGTGACCACTTCCTGGCCACTCTCTCTGACAATGGTTCATCCTGTATATGGAGCGTGGGAAACAGTGGTCCTCCAGATGTTGGTTATGACCAATGAGAGTTGGGCTCCAACAACATCTGGAGGGCCACAGGTTCCTCAGCCCTGCTGCTACGATCCTTGTATAGCCAAAACAGCAACACCCGCACACAAGAGGGTGGTATTGGAAGGTTTGGGGGAACCCCTGGGTTTGCAGAAGTATACGAAATCTCTAGGGGAGGGAACACAGAGGGGGATTCCCTTTAACAGCTCAATGAAGACTGAACATGCACAGTGAGCCCCGAATGCAGTCTTAACTGTTGGAAGGAGGGGGAAAAAATGGGAAACAGGGTGTCTGTGTGTATATGCAGCGGTATACCCAGGGCCGACGCAAGACCTCCTGCTACCTGAGGTGGGCGGACATGCTGCCACCAGGGAGGGGGCAGCACAGGCCACCAGCACTGCTGCAGGAGGAGGAGTGCAAGGAGCCTCGCCCTCCGGCGTCGCAGGAGAGGGCACAAACTGCTGCCGCCAGCCTTCCCCTTCCCCACAGTACCCACCTTTCCCTTAAGACCTTGCTTTGAGGGGTCCTTCCTGAGAGTGAGGCACTGCCAGGGAGCTGTCCCTGTAGACCACCTGTGCTCTAGCAGTACAGGCGGTCTCCAGGGCCACCTCCCTGCCAATCCCTCATTCTCAGGAAGGACCCCTCAAAGCAAGGCAATTGGCCTTGATGAGCTTTGTAGAGAGCCGTGCTGGGAAGCTGCTGGACCAGAGCTCCCCAGAAAGCCTCCCTGCCTGATGCCTTGGTCTAAGGCAGTGTTTCTCAACCTTGGGTCCCCAGATGTTGCTGGCCTGCAGCTCCCAGCATGCCCCAGCCAGCTATGCTGGCTGGGGCATGCTGGGAGTTGTAGGCCAAAAACATCTGGGGACCCAAGGTTGAGAAACACTGGTCTAAGGCAGGGCTCTCCAACCTTGGGTCCCCAGATGTTGCTGGCCTGCAGCTCCCAGCATACCCAGCTAGCATGGCTTATGGCAAGGGATTCTGGGAGCTGTAGTTCAGCGACATCTTGGAAAGCCCTGGTCTAAGGGGTCCTCAGAGCAGAGCAAGGCATTGGGGAACCATGCCAGTTGCTTTCTTGCTGTGGCCAGCTTGCCTCTCCACAGCAGCTACCCACCTCACCTGTGCCTTACTCAGAGTGAGACGTAGGGCAGGCACTGGGGGCAGATCCAGAGGGCCCCAATGGCAGCATTCATTTTGCTCCAGAGGCTGCTTTCCTGCTGCAGCATTTGCCACAGCAGGAGAGTGACCAGCGGGGCTCTCTGGAGCAGGTGCTCGCCCTATGCCTCACTTTGAGAGGCATAGGCCAGCGGCCTCATCGGGACCCATGGCTCTCCTGGGAGTGGGGCAGGTGGGATCTGCTACCCTTCCACCACCTGAGACTGGGGATTCACTCTATCTCATGGGAGGGCCAGCCCTGGGCATACCTATTTGTCCATCTCTTAACTAATATGGAATCAAGATAAATGTATGCCTTCATTTAATTTTATTAAAAGACTCTGCCAGAGCATTCCCTATAAATTCCTCCCCCCCCCCCATACATGTAGCTGGTTTCTTTATAACCAGCCTGATACTGTCTTTCTTCTTAGTTTTCACTTGCCAGATTGACAAGATAATAAGGACTGGAAAACTCGAGATATATCATTTCACGACTGAATACCACAATAAATGCCCACACTGCAAACGTACCATTTATCAGTAGTTATCCCCCCCTCCCGCCCCACTCAAAATGTCCGAGATCTATAGTTTTGTCTCCTATTTGAGTGACAAGATAAATTCCTGAGATTATCTTCTGGAGTCTTGCTGATACCCATTGTGCAATAACCACAAAGTACTATCCAGCGACTGATTCTATACCAAAGACGGCACGATTATCCAATAATACTAATTAATACTTTGTGCTGTACTGTCACAATGCTGGAGGAACATGCCTGTGTGCTTGTAAAAGTGAGTGCTCTGCTCTGCTCAAGGATGCCATTTAGGCAGCAGTCCTATACCCACCTACCTGGGACCATGCCCCACTGAAAGCACTCTTAGGGAAGGATTGCACTCTTAGGGAAGGTGTAGGGCTGCCTTCCCCAACTTGGTGCCCTCCAGATGTTTTGATCTATGGAGTCCAAAACATCTGGAGAGCATCACATTTGATCACCCCTTAGCAACAGCTACATTTCTGGTCAATTCACACTAAGACTGCAATTGTATATGCACACCTAGCTGGGAATGAGTCCCATTGAACTCAGTGATCCTTACTTCTGCATGCGACTGTCGGTATAAACTAGGGGTGCAGAACCTATTTTAGCCCAAGGGCCAAATTCCATTTTGGAGAAGCTCTTGAGCGTGGTAGGCAGGGTCAAAGACAAAAGGGATGGGGCCAAAAATTAAAAAAAACCCAGCGTATTTTATATACCAGCACAAAAATAACCCCATATTTTAGTTTAAAGCTCGTACTACCAGTAACTAAGCCTTAGCACAGGCATCTCAAACTTTTTAAATGGGGGGGGGGCTGTGCAAAAGCTGGGAAACCACCAAATGAGCAGTGGTTGGGTGAAAGGGGAACGGGGTGTTGTCTTTTGGGGACCCCGGAGGCAGTGGAGGCTGGTGGCTCCAATGTCAGCAGGACTGTGTATCCGTTCTGGATTTTAGTCTGAACTTTGAAGGAGCGATCCATGGTGCTGAACCTTATCCCCGAACTAGGTACAGCGCCATGGAGAGCTCCTTAAAAGTTTGGAGTGAAATCCAGAGTGCATACACAGCTCCGCTGGCGCTGATGTTGGAGTCACCAGCCTCCAATGCCCAGAGGGCTGAATTAAGACCCTCAGAGGGCCAGATTAGGCCCCCGTGCCTGAGGTTCTGCACTCCTGGTATAAACAATTACACGGAGCTCTGTGCATTCTAAACTTGGCCCAGATCCTTGTTCACATGGCCATCTCTGCCCATGTCGGCTGCAAGAAGGTGTCATTTAGGGTGGTGTGATTAAAAAAACAACTCATGTCAAGTGACGGTAGCATGCAAAAAAACAACAACAGCTCAGTATGGTTTGGTCTGGCTGAAAGTCCATCTGCTGGCTTTTTTTATTTTTATTTTTAGATGAATGGGTTCCATTTGATTCCCAATGCATGGCAACTGCAAAGGTCAAATTAAGTTAGAGGCTGTTTTTCTGTAGGTTGGCTCCTAGAATCATAGATTTCGAAGGGACTGCAAAGCTCATCTAGTCCAACCCGCTGGCAATGCAGGAGATCTGTTGCTACAACTGTCTATCCAACCTCTGCTTGAAAACCTGAAGGAAAGTCCGCCACCTTCCAAAGCATCTCATACTGTCAGGAAGATCCTGATGGTATGCTAATAATACCCGTAGCTCAGTGGTAGAGCACATGCTTTGCATGCAGAAGGTCCCAGGTTCGAGCATTTCCCCCATATTTGTTTATGCTGCCCCTCCCTTCCTCCTTCCCAGTTGTACACACTTCTTGAAGTGTGAAGCCAGATTCCGCCTGGACATCAGGAAAAACTTCCTGACTGTTAAAGCAATAGGACAGTAGAACCAACTACCTAGGGAGGTGGTGGGCTCTCCCACTCTGGAGGCATTCAAGGTGCAGCTGGACAGCCATCTGTCAGGGATGCTTTGACCTGGATTCCTGCATTGAGCAGGGGGTTGGACTCGATGGCCTTGTAGGCCCCTTCCAACTCTACATATTCTATGGTTCTATGATTCTATGAAGTAAATAGGGCCTTTGCTACGAATTTATTAGTAGGTCGTGCCAAACCGAGTACACATCAGTGGCTGTGACCAAATAGGAGTGAGAGACAACTGACACATGCACCCTTCTCTGCCTTGCACTGTAGTGATTTTTGCAATCAGTCCCTGGGAGGGGGTGGACTCCGAGTGTGTTCGCATAGGAGATTCATGTGCTCTTAGCTTGGCCTTTTAGTTCTAAACATTAAAGAGAAGATCCCAGTCAAGATCAGGAATGATTATCTTTGTTTCATAGAAGAATCCTATTCCACTTTTGCTACTGGACACTGTGCATGGACTATATGGCACCTGCATTGTCTCCGCATTCACTCCTGTCTCCACTGCAGCATATTTCTCGCAGATATATGCTGTTTCACCATAGAAGGTGTCTGATGGTTAATATGCAATGTCTTATGGCATGTGAAAGATAACAAGCCTGCACTTGGCGTACGACAGCATTTGATAGATAACATAGCCATGAGTGGTGGAGCTAGGGCTGGACCTTAGGGCCTAAATCCATGTCCCCACAGCCCGAGGCCTCCCAGATGACCACACAGAGGGCAGCAGGTGCAGAAGCAGACTCCATTGTATTCCTGTAGTCATGATGGCGCTATGGTTTAAGTGAGTTTTAAAATGCAAAACGGTATGTGCTCAAAGGGTTTTTTTTAAAAAAAAAACAACAGTTTTGCTGTTGTTCTAATGTGACAGGAATGTAGGAGCAGTTTTAAAGCATAGGATGGCAGTTGGAGGGGAGAAGAGAAATGTTAGGCATGTGCTTCACTGCTGAAGTAATACACAGGGCAAATCTAAAGGAGTTCTCAGAGGCAGTGTTAGGAGGCGGCCCACTAGAGCTGGAGCCCTGAATCTTTCATGTGGAGCCCCGAATCTCTGGGAGGCCATCTGCCCCACCACCCTGCTGTCCATGGCCACTTGCTGAAATAAAGGTACCGGGGCCCTGATGATCGCTCTTGCATCTGATCCCCCTGGATTAGCTGGCTTTTTGCCCACATGTGCTTCACCTTCTGCTGACACACACACACCCCACACACAGACACACTTTGACTCTTTCTGACTGAGGCTTTTTCTGAAATCAAATGCCCTCCTCTCTCCTGACCATATACCCCTTCTTACAAATTGGGGTGTCCTTAGGAGACAGGGTCCTTTACAGACACGCACACACAGAGAGTTTAGAGCATATGTAAATTAGCAGATGCAAATCTGTGCTCCCAGGCCTGAGCCCTGGATCTTTTTGGTACCTAGCACTGCCCTGGGAGTTCCCCCATGAGGCCATCAGGTCCAGGGTCCAAAATGATCTAACTCCACACTCTAGCCCTGTTCATGCGGCATATGTGTGGATACAGTAATACCCTGGATTACAAGTAACTTGGTTTGAGAGTGTTTTGCAAGACAAGCAAATTTTTAAATATTTATTATTATTATTATTTTGACTTGCTATACAAGCAACGTCTTGCAATACAAGTACTGTAGTACGGCTTAAATTAAAAATCTCTGTACAATTTTTTTGGGGGGGATTTCGTTTTGATATAAGACTGTTTTGGATTACAAGCACGTTTCCGGAACGAATTATGCTCTCAATCATGACTGTATTAGGTTACATATGTGTGGAGAGTGGGATCATGTCTGCTGCTTCCTTGAATACACTCGTTGCACGAACGCACGCACGCACGCACACCCCGTTGCAGTTTGTGCAAAAATATTCCTGAAGCGGGGGGGGCGGGGGGAGAGCCAGACAATGTACATGCAGTTTTGTACGCACGTATAAGAACTCCTTTAGAACTTCACACAAACACATGCAGGTCCGCGGGTGGGTGGGGTGGGGTGGGGTGGCTATCTCTCTCCCACCTCCCTGGGTTCATATCCACCCGCGTGTCCTGTGGATGGGGTCCACCACGCCGCCGGATGTCCCAAGGCTGAATTTGTGAACCGATCCTCCGTCGAAAAGGATCGCTTTGGAAGTTCTACTCCCTGCAGTGGCTCTTTCGAGTCACCGCCAGCAGCGAGCCATGAACGTGCACGTGTGAACCAGGCCAGCCCCCGCTGGGTGACTTCGCCTTTCTCGCGGCGAGCGAGCCTCCCCATCTCCCTGCTCGGCCGCGGGAGATCAATAGGAAGGAGGAGGGTGGGGCTGTTCCAGGGCCAGCTGTTGGGAGCCTGCCTCTCCAACTCCCCAAGCTCCGCTTTTTGCCAGCCAGAGCCCTGCGGGACCCTTTCCCGGCCGCTAGAGCCCTCCCTCCCTCCCGTCGCTGGCGCAGGCTATACCATGCCTAGCCGGGAGCACCGGCGTCTCAGAAGGGACTCCGGCTGGCCGGGCATGAGGGAAGCAGCTGCAAAGGGAGCGAGCGGGCGACCCCGGCAGGGCTGGCTGAGCCAAAGGCAGGACCCGAGCAGCCGCTCGCCAGGCTCCGAGAGAGGATTGTTGTGCTAAAGCGTCCAGGCGCCTATCTTTTTTCTTTTCTTTTCTTTCTTTCACGTGCTGCAAAGGGAGTCGGAACTAAGCAGCGCCGGTGGAGTTGCTGCGGCTGCCTGTCAGTGGGTTGAGGCTTCTGCTGTCCGGGGCGAAGCCCAGCGGAGATCTGGCCGGAGGAAGCCTGCAAAACACAAGGTCTGTGCTCGCTGGCTCGCTCGGGGAGTGGGTGGGTGGGCGGGATGCATTGTTGTCTGGTCCTGCTGGCTGGGTGCACGGAGCGCGCGCCTCTGCAAGGGGAAGGATGGGACGCCTCCCTCTCCCGCCGCTCTGCAGTGGAAAGAAATTGCCGAGAGAGGAGCAGGGGAGAAAAGCAAGACAAATAGCCATTGTCAGCTTCCAGCGGCCACGCTTAGATGCTCCCCCTGCGCTCACGCCCAGCAGCAGCAGCATCACAGGGGGGGGGGGGCGCACGCTGAAATACTCCTTGATTTCTTTCCCCCTCCCCTCCGGCAAATCTCTATAATCTGCAAGCTGTTTTGTGCTTGTCTGGGTGTTCCCCGGGAACAAAGCGCAGAGTAGGGCAGAGTGTCTGGCAGCGGGCACCCCTGGGCTATACTTTAGCCCGGCTGGAAGTTTGGGTGGGTTGTGTGTGTACGTGTGCGTGCCTTCCTCTCTTCCCTTCTTTTTTTTCCTGGCGTCTGAAAGCTTCTTTCCTCCCCTCCGCTCTTTTGATTTGTAAGGTACAAACACACACGCACGCCATGTGCTTTGTTCTTAACGGTCTGTTAAGAGAGAGAGAATGAGGGAGTGGGGAGAGAAAAGCTAGGATGTTTCATTTAGCAGGAAAGGAGTTACTTAGCTGCTGCATGTAGAATCGAACCCCGAGGCTGGGACTGAAGAAGCACTTAAGTATATGGAACTTGTTCAGACCAGCCGAGTGTCTGTGTGTGTTTATGCATCTGTGCGTGAGTGAGTGAGTGAATGAATGAATGAGAATGCATGCAGATACAATTATTACAGAGCATCTCTTAAAGCTGTCAGTTCGCTGTTGCTCAACCCGGCCCAGGGGTGTGTTATGATGATGCAGAATGCCGAACCCAGGATGAGACATACAAACTACTAGGAAGACTGTGGTTCGTTCTCTCTCTCTCTCTCTCTCTCTCTCACACACACACACACACACACACACACGCTGCTTTAAGGTGGTTCCCTCGGGCATGTTTCTGTCCTAAGGCAAACCAAGAGGAATCAGCTAGCTAGACGGATGCAGAAATTGAATCTGGAAGAGAGAATGAGGCTTTCTTTCCAGCTTCTGGCATCAGGTCCGATTCGCAGGAGGTGGCGCTGATCTCACGCATTCTTCTGTCTGATTTGTTTAAAACAGACAGACAAACGCGGTAAAAGGCCCACAGGTTTTAATTCACAAGAACACCACCTGATCTTAGAGGATCAATTACCTTATCTGATGGACTTAAGTGGACTTCTCTCTCATCAGTACTAGGAAGTGTCCTGTGAGGCAGCTGTTTTTCTCTCCAGGCACACTCAGTAGCTTTAGTAGCCCCTGGCTTCCCATAAGATAGGGAATTTTCATATTGCTGGGCAAGAATATAAGGCTAAAGGAAAGAAAATAACAGATGCAACCCAATTAAAGAAATTTTAATTGATTAGGCAAGAGAGTGTTAGTGGAGTAATTGATTGTTTTGATTTAAATTTGAAGATGGATCGAAACAATATTTCTGAAGTGAGATGCATATTTTCTTTGTTTTTAGATGGCAGGAGGGCAGTGAATGATGGTACAGATCCAGTCAGGTTGAGAAACATGTATAAGCTGCAATCCTGTACCCACTTACCTGGGAGTAAGCCTCTATGGGACTTACTTCTGAGTAAACATGTATAAGATCGCACTGAGAGCCACTTGTTTTGCACCTAAAGGAAACTAAAGTACAACTGCTTTAGTTGATTTGCAAATATTGGATGTTTCTTCTCAGTTTCATGTTTTGCTTCTGCAAAGACTGAATCAATCTAGGAATAAATCTTTCCAAAATCAGATCCTAACTTCGTTGAAGCATATAATTTGGTCAACTTTTTCATGCTGTTTGTTGTACCGCCTTTCCTTTGTGGTTTCACTCCATTTCCTCCTTCATTTCCTAGAATAGTCCTTCTTCCTGCTTTGTTTTCTGTGTCTGTTTCCTCTCTTCTTGCTTTTCAATGGTATCTCTTTCCTAATAATGTGTTCAGTCTTATCAAATTTTGAGTATTGCTTTCCACCACAGCTCACCCCAAATTACAAACCTTCTGCATCTCAACCTGTTCAGCAACCTCTAAATCAGCCTTCCCCAACTTGGTGCCGTTCAGATGTGTCAGACTACAACTCGCCTGTATGAGTTCATTGTAAGTGGAGAACACTGTGGGTGAATACAACTACTGTGGTGACTTAACCGTAGTGGCAGGATGTGAACGCATTGTAACATCCTGCCAAGTTGTCAGGGGATTTATTTATTTATTTCATTCCCCTTTTCCCTGGACATTCCGATCAGTCATGGATGTGTGTTAAAATTCTGCTCTCAACAAGAGGTTACAGACAAACCAGTTTACCAAGTGTGCTTTCGTGCACACTGTGGTGAGTTTCGGCTTGGTAAACGATAACCTACATTCCAGCTGTAACTGAAACATTCTGTCTATATGAACTTACAAAATTAACCACTACAAGGTGATATTTTACCTTCTGCAAAAGGTGTGTACAGAACTTTTGACACTGTAATATAACAGATTTAAAGTGCAGTCCTATGCATGTTTACTCAGAAGTAAATTCCATTGTGTCTAATGGGGCTCACTCCCTAGTAAGTATGTTCAGGATTGCACCCTTATGGCACAATCCTACACAATCCTGTACTCAGAACTAAGTCCCATTGGGTTCAATGGGGCTTACTCCCAGATAAATGGGTATAAGATTGCAGCCTTAAATTAACTTTTTCTTATATACTAGCAGGTATTATTACTAACTTGGAACAGTTCGAATATGGCAAACAGTCTAAATAAATCACAAAAAAGGGAAGGTTGGCGTGACCCTCTCAGTGACGTTTCTGCCTCAGACAAATTGTCTGAGACCCTTAATGTCTTTCAGTCTTCTCTCATTCTTCCTGTCTTCATTCCTTATTGCTGGGTTCAGTTGAGGGCCTCATCCAAATGTGGGATTGGCCAGTAAATGTGAGAGCTGGCCTCTCTCACCTGACTGAACCAATCGGATTAAACTTGGTGTGCAAATGAAAAGTGGAAGGAGGCAGATGTATGATGAATAGACAGGCGCCTGCAAACCTTGTTCAAAATCCCCATGGCATGGCTCCCCTGCCACTTTGTTCCAATTTGGACTGATAAAGAGAAAGTGGAGAGCACAGTCTGGGCAGTAATTAAAATGAGCATCAGCCAGACCAGTCATCTGAATTAATTGAAAGCATGAGCTTTTTGTTAGAAAGGGTTTGTTAGAAAGGGTTTTACGTCTTTTATTTATTTGTTTTTAAAGATATAGTAATAAGAAAATTTTCAATAAAGCTGTGCCTTCATTCTCACCAAGGTGGCAGACCAGCAGGTGGGAGCACACATGATGTATTGCATGTTGGCTGGGGATGATGGGGGTTGTAGTCCAACACATCTGGAGGACACCAGGTTGGGGAAGGCTGAAACTGTAATGAAAACTCCTACACACACACACACACACACATATATCAAATGATTGGATGTTTCCCCATGCAAAAAGAAATCCATCCACGTTGAAAGCTAGATGTCAATGAGAAATGTTCTATATTATACATATCTATCTCACCCCTGCACATAGGGTACCACTGCGACTGCTAGGCTAGAACGTTTGTCTTTGACATCTAGCTTTCTACGTGGATGGATTTCTTTTTGCATGGGGAAACATCCAATCATTTGAGCCCCCACCTGCTCTCTAAAGTGGTACACCCCAGGCAGCCATAAGTTTATCAGTTCAGTGAGAAAGAAGCAACAGGAATCTTTGGATTATTACAACCATGAACAGTATCATGGCTAGATTAGGATACATTTAAATGGGAAAAAAATACTTCGCATCTCAGCTCCATTTCTAACACTTGGTGTAAATCAGCCTTTCACAAACTGGTGCCCTCCAGATGTGTTGGACTACAATTCCCATAATTCCCAGCCAGCATGACCATTGGACATTGGGAGTTGTAGTCCAACACATTTAGAAGGAACCAGGTTTTTGGAAGGCTGGTGTAAATGGTCAGCTTTGACACTTCATGATTCTGGGGCATTATAGTACTTACGGTAGATAGTCTACTGTGCTTGGTTATATGGCTAACTGAGCAATCTTATACTCAAGAGACTGTTTTTAGCAGCATCTCCAGTTCATATGTGCTCTGGCCCTGAGACCATGGTCCAGAAGTGTTGGCACCCATGCTGGAATTTTTGTCAGAGTTTTCCTTCTTAGAACCTGTCCCCCAGAGATTCCCCCTAACTGTCTTTTAAAATTCTCTATCTTCTTATACAGAAGTGGCTGAATAAAGCCTACAGAATCCAGAAAGTAAAGGCTTGGCAAACTTTACTGAGTGATAAATAGTCCCCTAGCTAAGCAGTCAGATGTATAAAACAGCAGAGCAAACCAGGCCAGCTTCTAACAGAATGAAACCACTACTACCACTGAACATGCACATCCTTTTGTTCAGAAGAAACCCAGGCTAGAAGGAAACTTACTTGACTTCCCCTTGCAGTGCCTAATTGCACATAAGAATCTCTGATGCATCCAAAGCTGTTAATTAGCTTGGTGCCCTGAGTGACCCCTGCCATTGCACCTACTAACTGCTGTAAAAACTCCAAGAACAAATTAACCCTTAGTTTGCACCCTTTTTTTGATGTGATCCCCTGCCATTACTATTCCAACAATGGTGTTCCCTGCATGGGCCTCTGTTAAGTGCACTTCCTGTGCACGGTCCCATATCCCTATCCTTTGTGATCTGGGGACAATGATTTCCGGACTCTTCCCAAAGGGCCAGAGAAGCTGGAAGCAGCTGCCAAGGTAAACCAGTGTACCTGTTAGTCTCTTGCATTCCTTTCATTTTCAGGAATTTGGATAATAATATACAGATTACACTGCTGGAGATCCACCAGCATGTAAACCTTTGGGACACCCAGACATACAGCTTGCTCCCAGGGCTGGTGCTACCATTAGGCCAACTAGGCGGCTGCCTAGGGCGCCGGGCTAAAGGGGGCACCAGGAGCATAGGGCTGGAGGGAGGGAGGCCTCAAGTGGGAAGAGGGGGGCGCTAAATATCTGATCTTGCCTAGGGCACCAAGCTGCCTTGCACCGGCCCTGCTTGCTCCTATGTAGAGTTAGGCAGTCCTAAACCTATTTCATTCAATGGAATTAAGCATGTTCGAGAACAGATCAGATCGCAGCTTTATGGTACAATCCTCTCATGAGATGGACGTCTCTGAACTTGGAGGCTTCTATGTATCCAATGCCCTGCTGGGCTGAAGTCAGCAGGGCAGGGCAGAAGAGCAGTGGAGGCGATATTTGCTTCCCTGTCCTCCAATCATTCCATTTTTCACTAGACTGGCTTTTTTGCCTGTCTAGTGATGGTGCTTCAGATGGGGAGGGAAGGAGGCTGGAAGAGGCTCAAGATTAGCTCCATCTTGGCCTCTCTGGTCTCCGCCCCCTCCGCCCAATGGAATGCTCCCTTTTCCCCTTCTCTGAGGTTGATTTTCCGGAGGCCAGCTGGCGTAATTCTTTCTGCGCTGGCTGTGAGTGGGTGCGGGAGGGCGGTAGGATCTCTGACTCCCCTTTTCCGAGGTTGGAGCACTGTCTTCGAACTCGGAAAAGTGAATCCCCACTATCCTATGGCCCCCTCAGACAATGTCTAGGGGGTCACAGGATTGCTCCCTTAAGTGGGGTATAGGATTGCAGGCCAGGTGATTCACAGGCCATGTGATGAGCTGCTTTTGTGCCACTGCATAGCAACAATGCAAACATGTTAATCTTTGAAGGATGCTTCTTAGTCCAAAATAGCTGATTTCTGTCTGGCTCAGTGTCTATTCAGCTGAATCTTTAAACAAAATTGAGTCAGTGCTTCGCTTTCAATCAATTAAGTAAGTGTCACTTTATTGCTGGAATTTAAACAGGTCGAAACAGCTCCTTGCAGCATATCACACACTTGGTGTTTTCTGCAACTGTAAAGCAAAAATGGTTAAACAGAATAAACAAATGGTTAAATAGAATGAGTTACAAACGAGTTTTTAAAAATTGTTTTTAATGTTAATACCATACTTGAAATGGTGAGGACTCCTGGAAAAAGATGATAGACAGTGAGTACTCAGCGCTCACATGCCCCAATTTTGGTTGGGATTTTTTTGGTGCTGTTCTGCTTTCTTGCTTAGCCATCCATAATGAATTCTTGACCTCTTAGGATAAAATACAGTAATGGCAGAGTGCAAATTGCAGGTGGGAGGAAAGAACTTGTTCGATGAATGATTTTGCTGTGAATCTTGAAAAAGCAGCATTTCAGATTGCTTGAAATGTTCCAAATGTTGGCTTTGATGACATGCAAAGCCACTGAGTGTATATAATATAATAATATATATATATTATATAATGTGTGCGTGTGTCTGTCTGTCTGTCTGTCTGTATATATATATATATATATATGGTCAAGAAGAAAGGGGAAAGCGTGTGAATGTTTTCTTTTTGCGGGACATTGCACTACTAACCCTCATTCCTGACATGGAAAATCAGTGCATTGTCTGCAAGTGCAGGGGCCAGAAGGAGTGCATCTGTAGTTGTTTATAGGAGTAGCCACTTCCACATTGGCAAAAAAAAGAAAAGAAAAGAGGAAATGCATCACCAAAAGAGGACAAAGGAGGGCACGGATTTGTATAAAATTTGAAAATGCAAATTGTATGGATAGATGCAAATTTAGACATCATTACTGAAATTTAAATAGAAACACAATACATCTCCCCATAGAGGGGAAGATTGTGGCTGGGTGACCTGGGTGCCGCCTGCTCAGTTTGCTTTTGGTGGGCAACTTCGAGGCCCCTGTTGTTCTCCCTTCTTACTAGGGGTCTTTATCTTTAAACTGAACAGCCCTTCAAACAGAGGATGCCTCCAGATAGAGGACTGTCCTCTGTAACAGTGTTCTCCAACCTTGGGTCCCCAGATGTTTTTGGCCTACAACTCCCAGCATGCCCCAGCCAGCTATGCTGGGAGTTGTAGGCCAAAAACATCTGGGGACCCAAGGTTGGAGAACACTGCTCTGTAAGGTCCCCCTGGCCACCTTAAATGTAGCATAGGACATAGCTGCAAAGGGTTTTATGAAGCAGGATGACAGAGGCTGAAAGTGCAGCTCCAGGGAAGACCCTACCTTTTGTGTCTGCACATAGCCTGCACATCCATGTTGTCTCATCCAGCATTTGTGAGTGTATCAGGAGCCATGCCCTTTAATGAGGTGTTCTCTGCTGCCACCTCTTTGGGATCTGTGGATCAGACTGTGATAGCATCAGTTATGGAAGGTTAATCACACACTGGCTCGGTTGAGGTGTAATGATCTCAAGCTCCATTGCTTATTGGCCTAAGAATGAGCTCACTCACCCCTCAGCTTGTCTTTGGTGCTTTTATCCAGGTTTATTGTTTGTTTGTTTGTACTATTTCTATACTGCTAAATAATAAGAAAAATCCCAGAGTGGTTTCCATAGAAATATTAAAATCACAATTAAAATCACATTTAAAATTTAATTTTAAGAACAATACAATTACAATAATAATACATAAGAATACACAGCAGTCATCATCATCAGGCGATCACTCGTGACCGAGTAAGATTGTCTTCCGGGATAAAAGGAGGAAATTCTAAAGAAGATTGTGTAGACTCTAGCGATGAGTCCGTAAGTGACTGTGGAGGCCAATTCTAGATCCACACAGCTTCCCACAGTGAGGACACAGGTTACCAGATAGAAGATGGTCCTGTAAAGGATTCATTTGACGTGCTTTTCGCTTAGCACGTTTCTCCCTTTCACCTTGCACTCGGGCTTCTTCAAAGTCCATGGAACCTTTGTGAAAGGCCAACCTCCATTTAGATCGTTCATGGGCCAGAGCTTCCCAGTTTTCGATGTTTATATTGCATTTTTTTAGATTAGCCTTATGAACATCTTTAAACCTCTTATATTGACCACCGATATTCCGCTTTCCATCCTTGAGTTGGGAGTAAAGTAACTGCTTTGGGAGACGGCAGTCAGGCATTCGAACAACATGACCGGTCCACTGAAGTTGGCGTTGAAGGATCATTTTTTCAATGCTAGTAGTCTTTGCTTCTTCCAGTACACTGACATTTGTTCGCCTATCTTCCCAAGTAATTTGCAGGATTTTCCGGAGGCAACGTTGATGAAACCTTTCAAGGAGGTGGAAGTGACGTTTATAGATAGTCCATGTTTCGCAGGCATACAATAAAGTTGGTAATACAATGGCTTCATAAACCAGTGTTTTGGTCTTCTTACAAATATCCCGATCCTCGAACACTCTATGTTTCATTCGAGAAAATGCGGCACTTGCGGAGCTCAGACGATGCTGGATTTCACTGTCGATGTTAGCTGTAACAGAAAGATAGCTGCCAAGATAGAGGAAATGATCGACGTTTTCCAGTATTGTCCCGCCAAGCTGGATAGATGGCATCACCAAAGGATTGGCTTGCACTTGCTGATGAAGCACTTTGGTTTTTTTGATGTTAAGTGAGAGACCAAGTTTTTCGTATGCTTCTGCAAAAGCATTTAGGATAGTTTGGAGATCATCCTCTGAATGTGCGGAGACCACATTATCATCAGCGTACTGAAGTTCCACGACGGAGGTTGTAATTACCTTACTTTTTGCTTTCAGCCTGCTGAGATTAAAAAGCTTTCCATCTGTTCGATATATAATTCCCACACCGGTGGGAAGTTTCCCCTCGACAAGATGTAAAACCATGGCGATGAAAATGGCAAATAATGTTGGGGCGATAACACATCCCTGTTTAACACCTGATCCCACTTTAAATGGAGCACCATGAGAGCCGTTGTTGTCCAAAACCGTTGCCGTCATGTTGTCATGGAGAAGTCGCAAGATATTCACAAATTTATTGGGGCATCCAATTTTCATAAGGATAGTCCAGAGAGCTGTACGGTCTACAGTATCAAAGGCCTTAGCCAAATCGATAAATGCCATATAAAGGGGTTGATTTTGCTCCCGGCATTTTTCTTGGAGCTGACGTGCAGTAAAAATCATGTCTACTGTCCCTCTAGAGGGGCGGAAACCATATTGAGTTTCAGGGAGGATCTCTTCTGAAATAGATAGAAGACGGTTTGCAAGAATCCTAGCAAATATTTTACCTGCGGTTGCTAAGAGAGAAATGCCCCGATAGTTTCACAGCAGTACAGGAGCAATAAAATGGGACAGCATGCTTAATTTAATTATGGGCCAGGGAAAGCCTGGGTGAACAGGTATGATTTCAGGAGGTATTTAAAAGTTGCCAAATTTTCTGCCTCCTGAACTACACGAGGGAGTTTTCCCCGCAGGGTGGGTGCCGTTACCAAAAAGGCCCACCGTTGAGGTATTGCACAGCGACATCCCCAGCAAGGCCTCTTCTGATGATCTTAATGGTTGGTTGGGTAGGGAAGGCGGTCTGCTAAGTCCCGGTCCTAAGTCGTATAGGGCTTTGTTTGACAATACCATAACCCTGAACACGGCTCGGTAGCCAATAGGCAGCCAGTGCAGTTCTTTTAGGACAGGTCTTCTGTGCACATAGCTGGGTGTCACACCCTAGCTGCTGCATTCTGCACTAGCTGCAGCTTCTGAACTAGGCCCAAGGGCAGCCTCACATAGAGTGCATTACAGCAGTCTAATTGTGAGGTTCCCATTGCATGGATCATCGTGGCTAGATTGCCCCGATCCAGGAATGGGCATAGTTGGCATACCAACTGAAGCTGCTAATGGGGTCTGTGGGCCACCAAAGTCACCTGGGCCTCCAGTGGCAGAGATGGATCCAGGATTACCCCCAAACTATGTACCTGCTCCTTCAGAGGGAGTGCAACCCCATCCAGAACAGGCAAACAGCCCAATTCCTGGACCTGGGAACTGCCAACCCATAGGGTCTCTGTCTCCAGTTTATCAGCCCTCATCCAAGCCATAACTGCATCGAAGCACCAATTCAAAATGTGCACGGCCTCTCCTGATTTAGATCTCACAGAGAAATAGAGCTGGGTGTCATCAGTGTACTGGTGACACCTTGCCCCAAATCTCCTGATGACTGCTCCCAACAGCTTCATATAGATATTAAATAACATTGGGGACAAGATGGTACCCTGTGGTACCCCACAATTCAGCTGCCATGGGGCTGAGGTGCAGTCACCCAATGGTATTCTCTGGAACCGAACTCGCAAGCATGAGTCGAACCACTGTAAAACAGTGCCTCCGACTCCCAGTTCACGGAGGTGGTCCAGGAGGATACCTTGCTTAATGGTATCAAAAGCTGCTGAGAGATCCAGAAGAAGTAACAGGGTCACACTCCCCCTGTCCCTCTCCTGAAGAAGGTCATCCATCAGGGCGACCAAGGCCAATTCCGTCCCAAAACCAGGCCTGAATCCAGACTGGAATGGATTCAGATGATCAGTTTCATTCAAGTCAAGAGCACCTGCAGCTGAGATGCCACCAATCTCTTGAGCAGCTTGCCCCAGGAACGGGGTATTTGTGACTGGACAATAGTTGGCATAGATATCTGGATCCAGGGAGGGTTTTTTCATTTTATTTAAACTACTGCTTCCTGTTACATACAAACTGGGAAATTGTGATTTTAAAAACTTGGTATGCAAACCAGAATGTGAAACCAGGAGGGGGAGTGAAGAGGGAGTGCATGGTCACATAAGCTTGTTCTTGGGCCAGCCTGAGATTATCACATCTGACCCAGGCCTTACTCTGCATAGACTTCCCCCCGACCCTAGTTCAGCATGATAGGGAAACTGGAAATATCTTTCTAGAGTACTAACAGAGTTCCATGTAAACTGAATCCTGCTGCTTAAAATGTGACAAAGCCTTGCCTGTAATTGTAGATTTTATTAAATGGGCTAAGACAAAAAATGCAGCTGTTATTCTTTCACAGAGTCATAGAGTTGGAAGGGGCCATCAAGTCCAACCCCCTGCTCAGTGCAGGAATCCAGTTTAAAGCATCCCTCGCGGATGGCTGTCCAGTCTTTGCTTGAACACCTTCAGCGATGGAGAGTCTACTACCTCTCTAGGCAGTTGGTTCCATTACCTGACTGCTCTGACCCTTAGCAAGTTTTTCCTGATGTTCAACTGAAATCTGCCTTCCCATAACTTAAGCCCATTATTTTGTGTCCTACAGTCTTAGATGACAGAACAGGCTGTAGCCCTCTTCTGTGTGACAACCCTTTAGGTACTTGAAAAATGCTATCATATCCCCCCTCTCTTCTCTCCTCAAGGCTAAACATACCCAGTTCCTTCAATTTTTCCTTATAGGACTTTGTTTCTAGTCCCCTGGTCATCTTTGTTGCCCTTCTCTGAACTCGTTGCAATTTATCTTTGAACTGTGTTCTTGCTGTTCAGAAACTAATTTTAATCTCAGACTGTGTTAGCAATTAAATTATGGCTGCTGCACACTGAACATGACCGAAGTTTGTTTTCCATAAGGTCGGGTGCTCTTGTCATACGATGGGCACTGTAATTGTGCTCTTGTAACCTTGACTGACTGTCTACATTTCTTCAGAGCAATTTAGTCAATAGGAAGTGTACAAGAGCACCATTTATGTTCTTATGAGCTAATTGGAGCTCTGCTAATTATGACATGGGATCTGCAATGATGTCATTTCCATGGCTATTATGGTGTGTTGCCAAAGGTAAAACATCACTGAATATAACTAATTTAAGGCTGTAATCCTATACGCATGTACCTGGGACTGAGTCCCACTGAATTCAGTGGAGTTTACTTCCAAGTAGTCACACATAGCATTGCACTGCAAATCTCCAATTGTTTGGCCTCAGCATCTGCTAGCCTGTGAATGTGGAGGTTGCCATTTTGGCTAGGATGGCCACTCACACATCACCGAAAAGAACAAAACATTTGCAAATGATAATTTATAGGTACAGATGCAAATTTACAATAATTACTATAATTTAAATAGAGATAGAACACAGTCTTCCCATAGTGGGGAAGACTGTGACCAGGCGACCTGGGTGCCTGCTCAGTCTGCTGTCCAGGTGCTGTTGATGGGCAACTTCAAGCCCCGTCTCTCTGTTCTTATGGTTCTTTATCTTTAAACCAGACCTGGACCAGAGAGCCCTAAAAAACACAGTAGGGGTAACATGGGCAACTTGTAGTCATCCGTGGCTTATGCTGGCTCAGCTTGTCTGAGCGTGGAAAGCTAAGCAGGGTCAGGCCTGGTTATTACTTGGATGGGAGACCCCTCTAGTTTCCTCATTGAGCAGGGGGTTGGACTCAATGGCCTTGTAGGCCCCTTCTAACTCTATGATCTACGAAATCTATGAAATCTAAATTTTTTGGCCTACAACTTCCATCAGCCCTAGCCAGCATAGCCAGTGATGAGGAATTATGGGAATTGCAGGCCAAAACAAGTTGCCCACCCCTGAAATAGGGGATACCTTCAAATAGAGAGTGTCTTGAGTAAAGTAGGACACATGGGCCACCCTATTTTTAGCCATCATAGCTTGAATCACAAGTCTGAAAGTCAGAAGTCTAGAAATGTTTGGTATATGTGCTAAATTAATTGCATCTGTTTATTTTTAAAAATCTGATAAAGTATTAATTACAAAGGCAAAGAAAAAAGATTGTGTGTCTCAGTTCCCCCAGGATTCTGCTTGTGTATTTTGTTTTTAAACAAGTGCAAGGAAGCGACAAAATTAATTTCCTAGTGAAGAAAATGCAAATTGGAACTATGTACGGTATCTAAGAGCATTGTGACAAAGCAAAACCCTGGCTTCAACCCAAATATATCCAAATTGAGCTTTTTAATATTGTTTCATCAATGAATGCCCTATAACTGCAGGCAGAGAAGTTACACATTGAGAGGGATTACAAAAAGTCGGCTCCAAATGGGTGATTGCATTGGTAGGTTTGTTTAATTTACATTTTTTTAAAAATGATTTACATAACCCTGTTTAATAACGTACGGTAGAACCGTTTTAAAAGGAATTGGTCCATAAAGGGAAATGTCACAGCCAAATTAATTTGATGTACACTTTGTTCATTGAAACTTAATTGGGGTTTTAATAACAAATATGCCCAACCAGATAAAACTTTGTAAAAAGCAAGGCTGTTAAACACAACTGTGCCTATTTCATACACATGCCAGGGGGAATCTTGAAATTGGGACAACAGCTTCACTTGCTTGTTATCAGTCCACTTCTAGACACAATTTGAAGTGCTGATTATGACCTACAAAGCCCTACTCACGACGACTTGGGACCATGCTCTCTAAAAGATCACGTTTTCCCATACGAGCCTGCCCAGGTTTAAAGATCTTTGAGAGAGGCTTTTGTTGTTGTTTTTTTGGTCTCACCAATATCTGAAGTACATTTGGCTGTATCTTGAGAGAGGGACTTCTTGGTAGCTACTCCCAACAAGTTCTGGAATCCCTTGCCAAGGGAGGCCAATCTAGTTCCTTCTCTGATTACCTTCCGCCAGCAGGCAAATATTATTTTTATTCAGACAGGACTTTGGCCACATCAGTTGCCTTGTTATTGCCTCTTAAATGTGCAATTTGTTCAACTTGGGGCACAATCCTGTGGCCACGAGATGCTGTCTTGATGGCCATAGAATAATCCAGAGTCCCAGCTCCGACCTCAGAAAAGCGCTCTGAGGTCGGAGGTGGGGCTCTGAATCCGGAGCGTCTGCCCTTGCAGCCAGCATGCTTCCTTCTGCCACAGCTGTGGCTCCGACTCTGGAAGACCAACCTCAGAGCTGGTGTTGGGTGGGCGTTCTGGGGGGCGGGGCGGGGAGTAGTGAGGCTCTGCCGGGATACAGCATATCCAGGCAGCACCTCAACCTGTCCTCCTCCCGAGCAGGCGCAAAAGACTTATGGGCCGAAATGGGCCATCTAAGTCTTCGGCAGGGCAGGAGAAGTGTGGCGGCGACCTTTACCTTCATGCTCCTTCCGTCCTCGATAGGATGACCATAATCCGAGTTCAGAGGCTTATGGGCAGCCTCATTGGATGTTTTTATTGGTTTTCTTAATGTTTTATATGCCTGTTTTTATATGTTGGTTTTTATTTTGTATTCTATTATTTCGTAGCTAGAGGAAATATCAATTTAGTATAACTATTTATTTATTTATTTATTTATGATAAATCAGTTTAGGATTGTTGTTGTTGTTGGTTGGTCTTGTGAATTGTCTAGGGTGCTCCTGTAAAAGATTTGCAAAAGTTTCATCCTATAAGTTCATATGAGAATTGTTCAGTATATTTGTACCATCTGTACTACACGAGAAATAAAACAAGCCAATGACAAATATCCCCCCCCCCGTGCCCACAAAATCTCTTTATAGCTGCATACAGAAGAGTCATAATCAAACGCTTCAGCAGTCAATTGCAGAGTATAGCAGGGCGAGTATGATTTTAATTAAAATGAAGTGCTAGATCACACAAGGATCTTTTTATCTTGCTGCTGTAGGCCAAACTAGATGATACGTGGGAGATCCATTATTGGAACTCTTAATGACTTTTTCTCTGGTTAGTAGCAGCCATGGAGGAGGAGGGATTTAGATTAGGGTTGTGGTCTTGGGGGAGAGAGGTTAACCCTTTCCCTGTCTTGAATTGCCCTTCCCCAAAGTTACTGTTAGCTAAAGAGTGGGGGAAAGATAGGTTTACCTTTACTGACTGATGGATTGATTTAAGGCATTCATATACCCTCCCCCCTTCATTGATGGATTGATTTTAAGGCATTCATATACCCTCCCCCCTTCATCATATTTACCCCAGGCCAGTTTACAAGGCAAATTAAAACAAAACAACAATAAGATATACAATATAGGAATTATAATACCAGATAAATGACCCAATTAAATAACAATTAAAACAGAGTGAAAATTTCATTTCCAGGGTTTAAAATACAGTATCCTTCCAACATTTAAAATTCAAACCATTCCAATGCCTGAGAGATTCCAAATGGCTTAACCTGATGCCTAAAGGATAAAGTGGTAGGTGCCACTGTTAGAACCCGCTTCAGAAGTGGGGTGAGCTGAGGAAAGTACATGGGTGAAAGGATTTAAAAAATCTTTTTCTAGTGCCAACCCAAATTGCCCCCGTGGCTGCTTTTAACTGAAGGGAGCCAAACACGGAATCCCCGTGTTGCAAGGCAACTAGCTTGGCCCTAAGCTCTGCTTAGTTCTATACTAGTGTATTTGAAATAATCATTGAATAGAGTTAGAGCAGAGCTGGACTTGCAGCAAGGGCTTCTAATGTACAGTATTGATAAAATCAGTTTGAGGATAGTTTCAACATTTGTGTAAAGATACATACGGTAAATAAGGATTGGACATGATGTCTTGGTTTGGATGGCAAATGGCTTGCATCCAAGGTACAATTATACTTGTGGCAGTATCCTCTCTGTGAAACATACAAAATTGGATTATGGAGAGCAGCCCAGACAGATACGTGGGGAGGTGCGGTATAAAATGTGCAAGACAGAAAGTTTATTCCACATAATAAACTTCTAATAATAAGTTTATTATCTACTCTATTGTGGCATACAGTTTAATCTGAAGGCTTTTAATTACGGTAGCCTGTTGCTGGTAATACTAAATCTTTTCCTTTGAACATCAGGTTTTTTTAATGGTGCGTTTAGCTTGAATTGGCATAACTGTTCTTAATCTAACATTTTTCTAGCTTTGATTCTGGATAAGATATGATACTAAGATGTTTCATTTGATTTTTATTTATTGTCCTTGCTCTGTTTCGGAAACTTTGCTCCCATCTCAGTAACAAGATCTCTTCCCTTCCCTTGCAGACTCACTTGTGTATCCTAGCCTAAATTCCATGGAATCACTGATGATTCTTTACAAGTATATGTAAGGAACAGCATTTTTCCTTCTATCTGAGATTTGGTATTCAGATGTTAATGTCAGTCCTCAGATGTCTTTATTTTAATGTGACGAGACAATAAAGCCGCTATTTAGATTCAATTTCCCTTTCTTTCTTGGATTGTTTTGTCTAGCTGTTTGTGTCATTTCCTTTATTCTTGTCAGCTACTTACAGTGTGGTGTTTGGTTTTGTTCTGTGCCGTACCATTTTTCCGCCATGCCAGGTTCTCAGAATAAGCATGGCTGAGATGTAGATGAAAAAGTCAGAAACAGATGGATCTTGCAAGGAATATTTTAGAGATGTCAAATTGGAAAGGAAATAGGAGAAATGTATTCAGCCGAATATTGAGAGCAGCTGGAGAAGACAGTTGGTGTATTTTCATGGTTAGGACCACTACTTTCCATGGCTGGCTCCAGGTTTGAATGGAATCTGGGCAGAGTATCCCTTGGTGCGTGCGACCCTACTGTCCAGTTCTGTGGTTCCTTGAGGATTCCAGGGGAAGCTGATAGCATCTGATGGCAGTCAGACCTTGGATAGCTCCAACTGGGCCCTACTGGCTGGAATTCTCTCCTATTAGAACAGGGGTCTTCAAACTAAGGCCCGCGGGCCACATCTGGCCCGCCTTGCCTTTTTATCCAGCCCGGTGGCCGATCGGCAGAAGCAGACTTTTTAAAAAACTCTTTCGCTTCAAGCGCCGATTCTTTTGTTGAGTATGCTCATTTGTGTGATGGCAAAAACAAAAGTATATTCGTGTTAGGCATGAAACAATTGTGCAACTATATATGTAAATACCACCAGCCCTGCCAGGAGTATTCATTAATATTCCCCCTTCTTCCTTCTCCATTCCTTTTCATTGTGTGTTGTATCTTTTTAGATTGTAAGCCTGTAGGCAGGGACTGTCTTGTTAATTGCTGTAAACCGCCCAGAGAGCTTCAGCTATTGGGCGGTATAAAAATGAAATAAATAGATAGATAGATAGATAGATAGATAAATAAATAAATAAAATAACTTTCCATTTAAGGGGGGGAAAATTCACCCCTTTCAAGTTAAAAAAAAAAAGGGACCCGGGTCCTTTCTTTTTTTCTTGATCCATTCATTCATATTTTTTTCAAACTATAGTCCGGGCCCCCAGCAGTCTGAGCGACAATGAACTGGCCCCCTGTTTAAAAAGTTTGAGGACCCCTGGTTTACAGGGTATCGGCAGTTGCATAAATTTCCTGTTTTCCCTTTTGTTTTGTTTAGTGCACATAGCTCTGGAAATAGTGCTGAACCTTCCTTAACCAGGAAGAGCCGGATTGACCCAGGGAGCCACCAGGAGTCTATTTTTGGGATGTGGGTGGGTGGGTGGGTGGGTAGAGTCACACAGCCCCCAAAGGTCCCAGGTTCCCAGTGCTTCTCTTTCAGAATTATTATAAAAACACTGTATTTTACCTGTGGCTGTGTTCTATCTCACATGTAAGGCTAGAGACTTAGGGCACAATCCTATCCATGTTTAGACAGAAAAGAGTCCTACAACTTTTTTTTCCGTGCTGGCTGGGGAATGCTGAGAGTTGTAGGACTTTTTTCTGTCTAAACATGGATAGGATTGTACCCTTATTCTTTTTAAAAATAAGGTTTGAAAATAGATTTGTTACTGAAAAGCTTTCCCAAACCCAGTGGCCAGGAGGTGATGTGTGGCCTATTCCGATACATATTTACTCAGAAGCAAATCCCAGTAAGTTTAATAGGATTTTCTTTAAGGAAACACCATGGTTTCCTGCTGCGAAAATGATCCACAGCAAGCCTTGGATTACCTACTCCCCTATCCTCCTCCTTAACATGGCAGAGGAGATAGAAAGCTTCTGCTTTCCATTTTAAAGTATTCACAGTTCCCTGAGACATCCAAACTCCCAGGGGTCTGTGGTTTGTGAAACTATAGCTTAAATTATAGTTGGTGAGAACAAACCAGGATCAAAATGTGGTTTCAGAATCATGGCTTGCTCTCAAACCATAGTTTAAACAAGGGCTGGGAAATGTGTGCGCCTCCCGATGTTGTTGGAGTAGAACTCCCATCAGCCCCACCCAGCATAGCCAATAGCTAGGGAGTTGTAGTCGAACAACCATGGGAGTTGTACTCCAACAACATCTGGAGGCCCATGGGTTCACCGGTCCTGGAACAAGCTGTAGTTCTCTGAGGGAACTATTATGCTTAGTTTAAAAGTGAAAGTGGAAACTTTCAGTCTCCTCCTCAGGCACACAAAAGAGGAGAGCCAAAGCCCACTGCAGCTCATTCTCCCAGTGGGAAATTATGGTTTCCGCTACTGAATAAAGATGCATAGGATTGCACAGTTAGGGTATTTATACTTCACTTATGCAGTGTGATCCTATGCACACAGGATTGCTGTGCTCATGCAGTTTGATCCCATACATGTTTACTCAGATGTAAGTCCCATTTAGTTCAGTGGGGCTCACTCACAGTTAAGTGAGTATAGGATTGCCATCTTCATTTGAAAAGGAGGTTTACAAAGCTTGATCTTAGTTATCCTCGCACTGTGAGGTAAGCTGTTATTATTATTCCCACATTGCAAGTGGATAACAAATGTTGAAATATAGTGATTTGGACAAGAAATCCTGGAAAGAAAACTCAGGACATGAAGATTGGTCTCACAGGTCATAAGCCCTGTGCCCATGTTTCGACTGCAGAAAAGAGAGAATGAATGGTCAAAAGAAGTACTTTTTCACCGTGCATATCATTAAACTATGAAATTTGCTACCACAAGATATGTTGATAGGCCAGTAACTTGGATGGGTTTAAAAGGGATTAGACAAAATCATGAAGGATAAGGCTATCAATGGCTACTGGTCATGATGGCTATAGAATATTACCTCTAGGATGCAGCTGGTGTGAACAGTATACTGGACTAGATAGGCCTTTGGTCTGACCTAGCATGGCTCTTCTTATGTTCTAATCTAAAGTTTATGCAGAATCGTGTTCTGCAACTCAAGCTCTGTATGTCATATAACCCTCTCCCCTTTCTGACATAGTGAATGGCTGTATTGGTAAGTGCTGCTCACTCTCCCAAAAAGGAAAAAAGGAAAAGAAGACAGATATTCTGGGCCTGGGAGGAAAGACCAATGTGTTGTCCTCACTTTCCTGTTGGACTCTTAGTTATTATTAGCTTTTTGTTGACTTTCTGTGCAACTGAGGTATCTGGCAGCACAGGATTTGCTCTGAAGTCATTGGCCGTTGTTTCCCAAAGACTGACATCCTGCCTCTGGCAGTAGCCAATATATTTAGTGTGTTGGGAAAAATCATCATATCGTCATATACCCCAACATTATGACATTAGCCCTGTTGACATATGACTCATGTGCTGGGCATTCATGGTTTCACTTCTCACCCCACCCCTGACATCCATGCAGATACAGACACTGTGGTGGGAATACAAGTGGAATTAGGGCCAAACTAAATGTTCTTGCAATCACGCATGGTGCAGCTATGCATGGCAGGTTTGTGTACTCCAGTGTCAGCTCATGCAGCTGCCGTTCAGATTGAGACCATGTCACTCCTTCCCGCACCCCCTATTTTCATTCTGAACCCCCACCCCATGGGGGTGGTTTTTAAAAGTGGGGAAGCCTCCATTGACTCCAATATCTATCACTCTCCTTACTATTTTGGCCAGGCATAGGGATTCCCTTGCAGACAACCATGAGCCATGTACAGACACCGGAATGTAGGGTTTGCAGCAACAGAAGCAGGTCAAGCAGCATAGCCCCACTCCAGTTTGAAAATGTAAGTATCCTGCGCACGAGAAACAATGAATAGGGCTATTGTCTCTCTTTCCCGCCCCCACCACAATATTAAAAATCAGTGTTAGACTGACTAATTCCACTTTTATTCCTATCAGAGTGTCCTGTAGCTACAGTTCTCAAAGTGTGAGGCCAGCTTCCTTCATAAGGTGTACGTGTATGTGGTTTCTAGGGATAGTACAAACTCCTTCCTGACCTCTGTGAGCTTCTTCTTTTTTAAATGTTTCTATATCTCTCTGTGGGCTGGTTCGCACGACACTTTTAAGCACTGCTTTTTTTCTGGAGAAAAAGGTACCGGAACTCTTGGATTACATTTCCTCGGGAGTAGATGGTGATTAAATTGTAATGCAATTAATAGAAGAAAAGGTGCTGGAACTCAGTTCCAGTGAGTTCCACCAGAAAAAAAGCCCTGCTTTTAAGCCTAGAGTGGCTATGCAACCAGCCTCTGCTTAAAGCAGTGTTCCTCAACCTTGGGTCCCCAGATGTTTTTCGCCTACAACTCCCAGCATGCCCCAGCCAGCATAGCTGGCTGGGGCATGCTGGGAGTTGTAGGCCAAAAACATCTGGGGACCCAAGGTTGAGGAACACTGGCTTAAAGGTAGCCTGCCATCAGGCACAAACCACCAGGCACAGTGGGGTGTCCTGAGGCACCTTCTTTCCCCCCCTCAGTTCTCCCGCCGGTATCCCAGAGGACACCACGGGAGCACTGAGGGGAGGGGAATAGTGCAGGGATGATGGCTGCCGAAAAGTGCCCAAGCGGCACTTTGGGGCAACTGTCAGAGGCTCTCTGCTGCTGACCCCAGTAGTGGTGGGGCTCGCCTCCCGCCCCACCCACCCACTCACTCTTGCAGCTGCCCTGTGGCGGGTGAGGCGAGGGTGCGTTGTGCTCCGCTTCCTCGATAGGAAGCTGAGTACAACAGGGCTCGTCCCGTGCCCTTCCTGCTGTTGTGGCCACGTGGCAGCCGTGGGCAAGATGGGGTGTGTGTGTGTGTTGTGCTCAGCCTCCTTGAGAGGGAGCCGAGCACAAATGCGGCTCATCCCTTGCCTGGGCCTGCTGCTGTGTGGCCGCTCGGCAACCGTGACAGGCGAGGTGGGAGTGCTTTCTTGGGGAAGTTCAAAACATTCGCCTGAGGAAGGCCCATTATGACAAACTCCTTTTTTTTTCTTTTTTTTTTTTAATATTTTGTTTATTTTTCAAAACAAATTATAACACAGAAAATATATTTAGCAAAATACAAAATTATCACACAAATATAACATAATCAACATACAATAAATCATAAAGTGCTCCCCCCCCCACCCTTCAAGGGACCAATTAATATACTTCTATCCTCTTGATCAAATAAAGTCTAAATTCCAAAAATATAACATATCCTGACAAGGCATGTTACCCTTCCCCTTTATTAATACATAGTCTAGTAATTGATTCCATATCTCCATAAAATTATTCTTCTTTAGCAATCCTTTTTTGCATTTGATACTACTAGTTAGTTTATCATTTAGGGCTATGACAAACTCCTATGCCTGTATGTTAACATGAATTAGAGCCAACGTAGATGGATGGAGTAAGATGTGTGTTTGTTTCCACATTTCCACTCTGTTTACCTATAAAGGGGGTCTTACTTTAGCACTAAAAGAAGTGTGTGGTGCAAGGGTGCTGATTCCTTCTCTCCCTCCCACCCCACAAATGCCTTACTTCTCCACTGTCCATTGCTCCAGCCACTTTTCCTCTATCCAATTTTACTTTAGGTGCCAGATCCAAGGACAAAGAAATGTGACTGGAGCAACCGACAGGCCTTTTTAAAATTTATCTTTTTTTAACCAGGTAGCTACTGATTTTAATTTGCTGTCTTTAATTATGGTTACTGGATGTTAGTTTTATTGTACTGCATTAGGTTCTTAAACAGTTTATTATTTCTGCTGTACACTGCCGTATGAGGAAAGGTGGCATACAAATGTTTTACTTGAAATAAATTTGAAAAATACACTCCAGGGAAGTTAAGCTACAGGATGGGAGAGGGTTCAGTGCCCCTCTTCTGTGCACTACTTTTACTGCCAGGGTAAGACCTCTTTCATCCCGCAGCTTTGAATATGAATGGAAAAGATTTGTGAATGATAGTCTGCCACTGTGGGAAACAGGATGCTGGAAATTGGGTGGCCATAGGGTGGACAGTCCTCTGTTTGTAGGGCTGCCGGAGACCTGTCCTCTATTTTGAAAGTGCCCCCTATTTGAAGGGCTGTCCTGTCCTAGTCCAGTATAAAGAGCCATCAGAAGGAAGAGCTGGGCCTTGAGTTGAAGCTGCCCATCAGCATCACCTGGGTAGCAAACTGAGCAAGGCACATAGGTCATCTGGTTATAGTCTTCCACACTTTGGTGAGATATATTATATTCCTATTTAAATAATAAATATTTCTAAATCTGCACCTGTACATATAAATTAGCATATGCAAAATAGGTTTCCTCTTCCCCCCACTTTTTTGGTAATTCACAAATGGCCACCCTATAATGGACCTATAATGACTGGTTTGGCCTTGCACAGGAACACTATAGACCAGGGCTCTCCAACCTTGGGTTCCCAGATGTTGCTGGCCTACAGCTCCCAGCATACCCAGCCAGCATGGCTAATGGCAAGGGATTCTGGGAGCTGTAGTCCAGCAACATCTGGGGACCCAAGGTTGGAGAGCCCTGCTCTAAACGGTCCATGATTTCACAGTAGATTGCAGTGAGGGGCGAGGAAACTACTCCTCAACTACAGTCATGGGGAAAGCGCCAAATTCATCCCAGCCTGAGGAACATTATTTGACAACAGGTCAGGAGGCGGACTTGGACAAGGAAGGGGCATGCCCAAGACTGTCTCCTAGGCAATGTCAGCAACTAAAAAGGCTAGGCTAGGGAGAAAACCACTAGTTAGGTGGAGTAATCGTCTACAAGCTAAGTTTTTCCATAGGGCTGGATTGACAAGTGAAGATCTCTAGTTGCTCCACCCCTGCACAAAAGCCAACACACAGGCAAAAGAGGTTTGCGAGTACAACATCGCTTTTCCTGGATACTTCTTTGCTTGGACTACTCTTGAACCCTGATTTATTGCCTGTGTTGAATCCCATGTTTTGGGACCCTGTTTTGGATTATACTGCTGAACTTTAAGACCCTGTCTCTGACTCGTGTTTGGATTATGCTGTAATAAAAGAGTGCACTGTTGTTTTAAAACGTGTGTTTAGTTGTTTACGTTGCAAGGGAGCCAGGCCTGACAGTGACAGAGAAATACATTGCTACTGAAATCAGGGATCTGGGCAAACAAGTCTGTCTCATAAGATGGGCTATATGCCCTTTGACTTTTCAACAGCTTTTGTTTTTCGTTGATGAACAATGCAGTGAGAAGCTGCCTATTTCCCTATGAGCAAAGGAGTACCTGAAAATGCTGCTGTGTTTCGTTAGCATCGCATATGGCTTCTTTTCTCAGTATTTCTATTATTTATATCGTCTTAGTGCCTCATGTGTTTGCAGTTTTGTAGAGCATTAACATCCTGCTATAAAATCCTGGCAATTTACAGGCAACTTCTGTGTTCTATGGGCGGCATTCTCTGTTGATGTAACTGCATGCAACTACAAAATTTCCAGAATAGATCCTCTACAACAGTGAGAGCCAGTGTGGCGTAGTGGTGAGAGTGTTGGACTGGAACTCAGGAGATCCGGGTTCTAGTCCCCGCTCAGGCCATGAAACTCACTGGGTGACTTTGGGCCAGTCACTGACTCTCAGCCTAACCTACCTCACAGGGTTGTTGTGATGATAAAATGGAGAGGAGGAGGAGGATTACCGTATGCAAGCCGCCTTGGGTTCCTTGCAGGAAAAAAGGTGGGGTATACATATAATAAATAAATAAATAACACAGCTTTCCCCAATCTGGCACCGTCCACAGGTGTTGGACCACAATATCCACCATCCCCAGCTGGGATGATGGGGATTGTAGTCCAGCACATTTGGAGGGCGCCAGGTTTGGGGAAAGCTGCTCTACAACTATATTCTACATTGTTGAACTAGAAAGACAAGTATTAAAGGAGAGATCTGAAGCACATTTCTTGTACCTTAACACTGGCCATTGAGATCCTGCACTTATTTTTTTTATTTCACCTCCAGACTTTTTCTTTTGTGGGGAAGGGAATCCTCATCAGTTTGATCCTATTCTGCAATGTGATTGCATTCTTATAATGGTGGCGCGGGGGCAGGGGTGGAGTGCATGATTAATAGACAGTAGGGAGACCGGTCACTGGAGGCCAGTTCACAGATGCATGGATGTCACTTGATTCTTACCACTTGACTACTCAAGCCCCCTTTTTTTATATTATATGCACTTAGAATGGATGTGTGTAGGGCCAGGGGTGGGCAGAATTCAGGACTGCAGGATCCACTTTGCCTTTTAATAGGACCCTGAGGTCCACCAGAGCCAGATGTCAAATAGCGGATTGGGGAGTGGAGCAGAAATGCATTCACTAGTAAGAAACAAGATGCCTCTGAGCAAATGCTCAGCCCAGGAATTTGTTTCTAGTACCAGAACTGAGCTGATAGCCCAAAAGATCCAATCCTAATTCCCCACCTCCCCCCAGTTTTCTGAATTTCAGCAGCTAATTTAGGGGTGAAGGGCTGATAAGTTGCCGCTATTTTTTGTTTATTTATTTGTTAACATTTCTACACTGCCTTACCTGCCAAAAAGGCTTACCTGCCATGAAGGTGGGGTACAATTTAAAACAATAAAACCTTAAACCAATAACAACAAGAACATTAAAAACAGTGAAACTACACATTTTAAAAGGCTAAATTGAAAAGATGCATCTCTACACCCTTTCTAAGGGCCAAGAGAGTGGGGGCCAATTCTAGTCTTTGAGGGAGCACATTCCATAATTGGGGGGGAACACAGGAGAAAGCCCTTTCAGGCATGCCCAACAGACCAGCCTCTGTGTGGGTAATGGTGCCCTCAAAGGGGCCTCTCCTGCAGATCTTAATACCCGGGCAGGTTGATAGTGAGAGAGGCGGTCCCTTCGGTAGCCAGGTCTTAAGCCGTTTAGGGCTTTAAAGGTTAAAACCAACACCTTGAATTGTGCCTGGAAAGCAATTGGCAACCAGTGCTGGTCTTTCAAGACGGTTGTAATATGATCCTGAAACTGTGCACTGGTCAGCAGCCGCATTTTGCATCAACTGAAGCTTCCCAACACTCTTCAAGGGTAGCCTCCTCCAATAGAGGAGTGACGGAAAGTAGGTTGGCTCTGCCCCATCTTCATCTGTCCCGCCTCTTTCCCAGCAATGGGAGGAGGTGGTGGGGCAGGCAAAGCAGCCTCTTTCCCTGATGCAGTCAAGAACACACACACACACACACACACACACACACACACATACATCCCTGCTGCTGGCACGCACCAAGGGAGTTCCCACCTTTACTCTGAGCTGAGATTGGAGAGAATAACAGGCCTGTGGCTCACGCTGGCTCAGCTTGTCTGAGCGTGGAAAGCTAAGCAGGGTCAGGCCTGGTTATTACTTGGATGGGAGACCCCTCCTCTAGTTTCCTGCATTGAGCAGGGGGTTGGACTCCATAGCCTTGTAGGCTCCTTCCAACTCTACTATGAATGCCCTCCGAGGAGATTCCTCCAGGGAGTTTACAGCCCAAGCCCAAACCCTGCCCCCCTGGAGGCTCTGCGGGCTGGATTAAGGTGCCTGGTGGGCCAGATCTGGGCCGGATTCTACACCCCTGGGCTAGGTGGATCAATGATCTGACTCAGTATAAGGTAGCTTCCTGTGTAACAGTAGGAGCAAATAGTAGTAACGCGTTATGAAAAGCAAAGCCAGAGTGCAAACGAAACCATCTCTTCTATATTGTTCAAAATGCACGGTGCAAGTTTTGAGTTGCACAGGATTCTTAATCAATCTAGAGATAGAAAGAGAGGACACAACGCAGTGCCAGACTTGTTCCATGTTTGCGGGGGTGGGGGCGTCAAAAAAAGAAAGAAAAGATATGGCAGACACTTAGATTATGAACAGGGCATGAGGTGAGGTCTCATTTTACATGAAGGCCTGTTGGGACAGAGCAGTAAATGAAAAATCAGGTGCATTTTAGAAATAATTTTTAAAAATAGCTCCTGAGACCTGTTTGTATCTCTCACACTATTAATGCATGATCATTCCCTGAATAGTGAGGCACACAGAAGGTACTTAAGGCATGTGACGGTGTTTAGGTTCTGCTTATGTGCTAAAAGGAGGAGAATTTCAGTGCAGAGTTCTGAGTGGATGCACCCAAGAGATGATGAGATTGGATGCACCCAAGAGATTGTTTTCTAAGAAGCAATTGCCTGCCAGCAGTCGGATCCTGTTTCTTAGCTTGATCAAGTCACAGGGGTCCATTAAAATGTATGCCAGCATGTACATTACTTTAGTACTTTGTGCCTGGGAGTTTTAAAAGTGCAAACAATACTTCTGTGTTGTATTTTGCCTCTTGCAAATCTCTTTGTGCCTCTTGTATTCAAAGAAATCTCTTGTTTAGAAAAAAACAATGTGTGCACATTAATATAGAAGAATGCAGGAATATCCACTCTGTTAGTAACATCATTTTAACAACCTCTGCTGAAGTAATGGATACAGCAGAGGGAAATGGAAGATTCCCCACAACAAGCAGTTATTAGAATTTACCCATCTGCACCGAGTATCTTCCTGACCCTTCTCATCCGGTGGTTGTCACACACTATGTAAAGACACAGATGACTTTCACCCCCAGCCTTGAATCAAATGGTGGTTGCTGTCATCTTATCAAATGGAGGTGCTAGAAGGTATTCCTGATTACCATTGCAACTGGTGATATCTTGATCTTGATCTTCATCAACCCTACCTTTCGAGTAGGACAACTTAAATGATGTATGTGAAGGAAACTTGACATAAAATAACAATATTTTTCTTGTTTTGTGCTTTTGCAAAGGAAAACCAAATATTAATAAAAATGAAAGTTAGCCCTCCAAAAATTATTATTATTATTATTATTATTATTATTATTATTATTATTGAGTTGTGATATTCATTTCAAAACAAAAAAGAAAGCATAAATAAAATAAAATGGTGCTTTTCCTAAATGCTAAAACTGCAGCACATATCTCAGTCATCCTTCCCTATAACAATCTTGTATTGTGGGCCAGTATTATTATAACCATATTATTGAGGCTGGCAGACAGTGTCTTGCCCTGACCCTGGGTTCTAAGTTTGGCTTGTCAGGAGAGAGAGACGAGCCAGAGTTCAGGGATCAGACACTGTGACATAAACAACCCAGGGATGGAGCATCCCTGGGTGGTAGCCACTCCCACTGGCTAAAGCTGGAGGAGACAGGTAGGAATGATTGGGCCATGGTGACTAGCATGCTAGCTCATTCATGACAACCCCGAATTAGAAAAGAAAAGCCTGGATTGTTGCTGAGTGTGAACTGGGCCCGTATGTTACTTTCCATTGTTATCCTGCCTGTCTCCCCACGCCACCAAAGGGCCAAACTACCGGTAGATGTGACATTGTATGAATGTGATTAGTATGCATGGTTTGTTTTGTGTAAACCTTGGGACCATGGGCAGTGGAGAGGGGGCATGTAACTCTTTCTCTCCTTGTTACACCCTAGCCAAAAAATATTTCTCCAAAGCTGCATTTCAAGGGAAACCTCCCTTCTCCACTTCCCACTGTTCCAAGGCTTCTATTTACATAACAAAAATATGTACAGTATGTTAATTGCATTCATGCGATTCATGCCGCAGGTAATTTGGCCATAGATTGTAAGCTGCTTGAGGCAGAGACCTGCCTTTTTATTTGTGCCATAAAGTACTGACCCTGTACACTGATGGTACAATATAAATATATCTGCTTTGCTTCCATTTGAATTCACTGTGCTTCTTGCCCAGTGCTTCTTCTCATCCTTTTTCCTCTGGTCCTGGTAATCTTTGTTCACTCTCCTCTGTATGGAAGCCACATACATGTTTGGAAATTATTATTATCCGCCTTTTATCTATGCTAAACACAGATTAATTATATTCTTCCATTTCTCTTCTTCCCTCGTGCATATCATTGTTGTTCTTTGTCCTCTGTGCCTTTTCAAGATTATTTACCTTTTTCTTAAAATGCAGCAACAGGTATCCTTCATCATGCGTACAACAGTTCTTTGACTTCAGCTGGGAACACCGTTATTTCAAGGCAGTACATTCTAACCTGGTGTAATTTCACACTGCCCTCCCACATTCTTTTGAAGATCCAATCTCCCCCATATACACAAACACCTAAGTGAGGAATTTGTTACCTCAAATCAGTAATCCTGAAGCAGATTAAGTCTGTGGAAGAAAAGTAGAAAGGGCTTTTGGACCTCTACTCTGACCAAAAACTAGACTGAGGCACTATATCACTGTTTTGTACAGTAATATAAACATTGTACAGCAATATAAACATCGAAAACTGGGAAGCTCTGGCCCATGAACGATCTAAATGGAGGTTGGCCTTTCACAAAGGTTCCATGGACTTTGAAGAAGCCCGAGTGCAAGGTGAAAGGAAGAAACGTGCTAAGAGAAAAGCACGTCAAACGAATCCTTTACAGGACCATCTTCTATCTGGTAACCTGTGTCCTCACTGTGGGAAGCTGTGTGGATCTAGAATTGGCCTCCACAGTCACTTACGGACCCATCGCTAGAGTCTACACAATCTTCTTTAGAATTTCCTCCTTTTATCCCGGAAGACAATCTTACTCGGTCACGAGTGATCGCCTGATAATGATGATGATGACAGTAGTCAGTTTCCACAGATGTTTCTTGCCCTGTTACCGGTATATGGTATAGGGCAGCCTTCCCCAACCTGGTTCCCTCCAGATGTTTTGAACTACAACTCCCAGCATTTCTGACCATTGGCCATGCTGGCTGAGGCTGATGGGAGTTGAACTCCAAAACATCAAGGGTACCAGGTTGGGAAGGCTGGCATAGGAGAAATCAATTGTCGTTCAATAAGACTTTGGACTGTCAATCAAAGGTTTATAGTTTAACCCAGTAGATTATTACAAGACAGCTTTGGGCTGATTCACACTTTGCATTAAGCATGCAGTGGTAGCAATTATTATGTGATAGTTTAAAATTTACATTTATGCTGGCTCTCCTATGACGGGTCTCTTCATCACACATTGTCACTACCTGTCAGTGGCAGGCGATCTCATACGTGATCAGATTAACTCCCTGTGGACAGTTATCTGACAGGTATTGTGACTCATCTATTTTAATAGTAGATGATGACAATTTTCAAACTGGGTTAGGAATTTTTTTTTAACTTCTTCATAGATGAACAGTCAGATATATGGAATCTTTGGGGAAGCAAAATGCCAAGTGGCATAAATTATGGAGATTTAACCCGGTGCCCTACTAGTGGGCCCACTGGGATCAGCAGGGAATTTAAAGGGTGACACGGATTAGTATGCATGCATCCTTATTATGGATTCAGGTCTGCTTCTGTGCAGAAGTAAAGGGAAGGTGCTTGATGTCTGAAATTCAGCATGAGCAGGGATGAATTTAAATACGCCAGCATTCCACCAATGGGATCATTTGAGAGCCAGTGTGGCGTAGTGGTGAGAGCGTTGGACTGGGGCTCAGGAGATCTGGGTTCTAGTCCCCACTTGGCCATGAAGCTCACTGGGTGACTTTGGGCCAGTCGCTGACTCTCAGCCTGACCTACCTCACAGGGTTGTTGTGAGGATAAAATGGAGAGGAGGCGGATCATGTAAGTCAGCCTGGGTTCCTTGCAGGAGGAAAAAGGTGGGATATAAGTGTAATAAATAAATAAATAAATTTGCGGGGAATTTCTGGACTAATTCATGCATCCACTGAGTGCATGGTAGCCACTTGACACTCCTGCTTGTGTTCCCCATCACCACCAGTGCTGCCCTTGCAAGACCAGCCACTTACAGTATGTGCAGCTATTGCTGTACTCAAGATCAAGTTTTTTATATGTGTCAAGTGCTTTAAAAAGCAACTTCTGGGGTGGTGTGCTTTTTCCTTCACATGGCGATGACTGCACCTGACCAGGTAGCCACAGGTATGAAGCCAGCACACAGGAATTTCAAGTGGATACCACTACATGTCCATTGGCATGAAGCTGAAAGTAGATTGAAAGGTGGGTTTATGTATTTATTTTGAGCACATTTATTTACTCCATTGTATCTTGCCTTTCCTCCTTGGAGCTCAAGGCATACATGGCTCCCAGCACACCACACACACACACACACACACACCTTTTATCCTCACAACAACCCTGTGAGATAGATCAAGCTGACAGAGTGGCTGGTCCAAGGGCAACCAGGAAGCTTCACAGCGGAGTGGGTTTTTCAACCTGGACTTCCTTGGACCAACATTCTAACCTTCCCAGTGGCAGCCCCCCATTTATGGAATGATCTCCCCCCACTGAAGCCCACCTGGCACCAACTCTGTCATCTTTTCAGTGCCAGGTTACGGCTGCCCTCTTCTCCCAGGCATTTAATGAAATTTAATGGCATTTAACAGCACTTAAGGGTATTTAATGGCATGATAGGGCATGGATGTCAGCTGCTTTTAACAGGTCTAGGTGTACTAAAATTGCTTTAGCTGTCTGATTGTTTTTAATTTTGTATAGGGAAAAATATGCTGTTTTTATGTTATTTGTGCTGTATCGTTTTTTATGAATTGTTGTGAACCGTCCAGAGAGCTTCAGCTATTGGGCGGTATAGAAATGAAAATCATCATCATCATAATCATCACCACCACTACCACCCAGCCTTCCCCAACCTGGTTTCCTCCAGAGGTGTTGGATTGCATGCTAGCTGGGAATGATGGGAGTTGCAGTCCAACACCTCTGGAGGGAACCAGGTTGGGGAAGTCTGAATCTAACCACACACACACACACACACACACACACACACACACCTTTTATCCTCACAACAACCCTGTGAGATAGATCAAGCTGACAGAGTGGCTGGTCCAAGGGCAACCAGGAAGCTTCACAGCGGAGTGGGCTTTTCAACCTGGACTTCCTTGGACCAACATTCTAACCTTCCCAGTGGCAGCCCCCCATTTATGGAATGATCTCCCCACTGAAGCCCACCTGGCACCAACTCTGTCATCTTTTCAGTGCTAGGTTACGGCTGCCCTCTTCTCCCAGGCATTTAATGGCTTTCTATGTGGGCAGGCAATAAAGCAGTTATGTGGTGACTTCCCTAGTCTGCCCAGGGTTTTGTTTTTATCATGCCAGTCAGTGTCTTGGAAGTTTCAGTAAAAAGTCAGGGCTTTGTTGTAACATGGTGAAATAGTTGCACTGTTACCACTACTACTACTTCGTTCATTTTTACTTAACCCACGTTTCAAACCACTTCCAGCACTGAGGATGGGCTGATTTTCAGCTGTGTGTGGCATGCGCAGAACTCGTGTGCTTGCAGAACTTTGGCATGCAGTCTCAGACTGGGGCTTGCACTGGCACGATGAAAATAAATATGCGCAGAGTTCTGTTTGTGTGGTTGACACACGACAGCCTCAGCACATCTCAACAGAAGCCAGAACAAGCAACAGCCACTACGATGTCGTTGACTATCATAATCTCTGCCTTGTCTGTGCATGTGTTACCTTTTGATTCATTTTCAGCCACTTTTCTACCTAGTGGTTTTTTTTTTTGTTGCACTGGCTACATCTTCTGAAATCATGTTCCCCATTAGTCCCCCTGGAAAACAGTAACAACAACATATGTCCTTGGGAACAGCTGCAGATTTAAGATCAAATGCAACTGCCAAAAAAAACGTACTATAATCTTAGCCAATGTAATGTGTTTAGGATGTTGTATCCTGCTGCAAATTGAAAACAGCTGAGTTCTCAATCCTGGAGGAAAGGTGTTTTCAGGTGTGACAGCAAAGACCTTTAACTCTACTAGCCCTGAGAGAGCTGCTTTAATCACCTTGACAGGGTAGTTTTCCTTTGCAGCCTGTTCAAGATTATAGTAGTACTTTCATAAACACTCATTTAGATCCTTGGCACATATGATCTGATCACAGGAAGACACAGAGTTTCTGTTAGCTGGATGTGATCTAGCTTTCTGGCTGTGAATGCATTCAGATGAAAAGTTTAGCAGCTACTTCTTATGACTTAACTGTCAAGGATATGATGGTGGAATTCCCTCTTTGATGTTTAATCTTCATGCAAGAACTCCTGCCGTAACGCATTTATTTCTTGAAATATGTGGGTAAGAAAAAAATCCCTTACTAAACACAAATCTTCCACTCCTATTACAAAGCTCCTGCTTTGGGTTAAATAAAACTGTCTGGAATGATGGCTCTGGGGGGTTGTCTTGCACTCATAAAGATATACTCCAGCATATAATATGAACTTGCCGTAAGAGGTCATAACCCAGAGTTGAAACCAGCATTTTAAAATTAGAACACTTGATATAAAAGACAAACATCCTTTGCCAGTAATTGTACTACTTACTACTGTCCAAATCTGGGTGTCATATTTTAAGAAGGACATCAATCTAGTGGAGCACATCCAGAGTAAGGCAACTAGGCTGGTGAGGGATCAGGAAACCAAGCTTTATGAGTTGGATATGTTCAACCTGAAGAACAGAAGATGAAGGGGAGACATGATCAGTGGTATTCAAGTATCTGATGGGCTGTCATGCAGAAGATGGAGGACTTGTTCTTTGTTGCTCCAGAGGGGCAGGGCTAGAACCAATCAGTGGAAATTGCAGGGAAGCAGATTTTGGCTAAACATTAGGAGAACCATCTTAATGGTATGAACTGTTCTACAATGGAGTAGACTGCCTCCAGAGGTGGTGGTCTCTCTTTCACTAGAAGTATTCAAGCAGAGGCTTGACAGCCAACTGTCCGGGGATACTGTAGTAGTTGCATCCTGCAGTTCAGATCTTTCATTGAGTAGAGGTGTGGACTAGATGACAGCCAATATCCCTTCCGACAATGAGCCAACAGTATATTAGCTGTGGAATTGCTTTATTGTATTCATTTACTTTGTACAGATGTGTAACTGGACACAACATGGCAAATGTTTGCAATAGCTACCAAAGGCTAAACCCAATCCAGTATGTGGCAAGCTTACAGCTTGAAACTGTTTACCTTGACGTGATTCCGCTTTGAGATGCTTACAGATAAATGTGCTCACTCCATCCCCAACGCAGAGCATTTCATGCTCACAACCGCCTCCAGGCAATCATGGGAACTGTAGTTCTGTGAAGGGGTAGTGTCTGTCGAAAGAGAATAAGGTGTTTGCAAAACTGGAAGTCCCAGGATTTCTTGGAGGGTACTCAGAATGGACTGAGAACTGGTTTAATTTATGATTTACCAGCTGGACCTACAACAAAACATTGCAGTGTGGAATGCTCTGGTTCCTGAGCTTTGATTATTTATTTATTTATTATATTTATACCCCGCCTTTCTTCCTGTAAGGAACCCAAGGCGGCTTACATAATAATCCTCCTCTCCATTTTATCCTCACAACAACCCTGTGAGGTAGGTTAGGCTGAGAGTCAGTGACTGGCCCAAAGGTACCCAGTGAGTTTCATGGCCGAGTGGGGACTAGAACCCGGATCTCCCGAGTCCCAGTCCAACACTCTCACCACTACGCCACACTGGCTCTCTATTTCCATTTCTATTCCATTCTATTTCTATTCTATTTCTTTAGTATAGAAATGTAATGAATGAATAAAATTATTCATATTTCTAGCTAGCCAGCCAACCAAGACCTTTTCCAGATATTCTCCTCTATCACTCCAGTTTCCTGTTTTTTTTCTCTGCAACAAATAGTCAGCATTCTGTGACTACTGTACATGCTCAGACCTCATTGATCTGTTTGGGGGAGTTTTGCCCTTACTTTAGGATTTTTTTTCTAAAGTGGTTTTTATGCTTCTGCAAACCTTGCAGAAATCCTGATTGTGTGTGGAAACCTGTGCATGGACAGCTGCTCAGGAGTAGGTTTCATCAATGCAGACATGCATGACAATGTGTGAATGTGGGGCACATGTTGTCATGCATGTCTGCATTGATGAAACCTACTCCTGAGTATTGTGTGCAGTGTGCCCAATGCCACAGGTGGGAGTAGCAGCAGGGCCCCACTTCCTGGGGATCACAGGAAGTAGCCTTCACACAATGTGAAAATGGCTCAAGAGCCTGATCAGTTCATTTGCTTCTTGGCTTCACAACCATGCGGTAGGTAGACCAGTGGTTTAAAATATCCATACCAGATTGTGCTGAAATGGATGAATGATTCTTCATCCTTAATTTTTTTTTTTTTTTTAAATACTCATATGTTAGTATCAATGTGTGCCTTGCTATGTGTGTCAGTCTTCTCTTTTTTATAGGCTGGGGTAATATCGTGATCTCATCATAACCAAGTTATTTGCACAGTTCATTTGATTCACTTACCTCTGGTGATGAATATTTTCTCTGCTTACTCTCTTATAAGCTGATTATTGTCTCTCTACACCACACGTTCTTCCTCCTCTACTTTATTATTTATTTTTTCCTGGCAGGATTAATAATGATGACTCATTATTCATTTCTTCAGTCTCTGTGGTTTCCCATATCAGTCTCCCCACCGCCCGCCCCCCACCGCCCTGCTCTTTCCTTTGGATGTGATACAAGCCATTTTGTTGCTGGCAACAAGAGAACCTCTCTTTTTAAAAAATAAAAAAAATCTGGGCCTTAACTTCTCACTCACTGGGTGGAACAGCTTCCATACTAAATGATGATGGGCTATCATTGTTGTTTTTTAAAATTACAATGCCCAGTTGCCTTCAAATCACAGTGTTTAAATTGCCACCATCCTCAAACCAGTGACCAGAAAGGAAGTAGCAAAAAAACAACAACCCAACTCACCACTAAATATGGTTTGATGTTAATGCCTTAGCAGTCGTTAACTTTGCATGTCATTCAGCTTGAATTGTACAATAGAGAGGCATGGAGTTGCTCCAGATGGATTCACACAGTCTCTGGACAGATCAACAGCCGTTTCAGTTGTGTATTTGTATTTCTCCAGAATCTTCAAGGTGGGGATGTATTCAGAAATTACCATCCAGCAGGAAAAGCCATGCTTTCCATTGTAATGTTTGAGGGGGAAAACTTTTAGGTGAGGTATGTGAGCAATACACATGCATGTATAATATATCCAGGGAGGTCTACTCCATTCTAAATGCTATCAGAATGGCTCACGCTGGCTCAGCTTGTCTGAGCGTGGAAAGCTAAGCAGGGTCAGGCCTGGTTATTACTTGGATGGGAGACCCCTCCTCTAGTTTCCTGCATTGAGCAGGGGGTTGGACTCGATAGCCTTGTAGGCCCCTTCCAACTCTATGATCCTGTGAGAATCTATGAAATAAATAAATGAAAATTCTGCACGCAGGCAGACCATTTATGTATCAAGAAAAGTAGGATTCTGCAATCTGTATCTTTCATGCAAATTATGTAAATCTGAATCTTTTTTCCTATGTTGCAGAATATATTCCGGTATTGCTCGTCATGGGGAGAGCAAGGAATTTAGTATTGTAGAGGCTACTGATGCTTTGCTTTTAACCACTGGAAATGTTATTCAGCCACCACTCTGGCTTTTGAAATTTCAGTAGGCTTTGCCCATACACTTTCAAGTACAGTAATACCTTGGATTGAGAGCATAATTCGTTCTGGAACCGTGTTTGTAATCCAAAACACTCTTATATCAAAGTGAGTCTCTGGCGGGCGTGAGTGGGGCCTATTTCGGCCTGCTACGCCCGCTCGAGGTGAGCGGTTACATCCCTACGACTGCTTGTCTTGCAAGACATCGCTTGTTTATCAAGTCAGAAATTTTAATTTTTTTTTGCTAGTCTTGCAAAACACTCTCAGACCAAGTTACTTGCAATCCAAGGTATTACTGTATGTCATTTTCATCCATGAGAACTAGGAACTTGCTTTAGAAAATGAAAGCAGGGGTTCTCAGGACACTGAATTGTGCATCCACTTTGCACTTTTTTGCACTCCCATAGAATCGCAGCTCAAACACAGCCCTGGATACAGAGTTACATGACTTCCCTCTTTGGGTGTTATAGTCATGCATCTGCTTTCCCTGCTGGACTGTAGACCCTCCTGAGATTCATCAATGATCCTGTAGTTCCATGGTACAAACTGGAAAAATAGGAGCAGTTAATTTCAGAGCAGAGCAGTCATGGAGTTCCAATGGCCTGTAAATAGAACAGAGCTTAAACTAGAGCGGCAGAGGTATCAGCAAGGAAGTGACATAGGGGAATTTAGAATCAAAGGGAGAGGTTGAAAAAAGGCATTTAAAAGCCTCTCCATTTTATTAGGTCAGAATATAAAACTAGCAGCAGGGAAGAGATCCTGCAGCTGAATTGTAAGAAAAACAAAAAAGGGCTGAGGCTATTTTATGAACAAATTGATTCTCTCTTTCGACTACCTTGTTCTAGAATAATAATGTTACCGTAATCAAATTTTGTGCTTCTGGGGTTGAGGTAGTTCTGGAGTCATGGAACAGGCAGGCCCTTCACAGCATTTATGTTATGCTGTATTGTAGTAGGTGATGGAAATCTCTCATCTATGCTTGCTTCTAGCTTGTTCTGTGTTGGTACCTATTAGCAGGGATGTTGAAGAGTCCTTGGTTTCGAGTCACGAGTCGAATCACGAGTTTTTGGACCCGAGTCCGAGTCCTTGGTCCAAAATGGTGACTCACGAGTCATGACACGAGTCACTCCCAAAGCTGACTCCACGAGTCCCTATTAAAATCAATGAGGGTTTTCCCCAACAAAATAAGGCTATTTCAGATGTGTGGCTTAAATAAATTCTAGGCACAAGTATGCCTTTTTATTTCAAAACTTTGCAACTGATTTTGGCAAGAACAGACCAGGCAGAAAAACCCCAAATAACCAGACAGGCAGAGGAGGCAGGGAACCCCAAAGCAGGCAGGCAGAGGCCTTTTGTCTTGGACAATTCAAACTGTGGAACTGGTTAAGAAGAGACCAGGCAGGCAGAGGAGGCTGGGAACCCCAAACAGGCAGGCAGAGGCAGCCAAACCCAAAATGTCTGAAAGGTTGCATTTTAGGGAAATGATTTTAAAAAATAAACTTGCTGTACTTCCTAAAACCTATCCATGTTGCATTTGAGGAACACAATTTTGGAACACGAGTCGGGTCCTTGGTCCCGAGTCGAGTCTCGAGTCCCATTAAAAATATTGGGACTCGAGTCAGAGGGGGGACTCAGTCCAACTCACGAGTCGAGTCCTGGAGTCCGAGTCCCCATCCCTGCCTATTAGGACTATAGAGGGCAATGGGTAGTGGGAAAATATAATGCTCCCTTCTACTATTTGAGAACCAGTTTGCAATGTTTGGAACTGTGCTTCCCTCCTTAGGGAATTAGGGTATTCTTGCTCCCTGTCCTTGGTGGGCAAGCTCTTATTCATAGATTTAAGTACAGGCCAGTGGCTCACGCTGATTCCAACTCTATGATCTATGAATCAAGGAAATGTATGAAATGTATGAAATCATAGAAAATGTATGAAATCATAGATATAGAGTTGGAAGGAGCCTACAAGGCCATCGAGTGCAACCCCCTGCTCAATGCAGGAAACTAGAGGAGGGGTCTCCCATCCAAGTAATAACCAGGCCTGACCCTGCTTAGCTTTCCACGCTCAGACAAGCTGAGCCAGCGTGAGCCACAGGCCAGGGGAAGTAACAACTAGAGTCTCTCTTATTGGTGGAGGAAAAGAGCAGTTGGTGGAATAGGGTGGCCACTGGCCACTTACACGTGGCTCAAAAAGAGGAAATGCATCACCAAAAGAGGACTCCAGTTTGCATAACATATGATAATTTATATGCATAGGTGCAAATTTAGAAATGATAATAAGGTCAATAAAAATACAATGCATCTCACCATAGTGGAGAGGATTGACTGGGTGTCTTGTGTGCCTGATCAGTCTGCTGGCCGGGTGTTCACTGCTGATGGGCAACTTCCAGGCCCCTGCTCCCCCTTCTTATGGTCCTTTATCTTTAAACTGGGCCTGGATTAGAGAGCCCTTAAAATAGAGGAGTGTCCTCTGTAATGTAGGACATGTGGCCAGCCTACGGTGCAATGCATAAATGGAGCCCAGTGCCCAGCATGCTTCAAACACTTAAAACACTTGAGCTGAAGGATGGAGGAACCTGGACCTCAATTTCTGTGGATGCCAATACCACAACAACATATTGTCACCTTGCTTCTTTCCTTCTGAGGGTCAAACTAGACAAGACTTTAAGGGCACAATCCTATTGCATGTTTAGACAGAAAACAAAGTCCCACAACTCCCAGCATACCCATCTGCATGGCTGGTTGGGGAATGCTGGGAGTTGTAGGATTCTAGTTTTTCTGTCTAAACATGCATAGGATTGCAGCCTAACCCTTTCCCCTCATGCTGTTTTTTCAACCTAAAATCACCATGAATTTCACCAAAGCTGCTAATTGCTTTGATTTTGTAAAAATGGTGTGTTTGTGTGTGTTTTTAATCAAGGCAAATAAGAGCCTGCGGGGCAGGACATTTTCAGCAGGGAAAATGGTGAGGGGAAAGGTTAATAATCCCCCTTCTCCCCTGCGGTGTTGCCTGCTTTAGTTCTGTGGGTTTAGTGGAGGGTACTCCCTGCATGAGATGACCTTCCAGTCTGGAAGCAGGAAGGGTCAGGGTAACTTTGAGCACCTTCTTCCTTCTTGAACCACATACACCACCCAAGCCAAGGTAGCTGCTGCACTTGCTATACAGATAGACTAACAGACGCTAAGTCCAGTTCTAACTGGATCATGGAGAAAACTACACCCACCAGAGGAGGAAGGGAACCTGCTCTTGCATCCAGATGTGCCTCTTAAAGAGACAGTAAAGAAAAGAGAGGAAGTTCTCATGTGCCTGAAGAAAATATTCTGCTGAACGCAATTCCTTTTTCCTTCCTTGGGAGCCATTTACCTTTCTTCAGATGTATTGAAAAAGAATCCTTCCAATGTTTCTTCTCTGTTGAAATGTTCAAAATTTGCACCATGTTTCCTGCTAGAGCTCTAGATTGGCCAATTTACATTTGTACAATTACAATTTACAGGGAAGGAAATCCCCCCCCCCAAAAAAAAAAAACTGGTTGTGCAGAATAAATATTTTCTTCAGGCACCTGAGAACTTTCTCTCTTTTGTTTTGTGGCATACAGGTGCCTTCCCCTCTTTTTGTTTCTTAAAAAGACTACAGCCCCGGGCTATACTCCCTTCCCCATCCAGGCCTCCCTACAGCTGCTTTTCAAAAAGAAAAAGATGTAGGCAGTTCCAAGGACAAGGTTTTAAAATATGCTCAAAGTCACATCTAGTTTGACCCGGAAATAATTTAACACTTCATATTTTGTGGAAGAACCACCCATCACCCCAATGGTGAATTATTATTTTTTTAAATCCACTTGCAGAGCCAGATACCCAGGGGTATTGGAGCCCTCTGTACACCTTGTTAAAGTCATTGAAATACACATGCAGGGCTCTCCAACCTTGGCTCCCCAGATGTTGCTGGACTACAGCTCCCAGAATCCCTTGCCATTAGCCATGCTGGCTGGGTATGCTGGGAGCTGTAGGCCAGCAACATCTGGGGACCCAAGGTTGGAGAGCCCTGCTCTACAGCAACCTGGAGTGCCAGCAGACAGGATAGCAGCCACAACCTGTGGTAATTGGCAGTGTAATCCTCATGCCAGCCCATGGTTATCAGATGAAACCACAGAACAGCTAGTATTTAAATCTCTCTCTCTCTCTCTCTCTCTCTCTCTCTCTCACTACTCAAGCATTATGCACAGAAAGATATGCTCCATTTATGTGCACCAGTTCTAAAGAGAAATTTCATGAAATTTGGGAGCCAAAGCTAAACTTAAATGGAAGACACACTCAGAGGAAGATCATGTTTGTGGGATTCACATCCTAAGGGAAGCACCTGTGTAAGCCTCCTTTCACCTGAGAGACCCAATTATATTATCTCTTCTCCTTCCCTGTTCCAGCTGTAGCACATTTTTTTCTTTCACGCAGGCAAGCTGAAATCCTAGTTCCCCAATGGAGACATTCTTTCTGATTATTATCACTTTAATGATGTGCTACACATAAAGCAGAAGCTGAGGAGAATTTCCCATATTAGCTTGCCCTTTGCCCCCTCCACACATTTCGCCTTTCAGAAGAAGGGCTTATTGCCAGCTTTTCAGCCTGTTTTTTTTTTAATTTTATACCACAACCTTCCCGTTGTTTCCCTGAATGGATCCACCGCAGCTTTGCTTTCAGTAAGTCCAAAACTCTGGGACATTGTCAGGATTCATATAGTCCATGTTCTCTCTGTGCCTTAACAAGGTGTCTTTGAGTAGTGTGTGTAGTGAGAGACTTTGCATTGTCCTTACCACTCTCTTGATTTTCAAACATTTTTTAAAAAGAATAAAATCCTCTTGAAACACACTCTCATAATTCAGGATACAAAGGAAGATTTTTTAAAAAAGAGGGGGGGAAAGAATCCCAGTAGCTCCTGAAGACCTGCAAGGTGAATGCCACCAAGAATTCTGAAGGAAGAGTAGTGCTCCTTAATCTGGGTTAATATTAATAGATAGGAACTAGAAGAAGAGAGGATGTTCCTGAATTCTTAAAGAAAGAAAAGTTAATTCTTGCTCCAAAGGATTTGTTGACTCAGCAGTCCCCTGAATCAGGTCTGCTGTTGCATCCTTGGTCTTCACAAGTGAGTAGAACAGGCAGGGGCCATGGCTGAAGGGTAAGAATCAACTGACCCTAGGCAAGCAGGTTAATGGCTCCATCTTCTCCATCCCTGAATTGGAAAGAGCATTCAAATGCTGTTGCAGCTGACTCTCCTGGCATGGTGAAGCTGATAGGATGCTACTGGACAATTTCAGCTGACCCTGGGAAAGATCATTGCAATGGCCAGGAGGAATGAGGGAGAAATGACTAAAACCCTGTTCTCACCACACATTCACTGAAAGCATGGAAGGGGGAACCGATTCATAGTCCCGAATCAACTCTACACACATACAACTGTATGCACAATTGCGAACCTCGGCACACTCAGGATCCCCAATCAAATGTACAGACTATGTGGGTAGGCTTTCACATGTGCAGAGCCTGTACTTGCCTCCTCTGAACATGTAGAGCTCAGGGGCAGACCAGTGGCTACCAGGGATGGGGACTCGGACTCGAGGACTCGACTCGTGAGTCGGACTGAGTCCCCCCTCTGACTCGACTCGGACTCGAGTCCCAATATTTTTAATGGGACTCGAGACTCGACTCGGGACTCTAGACCAAGGACTCTTCAACATCCCTGGGCTGTGCCAGAAGGAGTGGAGAGGAGCGTGATTGCCGGCAAAGAGCGCATGGAAGCGAGGTACGCCGCTGCTCAGCCACTATGGACGGCTACCAGGAGTGCAGCCCCAACAGTGTGTCAAGATTTATTTTGATTGATGTGTTGCATACTTGGGAGAGGCAGAAGAAGGACCTGAGATTACTCTGTGTGGCTGCTCTGAGTGTGTTTCTGGTTCCAGCAAGTTCATCACCAGTGGAGCGGGTGTTCAGTGAGGGTGGAATTGTGATGAGATCTCACCGTTCCAGAATGGGGAGCCAAACATTTAGAAAAAATCATGTTCCTCAAATGCAACATGGATAAGTTTTAGGAAGTACAGCAAGTTTATTTTTTTAAATCATGTTTCTAAAATGCAACCTTTCAGACATTTTGGGTTTGGCTGCCTCTGCCTGCCTGTCTGGGGCTCCCTGCCTCCTCTGCCTGCCTGGTCTCTTCTTGACCAGTTCCACAGTTTGAATTGTCCAAGACAAAGGCCTCTGCCTGCCTGCATTGGGGTTCCCTGCCTCCTCTGCCTGCCTGGTTATTTTGGGTTTTTCTGCCTGGTCTGTTCTTGCCAAAATCAGTTGCAGAGTTTTGAAATAAAAAGGCACACTTCTTGTGCCTAGAATTTATTTAAGCCACACATCTGAAGTAGCCTTATTTGGGGGGGGGGGGACCCCATTGATTTTAACAGGGACTCATGGAGTCAGCTTTGGGAGTGACTCGTGAGTCACCATTTTGGACCAAGGACTCGGACTCGAGACTCGGGTCCAAAGACTCGTGACTCGACTCGTGACTCGAGACCAAGGACTCTTCAACGTCCCTGGTGGCTACCATCCTGCTGCCCCTCCAGTGCAAGCACAGATATAAAGTTAAAACTTTGGTAGATGTGGGGTAAAGGGAGGGCATTAGGACTCAAAGCTGCAAGACATCTTGAACTGTAACTTGATGGAAGTGAGGATTGAGCATGTGCACCATGGTCCAGCACTGAGCAAAGGGAACTGTAGGGAGTCCAATAACACCAGTGAAAGAATCCTCCTCCTTACTCCAATAGGCCAGAGCAAATCAGGTGGCATAGCCTGACTCCTACAAAACTGCCAGGTCAGGCTTGCTCACTGGCCTAGATCTGGACCTGCTACTGGTATTTTATCCTTTTTGCTTTCATGGGAGCTGGGTTTGACTGGGGGCACATTAAGTGAATGGTATAATGTGGCTCCCAACTTGGAATTAGACTTGTGTTTAATATACTCTGTCCCCCAACTTTGAATGATTCTACCCTTTATATTTTTCCTTTGTCCTCTCGACACGGGAGCTGTACAGCAGTTATGTTGTTTGTTAGGCAGTGTAGCAACCTGAAACGGGGCAACCCTAGAGGACATTCTTGCAACTCCTGGTTACCCAAGAGACCTGCCATTCTTAGCTAGCAGCATGGGAAAGAAGAGGCACGTTATTTGTTTAGATACATATTATTTTTACAGCTATAAAAATAATAGCTGCTTTATAGCTCTCTGCTTTATTTCCTTAAAGTTACATCGCTTTGAAGTTACGTTGTAACATGCTCAGACTTATTCTCCCTCCTCCAGCCTGCCAATATTTGTTAATTGCTGAATATATAGGATATTCTCTCCGTGGAAGGACATTTTTAAATGATACAAAGTCGATAGAAAGGGGAAAAAAACAGCTAGCACTTTGACATAGACGTGGTGGGATCACAGTAAGGTCTTGAAGATACAATCCTAAGCACACTTACTAGGTCATGGGACTCACTTCTGAATAAACATGTTTAGAGTCATATTATAATTGACACTGTGTGGGGTTTACTGTTGGCTGGAGCAAATTGATGTAACTGTATTGATTTTCAAAGGCATCTGCTGTTGTACTCCAGCTAATTATTTGAGTTGTGTTGTGTGGTTTGTTCCCCTGGAAATTAGGGTAATGGAGTTCAAACAAAACATCACTCCATCACAGCATGAATGCTCTCTCCACTATTCCTGTATTGCAAAATGTAGGTTTCTAACTTAAGGAATGCGATTAGCACTAAGTGTAAGTTTGGAATCAGAACAGAAAGAACTGATACTGGACTTAAGCTATGTCATCATCATCATCATCATCATCATCATCATGCGATCACTCGTGACCGAGTAAGATTGTCTTCCAGGATAAAAGGAGGAAATTCTAAAGAAGATTGTGTAGGCTCTAGCGATGGGTCCGTAAGTGACTGTGGAGGCCAATTCTAGATCCACACAGCTTCCCACAGTGAGGAACAGGTTACCAGATGGAAGATGGTCCTGTAAAGGATTCATTTGACGTGCTTTTCGCTTAGCACGTTTCTCCCTTTCACCTTGCACTCGGGCTTCTTCAAAGTCCATGGATCCTTTGTGAAAGGCCAACCTCCAGTTAGATCGTTCATGGGCCAGGGCTTATAATTAACATAACATTTTTTGCCAGGGCATAGTTGGTGGACATTTTTCACTTCTGTCCTATACTACACAGGCCAGCAATGTCTGACTTGATGTCTTGTTTCATTTTAAGGAGACTATTTTTGGAATATTTGGAAGAGTTCAGTCCTCCTCCATCAGAAACATATTTGGTCCAGCTGGGGCAACTCAAACCACATATTTGGTCCAGCTGGGTTAACCCTCAAATCATGAAATAAGCTTAGATTTGTTTTATCCTGCTTTTTAAGCAATTCATGAAATAAGCTTAGATTTGTTTTATCCTCCTTTTTAAGCAATTCAAGGTTTGAAACCTTTTGCCGCTTCCATGATAGCTAGAAACATTTCTAAAATAATGAAGAAAAGCACTTAATTCTTGATTTCAAAGCTCATGATCCACAGAAAACTGCAGGAGACTGTACGTAGCTGGCGCTGTGAGTGTTACGGTGCTCATCCAGCATTCAGGCCAGCATACTTACAATCTGTTTATCAATATCCAGTGCCTTGTTTCAGTTCTTCTTATGGCTCCCCTAGTAGGGGCTGTCACATCTCTGAGAAAGATGAGGGGTGGGGATCAAAGTGGGCTTCAACAATGGCACCAGAACATGCTGACATCATCCTAGGACAGTGATGGCGAACCTATGGCACGGGTGCCACAGCTGGCACGCAGGGACCTCTCTGTGGGCACTCGAGCCATTGGTTACCAGATCACAAAAAGACTGTCCCCTTCTGCAAAACACTAATGATTTTGTTCTTTCTCACAGTGTGGAACAGAATGATTTTATTCTAGAATTCCTGTTACAGAATTCTTTTCTACATTGTTATCACATTTAAAAGATTTTGAAGAATGATGCACAGAGCATGGCTTGGATGTAAAGCCCTAACAGTTGACCTGAGTGCTGCATGTATTGCTCTCAAACTAACGGAGTATGAGCCAAGGTTTGACAAATTATCAGCATGCATGCAATAGCAAAAATCACATTAATTGTGCAAAAGCATGCCCAATGCAAACTTTTACCTAATGCAGTGTTTGCAGTCCAAGACATAAAGTGTTTAAAATGTGTTAAGCACGTTTCGTTTTCTTGTTTATCTTGCTCATCCTAGTACAGGTTGACTTGCACTTTTACTAATCCGACACCTGTAGAAGCAGGGAAAGGACCCGGGGTAAAGCTTGCCCCATACAATTTCAGTCTGGCATATAATCATATTCCAAGTTGAGAATCCCTTATCCAAAAATACATGTGCCTAATTATTAAAAGTTTGTATAAATTCCCTTCAGGCTATGTGTACAAAAACTGTTTGTATCATTGAAAGCTCTGTTATTGTGTTTTTCTTTTAAGATAAAAGATGTTAATTAGTTCGGACAACTGTATGAGTTGTTTTTCTAAGACTAAAACCTCGGTATTCAGGTTTAATTGCAGTGTTGGCGCTTTGAAATAAATAAGTTGGTTTTGTGTTGCAGTTTGGGCACTCGGGCTCAAAAAGGTTCGCCATCACTGTCCTAGGATGTAGAAGGCATCATCCGTGCCACTCATTTGACTGACATTGTAGCCCCTCTTTCTACATGCCTTAGGGCAGTGGGGGAACCTCAGGCCTAGAGGCTGAATCCAACCCTCCTGGGGTCCCAATCTGGTCCTCTGCAGTTCCCCAGGTGACCACGCCTCCTTCCCCTGCCTCCACCCCCTTCCTCCCAGCTACTGTTTATTTGGTGGTCTCCTGGCTTTTGTGCAGTTCTTTACTCCATTCGAAAAGATTAACATGCCTCTCCTCAGGCTAAGTTACTGGCCGTAAGACCTTTAAGCTACAATATGCTGGGGTTGGGTTTTTGTTTTGTTTTTTTGTATTTGTGGCCCTGTCCTCCACTGGAATGTGGACACCAAGAGCTTCTCTGAAATTGAATTTGGCCCTCAGGCTGAAAAAGGTTTCCCTGCCCCTGCCCTGGGGCCTGAAGTGGCATTTTCAATGCAATCCTCAGTGAGGTTATAAGAAGATATTTTCCTAATAGGTAGGTTGGATATTGGGCCTGGGAGAGTCCTCTTGTTGTGAACCTTGGGTGCTGCTGCCAGTCAAGTATGGTCGTATGGGTCTGCCAAAATGGATCTCTGCTACAAATAGGTATAGAGCGGCTCAAGGAATTGAACTATGGCCTTTCCGGACATATGGATGCATTCCTTCCTATTCCTAACATGTTGAAACAGTGGAGATGTCCATTGTTATTATGGCCCCTTTAACTTTTCAAGTAGATTCTGTGGAATTTCAATCCAAATGTATAATTTCGCTCACCCTGGCACCCATGTGATGGGTGAGACAAAGTGGAATGTGTAGTAGAGCTGTCACAGTAATCCAAACAGAGCTGCTAAGACACATTTATGAAGCTTGCTTGTTGTCTTTCACAATGCAATGAGAAATAAAGATTCCTCTTCCTGATAAGAACTCCCACTGCTTTGAAGCATGAACACTCATTAGCCCTGTAATGTGAACTGGCATGATGGTGTTACTTGCTGTTTACCTTTCATTTCCCAGAACTAACCATTTTCAGCCCATAGTAAAGATATTATTTGTCAAGGCCAGCTCCAGGGTCGAGAGAAATAAATGTCTTCCAATGAGGCCCCTCCTCTGACAGTGGGCCCTGGGGCTTGCCTGGCTGTTTTGGCAGTGCTCCCCAGCCATATTTAGCCACTCTGACCCTTTTAATGTCTCACAGCTCCCCAGGGCAATGCTAGGTCAGGGGCTTGGTGGGGAAAGTAAAGGGTGGCTAGATCTAGCTGCCTGGCACTGAATGCTGGGCTAGTATTTATTTTTCAATGTGGACCCAGGGCAGACACCACAAGTGTGCCCTGCCAGAGTGCTGGGCCCTGGCAGCTGCCCAAAGTTGATGCTCGCCCTATTCTTCATAACGGCCACACGGAAAGAAGACCATGCGGATATTCCCCCAAAAAGCAAACTCAAAATAATAGCAATTAATGTTTATTATGAGTTTCTGTATTTAGTTGTACAGTAATATCTTGGATTGCAAGCATAATTCGTTCCGGAAACGTGCTTGTAATCCAAAGCACTTGTATATCAAAGCAAAATTCCCCATAAGAAATTTGTACACATATTTTTAATTTAAGCTGCAATAAAGAATGATAATGTAAAGTCTTCATTTTTCTTGACCGTACTACAGTACTTGTATTGCAAGACGTCGCTTGTTTATCAAGTTAAAATTTATTTTAAAAATTTGCTTGTCTTGCAAAACACTTGCAGACCAAGTTACTTGCAATCCAAGGTTTTACTGTATCTCTGCTGGCTCATGAGGATACGCTGTATGTTTCTTATTTTTTGTTGTTGTTATTTTAAGGTGAATATTTAGCAATCCTGGGAGTCTTTTGAAAGGTAGGATATATACACATTTAAAAAAAATAAATTATCAACAAACATAAACCACTCACAATAGTTCTTATGAGCAAATCACTTTTAAAAAAAATGCTTACTCTTGTAGCATACACACGCACACACACACACACACACACACACATCAATAAACCATTCCCTAAAATTAATGATTCAATTACTGTTAATTCTGTGTTCCTTCTGACAAGGTTTGGCTATTTGCTGAGGCTGGGACTGGATGTTACTGGCCAACTCAGGTTTTTGAACATTCTACCATCTTAATTGCAGAGAAGCATTGGGAGAAAGCCATTTTCAGGAGAAGCAGAAAAGGGAGTGTGGTGCTCAACCCTTCCCTCACCCTCCTACCTTTTCCCTCTGAAGCTGCCCACAGTCCAAAGTTCTCGAACTGTATTTATAACGGACCCATGTTTGCAGAGCAGCAAATGGGCAATTGCAAAAGCAAGTGGGCTGGGAATGTGTAATTCCAGACTGAGTAAAAGTGGCCGCATTTGCTGGAGAAAATAGTTGTATTGCAATCATTGTATAATGTATATAAAAATAAAGATGATCGACATGTTGTGCTGCATGGTTAAATCTGAAACTGGCTTTTGCAGCCGCATTGGCAAACACGCTTTCAGCCATAAAGAATATATTTATATGAGTGCATGCATTTCTTCTTTTGCAAAAGTTGTGTGGGGTTGTTGGTTTTTTTTAAGAGAAATTAAGAATACTCCCAGGATCTTGTAACATTCCACAGCCATGCGGCTCTGAGCATATTTCAATAAGGGTGTGTTGGGGCTTGCAATTCGGCATGAGTGAAGGACAGGTTGTTATAATGCTGTTAATATAAACAACTGGCAGGAGTATAGTCATTTTGTAGGGCCATAATAGGATTGGTTTGCCCTTTCACCCTAACAAGCTGACATAAAAGAAAATTGACTTGTCACACAACACAGCATTGGAAATATGGATGATATAAAGCTGAGCTTATGAAGGTGGCCTTTTGTAGCTTCTTAGGTAGATCCTAGTTGAGTAATATTTCCAGAATCTCATTGGGAAGGGGGGGGGGACACAAAATCAGAGGTTGAGGGAGCCGATATGATGCTGCAGGCCATTTGATTTGTTGGTATGCTCATATGCTAGTTTAGTTGAGAAGGCAGACTTGTAGCATTGCTGGAGAGAACACTGTGGGTTGTATGGCTGTCCCTTCGCTAGCTGAATGGAAACAGCTGGTAGAACAGATTTCCCCTCCCCGCTGTAGCTCTCTGCAATTCCCCCCCAATCTGCTCCAGGGGGTTGGAAGACCCTGCACAGCAGATTTGGGGGGGGGGTGCTGCTGGGGGGAGCAGAGCAAGGTGAATTCTGTTGCACAAGTGGAAGTCCACTCATGCGACATTGGATTTAATGCTGTGAGCCTTGTTTTTAGATTAACAGGGCAATCCTAACCATGTCTACTCAGAAGCAAGCTCTACTGAGTTCACTGGGACTTACTTCCATATAAGAGTGATAGGACTGAAGCCTAAAGGCACCATCCTATGCATGTTTAGAGAGGGGGGGAAAAGCCTACCACTCCCAGCATGCCCCAGCCAGCCTTTCAGAATTGTGCCCTTAGTCTGTCTTTAGCTTTAGTTGTGCTGGGTGAGTCTTTCCACCCATTCTGTACCAAATTGAAAAATGGGATTGATAATAACGGCCTACATCACAGACAGAACAAGCAAGAATCGACATTACAAACACTTTTGCATGTAAATAGCTATGTCTTTGGAACCCTTCATATGATGTCATAGAGAGGGTAAGGAGCCTCTCCCTGCATCATGTTAGTGTTTGGGAGGCTGGAAAATGTGGTTAAGACTGGCCCTTCCAGCCCAATTGTTGCCCAGCTGTGTGAGAGAGGGACAACAATTGGATGCAAAAATCTATGCAAATGACCCCACCAATGTGTTCCAGACTTCCAAACATCACTGTGGCATTGTTGCAGGAGGAGGAACAGGGGGAAGTATCTTCCATGTTGTTGTGATAATATATGAAGGGACCCATATTCATACATTCCAGCTGTCTTTTACACATTGGAAACAATAAAAAAGAAGAAGCCCCTCTTAAAAACATCCCATTTAGTTCTAAGGGGGCAAATGCAGTCTGCACATTTCAGAACATTATCATTCTTCATTGAGTTTTACCTGACTTGTTTTCTACAAAATTGAACATGAATCTGAGGGAAGACTTTGGGTTTTGGGGATCAAGCTTCCAAATGGGAGGAAATTGCTGTGTATAACAGATTTGCCTTGGGGGAGGGAACAGCAGGATATTGGCAGGGCATAACATTCCATAACTATTTTTCAGATTTGATATATATTTTTTCATAGAAAGGTGCAAAATTTTCCTTCTATTACTTGTCGAATTTTCTAAGTGAATACATATCATTATAGCAAGCAATAGCCTATTTCAGTGTTTGCTTTTTTTCTTTAATAATAATAATAATAATAATAATAATAATAATAATACATTTAAGAGACATTTTAACAGCCCCAAATCTAAGACCATGACTTCATTAAAGTATTTTGGGAGGGGGATACAGGGAATAGACCTCTAAAAGTGCTCTTGTGTCTCCCAGGTGTGTCGGCTTTCCATGTGTAGGAAGATCTTGAGTTTGGGGCACTTTCAAATAAGTACACATGTATCCTGAAGTGGTACAGTCCTCTGCCAGCCTTAGACATTTTGAATTTTGCTTCAGGTGAAGAAATGATGCTCCCTGCTCTGAATTGGAGCTTGCTTTCTCTAATGACACAGATATAGAGATTGGAGGCAGGAAAATGTCCCACACAATGGAATATACTGCCTGAAATAACATCACATTCGTCATGGTAAGATCAACCTTACCATCTGTAGCATAATAGCATATGGAGGACTGTGCCACATTTCCCCACAGTAAGTCGTCTAGAAGAAGAAATAAAGAAGGAGTAAACCAGCAAGTACCACAGCACAATTTCACAAATGATTAGGAATTGCCTAATGTTGCAACATGGTGGCATGATCCCACCCCACTCAGTAAGAAACACTTGTACAAATTGTTGAGAGTTTCGAGTGACTGTCTTTCAATGAGAAGCACAAGCTCCCCTTTTATCATTTAGTTTGCTGTAGGGTTTTATTTCATAAAAGTTGCCGGGCAAAAATAGGTGCTGAACAGAACAACAACAAAATGAATGCTAAAATCCGTCAAGAGCAGAAGCACTTACAAAGCTGACAGCCTCCAATCAGGACACAGCACCAGCCCATGGTTGATATATCAACATAACAGTCAAAGCTCCCCATTATCTCTCTCCCACTCGCACCCACCATGAGTTACGTTTAAGCCTTAGGACATATACCTGACTTTAGAAAATCAGAATATGTCTGATCAGTAATAGTTCTCAAAAGGAATAGGTTTCCTGAAAGGGGCCAACCAGGCCAGCAGCAGAACCATGTGGATTTTGGCAATTCCAAGGCAGAACCCGCCACAAGAGTGGTCTGTGCACCTACCAGTGCTGGCTCCAGGTTTTTAAGGTCCCTCAGGGAAGAGGCCCGCACTTCCTCAGTGAGTCTACCTTCTCACTTTGTCACCAGCTGCTCCTGCTCCTCATCCTGTTTCTCATCACTGCTACCACTTGCTTGCTTGACAGGCAGAGAGCCAGTGAGCAAAGAGGCAGTGGCATTCACTGCTCTTCCTTCTTACCACCATGGTTGTCTGGGCCAGAGCAAGAGGCAGGTTGCCATGGTGAAGATGAGGAGCGAGTCCAGGGGGCTCTTGTTAGTGGGGCCCTGTTGGGTGTGGACCCTCGGCAGGTGCCCAACCATACCTACCTTTGATACTGGCCCTGTGTTCATCTTTTTTTAAAAGATGTGGGAGAAAGGCCTTTTCGATTGCTTTTCTGGCAAGTGACCTGAAAGCAAGCAAACAAACAAGAACAAAAAAAAAACTCAGTCGTGCTTTTGCTCTTTTTCTTCCTGGTCCTGGCAAACGTAGTCCCACCTACTCATCCCCTGCCTGTGCAGATAGCCTAGCTGTGTTCCTGCTGAAGCCCAGTGGATGCCTTACTTTTGAGGAATACTATTATTTGTGGTTTGCCAGATGAATGAGTTCATAAATATGCCTAGACAGCAGGCTGCTGGAAACACCACTGAGAAAAGAGCTGCCATGTGGCTTTATTAATCTGACCCTTAGTGTTTCTTTTCCTTAGATTCCCATCTCTGAAATGAGATTAATTATATTCCCTGAGTGCTGAAGAGGACAAATGCATTTTATATTTGTCAGGACCTGGCTGCAGCAGCTTTTGGGAACTGTGGGCAGGAAGGAGAGAGTTTGTTTTTTTCCATTACAAGTCAACTCAAGTGTGAGCATGTGTGAGAGAGATGCTCTGGATTACTCCTTAGTTTTATATTAGTTTCTGAGATAGAAAAGGATCCCTACACACTGCTGGAAAGTAAATCTGCTCTTACTTAACAGCTCCTAATGATTTGTCATTATGTAAGTTCTCCCTAGAGAACTAGTCCTTGATTGGACACAATCCTATGAGTTGGATTTATTCCGCCATTATTAAGAAAAGGTGAAGTGAGGACTTGGACTTTGGCAGTTTACATGTTTGCATCTTTTAATCCAAAATTTAAGTTGCAAACAAAACAGCCAGGGTAGGTCAGTGGATAGACTTAATTGTAATTCCAAAAGATATAGATAAATTGGGAGACCAGAACTATAGGAAATTAAAGAATGAGGTAAAGAATAAAATAGAGGAGAATAAAAAAAATTGGACTTTCCTGGTTTGGTAGAATTGCTTTGATTAAAATGAAGATTTTGCCAAAGATAATTTTTTTATTTCGGATGATACCAAGTGCGATATCAGATAAGGAACTTAAAGATTGGCAATCGATTATTAATACATATTGTAATGGAGGGGAAAAATCTAGGATTACTAAAACAAGATGGTATAAAGTAAAAAAGTAGGGGGTTTGGGTTTGCCGAATTTAAAATGGTATTATATAGCGAATCAATTAAGACATATAGTGGATATTATAGCACGCCCTAAAGAAATAATGTGGTTGGAGTTAGAAACGTGAATTACGTAGTACTTTGGAGAATATTTTTTTTCCCAAAAAAATAATAATAAATTGATAAAAAATATAGACAACCCTTTTCTAAGAAATTTGTTAATGATTTGGGGTACTATGAAGAGCATATTTATACCAGGGATATCTCCATTAACTCCGGTGGTAGCTCTTAAGGATTTTCCTGAAAACTTAAGATCGGAGCTGGAGGGTAAACTAAGAGAAGAAAGGGTTATTAGATTGTCCGATTGGGTGGAAAAGATGGGGACTAGAGACCAAATAATGGAAATTGTTGGGAGAAGATTATCGTGGTTAAATTTATTACAGTTAGAACAGTGGTCGAAGAAATGGAAAAGGAAAACTGAGTATGAGAGAGATTTAACTAATTTTGAAAAGATGGTCATGTCTAGAGATGGCCTACCAGGTAATGCATCAACAAGAGGTATAACAAGGGATTTATATAGATTGATTCAAAAAGCAAAAGAACAAGAGGATCAGCTTAAGGCAGTATGGGATAATGAATGTGAAGAGGTGTCCTCGAAGGTGAGGTGGAACAATATATGGGATAGACGGATTGTGAAAATGATGTCAATTAGGATAAAGGAAATTTTTTATAAACTAATTTGGAGATGGTATTTAACTCCAGTAAGATTAAATAGAATAGATAATAATTGTTCTGCATTTTGTTGGAGAGGATGTCAGGAAAAAGGGACATATGCTCATATGTGGTGGAGTTGTAAAAATGTATTGGCGTTTTGGCGAGAGGTTTTTACAGAAATATCTAAAATTATTGGTACTAATTTAGAGGTCTGTCCAAAATTAGCATTGTTATCAATAACAGAGAAGCTTGTGACCAAAATACGAAGGAGTTAATTGTAAACTTGTTAACTGCGGCCAGGCTAAGGATAGCGAGAAATTGGAAAGTACAACATGTTTTCCTAATAACAGACTGGTATAAGGAAGTTTGGGACATAGCCCTAAATGATAAACTAACTAGTAGTATCAAATGCAAAAAAGGATTGTTAAAGAAGAATAATTTTATGGATACCGTATATGGAATCAATTACTAGACTATGTATTAATAAAGGGGAAGGGTAACATGCCTTGTCAAGATATGTTATATTTTTGGAATTTAGAATTTATTTGATCAAGAGGATAGAAGTATATTAATTGGTCCCTTGGAGGGTGGGGGGGAGCACTTCATGATTTATTGTATGTTGTTTATGTTATATTTGTGTGATATTCTTGTATTCTGTTTATATATATATATATATATATATATTTGTTTTAATTTGTTTTGAAAAGTAAATAAAATATTTAAAAAAGAAAGACTTGGACTTGGAACGCCTCTGCCAGATGTATCATGAGTAAATCATCTCTCAGCTTCAGAGCCATTTTATTGATTACACTTGATGACAAACTCAGCAGGAGCTGCAGCCAATCACAGCTCCCTATTGTGTATATCCTGTATGATACAATTGTTTGCAAACTTATTTGTTGCATTCACTGGTTTGTTGTATTGGATGTTCATTTAATGCAGTATATGTAGTGGCCCTCAGTTTTGTATTTGCAAAAAGGTAATAATTTTGATGTACTTCAAAAAGGTTGCTATGAGAAGAAAAATAATCGATTGTAAGCCACCATGTACATGGGCGGTGCACTCCTATGGCCACTGGACAGTGTCTAGATGCCACAGGATTTTTCGGGAAACAGCTCCAATGTTGCAGCTGGGACTCCGCGCTTGGGGTGCCCCCCCTGCAGCCAGCATGGAAAGAACTGCCCCGGCTGCTTCTCTGAGGTCACAAGCAACCTCGGAGAAGGGGTTTAGTGGGTGTTCCATGGGGCGGGGGGGGAGGAGACTGGCACCACCAAGAAATGAGGTATCCTGGCGGAGCCTCAGCCTCCTTACCTCCCCTCAATGCACAGTATTATTATTTTTATTATTTATACCCCCGTTTTCCTGAAGGAACCAAGGCGGCTACATATCTCATCCTACTTCATTTATCCTCACAACCTTATAGGCTGAGAGTCAGACTGCCCAAAGCCCAGTGTTTTTGGCTGAGCGGGGAGCTAACCCAGATCCCTGAGTCCCAGTCAAACTCTCCCCACTACCTAACATCGAATCGCTGTCTAGCTGTTTGCAGATCGGCCACCCTCACGTGTCATAGATAGGATGCCTGTAATCCTCGGAGTTTGGAGGGTTACGGCTTCCTCATAGGATGCACCCTAAATGTATTAGGGAGAGGATCATCACTGTTGTTTTTAAAGAGAAAAAGTTGTTACGGTGGAGACTGGTTTTCTGTGTATGTACTATATAATACATACTGTGCTATAACACAGCCTTTTGAGGAAAATGTACAAATTTCCATTTTACGAATAGGAACCAAAGCTTAGGGTGGCCCCAGTTGCTTCTCTACCAAAACCACCCCCGCTGCACCGCAGTTAATGAAAGAAAAAAGGCCTGCATTGGCACCAATGCATGATGTTTCCAAGACCAACCAGTAAGATGATGGCTAAGCAGGAATTTGAACCTATAACATTACTCATTATGCAGATTAGACTGGATTTCTGTCTTCTATTTACAGAATGGCAAATGTCATATATTGTAAAAAGTCAGTCGTGTGTGTGTGTGTGTGTGTATGTATACACACACATGTACATCTTACAGTAAGTATCTTATAGAAGATATAATTATACTACGATTCCTGATTAAACATTGAAGTCCATCTGAAAATGAGCTAAGTAGTTTTAGATGACTGTGGGCGCGCTTTGACACTCCTTGTTTAAATTGACATACTTTTTCTCTTTATGTTTACTTTGATTAAAATAAATGAAGAACAGGTATAAATATGGTCTCATCTTTTTAAGAGTATCAGCAATTCTGCAAATAAAATACAAACCAGTCTAGTCTGCACAATGAGTACTGTTATAGGTTCAAGTTCCTGCTTAGCCATCATCTTACTGGTTGGTCTTGGAAACATCATTATTGGTTACCCACCTCACCGCCTGAAGTCCAGGGCTGGATTTTTAATTTTAATAAAAGATAAGAATATTGGGCAGTATCCAACGCTGTCATTCTGGTTACTGAATTGATGTAGCGCTAGTGTAAGCAGCCTCTAGCGCAATGCCAATAATGTATGCTGGTGCAATGGGTTTTCTGGGAAACCCTGTTGCACCAGCATACACTACAGGTGTTGCACTAGAGATCACTTACACTAGCATTACATCAATGGTGTAAGCAGAGCAGCAGCGTTGGATACTGCCCATTAGAATTACATTGCTGGCTTAGAGCAAGGTCTGTCTGGTTCAGCATTTTGTTTCTGTGGAGGAAGGGGGGGCTGGCTGACCCGCCACAACCCACCCTTTCCTACCCAAAGGACCCAAGATCCCCAGAGATCTCAAGGTACCAGACTGCCAGCCTCTGCTGTCTGCAATCCTACTTGAATCTCTGTTCAGGGACTTGCCTTTGTCAGTAAGTAACCTGGATTTAGTTGCTGAAACCACAGAGTAATCCACAAACACCACGTGGGGTAAAACCAAGAAAGGTTTATTCAGGTAGCATTTTACAACAAAAGGTGGGAAATGAGAGAAGCACAAAATAGAGAGACACTTTGGTACACAGTAATAGAGCTACAAAAATAACAAAACCTGATTCCTTATATCTCCCAGGCATACACTCTATTACCTGAGGGTCAGTTCTCTTCAGGGTTGGATCCAGCACAGCCTTGCCGCCCGGGGGGACTACTTCACCTACCCGAAGGTCCAAGATGGGTAGCCCTCCACAAGGCTTGCCTTGCCAAAGCCCTCATTCAGCTAATTTCACCAGGAGCTACCTAGGGTCGGATCCTGAGACTACCCGAAGGCTTGGGCCTCTGCTTGGCTTGCCGCCATTGCTCCAACAGCCAGCAACCACATGATGACCAAAGACAAAGAACAAAAACCCACACTTTGGAATATAGCTCTTTCCCCCTCCCCTCCTCCTTCCTGTAGCTTCCCGGCTTCTAGCCAATCAGGATGAACTTCACCTGGCCAGGCAGGGGAGGGGAACTCATGACTTTTGCATTTGAAAGCCGGGTCTCCGGCTTTTCAGGACTTCCAGGCGCCACCCGATACTTTATGCACATTTCGCCTCCTCCCAGCCCCCAACCAGCCTTACTTGGTTTACACATGAGGAGGCGTGTGTGTGTGTGTGTGCGTGTGAGTGTGCGTGTGCAGGAACCCCTAGAGGCTCTTTTTCTCCACAGTTTCTAACCACATAATTTTTAATTATGTTTATTTATGAAGCTTAAGTTATTCTCAATATGTAAGTATTGCCTAAGTGTTACATAAACCAAGTTAGTAGCAGCCTCAAATAGTTAGCTTACCATCACTGTGTAACATTTATCCTGACAACTCATTTGTGGGGTATGCCATTGATGGCAAAAGAGAAACTTGAATCTAGAGAGCCCCATCCAACTCTACTCTTTGGACTACAGTTCTGTCCTTAACTAATACAAAACAAGGACATTTTTTATTAATGACTTGGAGGAAGAGGTGGGGGGAATGCTTATCAAATTTGCAGATGACTCAAAATTGGGTGGGATAGTTAATACCTTAGAAGACAGAAACAAAATTCAAAATCATCTTGATAGGTTAGAAAACTGGGCAGAAAATACATTAAATTTAATGGAGACAAGTGCAAAGTTCTTCATTAGGAAAGAGAAATAAAATGACAGGGATAAGATGAGGGATACCTGGCTTGACAATAATATGTGTGAAATGGATCTTGGGAGTTGTAGTCAGTCACAAGCTGAATATGAATCAGCAGCGTGACAAGGGTGCAAAAATGGCAAATGCAATTTTCCGTAGAAATCACAAGAAGCAAATAGTTCCCACTCTACTCTGTGCTAGCCTTGAATACTGTATCCAGTTCTGGAAAGCACACTTTAGGAAGGAGTCAGATAAATTGGACCGAGTTCAGAGGAGAGCAATAAAAATGATCAAGGGACTTGAAACTAAGTCCTACGAAGAAAGATTGAAGGAGCTGGGTGTGTTTAGCCTTGAGAAGACTGAGGGTGATGGTGGAAATGAAGCCTAAAGGGTTGTCACACAGAAGAGGCACCGCAGGACATGAAATAATGGACTTAAGTTACAGGAAGGCAGATTTCGGTTGAACATCAGGAAAAACTTCCTAATGGTCATAGCAGTCAGCTATTGGAACCAACTGCAAAGACTGGGTAGCCATCTGTCAGGAATGCTTTAAACTGGGATTCCTGCACTGAGCCGGGGGTAGGACTTGATGGCCTAACTGGCCCCTTCCAACTCTGATGATATGATTTTAAGTAGCCTGCACATTTCCATTTGAAATCACTTGGCTGAAAAGTTTTGAACTTGTCTTCAGAAAGTACTTGGCTCCAACTTCCCAATTATTCATCAGTAGAGGCAGTAAAATTCTGTCCTACCCTTTATGCAGTCCCCTCCCAGTATGCCCTGAAGCATGAATGTTAATTGTCCACATTATTACAGCTCACTCCAGCAGTTTGCTGAGCAAGCCGCCTTTCAAAGAACCTCACCACAGTTGTGACAAGCCACCTGTCTCTTATTACTGGAAACTAGAAAGGGACAAGCTTGTCTGATTAATATGATTCAGCTGCTACAAAATTGTGGTTTAGCTGAAAGCATTTTGGGAATTGACATGCAAATGAGGTAGCAAAGCCTTCATTCTGCTTCACAGTTGCTGCTGAGAGGGAGCATCCAAAAATATAAGAGTTACACACAGACAGACACACACACTGAGCATGAAGCTGATCCATATATGTTCATGAATGCGTGCATAATACACATTAACGTTGCTAATGCAATGGCCCACAAATACGGTTAGTTTCTACAGCCATTGTATTAGCACCTTCAATGTGCATTATGGTGGTTGTAAGAAAGTCTGCAATCTGCTAGATTTAATGAGTTTCAACTTCTGTACTTTTTTTTTCTCTTCACAAGAATAACCTGCATTAATTCCACACCATGTGGTGAGACAATGGGGGTGGGGGGGGCACAAGATCTTGCTTTTTGAGTTCTCTTCTCTTTACCCTAGGGGCACGAAGACCTTGCCAATCGATAGCCAGCTGTTATGCTTTTTTTTGAGCTCACAGACCCTACAGTCTAGAGGGGGGGGAGGGATGTTCGGGTTATATGTGTGTGTGCAATTTAATACCTAACCCACACTTATCCCTGGGATTTCCAACATACTCCAGTGACTAGCTCTTGTAACTAGTGGCTAGTTGAAAATGAGTTTGAAGAAACTATTGTGGATATGAAAATAGAAAACTTCATAATCCCAAGCCATGGCTGCTTAAGTTTAATAGAAATAAGACTGAGAGTCATCCAATAATAAATGATGGGGTAGTTTTCTTTTTCTTTTTTTTAATGGGCCCTTCCCCCCCCCCTCTTGAGATATGTTCATCAAATTAATAATTTCTTTGATCCATTGAGGGCCACACAAGATAATTACATTTTCCTTCATCTGATATGTCAAAAGCACAGGACCAAATTAATCATCTTTTATCTAAATCTTGTAAGTAATACTGTATATGTGCTTCAGATCCAGAGGGGATTAGATCCAAACACCAAACTGATGTGGTAAGCTTAGGGCTTGTGGTAAGAAGAGCAAGCATCAGACGGAGAAGAGGAGTGGGTTTTTAGGGTAAGCCGTTAAGAGGGGAAAGGGAGGCAGATGGTAGATGGTTGAGGCTGGAGTGGTCAAAGCCTAAAGTGGGCTGGGGGCAGGGGCTGGGGGAAGAAAAGAGAAATCAAAGTGATTATTTAAAAAAAGCAAAGTAAGTACCGTAGTAAAAAGGAAGCTAATAGAAAGGGGCCTACAAGGCCATCGAGTCCAAGCCCCTGCTCAATGCAAGAAACTAGAGGAGGGGTCTCCCATCCAAGTCATAACCAGGCCTGACCCTGCTTAGCTTTCCACGCTCAGACAGGCTCTGCCAGTGTGAGCCACAGGCCCGTATATGTATTCAAACAAACAATTTCACAACTGGATCCTTGCCTCACAACCAGATTATAATCCTGTAACAATCAGCTTGTCCACTAATGTCATTTACTGATCAAGATTTAGGATGGCCGCTTACGCTCCCTCCCCCTCCCCCAAAAAAGCATCCAAAACAAAAAAGAGGACAGAGTTGCATAAAATTTCTATCTGTTGATTTATATGTATAAATGCAAATTTAGAATAAATACTTTATTTTAAACAGAAATACAATGATCCCACCATAGAAGGGATGACTGTGACCAGATCCGTGTGCCTGCTCAGGGCCAAACTAAACATCCTGCTAGCTGCTACCCATGCATAGCAGAGCTATTTATTGATTGATTGATTAAGTAATTGACTTACTTACTTTAGTATAAGTGCACATGGGCCCGACCCAGATTGGGACTGTGGCGATTCCAGAGGGGGGTCTATTTAAGCTTCTCCCCCTCCTGTTTTCAGCCCAAAATTCCACACACACCCCGGGGGCTGGGGGTTACAAACAGGGGGGGGGGAATCTCCATTGGATTCCAATTGAGAAGTTTATTCTTTGTTTATGTGTGATTAGCAGAATGTTTAGTTTGGCCCCCAGTCTCATGTCCAGGTGCTAACTGTTGATGGGCAACTTTGAGGCCCTTATTCTCCCTTTTTATGGTTCATGTTTGGACTGGACAGCCCTTCAAACAGAGGTCTGTATTCTATAATGTAGAACACATGGTCACTCTATCCAAATTTCTAATATAAAGAAATATACTCGGAACAAAATAACACATATCTGAGGAGTATAATTACTTTTGTTTGCCCCATGTGGAGGAAAGCCCACCCAGAGGTTGCTAGGCAACAATCATGTGTTTCCCCCCCCCACCTATCAGGGGGGGGAGTTTCTTTCTTTCTTGCTGTTTTCAAAACCTGTGGGGACAGGTGGCATGGCCCTTTTGCTAGTGCTTCAGCCCTGTCAGCTCAGTCCTGTGCAATCCTACTCAGTAAGTCCCACTAAATTCAGTGGGAGTTACTTCCAGGTAAGTATGTATAGCACTGCAGCCTCACTCACCTATTCATACATTTTATTAGTGGTTCATCTACTCAGTAGATTCTACTGAAAGCTGTGTCCATAATAAAAGGAACAGGTACACAGCCTGGGGATGCTTCTGGATCCATCTTTGTCACTAGAGGCCCAGGTGACCTCAGTGGCTTGGAGCATCCATTACCAGCTCCAACTGGTATGCAACTATGCCCATTCCTGGATAGGGATAGCCTAGCTATTGTGATTCATGCACTGGTAACCTCACAGTTAAGACTACTTTAATGTGCTCTACGTGGGGCTGCCCTTGTTCCTGGTTCCGAAGCTGTTGCTAGTGCAGAACACAGCACCGAGGTATGCACATATTACACATGTGTTACAAGAACTGCACTGGCTGCCTATTAGCTTCCAAGCCATGTTCATGGTTTTGTTGCTGACATACAAGGCCCTAAACAACTTGCGACCAGGATACCAAGCTTACCATCTTCCCGTATGTATATATATATACAATCAACCCCTGAGATTACTGAGGAGGCCTTACTGATCATTCCGTGGCCAATGGAATGTCACCGGGTAGCCGTATGTAAGCATGCCTTCTCAGTGGTGGCACCCACCCTTTGAAACACTTCCGCATGTGCTTCGAGTGGCAGAAATGGTGGCAAGTTTTAAAATTGACTCTTGAAAACATACCTATTCATTCAGGCTTTCCCTTACTAATGAGACTCTGTTACTACATTGTTGTATTGTTATGATGGTGTAATGTTTTTAAATGCTCTTAAATCTTTTCTTTTTTTAAATCTTGTTCCTATGTATATTGTTACATATTTTAATGTAAATAGCTTAAGGATTTTAATATAATAAGGGTGCAATCCTGTGGCCCTCCGACCTTGCCAGGGGGGCATAGGATAGGTTGGATTCCCCGCTACAACCTCGGAAATCCTTTCTGAGGTCACAGCAATGAGTCCACCCACAGAGCACTCTCCCCAACCACTCCGCAGCTGGTGTGGTTCTTTGTACGCCAGCTGGAAGCCAAAGACAGAGGACCATCTTCAGTTCCGGCATGGGGGGGGCATTCCCAGGGGTTGGGTGGGGGGAAGAAGTGAGGCACCACCATCTTCCGCTGAATCCAGTTGGTGCCTCAGCCTCTCCTCCTTGTGAGGAGGGGTAGACGGGCAAAATTGACCATCTAAATGTTTTGGAGGGCGAGGGCAGCACGGCAGCAGTTCTATCTGCCACGCTCCTCCCGCCTTCAATTGGATGCCCATAGTCCTCCAAGTTCAGAGGGTTACGGGCACCCACATAGGATGGGGCTGCCTGGGATTTTAATATATTAAGTGGTATAAAAGTATTATAAATAAATAAATAAATAGGAAGTAACAGTGTCCCCAAAAACATCCTGAAAAGTATAATTATTTTGCTTTCATTTTTATCACCTTTTTGGGTTCACTTTTTTTTTTATTTTTTTAATGCCCCATATTTATTCTCTGTTTGCCTAGGATATCTACTCCATCCATCCACAATAGCATTTGCATCCCATGGTCTTGTAACTTCAGAAGTTGTTCTGGCATTAATGCCAGTGAGAATGCAGTAACATTTCTATCTTGAGAAGAAATGCCAGTGTTGTTTAGATTTTGGAAACATGCCCACAGAGTGAAGCTAAGTAACAGTACTTGGATAAGGGCTATTTGGAGAAGGAACAGAGAGTCTGGCAGAAGGGGACACGAACGTGCCAAGTCCTCATGCCAACTAAATGAATGTGGCTGTTTCCCCATCATTATTAACCATTGCATCCAACCTCAACAAGTCCAAGATATTATAGTAAGGATCAATTACTACCGTGCTCAACTCTCCAATAGAGGGCAACTACACTTGAGATAAATCAGTAGAACTAGAGCGGAACCATTTATATTCTTAATAATTGTTCTTTAGAGAAACAAGGGCCAGATGATATGACTATATGGGGTTACCTCATGCTTCACATTTACTCTTTCTTCCCAAACCCTTTTGAGACAGACAATGTGAGCTATTATGCCTGTAGCATCACTACACAATAATGCATTTGAAAGGTAAAAAAAATATGAACAATTAGTTCAGGTTCATTAGGTCAGCTAAATGGGTTGAAAGTATGAACCAGACATAAAATTATTTACTAAGGGTGCAATTCTGATATCATTGGCATCAATTATAATACAACAAGAACTGGGCAGAGTGCGGGAGAGAAATGTACAAACCCAGATCGTGAGAGAGGGTTCCATTGTCAAGGAAATAAATGCTGTTGCACTTGATTTATTTTGCTACATTTGTCTCCCATCCTGCTCAGGGTCTTAGGCCATTCTGCTACACATGCAGCAGAATGAGTGGTAAGAATCCTGAGATGGAAGACTGGACTGTACCTTTTCAGACTGCAAGTAGGGGCATCAGTATTGTATGTGCACACATGTAAAAACAACTCTCTGCAAGAAAAAAAAGTCACATCAGTGAGCAAGGTTCTAGCCCATCTCATTCACTGTTGGCCTAGTTTCTATTTGCACTGAGTTTTCTTGTAGGGAAGCATTAAAACTGTAATCCCCAGCCTGCTGTCTGAAGTGGTACAGTTCATTCAACCACTTCAGAACTCTGCCACCTTATTCACACCACATTCTGTATTCCGTAGAGCATATACCGTACATGTAATTTCCATGGGGGGAAATCAGACAAATCCACTCATGTGTTCAAAGAATGTGTGAGGGCGTGACAGGGCCACACAGGGTAACCCCACCCTCACCATGTCCATGTTTAGCATGTGGGAGATGGGGCCCTACATGAAGAGTGATGTACACACATAGAACTCCTTGCAAGGAGGGGTCTTGATTGGCCCTTGATCTTCCCTTATTTCAGTGCTTCTCAAATAGTGGGGCGGGCCCCCCAGGGGGGGCGCGAGGCTCCGTAAAGGGGGGCTCGTTTGACCTCAGTTAAAAGTTTTTTTAATATTGTGTTCCTTTAAATCCTGTGCTCCTTTAAATCTTTTCTGCTACAGTTAATAAAGCTATTCTTTGTTGTAAATTGATCCACATTTCTTTCTTTTTTTATTCTCTTATACGTTAATAAGGATACAGTGTTATGCAGAGGTGTACTTATAACAATTTTATAGACAAATGATACTATTTACAGTCGTGCGGGGGGCGCGAAATGTTTTCTTCTTCCTAGGGGGGGCATGACAGAAAATAATTGAGAAGCACTGCCTTATTTGGAGTGTCCCTTTTCCATGTGTGTTGAATGTGTGTCTGGGGGTGGGCATGGTGGTAGCACTGTGTGTGTGTTTATCACTGCCGAGCATGACTCCACTCCTTCCTTCAATACATGAGGCATGTTCTTGTGAAAATATCTCCCATCCCACATGGATCTCCCATCTACATTTAAGTTCAGGTCCGTTATCTCAGATCAGTTTAGGATCTACCCAGGGGAGGCTGGTGACTCCTGTGTCAGTGGGGCTCCTTACCCATTGCAGCTTTTATTTTGAGCTTTGTAGGAGCTGTCCATGGTGCTGTACTCCATTCCCAAAATAGGTTCACCAGCATGGACCACCATGGAGAGCTCCTATAAAGCTCAGAATAACAGCTGCAATGGATAAGGAACCCCACTGACACAGGAGTCACCAGCCTCCCCTGGACCTAAGCCAAGCAAAGCTTCCTGGTTTTGCCTGGCACTACAAAAAAATAACCAGGGGGATTGTCAAATATCTGACAGACCACAACACCTGGCTGGTATGCTACATATACTCAAGTATAAGTGGACCCTAATATAAGTCGAGGCCCCTAATTTCACCCAAAAAAACTGGGAAAACTTATTGCCTCCAGTATAAGTGCGCTGACCCAAGTATAAGTCGAGGGGGCATTTTTCAGCACAAAAAATGTGCTGAAAAACTCGACTTATACTTGAGTATATACGGTATCTTCAACTTGATGTGTGTTCCAGTAGTGTAGGCCCAGCTAAGCTTCATGGATGGAACTACCAATCATGCACCTGTAGACCATTTTCAGTGCCAAGTATAGCTATACTAGCTTTTTTTACCCGGCGTTGCACGGGTCATCATGACTACACAGCAATGAAATCCCTGTTTGCCCCCTCCCCCTCGGGACTACCCAACAATGTAATCCCAGCTTGCCCCCCCCCCCGGGACTACCCAACAATGAAATCCCAGCTCCCCACCCCCCCTGTGTAGGCCCCGGCTGCAGTACATATGAACATTCTGTTTTGACGTAGGAGAGATTTGCATATCCGCTCCTGATTGGGCCCCTGTGGCGGCAGTTCATATGAACATTCTAAATGTCGTTGGAGTGATTTGCATAACCACTCCTGAATGGCCCCTGCGAACATTCCAAACGAACATTGGCTATCATCTATTTTGGGCTGTACAGGCACAATGATGGCTTTTTCAGAGATTTGAACCCACCAGTCTTTGTCCTTGGGTGATGGAGAGTATGAGTGCCAAGTTTGGGGCGGATCTGTCCAACTGTGTAGGAGCCTATGTGACGCATGCAAATGCACGCACACACGGACACACAGACACACAGGATTTGGGACGCCCCACACACAACAGTCATTCAGTCAGTCAGTCATTTAAAAAGTTTCCCTCCCTTTTCACCCCCTCAGAGAACATTCTAAATGGCCTAGGGGAGATTTGCATACCCACCCCTATTGGCCCCTGCAGGAATTCATACGAACATTCTAAGTGTTGTATGGACTATTTGCATAACTGCTCCTATTGGCTCCTGCAGCAATTATAAGGTGAGGCCAATTTGCATAACTGTTCCCCTCTTGTTTTGCCCATAGGAGATATGAGAGTGGGGCGATTTTGCCCCCTTTTTTCACCCCCTTAGGGACGGAATTTCCCAAAATCCTTCCTTAGTGGGTGTCTACGTCATAAAAGCAATGTTCCTTCAAAATTTCACGTTCCTAGATTAAACGGTTTGAGCTGGGCATTGATGAGTCAGTCAGGACTTCTTCTTTTATATATATAGATTTAACCATATTTCAGTTTATATCCTATTTGACCCTGGCTTCACTTTGGTATCACTTTTTTTTATTTTTATATTTTATTATTATAAAAGAAGACATTTTGTGCCCTTAGCAGAGATGCAGGTGTGCAAAATACCATTGAATCTGATTCCAGAGAAACAGCAAGTCTGGACGGATCTCCAAACCACTTGGAACAAAGTGGTTTGTGGAAACCAGCATCTTGGTTACTGACAACAGCTGCTGTTTGCTAAAACTGGTTACATTTGATCATATGGTGTATAATGCCACAGTATTTAAAGGAAAATAGCTTAAGATTTATCTGGATAAGTAGAATGTAAAATCCACAAATATGATGTCAGCAAATAAATTGCACATTTTATGTCTAAATATCTTCTGGATGCAGGTAGCATTTTTATTTTTAAATTAAGGCTGCAATCCTATGGACACTCAAGTGAACACGCAATATTAACATTACATTCAAATAGATTAGAATTAGCTTTAATGCAGTTCACTTCCCACAAACCCCATGCAATCAGGAACGTGCAGATTTCTTATTTAGAAGGTTGGATGATTATGCCTGTTTAGCTAACTACAGGCAACAGGTGAATTGGTTCCCTTTCCTCCCCCCCCCCCATGTGTTTGGGGCTTGAGCTCCTCCAGAGTGGATTCCAAAGGACATAAGAACAGACATTTTATTTGTTTTTGTGAAGGACCAGCACCTGGGTCCTTTGCGTGAGTTCGGCGCTTAACGGGTTAACCAGTGCCGTGTTACAGCCCATACAAGCAAAAGGAACCACCTAGGAGGTTCTCACACAAACAAGAGGAAACTCCGCCTTTGAACTACCAAATAAGGCTTTTATTTATTTACACAAGATATGGAACGGAACTAACAGCTTTCTAGGAAATACTACAACGTCAATAAGACCTGACGTGACCTTTAAGTTTATCAATGAACAGGCTCAGGCTAGCGCATTTGGATTAGTCAGTTACCTTAGATCAGAGACATCACGTTGGTCAGTTTCAGCCTAGCTCCGGGTCTGTCCGATCCGGGGAAGGAAACAGCTTACTCCAGCCGCTGCTGGAGGGTGGTTCGTACTCAAAGCACCCTGGGTTCCCAACATCCAACAAAAGGAGGGGAGAGGGGTTTTCTACCCCTGTGTTTCCCGCTCTCCCGCCCCTTAGGTCAGGTGGGGCTTATTGCCTGCCCCTTCGTGTGTCAGGTGGGCTTATTCCTGCCCGGGAAGAAGGTGACGTATTGGATACTTTACAGCTCTTTGAGACTGCCCTGTTAGGTTGATGGTCTTGATGGTCCTTTCCTGGGTTTTGTGGATTACAAGCGAGAGCCTCCATTACTGGAATGCCGGTCTGTCTGGCTGCTTCCCTGTAACCCAATCTCCCCTTCTCGCCCCCCTCCCCTGGAGGACGGAGACTGGTGTGTGCGTGTACATGTATACTCGTGTCAGGCTTTCTCCACAGTTTTGCTGATGGGCCCACCCTACATGTTTGAGTGCAATGTGTGAGAATTTAAATATATGTTTATTTAATAAAACGTTGTGCACTCAAATTCACAGACTTGTAATTAGATCAACTTTTTGCCCAGATTTAGAGAGTCAGGGGAGTGGAAGATTTTCCATGATAGGTTTGCTTAAAGAAACATATGGTGAGTTAACTTATGCTACCCAAGCCATACTATTTTCACATAGGGAGTAAGTAAGATTTATACATAGGATAATGGGAATGTAACATTTTTATTACAAAAACATGACTCCTGATTTAGGCTAGCTTGAATTTCATTCTACTCTGGAGCAGCCCAATCTACTTAATTGTCATTTATATGACATTGAAGATGACTGCAAAGGTTGAAACACCTCTTGCAAGTAAGAACTAGTGCCTGAGTTTGCTTTCTTCCTCCTTCCTCCCACTCCCTTTTCTTTTTGTGTTGTTTCTTTTGTACATTGTAAGCCTGAGGGCAATGACTGCCATCACTGATCTTTGTAGATGTCTGGGAGTCTTTTTCAGCTGAAGAGTGAGGTTAAAAATTCTTTAAATAAATAAATTGGTTATTATATTTATATCTCTTTGGGCGGATTCCTACAGCCACTGTCTTATGGTAGATGTTGTCCTAAGGTAGACGCTGTCTGGCCAGCCATAAGAAAAGTCGGAGTTCCAGCTCCAACCTCAGAAAAGCCTTCCGAGGTCAGAGCTTGGTGGGCCCTCCCTCTGCCTTTGCAGTTGGTGTGGTTCTTTCTGTGCTGGCTGTGACTCCGAAGACGGAAGACCATCTTCGGAGCCCACACTGGTGGAAGGGAAGGGAGGAGAGGAGAGGAGCAAGGCACCACCGTGCTACAAAGAATCCAGGCAGTGCCTCAGCCCCTTCTCACGAGCGGGGGTAAAACACTTAGATGGCCAAAATCGGCTGTCCTAAGTGTTTTGGAGGGCAAGGGAAGCATGCATGGGGGCAATCCATCGAGAGCACATAATGCAGGCCACCTGCTGAAGCTAAGCAGGTATGAGCCGGGTCAGTGCTTGGATGGGTGACTGCCTGGGCTGCCCACATCTGTTCTCCTGCATTGAGCAGCAGGTTGGACTTGATGGCCTTATAGGCCCCTTCCAACCCTACTATTCTTCCAACCGGGTGGCCGGTTTTTTTAAAGTAGTTTTGGGCTGTATCCGATGTTCATCCTACTTAGTGTAGACCCATTGAAATGAATGGGAATTAAGTTAGACTAACATTTGATACAACCCACTGTTTATAAATGTATTACTATGTATAAGTAATAGTAAACGGGGTGTTTGTTACGTTATATTGTAACATATTGTTCCTGACTTTTATGTTGTTTGAGTCCTAGGAGTGTATGAGAAATTTATTCCGGTTCATTTATGCCCAAAATTTATCCCAGTCATACTCCTGAATGTAAATGCAATCTGTAGACAAAGCTCAAACATTCCCAGGCTTGCAACTCTATTCACAGGTGGTAAAATGCATTCGAAAAATGCATACATTAGAAAAACATGCATGAAAAATGTGTACCTTTTTAAACGAACACACAAACACACTTTAGGGAGCAATCCTAGGCCCCTAGACAGTGTCTGAGGGGCCATAGGATATTTTGGATTCCCCAATCCGAAGTCGGTGACAGCTCAGACCCCCCCCCTCCCCCTTGCAGCCGGCACGGAAAGAACTGTGCCGGCTGCTCTCCGAGGTCGGGAACTCGACCTTGGAGAAGGGGACATTTTGGTGGGTGAGGAGGGGAGGAGACTGGAGAGGCCAGTATATGAGTTATCCTGAGGCCTCTCCAGTCTCCTTCCATCCCCCTCCGATTCCGATGTGCCCCAGCTAGATGGGCAAAAAAGACTGTCTAGCAAAAAATGTAGGCCGGGAGGATGGGGAGGCAAAGATCAGGGGCTCTGAGTTCAGAGGCTTATGTTGATTGAGGGCGCAACCCTGATAGGATTGCGCCCTTAATCAATGGGAGAAAATTACATACTTCTGAATGTGTACCCAAGTATAATCCCAAGTATACACCTAAGTAATTCACGATTTTCATGCAAAAAGTAAACTTGCAATCTGATATGGACACAAGTCGGATCGAGCTTCGAGGGCCAACCCGAAGAACCCTAATGAGGAGCCATAGCTCAGTGATAGAGCACCTGCTTTGCATGCAGAAGGTCCCAATCCCTGGTGTCTCCAGGTAGGGCTGGAAAGAAACCTGCCTGAAACCCTGGAGAGCTACTGCCAGTCGGTGTCAACAATACTGGGCAAGATGGACTAATGGTCTGAGTCAGTATAAGGCAGCTTCCTATGTTCCTATGCTGATTTCCACATCCCTGTTTCAAAGTGATTCCAAATCCAGATAAGTTCTTCCATTTATGCAAACTGAAGACTTTTTACAAGCTCTTTTCAAGACCTCTTTGCAGCCTACAAGAATTTATATTTTACAGTCTCTATATCTTCTTTATTCACTATGTTTTGCAACACCACAATGTATTTGGGGTTTATAATTTTAGCCTTCCCTAACCGGTACTCTCCCGATGTGTTGGACTACCACTCCTAACATCCCCAGCCAGCATGGCCAAGGGTGATGGTTTTTGCAGATGATGGGAATGGTAGTCCAACACATCTGGAGAGCACCTGGCTGGGGAAGACTAAAATGATAAACCCCAAATACATTGTGGCACTGCACCGTGAGAAGTCTTCAACGGTAACTTGTGCTCTGCTGTTCTGTGAACTCTTGCACAAATGCATTTTCTCCACATGTAGTTCTTTAGATTCAAGCCAGTGTTTCCACTGAATTTTTGAAAGTCAGATTAAGAAAAACATGCTTCAGTGTTGTTCCCTAGATTAAATATAAAGACATGCATTTGTACTGAGAAGATGGTACCATCAGACTTGCCTCAGGAGATTCAAGATTACTTAAAATTGTCAAGAGTATCCCTTCTTGCACTGCATGTGGCCTCATTGGAAGTCTGCCTAGTCCTGACATTTCTCAGGCTTTGTAAATGTACTTCCCAATTCTCTTGGAACGTCACAGTTAATAAATAAAACTCAGCATCATTGGCGGGGAGCTTCTCATGGTAGTGACTATGGCACTCTTGCTAAATCTCTGCTTGCTTCATACGGAAGAGATAAAATATTTCCAAATATTATCTTGTAGTAAGTTAAAAGTTTGGATTGCCTTTTCAGCAAGACTGTGATTGTTTCATTTGTTTTTAATAGAAATGTCTAAACTTTCTTTGGCAACTTCCTCTGGGATTTTATTGAACTCAGTAACTCTGCAGAAATCAAATGCTCATGGTTAAATAAAATGGTAGATCATATGCATACATCTGTCCATTACTAACAGAAGTTAGCACCCAACAGCAAAACTAGACAGTTCTCTTTCACAAGCAGCCCAGCTAGCTGTTAGTAGAGCATAAAACTCTTAACGTCAGGGCCAAATTAGATGTGATGCATCAGCCATGTGTATTTTATCCACATGTCTTCCTCCTTCACATATAAAGGACACCCCAGTCATATATAAAGGATGCTCCATTCACATACAAAGGATGCTTTACATGAACAGAGATGCATAGGGGAGGGGAGCAAAACCCACCCCCTTCCCTGCCTTACTGCGATTACTTGAAGCAATTTTCTCTCCTCTTGGCTCACTTCTATCAGAATTGGGCTGGAAGAATGTTGTTGGGCAGCACCATCCAATGTGGCTGCCTGTAACCCTCTGAACTTGGAGGATTACGGGCATCCAATTGAGCACAGGAGAAACGCAGAGGGAAGGATTGCCTCCTTGCTTCCCTCGCCCTGCCAAAAGACATAGACCTCCAATTTCTGCCGTCTATGTATTTTGCCCCTGCTTGCGAGGAGGAGGGAAAATCCTCCTCCTCTCCATTTTATCCTCACAACAACCCTGTGAGGTAGGTTAGGCTGAGAGTCAGTGACTGGCCCAAAGTCACCCAGTGAGTTTCATGGCTGAGCGGGGACTAGAACCCGGATCTCCTGAGTCCCAGTCCAACACTCTCACCACTACACCACACTGGCTCTCTGCCTTTCCTGCAATTACATGGGTTAGCTAGGATTTTAATCACTTGGGGGGTTGTGTTATTTTATGGCTTTCCTTATTTAACATTATTTTTAGTTTTCTGTTGTTGTTTTTAGCATGTTGCAAGCTGCCCTGTGTTTTAGGGATATAGCCAGAGCTCTGTGAAATAAAACAGAAATAGCAAACTTCTAAAGATGTCTGATTTGCTGGTATAAAATTCTTCAATATAGCCCATGCATTAATGCACACAACATGTCCCTCCCCCAACTGCCAGTCTCTACAGCTCTATTCAAACATCATGCCAAATCATGGTCTGCATAGTTCAGAATCCAAACCATGGTTTCAGTTTCCAAACATATTAGAACTGTGCTTTAGAGCAGCTTGTTTGACTGGACCGTAGGAACTAGGGGTTGAGTCAGAGCCAAGAACCAGAGCTGAAGAGCACATCGGAGTCAGAAAGACCATTGCTGCAAAACATCAGCCCAGACAGGAAACCTTTTATACAGACCTTCCGTAATGGGTCTGTAGAGCCACAGAACTACATTTCCCAACAGTCCCTGCTATGACCTATGTCTCTGAGGGTTGCCTGCTGCTGAGGGAGGAGGGTAAGGTGTGGGAGAGACGCTCACACAGAGAAAAAGCACTACAGCCTGGGAGCAGGTCTGTGAAGGCTCCTGAAGCACCAGTGGGAAGTCAGGAGTGGGGAAGAAGATCCTTTTTTAGCAGTTTGGAATGTAAGGTGCAGCAAGAGATAAATCAAAAGGTCCCCTTCCACCCACCAACAGTAGAAAGCACAGTGCCTGGCAGGAGTGATTAACAGACTAGCAGATAAGATTAACATTGCATTACAGAACTGTCCAGGGTGGTGGTGGTGGGTTGTTTTGTTTTTTTTAGGAAGGAAATAATAATTTGATGTTCATTATGAAATAATGTGATTGAGGAGGAGTTACTGAGAAATGGCATAAACCCTGTCTGATTTCGTGCTTATGTGTAGATCAGCCACATAGCCAGCATTGTTAGGTGCAGGCTGCAGCAGCCACATTTCTAGGTGGGGCATTTTTGCGGGGAGGCACATAGTGCCAGCCAGGCCCCCCCCCCCACAATCCTCCGTGAGGGTCCCTCCTTCTAGTCTTGTTCCTGACCTTTAGATTTTCCTTCCTGTTGAACAATCAAGGGAAAACTTTTAAACTGGTTGCCATATAAAGGACTAACTAAGCAACTGGAAACTCATTGTGGAAAGCCATTGGAAATATTTTTTACTGGTTGCTGGGTTGATTTTTCTGCCCAGAAACCCTGAAAAGGCCCCATGCTGAGCTGCACACATTGGGAAAATCAGAAATTAGGCCTGAGTTACGGCCTAGGTGGTCGGCCAGCCCGCTAACTGCAGTGTGCACAGCAGTGTTTCTAGTCTTCTAGGCCTGTTTTCATCTTTTGCCATCAAGTACTCAAGAAAAAGAAGAAAAAATTGCCACCACAATTGGGAGTATAGTCAGTGCTTTAAAAGAGTAAAGGGTAACTTAGAGTAGATATTTTTTTTCCAGACAACTTTATCTCTTTATTTCACCCGTTAGGAGGCTGTCATTGCCTGCCATGTCACAAATTAAAGCAACAATTTTCCAATAAAATCCTGGTGGGGGGCCAAGCACAGCTCTTGTGGGGGCAGTGCACCCATTTGCCCCACCCTGGCTACAGGGCTGGTGTAGACTGAACATGTAGAGGGAATGGGATCACAGCTGCTAGACCCACCCCCAACCTCTATGCATTTGTCTGAAGGTCTGAAGGGGTTTTCTATATGTGGTTAGTGGTATGGGTTAAGACCTACTGCTGCAAGCAGGGGTGGGGGTGGGGGGACAGAAGGTGAAACATGTGGGTGGGAGCCCCTCCCCCCCCCAGCACTCAAAATATGCGTGGAGAAAGTCTGAAAAGGCTTAGTTTCCTGATTTTATGAACATTTGAGGTGATAAGTACACACACAGAACCTTTTCAGGGAGCTTCATTTGGGGCTTTATCTTGCTCTCTTTTAAAACAAAAACAAATGTAAAGTGAGTATTTCTGAATGCTTAATTTTTGAGACTTGCACCATCAAGCACTGAATGCGTAAAGGAGCCATCAGAGATAAGAACACCACAGACAGCTTTCATATCACCCAGCATCACCTCACACACAGTAATTTTCGATGCAGGGAGATCACATAACTCTTGAGATGAGGCACTGGGTGATGTTCATGCATGTGTAAATCTGCCCCTAGAAAATAGAATTTCACAGCAGAACACCCTGACACAAAAGTTCAGGATAACCCTTCCAAACCCAATTACAGGCCCCTGCCACACTACCAAATTCGGTGGCAGCAAAATGATGATGATGATGATGATGATGATGATGATGATGATGATGATGATGATGGATCTGCTCATTGGATTTTTGAGTCTAAGAAGCAGCATGGTTTCCTGAATGCAATCTGCAGTCTATACATACTTACCCCCTGTAGTGATTCAGTGCATGGCTTTTTTTAGTTTCTCCCATTCCTGTAAAGCTAAATGTACCTGTGAAAAGCAAGCAAGTACAACTGCTAGAAGGCACATTGAAACTGATCTTTTCTTGTGATGTAAATTTGTGTATGTGTGTATGCTATTGATCATTTTTCTTTGGTTCATTTTTATCTTCTTAATATGTGCATGAAGGGCAGTGCAGTTCACAGTTACACAGGCAGAAACATTCTGTTTTCTTTTTTTATCCATGAAATGCTATTTAATTTGAAAATAAAGTTAAAAATAGAGGCAATAAAAAAAGAAGACGCACACATAACAATAGAACAAGATCACCAAAGACATAAACTCACTGCTTATAATTCTTAGTATATTTCATAGATCATAGAGTTGGAAGGGGCCTACAAGGCTATCGAGTCCAACCCCCTGCTTAATGCAGGAAACTAGAGGAGGGGTCTCCCATCCAAGTCATAACCAGGCTTGACCCTGCTTAGCTTTCCACGCTCAGACAAGCTGAGCCAGCATAAGCCACAGGTATCATGGATATACTTGTGGGACAGTCTAAAGCGAAGCTCACTATCTAATGAAATATTGGATATATAAATTATATAACACATATAAGGTGTTTGTGTGTGTGCGTGTGTGTGTGCGTGTGTGTGCGTGTGTGCGTGCGCACACGCGTCTGCCTCCCCGCCACTTTTGCCTCCCTGGTACCACAACTATCCATCCACATAATCTCTCAATGCCCATTACCAGTCCCCTGCCATTGACACTGGTCCCCCATTAGCACAGCTCCCCCATGTGTGCGTGCGTGTGTGTTTCTGCAAATCTCAAGGTTTATTTATTTATTTTATTTATTTATTATAGTTATACCCCGCCTTTTTTCCTGCAAGGAACCCAAGGCGGCTTACATAATCTTCCTCCTCCTCCCCCCCTCCATTTGATCCTCACAACAACCCTGTGAGGTAGGTTAGGCTGAGAGTCAGTGACTGGCCCAAAGTCACCCAGTGGGTTTCATGGCTGAGCGGGGACTAGAACCCGGATCTCTGACTCCCAGTCCAACACTCTCACCACTACGCCACGCTGGCTCCCGTGAGCCACGATAAGCCACATGACTCAGGTGGCAGATTGGGAGGGGCGACAGATTGCATGTCCTCCATTCCACCACCCAGAGGACCTCCCAATACCACCACGACTGGTGACATTTCCTGGCTGGCTGTGGCTGCCTGCCCACTAGAGGGTGCTGCCTCTTGCTGCTGCAGTATTTACCACAGCAGAAAAACGACCATTGGGGCTCTCCACCTGCAGCTGGCAGGGCTTCTCCAGAGCACTCACTGGGCCCAGTCCCTCGTTCTCAGGGATCCTTCCTCAGAGTGAGGCATTGTGGGTTAGGTAGCCATGGAAACCACCTGCTTGAAGTGACTTCGAATAACTTGATGGCTGCCACAGGCAGTCGCCATGGCCCAAAGTGCCTTGTTCTGAGAAAAGACCTCCTATTCGTGGGCAGGATCACCCATCCTGCAACAAAACAAAACGAAACCAAAAGCTGGGGGAGAGGAAGAAGAGGTGAGTCCTCCCACCTGAGGTGGCGCACTGTCTTGTGCCATCCCTCCTCAGCAGTTCTCCAAGCATAGTGATACCTCCCCCTTGTTTCTCAGTGGCCCCATTTTGAGTGCAATTCTGTCAGCACTCGCCACCTGAATTTGCTATTGGGAGGAGTGATTACTCCTCATCAGAGCCTGAGGTGGAATGGCTGGCTGTTAAAGAGAATTGATTAGAATCAAAGTACTGGCTTTTGTAATCTGTAATGCCATTTTCTCATCGCTTCTTCTGCCACACAGGCCTGTGGCTCACGCTGGCTCAGCTTGTCTGAGTGTGGAAAGCTAAGCAGGGTCAGGCCTGGTTATTACTTGGATGGGAGACCCCTCCTCTAGTTCCCTGCATTGAGCAGGGGTTGGACTCGATAGCCTTGTAGGCTCCTTCCAACTCTATAATCTATGAAATCTTATGTTTCACACACGTTCTTTGATTACCTATTGCTGTAAATTATGACTTCTGTGAGAAACTATTAAAAAGCTGGCAAAGCCTTAGTCAGCAAAGTTAGGATTGCAGTCAGAATGGGTTATTGCTCTCATTCTCAAAATATGTACGGTGTGATTTAAGAGGACTTGGACTGCTGGGATTAACGCTGAGAGTGAAAGCCATTGTTCTTAATTCAAGACAGGACCTGATTTACCGTAATTCTGCAGCTTCCCTTTTAATCACTTTTGCTTAGGAGGAGCCAGAAAATAAAAGCAGAGCCAATAGCTTATTGATGAATCTTCTGTGCTTTCTCTCAATGTTTCGGATTATGTTTCCTTCCTATAGTAAACCCAAAGACAAATGAATTAGAAGATGCCAGCATAGTCATGTAATAGATGGTATCCTGTTGCCAAATCTTTGAACTATAGGCAGCTCTTTGAGGAACTTGACACAATGCAATGCTTGTTAAGACATATAACTGTATTCATTGCTATGGATATATGCAAATTCATATATATATAGAGAGAGAGAGAGAGAGAAAAAGAAAACAAATTAACACCAAAATTGTCAAAGATGTTTTAGATTTTTAAGGTAACATCTAATGGGCCATTTTCTTATTGATGGACTCTTAGAGTTAAAAAGATATAGCATGCTGGAGTATATTATATTATCTAGTTCTATCTAGTTTTAATCTAATATTGCTTCCTTTTAGTTTTTATTTTTAATATTTATGATAAATTTTAAATTTTTACTTCTTGTATTTTAATAGATCTTGTTATGCACTACTGTAGCTTTGTATGAGTCTATACGATTCTGTATAAATTGGTTTTGGTCTATGACCGCAAATAAATAAATAAATAAATAAGAATGCTGGAGTTAGTAAAATGGTAGTTTTGCATCATAGTCTGCCCTCTGGTGTATAGATAAAGGTAGTAAAAATCACAACATAGAAAAGGCAAGGGAAATGCAATGAATGAAACTGCTTTAGGTCTCCAAAAAGGTTTTGTTTTTTTAAAATGTGATCTTCGCAGGAAAATAATGTATCTCCTCATTAAGCTTTGCCATGATTACTTTGAATGGAAGTTCCAGGTTGTTCCTCTTCCCAGGATTCATCTTGCCCATCTGCCTAGAGTTTTGTTTTGTTTTTTAAATGCTGAGTATCTGGGGTGTGTGCTTGTTTTTCTATCCCATTGACTGGGTCCTGACAACACAATAACCCACACTCAAGGGTTGAATGTGGGTTGTTGTTGAACTGTGGGTTGTTGTTGAAACTTGGGTTATTGTGTTGTCTCAACCCAGCTACACTAACAAGCCATGGCTTGTTAACCACAAACAACCCATGAAGAGAACCCATGGTTTGTTGCTGGGTTGTGAACTATGGGTTGTTCACCATGGTTTGTTATCATGGCTGGGTTCAGACAACACAATGGGCGTGTTCGCACGACACAGGAACTGCGGGGGAGCAGAAGTCCCCCGTGGTTCCCGTGTCATGCGAACGCCAACCTGGGGGTGCCCCCGTGGGATGGCCACGCGTGGGACGCACGCAAAGTGACCATGGTCGGTAGAGGGGTAAGCCTGGTTATTACTTGGATGGGAGACCCCTCCTCTAGTTTCCTGCATTGAGCAGGGGGTTGGACTCGATGGCCTTGTAGGCCCCTTCCAACTCTATGATCTATGAATCCATGAATCCATACCAGCTACACTCTGGTTTGGACCCCAGCTATGAGGAACTGACTTTAGACAAATATGAAGTAGCAATGTTTTGGAAAAGGCAGTTCAAATGTGTGCTGTGCACACAGAGCGTGTGGTGAAGGGATGCTCTGAACTGTGGCCACCAGCATGTCGATTCTATACAAGGCCCCTTCCATTTAGTTTTCCACTTCCAGACCCAACACTTTAGCCAGTATCTCATACTGGCTTTCTCACAGGGGTGCTGGGAATGAGACATAGAACACGGGCATTACAGCACTACTTAGTAACAAAAAAATTAAAATAAAATCTGCTTTGAAAAAGGCTCTCCTTCCCTTAGGGTCAGCTTCCTGGTGTACTTAGTAACAGGCCTAAGGCACATTGGTATGTGTAATTACCTTCGGTGATAATACCTTGGCTTAATAAACTGGAATATGAGCCTTTGCCTGCACATGCAGCTCCTTTGCTGTTCCTTTTGTGGTGTAAGCAAACAAACCAGAGATAGGGAGGCCACTTATCAATTGCCAAAAGAAAAAATGCATCACCAGAAAAGAGAACCAGTATGATTATGCCAGTTTGCATAACATTTGCATATGCTAATTTATATGTATAGATGCAAATTTAGAAATATTATAATTTAAATAGAAATACAATACATCTCACCATATTGTGGAAGAGTGTGACCAGGTGACCCTGTGTGTGCCTTGCTCAGTCTGCTGTTCAGGTGCTGTTGATGGGCAGCTTCAAGGCCCAGCGCTTCCTTCTGATGGTTCTTTATCTTCAAACAGGTATTGGACTGGACAGCCCTTTAAATAGAGGACACCTTCAAAATAGAAGACAGTACTCTGGCAACACTTTAAATACTGGACTGCCTTCTGTAAAAGAGAACACATGGGCACCCTAAGAAGTCTCTAACTAACCTTAGTTTCATCCAAAATGGAAAATTATGGTTACTACCAGCTTCAGAATAAGCCAGGATATTAAACCATGGTTTTAACTATGGTTAATTAGTGGCTTCAAACAAATTATAAGTTTGTTTGCTTGTGCCACAAAGGGAGGAGCAAAGGAACTATGTGAATGGGCAAAAGGCTAATTCATATCTCAGCTTATTAAGCAGAGATATGATCATTTGAACCCACACATACTCATCACTTGAATTCTTGGGAAGCTTATGAACATATGAAGCTGCCTTATTTATTTATTTATTTATTCATTCAATCCATTTCTTAGCTGCCTTTTAAGACCATAGTCTTCCCAAGGTGGCTTACTGCATGAAAACAATACAAACATACTGAATCAGACCATTAGTCCATCTAGCCAAGCAGTGTCGACTCTGACTGGCTGAAGTTTTCCAAGGACTCGGGCAGTTGGGTCTTTCCCTGCTACCTGTGACCTTTTTTTAACTGGTGATACTTGGGATTGAATCTGGGATTTTTTGCATGCAAACCATGCGCTCATCCACACATTTGTGACCCTTCCACTCCATTTTATATGCTTACCAAAAGTGAAATAGTCCTGAACATCTCAGTTTGCATTGTTAATAAACACATGGCATTCAAAGGAATTAATGGGAAACTTTACCAAACATTTCCATTTGTGTTCTCGTGACCTTTAGGTACCTGTACTGTCTCTCATGAAAGTTAATTGCAGGTAGTTTGAGAACGTATTCTAGCTGAACTGTAAATTACACCATCTTGACATTTCATTTTCATACAGGAAGATGGATAAAGGGGGGGAAAGGATGAATGAATTAACAAGATGAAAAAGTGTCATGTACTAATGGAAGACTGAAAAACATTGGAACAAGAAGCAAGTAGACAGGAGCCTGTACCCAAGATAAAGGTAGGAATAAATACAAAATCTTCCTCTACTTTGTGAGTTGGCTGTGGTAATACAAATCGGATATGTTCATTCATGAAAAATATGGATATTAAGCTGAACTCTGAAAACCCAATTGGAATTTCATATTAAGAGATCATTTGGCTGAGTGGATATTGAGTGGATTCTGATATGCCTGCATGGTACATTGGATGGCTAAACTTCCTGAATGCCAAAGATTTCTATAGTAGTAGTTCACACAGTACTGTAAACCACAAACAAGCATGCAAGCAGTGACAAGGGCTGTGTTAGGGTGTCTGAGCGATGGTGTGAAGGCCAGTGTGGAGGGCACCTACCAGTAGTGTTGCTGCTTGGTGGGGCTTGAGTTTGTTGGCTTGTTTTTTTTATTACGTTTCTTTACTGCCCAATAGGTGAAGGTCTCTGGGTGGTTCACAACAATTAAAACCATAAAATACAGCATAAGATACAATATAAAAGTTTAAAACTACAATATAAAATCAAAGTAAAAAACAAAATAAAACCTAGCAGCAGTACAGAGATTTAAAATACAGTAAAGGATTTAAAAGAGAGACTAAAAGATTCAAATTCCTGGGAAAATAAGAAGGTCTTCACCTGGTGCCAGACAGAACACAACATAGGTGCCAAGCTAGCCTCTCTGGGAAGTTCATTCCACAACCAGGGTGCCACAGCAGAAAAGGCCCTCTTCCTAGTAGCCCTCTTCACTTCCTTTGATGGGGGCTCCCGAAGGAGGACAGCTATGGAGATGATCCTTCAGGTAACCTGGCCCCAATCCATTTAGGTCTTTGAATGTTAGTACCATCACTTTGAATAGGGCCTGGACATGGACTGGAAGCCAGTGCAGATGGAAAAGTATTGACATAATATGATCACATTGGCCAGTCCCTGTTAACAGTCCTGCTGCCCTATTTTGGACCAGCTGAAGTTTCTGGACCATTTTCAAAGGCAGCCCCACGTATAACGCATTGCAATAATCCAGACGAGAGGTTACCAGAGCATGGATAACTGTAGCTAGACTATCTCTGCCCAGAGAGGATATAGTTGGTATATCAGCCTAAGGTGATCAAAGGTGCTCCATGCCACTGAGTCCACCTGTGCCTCTAGTGACAATGCTGGATCCAAGAGCACCCCCAAACTACAAACCTGATCCTTTATGGGAGTGCAACCTCCTCCAGAACAGGTTGAACATCACTTAGCCAAGCAAATGAACCACCCGCTATCAGTACCTCCATCTTGTCTGGATTGAGTCTCAGTTTACTGGCCCTCATCCAGTCCATTACCATGCTCAGGCACTGATTCAGAAAAGCCACTTCTTCACCTGGATTTGATGAAATAGAGCTGGTGTCATCCACGTACTGATGACACCTCAGCCCACACCTCTGAATAACCTCCCACAGTGGATTCATGTAGATGTTGAACAGCATGGGGGATAGAACAGAGCCCTGTGGAACCCCATAGTATAGCTGCCAAGGCACAGAGCAATAATCCCCCAGGATCAGCATAATCCGCCTTCTGGAATTGGCCATCCAAGTAGGATTGGAACCACTGCAGAGCAGCGCCTCCAACTCCCAATCTAGACAGCCTGTCCAGAAGGATACTATGGCCGATGGTATCGAAAACCACTGAGAGGCCCAAGAGAATCAAGAGGGTCACACTCCCCTGTCCCTCTCTTGGCGAAGGTCATCCCACAGGGTGACCAAGGCAGTTTCCATTCCAAAGCCAGTCCTGAAGCCCAATTGAAATGTGTCTAGATAATCTGTTTCATTCAAGAGTGCCTGGAGTTGACTGGCAACCACCCGCTCAAGCACCTTGCCCAGGAAGGGGATGTTGGCTACTGGCCTGTAGTTGTTAATATCATCTGGGTCCAGGTTAGGCTTTTTCAGGAGTTGCCTCCTTTAAAGAGGCCAATACCACTACCTTTCTCAAGGAGGAGTTTACAATCTCCTGACCCAGCCTGATATCCCCTCCCTATTTGATGTAATAAGCCATGAAGGGCAAGGACAAGCACACAGTTGGTCAACTGAACTTGACCAAGCACTATGTCCGCATCCCCGGGGGTTTTAACAACTGAAATTCATCCAATAAAACTGAACCAGACGGTGCTTTGGGCACCTCTGCTAATGGAACTGCATTGTGGCGTCCAATTCATGATGGATTTGTGACTTTATCTTCAGAGTGCCACACAAACTTGTCACAGTGTGCTACTGAGGGGTTCCACCATTTCTCTCCGTGGCCCAGACTGTAGCAGGCCATGATCCAGTCAGGAAAGCTCCACTGGATGACACTGAGAAGATGCAATAGTGATAGACAAGAACTCCCTTTATGCCACTATCACTGCCACAGAGTAGACTTGATAATGAGCTCTAATCTGTGTTCGGTCAGACTCGACACCAGTGTTCCTCCACTTGCATATTAGCCATCTTCCCTCTTGAGTCGGGTGGGGAGGGGGACTTAGTTGCTGTTTCTTCTCAACTGGGTCATTCATGTATCCATGTCAGGACTGGATGGTGCCAGACGGTCTGAATAAACCAAGGTCCCCCAACCTTTTTGGACCTGTGAGCACATTTGATAATTTGAGAAACTGCTGTGGGCACCACCACAAAATGGCTCCCATGGAAGATGTGGCTAGTCACATAATGGCTGCCATGGGGGCCTGGCTAGTCAACAGGTGTGTATGTGGCAGGGAAAAGAAATAGGCTTGAGGCTGGGAGGGATGGGGAAGTGGAAAGGGTTGCTTCCTGGCCTGCCCACACAGACCTTTCCTCTTTGCTCTCTGTCTCTTTCTCTGCACTCCCAGCCTCTAGCCTCGCTATTTCTTCCACACAACTCCTTCCTGATATTTCTTTCCCTTCTCAATCCCTAGCCTTTTTTCTCTCCCTTCTTAGCCTCTAGCCTTGTTCCTTCTCTTCCACTCGCCGATTTATCTTGCTGTTTCTCTCCTCTCACAGCCTCTAGCCCCACTATTTCTGCCCCCCACCTCTTTATCTCACTGCTTCTCCCGCCTCCAGGCCTCTAGCCTCCCTGTTTCTCTCCCCTCTGCCCCTTTGCCTTGCTTTTTCTTCCTGCCTGCTGAACAGCTGATTAGCAACCTGGTGCCCTAACGTTTTTCAATTTTTTAATTAAAAGTATTTTTTGAAGGGGGCAGGGAGTGAAGAGCTGTGCGGGCACCACTGGAGGTGTCTGTGGACACCATGGTGCTTGTGGGCATTGCATTTGGGACCCCTGCAATAGAGGATTACTGAAAATAGAGGGTTTACTGAAGTGCAGTTGTGTGTTTGTTTGCTTCTTGTATGTGTATGCCATCCAGTGTGGCATAGTGGTTAGAGTATTGGAGATCTGGGCTCTAGTCCGCTCTCGGCCATGAAGCTCACTGGGTGACTTTGGGCCAGTCACTCACTCTCAGCCTAAACGCCTCACAGGGTTGTTGTGAGGGTAAAATGGAGAGGAGGGGGACAATATGAGCCGCCTTGGATTCCCTGCAAGAGGAGAAAAGGTGGGATATTACCCCCATGGATTAATTGCCACTGATGACAGCAATATTTACACCTTCACTTTGGACAACTGTGCACCACTCTATGTCCATAAGGGTCATCAAAACACAGTCTTTAGCCTCTCACTTGCTTAGTAGCACATGGAACACGATAGCTAAAGTCTGGTTGAATGCATGCATGCCTGCGGAGTGGTTTGCAGCAGAAAAATTGCAAGGAGAAAGGCTTAAGAAACCTCTCTTCTGCATTTCACTTCAACTTGCATCCTTAGCGACTGTATTGCATATATCCAACACACACACACCCCTAAAGAATCCTGGAGCTAAACATAATGCGTCATCCTGCTTTTTCACACTTCCAGAGCCTCTACAAAAGCGCAGATCTCTCTTTTATAATTAATCTGGTCCTTCCATTTTAATTGTTTGGAATGACCACCAGAGGGAGTATTATGGATAGAATAGCTGCTATGCTTTATATTCTGTGGAGTATCCAAGTAACAACACCCATTCTCCCTCCTTGAATTGCCAGATGTTTAACCTCACAGCTCCACAGAACATCTTGTGTTTCTGTACTTCTCACCTACATAGAATACAATGGATCTTATTTCAAAGACTGTAACTCCAGATCATCCCCTTTTTGAGGCGTAGTGGTGAGTGTTGGACTGGGACTCAGGAGCTCTGGGTTCTAGTCCCCGCTCGGCCATGAAACTCACTGGGTGACTTTGGGCCAGTCACTGACTCTCAGCCTAACCTACCTCACAGGGTTGTTGTGAGGATAAAATGGAGAGGAGGAGGACTATGTAAGCCGCCTTGGGTTCCTTGCAGGAAAAAAGGCGGGGTATAAATATAATAAATAAATAAATAAATAAATAAATTTTGCTCACTACAAAGGGAGAGATCTCACAGCATCTTTGAGCCCATCCCACCTTGAAAAAGGCACTCCGGGCCTGCTTCTTTAGCACCTACCTCTTGTGTGGGTGTTTGTTCTGAAATGATTGAAAAGAACAGTGGCTGCTGGCCATACCCATTTTAGAGCTGTCTGAGGTGGTTTTATTCCTACTTGTGGAGCTGCTTTGTTATGTCTGAACCAGGAAAATATCTGCGTCCTAATATGCTTCACCCCATTTCTATTGTTCACATAATTAGGATAGTTTTAAAAAGTCAGTACAGTACCATTCTTTCAATACATTTGCACTGAGCAGTGTGATTAGTGGTGGTGGTTGTTCTATCAGTTATATCCCTCTAAGCAGTGGCTCTCTGGGCAAAAGGCCATGCAGTCTGCCTTCGCTTATGCTAATGAATGAATGGTAGACGGTATCCAATTAGATCTGGAATGGCTGCCTTACAAATAAGGGGGATTATGTTTGGGTGACAGATCAGTGAAATGTGAACATGGCTAAATGCTCTTTGAGGGTATCTATGTAGCTCAATGCACTGGTATAATAGTATAGCTCAATGCATACTCCTCATATTTCAAGCCCCATTGAAATGAATGGAAGCAGTGCATGGGTGAGTTGTTCAATGGTGTCTAGTATTCATTGGGAAAACGGTAAGGAAATGTCCTTTCACTTTAACTCCCTTCCTATCCCCAGTGTCCTAGGTTGGATTTTGAGATAAACATCTCCTAGAAAACTTGAACTTTTCTCCCCACCTTCACCCACATCTTTCATTTATATTAGACTTTCACTGAATCTTTGATTTATGTAAGCCCCTGTTAAGTACTCAAGAGTGGATATATATACCGGACATGACAACTCACTTTCTTCTCCAGCCCCCAAATCCCCATCATGACAACCTCATAACGAAATACTGACTGCTTGGAAAGGAAACAGCAGGTATTCATGTGCTCTGTCATGGCAAACAAACAGCTGGAAAATTTGCTTCTGCAATATTCTCCGGACATGTAGCATCATCAAGTGCTATTCATTAGGGCTGGCATTATGAACATAATATCCCATATGCCAGAGAATAACTAAGCTGTTACCCACTCACTACTAAGCAGCTTCCCAAATGTCTAGTATGCTGATGACAGATGTCTTGTGGTGATGACAGAAACCATCCATATTCATCATCTCAATAGCACACTGAAAGGAGCATAACAGCAAATCCTTACTGCTGCCACCAGGAGATACCTTATTGGGCAACAGATGGTGCACATCCACCATCCTACCTAGTGGAAAGTGGATACATAATTCCACAATGGGGGCATACCAAACCAGTTACATTCCAAACGACAGAGCCTTGCTATGGGGAACTGTGTTATGCTTACTTTTAGTAATAAGTTCAGTCTGTTTTGTTTTCTCTTCCCTGGCCAGTTTAGGGTACAGAGAAACAAAATCTAATGTATTTATATTTTGTATATATTGTATTACAGAATACACTTTTTCCGCAGTGGGAATCCCAGCTGGCCAGCTGATTCTTGAGTTTCAGAAAGCTAGCAAAGCCTTGCCATTTATTGATGGATTTTATTGAAAACATTTTAATATCACCCTTCATTCTGTTTAGAATCACAGGGCAGTATATCATCCCTTAAATCACAACATAAAATGCAACAATAAAACAACAATCAGGTGAGCTTCTGTAGGGAGGTTGTTCCATAGTTGGGGTATCACTTCCTAGAAAGCCCTTTCCTTTGAAATGTACCATACCTCTGATAGAACACCAGAAGAATGGCCTTGGTAGAAGCAGGCTGGTATGGGAAAGTGAACCCCTTCAGGTATTTGGGTTGCAAGCCATTAAAAATAAGTAGCAGCACCTTGAATTAGGCCTGGAAGTGAATAGGTAGCCATAAATCTACCCAGACCAGCCAAACTTCTGGTGGCCATATTCTGCACCAATTGAAGCTTCCAAGTCATCTTCAAGGGTAGCCCCACATATAATGCACAGCAGTAGTCCCAACCAGGAGGCTATGAGAGCATGGATCATTGTGGCCAGGCTATCCCTGCCTAGAAAAGGTCACGGCTCCCAACAGAGGTTATGTATCAGGGAGACCAAGGCTGTTTCAGTGTCAAAACCAGGTCTGAAACTGGGTTGAAATAGGTCTAGATGATCTGCTTCATCCAAGAAAGCCTGGAGGTAAACCATCACTCCCTGCTAGAGCACAGAAAGGGAGATTTGAAACCGGGTGATAACTGTTATGATCTTCTGAGTTCAGAGAGAGTTAATTGAGGAGAGAGCACACAGCTGCCTCCTATAAGGAAGTTGGTACCAATCCCCTCTTGTAGAGAGGTCTTAACCACCTCCTGAACCCACCCAGTCAAACCCCTCCAGGCTCAACTAGATGTAATTAGCCAAGATGAGCAAGGGTCAAGAACACAAGTGGTTGATCCAACTTCTCCAGGCACCTTGTCCACCTCCTCAGGCTGCAATAATTGAAACTGATCCCACACAAGCTGATTAGACGGCGCTCTGTACACCTCCATAGGAGCTTCTCCAACCATGTTGTCAAGGTCAGAGTGGATATGACCAATATTATCCTCAGTATGTCTTGCAAACATATTACAGCAAGCGTGTCCAAAAGACCTAATGTATCCTTTACAGGGACAAGACAAGCAGTAACAAACCCCTCACAACCTGGTGCTACTGTGCTGAATGACTACTCAAGGACACAATGGTAGCAGAACAGTAACATTTCTTTGCTGCCGCTGATGCCACAAAATAAGCACAGCAATGAGCTCTTACTTGTGTTTGTTCATATTCACTTGTGTTCTAGTCATTGCCCAGCCTGTTTCTCATAGGGGCACCCTCCTACATTCATTTCTATGAATTGTGGGAGATTATTTCTGTATTTTAAACCATTTGTACCCCAGCTGGAAAGGCATTCAGAGTGGCTTACAGATCAATAAAAACAAGGTGGTGGTCCCTGTCTACAGACTTACAACCTAAAAAGACACAAAAGGAAAAAGAAATGGGGAAGGAAAAGGAAAATTAGAAAGACCCAGGCACCAATTCTTAGTGATAAAAGGTTCTGTGTAGACTATCCTTGTGTAGCATTTGGGCATCCGTCGAACCATATTAGAATTACATTGGTTTACGTGTATGAACAGCAAGGAGCTTTGACATGTCAGGCTGCCTTCCTATGGCTGTGTAAACGGCCATCTATGAGCACTTGTGCTTCAGTGCCAGACATCCTGTTCCTGCTCCAAATGGCTTCCTCTGATGGATCCTTCTCACCTTATGTTCTCTCTAAGGAGAACATTTATTCCTTAACAATCTCTTGGCAAAAAAATATATCAGACCTGCAGCAAAAATAATAGGCCAGATCCATTGCTTATCGTAATAGCAATACAGTAATACCTTGGGTTGCAAGTAACTTGGTTTGAGAGCGTTTTGCATGACAAGCAAATTTTTAAATATTTATTAATTTTTTAAACTTGATATACAAGTGACGTCTTGCAATACAAGTACTGTAGTATGGCTTAAATTAAAAATCTCTGTACAAATTTTTTTGGGGGAATTTCGTTTTGAGATAAGAATGTTTTGGATTACAAGCACATTTCTGGAATGAATTATGCTCTCAATCCAAGGCATGACTGTATAGTAAATGAACAGTGCCTATTTTTTGCACTGTGCTTTTTTCCCCACAATTATCCAGGTACAGGCCTTTGGATCTGGCTGAATCCTTCTGCAACACTTATGCCCCACTTCCGTTGACACCTTTCTAAGTACAAATAATCATAGAAGAACCATGTATTCTCACTTAATGGCATGGTTTCCCTCTGAAAGTGATGGTCTGAACTCTCCCTGAGGATGAATGTTCCAGTATGAAGCAACCATCACAGGTCAAACTCCACAGATGGAGCTTTCCAGTCACTGCAGAAAATACTTTCCTCATGAAGGCAGTTCATACATCCAACCATGGGCAAGCAATGATACCTTTACAGCTCATGTTACATGTGGATGTGAATCATCCCTGAACCCAAAGTAAGACAAATCAGAAAAAGGGATAGGATGTGTAGGACTTGCTAAAGGAAAGTTTAAAAACCTGTCATCCTGCTACTTTTGAAGAGATAAGCATGGTAAAGGTTGGCAGTGGGAAATAAAACCACCAAGAGAATTAAGCACTCCAACTTCAGTGGGAATGAATGTAGGTCATACAAGGATTTTGAAATCCCCACATTTCATGCAGAACCTTTGAGTTTCTTTCTCTTGTATGTTCCTGTCACCAGTCTCTTCCTCAGTCTACTCTGATGGACTGGTTCGAATTTGCTTCCTTTTGGTGTGGCTCCAATTCCTCCCTTTCCTTCTCCTCCCTCTTGGCGGACTCAGCTATGCTAGGACAATGAATACGAGTAGTACTAACCTCCACCTCTAAAGTTTCCTTTTGTAACATCCTTTTTCACGTGTGTGTGTGTGTGTGTGCGCGTGCGCGTATTTGATATTTCCAAATGTCACCATTCCCACTGGATAAAACTGCTGCCTGGTGTCAATCCATTGCCTTGCAGAACTGCTTTCTCCCATTCCGTCCCATTTTAAAAACAATATTTAAACTAGTGTCCTCACCCATTCGCAAATGCTATTATAAATGGGCAAAATACAGCCCTATGCCTATGCCAAATTTCACTTGTCCTTAGTAATACAGCAAAAAATCAAAAATCTAATGTCTTGTTATCCTTTACCCTCCTTGGGAAAAATAAACAGAGAAACCTGGAGATGGAGCTTTCCTGCTTTCCCATCTGTTGAACCATGAAATGGCAGGAAACTCAACTCTCTACAGTGCCTTGCAGAAATATTCACCACCACCCCTGACTTTTCCACATTTTGTTGTGTTACAACCTGGAATTGAAATGGATTTAATTGGCATTGTTACCACTTGATGTACACAAGATACTCAACACTGTAGAAGGTGCAAAATATTTTTTATTGTGGTACAAAAGCTAGGTAAATAAAAACAAATTGGCACTTGTTGGTTGCATAAGTAGTCACACATACCCCTTTGCTGTGACATGCCTAAATAAGCATTGGTGCAACCCACTGTCTCCAGAGGTCACATACTGTAGTTGAATGGAGTCCACCTGTGTGCAATTCCAGTGCCACATGATCTCTAAATACACATGTTTCTGGAAGGCCCAGAGTTTATTGGAGAGCATATATCTAAACAAACAGCATCATGAAGACCAAGGAGCTATCAAAACAACTCCAAGACAAAGTTGTGCAGAAGCACCAATCAAGGTTGGATTATAAAAAAATATCCCAAACTATGAACATCCCCCGGAGCACTGTTAAATCCATTATTACATAATGGAAAAAATATGGCTCAACTGCGACTCTGCCTAGAGAATGCTGTCCACCAAAACTCAGTGACCAGGTAAGGAGGGCATTAGTCAGTTTTGAGAAATGGGTTCCCTCCTCCTGTCTGCTACTATCTTAGCGAAAACTTATGAAAAATTGTGGCAAATTGGCAACACTGTTGATCTTCTTCAACCAGTCTTATAACCCATTTACTATTGTGTGTGTAAACTACGCTGATAATTTCTGTTGACGGACTGTATATATAAGTTTATTAAATAAACTAAATAAAATAGTGTTGTTTTTTTACACAGACACACAAACACACACAGAGGGCTTGTTCGCACGACACGGGAACCGCAAGTCCCCCGCGGTTCCCGTGTCGTGTGCACGCCGACCAGGGGTGCCCCCGCGGGAGAGCCGCGCGTGGGACGCTCGCAAAGTGACCATGGTCGGTAGAGGGGTAAGCCCCTACCGCGCGTGGTCACCGTGCCGTCGGAACAGCGGGCGGCCATCCCGTGGGGTCCCCACAGAGACGGCAGCCCAGAGCGGCCGGAGCCGCCGCCGCTCCAGCCTGTAGGGGCAAACGGCCCCTCTGGGCATCCCGGGCCTCACCCCCTACCTGCCGGGAGGCCTGCACTGCGGTGCGGGGACTACGGGGTCTGCCCATGCGTGCGGGGCGCCGGTCGTGTGCGGTGCCCCGCCGGACCCCGCGGACGTCCCCGTGGTTCCTCCCCCGCCGGCAGCCTGGGTCGTGTGAACCGGCCCAGAGTGTAGATATCATTTTAGGGCACCTAAAATGATATCTATGATTAGTCATAGACTAATTAATTATGGATCCAATTAAGACACAGAACACAGATTTGTGAAAGCTAGCTCAGGAATGTCACATCATGGCTGTTGTATAAGGAAGTGCAGGGTGCAAACTTTTGAGTCTTCTCTAGCCATTGGCTGAGCTGCTGCAATGTCACAGACACCTGGAGATCAGGAAATGACCCCCCCCCACACACACACACCTCATTGGCTGCTCTGCTGTAATGTCATGGAATATTCATTGTCCAATGGCTAAGCAGTTAAAGAGCCAATGTGAATGATGTAGGCTGTGGAAACTAGAGAGCTACTTACTGCTGGTGGGAAAAGATGCAGCAGCGCTACAAGCAGAATCCTTGAATGGGCTGCATAAGGAATGTATGGATGCATTGGGGTGAGGGGCAGAACTATATTGGAATGAAGGCAGACAGGAGGAGAAATTGGAGGCCTGGGGCTAGGACACAGAAGCAAGGAGAGGGATGAAACTGAGGGCCAGGTCTTACGGCTTAGGAACCATTTCCACATGGTTGAGGCACTTGTTGCACTGGTGACATCTGCCTATGAACCTATGAACCAAGTAGTTTGGGTGGATCTGAGCTAGCTGTGACTGATGAAGAAAGAGAGCTTGGGGTTGTGGTGGACAGCTCAATGAAAATGTCAACCCAGTGTGCAGCTGCTGTGAAAAAGGCAAATTCCATGTTAGGCATAATTAGGAAAGGAATTGAAAATAAACCTGCCAATATCATCCTTATACAAATCTATGGTGCGTCCACACTTGAAATACTGTGGTAACTGCACCTAAAAAGGGATACTGTAGAGCTGGATAAAGTGCAGAAGAGGGCAACTAAAATGATCAAGGAGCTAGAGCAACTCTCCTATGAGAAAAGGTTACAACAGCTGGTATTGTTTAGCTTAGAAAAAGGGTGAGTAAGGGGAAACTTGATAGAGGTGTAAAAATTATGCATGGTGTGGATAGGGATACATTTTTCTCATTCTTTCATAATACTAGAATCCGGGGTCATCCCATAAAGCTGATTGGTAGGAGATTCAGGACAGAGAACAGGACGTACTTCTTCACACAGCTCATAGTTTAACTATGGAATTCACTTCCACAAGATGTAGTGGCCACCAATTTGGAGGGCTTTAAAAGGGGATTGGACTAATTCACGGAGGATAAGGCTATCAGTGACTATGAGTCCTGATGGCTATATGCTACCTTCAAAATCAGAGGCTCTATGCCTGTGTATACCAGTTGCTGGGAGTCATAAGCAGGAGGGTGCTATTGCATCATGTCCTACTTGTGGGTTTTCCACAGGTGGCTGGTTGGTCACTGTGGACAGAATGCTGGACTAGATGGACCTTGGTCTGATCCAGCATGGCTCTTATTACGCTGTTATGATAAAATGGCTACATCCCAAATGTTGCAAAGTTACTTAGGTGTTTTAGTCCCTCTGGAAAGCAAATCACTTGAATGCTTTGGAAAACCATCTCTTGATGGAAAATTTTGTGTAAGCACAACGTTAAATGAGCAGGCTGTAGCTTTTGGCACTCCTAATTGGAGAAAACACGTTAGGGTTCTACAAAGCTTATGCTGCTTCTACCTTTATTATCCAGAGCAAGGAAAGCAAAGAGAAGACTAAATAGTCTTGGATTGCCAGTCTGGCTCTTAACCAAAGCAGTACTGGGAAAAAATAAATATGATCACAGGTCAGCAAAAAACAAATATGGGCCCTGTGGACAGAGAATTAAACCAAGGGTGGGGGATGTGTTCAAATCTCCATCTCATTCTGCAGTACTGATGGAATATATCTAGATGGAGGGGAAAACCTGCAGCCCTCTTCATAATTTCATGTGGCCGTTTGCCTAATTTCTAAAGCTTGCTGCAGGTGATCAGTTCAGACCTTTGGCAAGAGTGACCTGTCCCTCCCCTGGCAGCCTACTATGTAGGGAGGAGAGACTGGGGATGGGGGGAGAATGGGTTGTCAGAAAGAGAGGGTGAGAGAGACAAAAGGAGTGGGAGAAAGAGAATGTAATAGTCCTGCTGGATCAGACCAAAGGAAACCACTGGGAAATATAATTAAATGGTATATGGTGGGGTGGTAAACTGTTTTTGCGGTCGTGTTTTATTAACTTGTTTTAGAGATACTTTTAGAATTGTTTTTTTTAAAATTTTCATAATGTTTTATTATTTATATTTTTAACTGTATTTTATTGTTTGTTTTTAATTATTGTTGTACACCTCTCAGAGATCTTCGGCTATTGGGAGGTATAGAAAATGAATGAATGAATGAATGAATAAATAATTAAACAAACCCACAAGCAGGGGTGGTTCCAGCCAAAGCCTTTATAGTGCCATCACCCTGCCTCCTTCACAGAATTTTACAGGGTGTTTACAAGATGACGTCTTCTATTTGTAACCCTCCCATGTTTTCCTGCCACTTCTTCCTTACCACTGATAATTCATTAAGGGGAAAAAAAAGATGGAATAGCTCCACAATGCCTTCTGATAGGTAGGCCTAGGAGCATTCTGTTTGGAATCACTCCAGGACATAAGTGCAATAACAATCTCCCAATCATGCTCCCCAGCAAACAGTGTTCAGAGGCATACTGCATTCAATAATGGAGGTAATATATAGCCATGGGGCAGTATCCTATTGTGTCCATGCACCAGTGGGATTGAACACTGGCGCAACGGGAATTTAGCAGTTCTAAAAACAACCTGTAAGCATTCATTTCCGGAACAGGTCAGGTCAGCGGAGCTGACATGTCCCGATCCAGAAACAAGTGGTTCCACTAGTTTCTATGGTTACTTTTAGAACTGCTAAATCCCTGTTGCACCAGCGTTCACTCCCACTGGTGCAACACAATCAGTGGGAGCACAGTGTCCCAGCTGGATACTGCCCATCAAGCCCATGAAGCTGAACCCCGACAAGACCGAGGTACTGCTGGTGGGGGACAAGGGGAGGTTAGGGGATGTTGACCTGGTGCTGAATGGGGTACATCTACCCCTGAAGGACCAGGTCCGCAGCTTGGGAGTCATTCTAGACTCCCAGCTGTCCATGGAGGCTCAGGTGGCAGCTGTGAGCGGGGCAGCGCTGTATCAACTCCATCTGATATGGCAGCTGCGCCCCTACCTTCCTAATCACCTGCTCCCATCAGTGGTTCATGCCTTGGTCTCCTCTCGCCTAGACTACTGTAATGCGCTCTACGTGGGGTTACCCTTGAAGACGGTTCGGAAGCTGCAGCTGGTACAGAACGCGGCGGCTCGCCTGGTTAAAGGCAGCCGCCGGCGGGATCACATCACGCCAGTGCTGAAGGATTTGCACTGGCTACCAGTTGCTTGCCGAGCCGAATTCAAGGTGTTGGTTTTGACCTTTAAAACCCTATACGGCTTTGGTCCAGTTTATCTCAAGGAGCATCTCCAGCAACACCAAGTGGGCCGCTTAACAAGATCTGCCACGGATGGCCTTCTCCTTGTCCCTTCAGCCAGAGCAGCTAGACTGGTGGGGACGAGGAAGAGGGCCTTTTCTGTGGCGGCCCCCGTACTGTGGAACTCTCTCCCGAGTGACCTCCGCCATGCCCCCTCTCTGATGAGCTTCCGTCGCTCATTAAAAACCTGGTTGTTCAGGCGGGAATATGGGGTGGGTTAAGATTTTAAAATTTTTATATTGTTTTAATGTATTTTATTGCATTTATGTATTTTATTCTGTGTACATCACCCAGGGTGGCCGGTTGCCGGCCAGATGGGCGATAAATAAATATTAATAATAAATAAAAATTAATAATAAGCCGCTCATAGTCTTATCCTCCGTGAATTTATCTAATGCCCTTTTTTGAGTTGCGGAGACCATAACTGTATATATTATGGTGTGGTTGCACCATAGATTTGTATAAATGGATTCTGGTATTGTCAGTTTTATTTTCAGTTATTTCCTAATAATTCCCGACATGTCATTTGTCATTTTCATATAGAAAAAGGGTGACCCCACTCACCACTGGCTTTGGGTCTGCCCTCTGCTGATATGTGGCTCCTGACAGATTGCCCCCAAGGGAATGTAGCCCATCACAGAAAAAGGGTCCCCCCTCCATCTATAGAATATACTTTTCATTCTAAATTATATCCCAGCTCAAAAATGGTCTTTGATTATTCTGATGATGATGAAGGATCAACCATTATATTCTCAGTTACAGGAAGTGTTGACAATTCACACTACATACAACAGTAGGAAATCCTCAAATACACTATGACCTGGTTCGCACGTAACAGACAATTGTGGGTTACTTAACCGATGACTTGTTGTTGTCAATATCGAGTAGGAACAAGTGAGCACGCTGCATCCAGCATACTTGTCACTTCCGTTTTCAATTAATAGCCTACGACCGCCCCGTTCATTGGTTGTTAGCATGATGTCTAAACCTGGACACTCTGGGTTATTTAGGGATTGAACAACCCATAGTTAATCCATGGTTTGTTGTTGGGTTAATGCTGGGTTGTTTAACCCTTAAACAACCTAGAGTGTTCGGATGTCATGCTAACAACCTATGAACGGGTGATCGTAGGTTGTTACCTGAAAGCAGAAGCAATTAGCACAACGGAGGCAGCATGCTTGCTTGCTCCTGTTCAATATCAGCAGTTTGTGGGTTAATTAACTGTGAACTGGCCCTTTGTCTGATGATTTGCTCTGTAACTTGCTTAGTATTCTGGTTAATCCAGACCTTCACCTAACATCCATAGTTTCTGTAAAGGGCTGATCTTAGCCCTCCTTCATATATTAATCACATGAATGGGTTCCATGGGTGCAAAGCAGCAGCAGGACCAAACTGCTGGCCCACCCCCTGACACTGCACACCTTCCCTGCCGATGTTTGCATAGACATTGTGCATAGACATCAATGCATGCTGGAACCCTGATCATGCAGGGTTCCAGCTCACGTGGGAACCTATGTGTATAGGCATAATCTCTATAGACATCTATGCTTATTGTTTGGATGTTAGGTGTCAGGGTTAAGGAACTGCTAAGTCCCACTGCCCCTTTGTGCACATGGAGTCCCTTCACATGATTAATATGCCCTGGAAGCACATATTTTGATTTTTGATTCTCCCTGTTCCTTTTCAGATACAGAACGTATTTTCCCCTCAGCCCTTGCAAATTTGATCATGGATTATCTGAGTTTTAGTTGAACAAAGTTTAGAACCCTATGGTATGGAGATGAGTGTTAAATTTGCAAGCTGAGTCATTTTCTGTTCCATGGTCAAATGCCCCAGATAATGCTGAGATCTGATTTCTAGATGTTTTCTGTACATCAGTGCAGCATTTATGCCAACGTTAATCTGCTCTAATAAACAATGTCTATTGATTCACTGCCTCTCCAAATCTTAGATCATTATTGACTTTCTTTTTGTCCTACCCTGTCAAACATTCATTGTGGCAGTACCTCATTAATAAAAAGGAACATTAATTGTCTTAATCATTCTTAAACCACATTAGTTCATAGTCACATAGGTCTTCATGCAAACTACATCCAGATCATGTTCAAAATATACTGTCAGTTTTCAATTTCCTCTTGTAAAAACACATAAATATAACTTCCATCTGAGTCTCAACATATTGTGGTCTTAATATAGAAACAACTAAGGCTCTTGTGGCACATTAAACACTAGCACATCTATCACGGTGTAAGCTTTGTGGACTAGCTGTATGAAATGTCCTTAGTTGGCAGATATATGCACACACGTGGTGGTACAGAGCAAAAACTGTAATTGATGTGATGTGTATATGTGTGTGATGTGTATATGTGTATTTATAAATTCCCCTTTTGGCAATGGATATATATGTACCTGCCAACTGAGGAAGTTGGCAGGTGGTTTCTAGTCTACAAAAGGTTACAATAAATTGGTTAATCTTTAAAGTGCCATTTCATCAGGACCAACCCTACCATTAGGCAGAGTGAGGCAGTTGCTTCAGACAGCAGATGCTGGCAGATGACAGCAAGGTGTTGGAGGAAAGAACTGTATGCCATGCGGTCTGCCCTGCACCCCCTAAGCTAGCCTGATGCCCTCAAGTGTGGTAGAGGATGCTGTCCCATAACCAAGGTCTAAGATTCAACTGCCAGTCCAGTTGGTTTTTGTACACAGAATGGGAGGGAACACCATTTTGTTCTTTGCCTCAGGCAGCAGAATGTCTTGGGTTGGCCCTGCATTTCATTGTTTTTGCTGCAACAGATGAACATAGCTTCCTCTCTGGAAGTTGGTCCTAATGTGTGACTCACTGGAATACATTTAGAGATACTATAGTGTTGGACTGGGACTCAGGAGATCCAGGCTCCTTTTCCCACTTGGCCGTAAAGCTCACTGGGTGACTTTGGGCAGTCACTGACTCTCAGCCTAACCTACCTCGCAGGATATTTGTGAGGACAAAATGGAGGGGAGGAGGATTACCGTATGTAAACTGCTTTGGGTTCCTCACAAGAGGAAAAAAGGTGGGATATAAATGCAATGTAATAACAACAACAACAACAACTACTACTACTACTACTACTACTAGAAGGACATACTCCATATAATACACAGGCCAGAGGACTGACAGCTCCTGGCAGGGCCAGCTCTACCATTAGGTAGACTGAGGCAACCACCTCAGGTGGTGCATGCTGATCGGCAGCAGTGACAGTCCCTAACTGTTCCTCCTGACCATTTGCTTCCATTGGAGAACAAAACTGTGTGTGCCACATGGCCTGCTCCTGGCTAAACTCTCAGGCAGCAGAATGTCTTGGGTGGACCCTGGCTGCTGGGTCATGTATCCCTTCCAGCTGTAGGCCAATTATCCCTTGCACTACACAAGGGACCAGAGTATCTAGCCACACCCACTGACTATGGGATTACCAGCTTCTGAAAGCCAATATATGCCATCTCCCACCCAGCAAGAAGTTCATAATAAAGGGCAAAGATGAACAAAATAGGCTGGAGTTACTATCTCAACTTCCTAGTAGGGAGCATTTCGCTGCTGTTTAGATCACTTTGCAATTCTGTTCCCAGTTTCCACAGATTAATGAAGCTGTAAAATAATAATAATAGTAAACGCAGGGTAGCTCTTGGGCTCTAGAGTTTTATTTCAGCCATGAAAACACTTCATGCAGATATAATTACCTGGCTTCTTTAGCCTCCCTTTGATATTTTATGCATCTCCAAAATGCCAAGGGCATCTCCCACTCTCTCAGATGTACCCCACTGGGTACAAAGGACCCCCGGTCAGATTGTCTCCTGTTGTCAAGCCCTTTGAGGTTATTTTACTGTGATTTATCAGAGAGATCACCAGGAGAACCTTAATCAGAAATTAGCTGAAGGCAGATGGAAAGGATTAGAAAATTAACAGCAAACTGCTACACCCACCCCCTCCAAAGAGTAGCCAACAAAATCCCATCCCATGGTGTGAATTTCTTGTTTATGGCAATAACCAAGGGGGGTAGGGTGGAATGCCTGCCATGATCCAGAACACAGTTAATTATGCTTTTTAACTGCAATCTTATGCACACTTACCTGAGAGTAAGCTCCACTGAGCATAGTGGCACTTACTTCTGAATACTGTAAATGTGTGCTCTAAGTACGATTGATTTCGAGTGTGCTTCCCTGCACTTTGTGACCAATGTTAATAGCTGCTTAGGAGTCTTATTTTGTAACCTTTCCAATAGGGTTTGATATTATTTGGATGTATCTATAAAACCATGGCTGGCAAGGAATCATTTATGAGGGAACCTCCAGGCTGGTTCTTGGCACCTGGTTTACATTTCATGGGTGTTTGCCAAACTGAACTGTGGGCATTGGTGTGGGAGGGCGGACATTCCGGAGACATGTGCTGGCATAAACAGGGAGAGGTGGGGACCTTAAGAATTGCAATTACATGTTTGGAATCTGCTGCACAGTGGCTTTGAAACAAGGGTAATTCCATTTAAAAAAAAACCAGGGTGTGTGGGTGGAGGGCAGAAAGGGGGGAAATGGCTTGACAAATGAGGGGAAGGGAAACAGGCAGAGGTCTGGTTTGATTCAGTGAATGCTAGAATTTGTCAGCTTTTCAGTAGATGTCTGGGCTCTAGAGCAATGTACATGGATACACATGATGACGATATGTCCATTGATGCTGACTGGTCTGATGGATCTTGGTTTGATTGCTGTAGCTAAATAAGCCAATACAGAAAGCATGTTTTCTACCGTAACAGCTGCAATTGAACACAGAACCAGAGAGCACAATAAGGCACCCTACTAGTTACATATAGAGAACTCTGTGCTGCTGTTGGATAATTATTTGTAATTTTGGCCATACATTGTATTATGTAGCTGTATGTTGTTGTTTTTATTATTATGTAAGCTACCGTGTGAGGGGCGTCCTCAGAGGCCCCTGCCCTGCACAGAATGTGTGACATGGTTAAGAGTCTGTGACACTGGAGCTTTCCCTTTTGGAGCCCTATCCCTGTTAAATTTCACATAAACCTATTGCGGTCTGATCCAAGCGATCTGCCTTCATGCTCATCTATGTAAGGTGCTGCCTTTTATGCAGGTTAAGTGAGGGTAAAACCAAGCAACCTTGACTAGGGCAGCAATCTTTTTTTGCTTGATCATTCCAGGGGGTGGGGGCACTGAGGCAGCACCAGCCAATCTTAATGTGTGTGGTGGTGGTGGGCTGTAGCCCCTTCTGCCCCTGCCCGCTTCTATGGGGTTAACAGCTATTGCCAAACTCAGCTGAAATTTTAAAATAATCGCCTCCTGCCTTCTCCATCCCTGCAAACTTGAGTAAAAAAACATGAGCAAATTTCAGTTAAAAGCCATTTCCTTTCTCACATCCCTGTCTCTCCCATGTTCTGTCTTTTACCACTCTTCTATATTGTACAATTTTGTGTGTAAGTGTGACATTTAATGAAAAACATGGAGTTATTTTTAACTGTATGAACTAGTGTCATACAGTTTTTCCCCCTTGGCTGAAGTTCTTTCTCCCTTGTTCAAACTACCTATAAAGTTCTGGTCTCTTTAAAGTGTTGTATAGCTCCCACTGATATCTTTTCTCTCCCCTGTTGAATATTGGTAGGGTTATAATAAGGCCTTTCCACCGTTTTGGCACCCCATTGGTTCTTTCTCTGCTGTTTCATATAAGATGCCCATCTTATAACGAGAGATAGACAGAACCAATGCTCTCAGTTGTCCTTGTAACACTGATCTGTAGAAAAAGGTGAATGACCCCAGTCAAAGCTAAATAATCCTCTCTAGAATGTATCCAAAATATCTACAGACAGGTTAGCCTTATCTAGAGGTCCTAATTTATTTTCTCTGTATTTTTGTTTTTTGATATAATTGGCCATGCTGGCTGAGGGTGATGGGAATAGTAGTCCAACACATCTGGAGGGCATTGGTTGGGGAAGTCTTGTTTACACTGCCTCTCCCACCCCACCTGATGTCCAGGATCCCCACTTGGGGAAATACTTCATAAACCCTCATTTCATTCCACTTTATGATCTAACAAGAGTTGATCTAACAAGAGGTTGATCTAACAAGAGGTGATCTAACAAGAGTTTCTCCATGCTTAAATGATCAAATTTTGCTTCTGTTGCACTGCATCTTTTTCTTGTCCTTTAATTTTTTCCCTACTTGTATATCTGTTTTTATGACATAATGATGCTTGCTTCCTCTCAACTGACTTCAGTGTATAGTTGAAAACACTTTAACAAACCCTTAGAATATCTCCATGGGTTTGGCATACTTAGTAGCTTCTCCTCCATGTGTACATATACATTTTGAGCAGGTTGGGGCTTCCGGGTATTTTATCATCAGACAACAGCTATTAATTGTTTCATACTGAGGCCCGCCTAGTGCCAACAGTGTCATCTTTTTGACGCCAGGTTAAGACCACCCTCTACTCCCAGGTATTTAATGGTATTTAATGGCCTGTGAGGGGGCATTTATGTCAGCTATCTTTTTAACACGTCTCGTATTTTTACTGAAATTGTTTTTAGTTGTTTAAATTGTTTCAAATTTTGTATATTGAAATTTTATGTGGTATGTTATTATTTGCATTTTGTGGTTTGTAATTTAAACTAATTTGTAAAATAATTTGTTAGGAATGCCTAACATCAGCCCCTATGATAGGCAGTCAGGAAGAGGCCAAGCTGGCTAAAGATTACAAGAGCCTTGATTTCCCTTCTTAGCTGGTTTAACTGAGCAGGACGTCTTTCCTGTTGCTTTCTACATACATTCACCCCAGCCTGGTTATAAATAAAGCCTTCTGGAATCCTGGTATAGCCTTGATAATGGTTTCAGGCTTTTAAAAATAAATAAATAAATAAATATAATAATTATACTAATAATTATATAAAAAATAGAATTCTTAGAGATTATTTACATGGTCCATTTGATCATTTGTTTGTGGGAAGTTGTTAACCTGGATCCATGTAAACCTGCTTCCTTTTATCAAATAGTCAGATGATCTAATAAAAGCAATCTATTGTAAGATTCTGAATACTTGGCTAGCAGACAGGTTCGGCTCTATTATTAGCCAGAATGAGGTTGCATATACTGGGTGTGAGGGGAAATAGGTGACAAGGTGTTGGAGGATACAGTGTGTGCCATGTGGCCTGCCTTGTGCCCGCTAAGCTAAGTCTGCTGCCCGCAGGTACAGTGGAGGACACTGTCTTGCAGGGGCAGTGGTAGGCACCAAAAAGATCTGGGGCTCAGGCCCACAGGACAAAAAACATGCACAAATTTGCATATGCTAATTTACATATGCTTTGAAGTTCCTCTGTGTGTGTGTTTAAAGGACCGTGCCTCCTAAGGACACCCCTATTTGTAAAAAAGGGATGTATGGATGGGGAGAGGAGGGCATTTGATTTCAGAGAGAAAAAAAACTTAGGCAGAAAGATTCAAGGGGGGTGGGCAGCAGGAGGTGTAGCATCTGTGGGCAAAAAGCCAACTAATCCAGGGGGATCGGATGTAAGAGAGATCATCAGGGCCCCAGTACCTTTATTTCAGGAAGTGGCCATGGACAGCAGTGTGGTGGGGCAGATGGCCTCTCAGAGATTCGGGGCTCCAAATGAAAGATTCAGGACTGCAGCCCTAGTGGGCCACCCCCTAACAACCCCTCTGCTGTCTTGTCCACAGTGTTGAAGTAAGATTCAACTACCAGTCTGTACATGGAATGGTGGGATGGGGTGCCATCTTGTTCTTATATATCCCACACCTTCAACACAATCATGTTCCCAAAGCAGCTAACAGAAGTATAATAAATCAATATACAATATAATAATTAAAATAGCAAAATCATACAACACCCCCCCCACCCAACCCTAAAACAGCAACAACCCCATTCAAATACAAACAAAACTGTCTAAAATAAACTCCAAGAAACACAGATTCTTAAAAGCCTAAATCATAATAATATGGGTGCTCGGCAAGCCGCTTTGGGGAGGGCATTTCAGAAGCAAGGAGCCACCGCAGAAAAGGCTGTCCCATTTGCCACCTGTTGCACTTCAGGCAGTTGATGACACACAGAGAAAGAGCCACTTCAGTGAACTTTTTATTTATTTATTTATTTATTTTATTATATTTATACCCCGCCTTTTTTCCTGCAAAGAACCCAAGGCAGCTTACATAATCCTCCTCCTCCTCCTCCATTTTATCCTCACAACAACCCTGTGAGGTAGGTTAGGCTGAGAGTCAGTGACTGGCCCAAAGTCACCCAGTGAGTTTCATGGCCGAGCGGGGACTAGAACCTGGATCTCCCGAGTCCCAGTCCAACACTCTCACCACTACGCCACACTGGCTCTCTTCTACTGGATAGCCAAAGTCTTCTGATTTAGGAAGGCTTTTAGAATGTGAGTGGTTTTAACTTCCTACTCTGTGATGTGTGTTTTAACCTGCTGCACATATTTGTTTATTGCTGAATAAATGTTTTAATGCAGGGGCGGGAAACCTCTGGCCCGTGGACTGGATCTAGCCTGCAGAGGCTTGGGCTCCTCCACAGTAGGCAAAATCCCCTAGTACCCAGGACCGGTGCAAGGCAGTTTGGTGCCCTAGGCAAGATCAGATATTTAGCGCCCCCCTTCCCACTTCAGAGTGCTGTATTTTGTTTTCAAGGCAGTTTCTGGCGCCCCCTTTAGCCCTGCGCCCTAGGCGGCTGCCTAGTTGGCCTAATGGTAGCACCGGCCCTGCTAGTACCACCTTCTGGAATTAGCCTCCAAGTAGGAATGGACCCACTGAAGTATGGTGCCTCCAATTCAGAACCCACAGAAACTATCCAGAAGGATATTTTATTTAATTTATTTATTTATTACATTTATACCCCGCCTTTTTTCTTGCAAGGAACCCAAGGTAGCTTACATAATCCTCCTCCTTCTCTCCATTTTATCCTCACAACAACCCTGTGAGGTAGGTTAGGCCTACCTATCATGGTCAATGGTAGTGAAGGCTACTAAAAGATCAAGGAGAATTACTAGGGTAGCACACTCCTTGTCCCTCTGCCAGGTGAGCAAGGCAGTTTCAGTGCCAAAACCTGATTGGAAACCAGATCGAAATGGATCCAGATAATCTGAAGCAGATGTACAACCTCCAGGTATATTGACTACAAGGAAGAGTTTCCTGCGCAGATGTCAGTTAGGGCATCATCTTATCTAATTATTATTATTATTATTATTATTATTATTATTATTATTATTATTATTTTATTTATATACCGCCCAACAGCCGAAGCTGTCTGGGCGGTTCACAACAATCCATAAAAACACGCAATATACAATAAAAACATTATACAAACTTTAAAAACCAGATTTAAAAATGACATATACCGTAGATAAAACAAGAAATGCAATGAGACCAATTAAAAAGTACCCACCCCACCATACACTATGTAGAGTTAAAAGCCTCAGATGATGATGATGATTATTATTATATTGCATCCAGGATGATCAGAAGCCCCTGAACTCAGAGGCTTCCAGTCATCCCAATGCAGGATGGGAGGAGCAACGGCGGAGGTGATCTTCGTTTTCCCCCATCCTCCTGCCCTGCATATTTCACTAGACGGGCTTTTTCACTAGACGGGCTGTGAGGGGACAGGGGAGGGGAGGTTCAGATCTCTGACTCCCCCTTTCAAGGTCAGAGCGCTGTCTCTGACCTCAGAGGCAGGAGTCCCTAGTATCCTATGGCCCCTCAGACAATGTTTAGGGGCCATAGGATTGCTCCCTTCGTGTAGGAAATTGTTGGCGGCACGGTATGTATTCTGTCATATGTGAGCGTTTCTATTTTGCTGAAGCCATGAGAACCCACCACTAATCATGGCTTTCCCTCATGTGTATGCATCACAAAATAGACACACACATGTGCTCATTCCATCTGATATTGTACATGCAGAATACATGCAACTTTCAGGAAAGACACGAATACTGAGCCATTCCTGGATTTTTCGTATACACCAAGCAGGTTGCAATTTTGTCGGGAAAGCCTGTCTCGCTGTTTGTTCAGCAGCATACACTAATTCAGATAATTTCAAAAGTGCATAAATTTGACCCTTTCCCATTGCGAAATCTGAGCTTTATACATGCACATGTGCACACGTTTTATTTATTTAATTTTTCAATAATACCATATTTTAATTGAAATACAAATAACAGAAGTTGCTTATATGACTTTTTTGAATTTTAAATATTAATGGTGATGTAAGAGAAATTATTATAAGTAAGGTATAATTATATTTGGTTTGTTTGGAAACATTTATTTAAAAAATAATAATAATAATTTGTTGTTGTTGTTGGGGGTGTTGTTTTGTGGAGGCTTTGAAGTATTAAAGGGGAAGGTCTTTTGTTTTTTTTGTTCTATAAGTAGCATGATGGCTTATGTGCTTCTGCTGTTCTGTCAGACGTCACTTATTTCTTAATTTTTTAGACTTATCTTTCTTTTCTTTCCTTTAAAAAAATATATCTTGGAGATTAAAAGTGAAGGAATTTCTGTTTAGATAGAAAGGAATAATGAGTAATTGTAATAATACAAATGTGTTGATTCGATGGTTAGGTACTAGAGAGTGCGGGAGCGGTGGAAATACAAAATGCTTTTGGTATGTGGTCATTTGCTAATTAGTTTATAGTTACTTTTTACTTTTGGGATTCTTAATATACTGTATTTTGGAATTGAAAACAATATTTAATGAAACTATAGGTTTTCTTTTTTGGAGTATCCATAAATGTTGAATTTAATAGATTAAATAGTGTATGTTTATTGGGGGAGAATGGAGACCTCTGGTGTTTGTTCCTTTTAGGGTTCTTTTTTGCCATAACTGGAAGTGATTTTTTGTTAACAGAAAAGATTTTAAGATTAACTGTGGTTGATTAAGCTGTGGAGAAGATTGGAAGTCCATTATTGTGTTTGTGTTTGTTTGTTTGTTTTATTATGAATAAAAAATAAAAGTTGAAAGAGAAATACAAATAACAGAAGTAACAAAAAGGTTCAAATATAGGCAAAATAAAAATTGAGTGAAACCTTTCCAGCCTGCTATATGATTTCTTCTTAGCTTGGGGATCCAAGTTTCTAGGAAAGTATCCACGTTACTATAACCATAAGAGTGTAACATCTTGTTCTTATCCAATTCACCTTTTGTTTCTGCTCAGTTCATTTATTCATGTTTTCTGTCGCTATTCTGTAAATTTTTTATATTTTTATTTATTTATTTACATTTATGGATCGCCCAATTGGCTGGCAAACCGGCCACTCTGGGCGATGTACACACAATAAAATACAGAATAAAATACATTTAAAACAGTATAAAATGTTAAAATCTTGTCCCAGCTGAACAGCCATGTTTTTAGTGAGCGGCGGAAGCTCAGCAGAGAGGGGGCATGGTGGAGGTCACTAGGGAAAGAATTCCACAGTATGGGGGCCGCCACAGAAAAGGCCCTCTTCCTAGTCCCCACCAGTCTAGCTGCTCTGGCTGAAGGGACAAGGAAAAGGCCGTCTGTGGCAGTCCTTGTTGAGCGGCCTACTTGGTGTTGCTGGAGACGCTCCTTGAGATAAACTGGACCGGAGCCGTATAGGATTTTAAAGGTCAAAACCAACACCTTGAATTTGGCTCGTCAAGCAACTGGTAGCCAGTGCAGCTCCTTGAGCACTGGAGTAATGTGATCCCGCCGGCGGCTGCCTTTAACCAGGCGAGCCGCTGCGTTCTGTACCAGCTGTAGCTTCCGAACCGTCTTCCAGGGTAACCCCACGTAGAGCGCATTACAGTAGTCTAGGCGAGAGGAGACCAAGGCATGAGTCACTGATGGGAGCAGATGATTAGGAAGGTAGGGGCGCAGCTGCCGTATCAGATGGATATATCCAGAATCAAACTCTACATTTCTTGTTTCAAGTATGTCACATTTTATACAAGTTATTTGCACTTGTGTGCAAATGAACAAACTTGTGTGCAAAAATTCACAGGGAATTTGACTGAATACCACATAATGACATGGTGCTACACAGTATCCATTCATCAACACTTCCATGCCCACCACCTCCCCTATGGATTCTTCAATGTACTACTGTAGCCTTCCTCAGCCACTTCCTCTCTCCCTCTCTCTTTCTTTTTACTGTGCATGGAAAGTTGCCTTACTCTGTCTGCCCAGAGTTTTTGGCCGTCCATGGTTACAAGTCAACGGTTTCTCACTTAATAGGTAGGAAAGTGGTCCAAGGAAAGCTCTATCTTCTCCCACCCCATACCTCATCCCAAAGAAAATTTGGCTTAACAAATGCCAAATCCTACAAGAGATCTGAAAAAAGAATGAATTATCCTTCAACTGCTGGCAGCATCCAGCAACTGTGTCGCCCTTTAGTGTCTTGCAAGGAATTGCCTGAAAGGCGCAGTTTTCTGGCATCAACGGTTTAATTCTCAGAAGGGTTGGGCTTTGGCAGCCTAATTTTATACCAACTACTGAGGCAAGCCTGGAATTCTCTTGTGGGCTATTATTTCACAGGGTGTTTATTTACTGTGGTCTGCATGGTGAAAGGATCAGCCTGTGTGAAGCTCTTCTGTTTTTCTCATGCTGTGTGTGCTGCATTAATAGGATGACAGTTAGTTTAATGGGAGAATCAAAACTACGTCCCTTTTAGCTAGCAAGGCTGTGTCCTGTGAGCATTGTGTAAAAAAGAAATATGAGAGAAGCAGGAGGCATTCAGTAGCGTATTGTGTGAGAACTGTTGTCGTTGCGTTTGTGTTGGTGTATTCTGAGAACAGAAGCAGGAAAAGATGACAGTTTATTTTATCATAAGATTTCAAAGTTGTATGTTTGTGTGACAAAAAATTAATTTCTTGACTGGGGTTATTTAATCTCTGCTGTCTTGACAAAACAGTGACAGTTTTTTGTTTGTTTGCTTGTTTGTTTGTTTTAAAGCAGCTGAAGAGGTGCTGAAGGGAGCTTACGTGGTGTTCATACGCTGTGTCTTGAATGTGTTTATTTTCATACTGAGGGTATTGGAGGGAACAGTATTGAATTACTTGAAAGAAATTGTTTGCGGTCCCTCTTCTCATTTTTGGGTTGTTTTTTTTTTTCTTTTCTAGTCCTGGAGTATTCAGATGAGGTACTGGTGTGAGAGGCATGCACAGCAGAAATGGGTTAAACATTTAATTAGAATCCATAGTGGTAGCTACTGAAGCTTAACAGAGATTTATATAAGCTGTTAAGAAGGACACAAGGCTGCTGTGTGAGCTTCTAGTCAGGCTGAGCCACTGCAGCCGTTGGCCGGACTTCAAGCAATGCCAGGGCATGTCTGGGAGTCTGCCCAGGAAGCAAAGTGAAAGAGGAGTTTGTGTAAGGCTTGACCCTGGCCTCTCGCAACACCCGTGCTGTGTATATAATGAGTCTGCTATAGCAGGAGTTGTGTGTGTGTGTTTTTAAAAAAAGGACTAACGGATCCAAGACAGGAAGAAGCGTGGCTTGCCGGACTGAGGCTCAGAAACAGCACATCATGGCTTCAGTGTTCATGTGTGGAGTTGAAGACTTTCTTTTCAGCGGGAGCCGCTTTGTTTGGAATTTGACAGTCTCTACGTTAAGGAGGTGGTATACGCAGAGAGTGAGGGGATGCCACCAAGCACTGAGAACCTGGTGTGGCATAAGGGACGTTTATCAGGTAAATGCTTGGTTATTTAAATTTTTCCTCCTTATTGCATAGCCAAAAAGCGGGGCAGGGGGAGAGAAGAGAGTCCATCTCTAATTTAACTCTAACTAACTTACCTGTGAGATGCTCTCAGATGAAGTACATGTTTTGCGGACAGCATGTTTCTGTATAAGAGGCATGTAGCCTTTATACAGACCTATATTTTCATAATCTCTAGGAAGATGACCAATTGAGGTGGTGGTAGTTCTGTTTCACGTGTCTTAATCATTGTGACACATCTGCTTTTTAAATATGATGCTTTCCGGAAATCTTTGCTGGGCAAAATGCCCTCCAATGTTGTTTAAAACGGTTGATTGGGATTGATTGCCCTTTCCATCCCAGTGCCTTTCAAAAAGACAGTCCTGCGCTGCCACCACATGCTTTTAAATCTAATGGGGTTAATTTGGTGTCTTTCAAGTAAGAAGGCAGAACATGAAATGCTGTAACAGGAGAAACTCTCTCTGTTCTCCTTTATGCTCTATTTTCCCGCTCATTTAGTCTGTTTTCCCAATAATGAGTAGTTTTTAAAATGTCCCATATGCTTGTAGTTTGTGCATTGGGTGAGGAGAGAGGGATAAATATTGAAATATGTGTTCTTCTGATAACTCCTCCCTCCCTCCTGTACCCCATTTATTCCTGCTTTGCAGACCAAAGACAAAAATGCAGCAGCCACTTTGGAAGTACCACATTTTTAATGCCACAGAGCTAAAGTGCAATGTCATATTATTCCATGTGATTGTTTTAAAGCTAACTCTTTAGAGAAAATTAAGTGGGTTTGTTGTTGTTGTTTTAAAGGCAGTCCTTAAGGCAGATGTAGGCTTCTGACTTTCCCAAACTGCTCTGTGCAGTTTCCACTTGAAAGCACTTGTTCCATGCCTCAGGGGAATCATTTTGAGATATTTAACCTGCTGTTACGAGTTTGTGCGCGTGTGTATGTGTCTGGTTTTAAAAGGGAATGCATGGATGGTTCAGACAAGGTCCTCCTGAGGTTATAGTACTCCAACATAGTGTGTTGTGACCTTCTGCAGCTTTATGGAGATAGCTTACGGTATATCCGTGAATTTCATTTGGATAAGGGCATCAAACTGAATGGCCACTGTTCCTTATAATGCATTCATTTTATCTGACTCTACATCTAAGGCTGCAATCTTATTTACACTTACCAAGGAGTAAGCTCTGTTAAACACAATGGGGTTTACTTCTGAGTAATCATGCATAGGATTGCACTGTGAGTCTGAACTTCAAACTTGTTTATGCCCGCATTTGAGTAGACCAGCCTTCCCCAACCTGGTGTCCTCCAGAGGTTTTGGACTACTCTCCCATCATCCCTGACTATTGGCCATAGTGCCTGGGACTGATGGGAGTCATAGTCTAAAACATCTGGAGGGCACCAGGATGGGAAAGGCCGTGGTATACTGTCAAAGCTGCTATCAGAGAAAGTACTGCCCACTGTATTTGTTAATGATGTTTCAATGGCACTTTTGAGAGCTGCATGATATTTCTCTCCATGAGCGTCTGCAGGAAGGGACAAGGGTGTGCAATTGCCCCCCCCCATCATCTACAGATTCCTAGCTTTCATTTGACAAGGAAAATCAAGTCCCTAACCCTTGCTGAACCCGAGAAATTAGGGGAAATATGCAGGCACTATTTTGCCCATTAGTTTTGTGAGAAACTAGTTACTCCCACCTTTCAGTGTTTTTAGCCAATGAATGAAGCCATAGCAATGGTTCACACACCCACTATCTGGAGAAAGAACTTCCTGGTTCATTTTTTAAAGCCTTTTTGGGGTCTTCCCTGTTAGGAAGCAGTTGTAGGGCTTCTCTACAAGAGGCATATAACCAAGCGCTTTACTGCAGCTTTTTCTTCCGTTTTCTTTGAGGGAGGATTACAGCGCCCTTCACACAAGGTTTTTTTTCCAGGGGTTTTCATCTCTGCCTTTCTCTATGTTCCTATATGTTCCATTACACAACACAAGGTGGTGCTGTGATATAGAGCGGAATTGTGAAATTACACTAGGCCTCTGTAGCAAATAATGGCACCATCCAGGATAATACTGCACTTTCCTCGCTTTAAAAAAAGCCGCAAAAATGGCTGAAAAACTTGGGAGGGGCCCTGGAGGATGACAACACCATGAAAAGGCCCCAGAAACTTTCATGAGTGAGGAATCACGAGCGCACAATAAATGCCTTGTGTAGAGAAACCCATAGTCTTATAAAAGTTTAGAAATCCAGTTTAGTGTAGCTGAGATTGGGCAGTAATTTGTCTACCAAAAAGCAAAAGGTAGCAGGAAAGACAGGAGTTCATGGCCTTTCTAACTCAGATCTTGTTAATATCTTTTTTTCTGAGTTTATAAACATTAAAAAAAATATCCTGACAATGCATGTAGATAAAGCTCATCATTATTATACCAATATCGCCGGATCGTCACCTTGAAGTGGTGAGTGGGCTTGCGTGTTCCGATGAATCCTGTGAGCAATGTCCGTCGGGAGCTATGTACTCCCAGTAGGGTCACCCATGGCGGTAAGGTCCGGGGAGAGGAACCAGACAAAGAACGATCCAAAACATAAAGTCCTCAACGGCAGAACAGGCGGAAGATAATTAAACCTAAATTACAACGGCTGTGAAGGCGGATGAAGGCTGCAGCAGAGAATGGTTTTCCAATCGTCAGGGTAACCGTGCCATTGGATCTCTGCCGTACTCTGTCAAGTTTGTGTGGTGATTCGTTGTGCACCGATCTCCCCACATAAAACAGTTTCACGCACAGGCGTCTTCCAACCCAACCCATCCAACCCAACCCAACCCAACCCAAACAAACAAACAAAAAAAAAGACCCATGGCGACTGGCGAATGGCAACGGGGGCAGGACTGTGAATCTGGAAGCCCCTAGTCATGGACCAGCACATGGGCGGTGGATGCAGACTCAGTCGCCCTGTTCAAGGAACGAGGTAGTCGAGCAGCTCGGCAGCTGTATCCATGACTGAGCAGCCCTATTTAGGATCCACTCTGCTCACCCCGTATGGGGAGGGGGCTAGAAAAGGTGCCCTAAACATAGTCTACCTCTTTCTCCCCTGACTGGATTACCGCGTCCAGTGGGGTCACCAATTTAGCGGTCGAAAAAGACATTTGAATTTTGGAACATGGAATATACGGACATTGCTGGATAACATAGATAGTGAACGCCCTGAGCGTAGGACTGCTATTATTGCAAGGGAGCTGAGACGGTTTAAAATTGACATAGCAGCACTTCAAGAAACTCGAAAGGCAGGAGAGGGACAGCTGAAAGAAGAAAAAGGAGGTTATACCTTCTTCTGGAAAGGACTACCTGAGCAGGACCGACGAATACATGGTGTAGGCTTTGCCATCAAAAATGAACTAGTGAACTCTTTGTCAGAAGTTCCTACTGGCATTAACGAACGCCTGATAACTCTTCGATTAAAGCTCGCCAATAACCAACAGGTAACTATTTTGAGCGCTTATGCACCAACATTAGATGCTGATGATGACATCAAGGAAAGTTTTTACAGCCAGTTGGACACTCTCCTGTCAGAGATACCTAAGGAGGATAAAATTATCCTCCTGGGCGATTTTAACGCAAGAGTCGGGCGTGACTTTGATTTATGGCCAGAAACTATTGGAAAAGACGGAGTTGGTAATAGCAACCCGAACGGACTCTTACTTTTGTCTATATGTGCAGAGCATAATCTCACTATCACAAACACACTCTTTCGACAAAAGAATAAGTTTAAAACATCATGGCAGCACCCACGGTCAAAGCACTGGCATCTTCTGGATTATGTAATTGTCCGTGTTAGAGATCGCCGCGATGTACTTCTTACTAGGGCCATGGTGAGTGCCGACGACTGCTGGACAGACCACCGACTAATCCGGTCCACAATGGTTATCAACATTGCTCCCCAACGTAGGCTTCAAGGAAGGAAACCAAGGCGTAAAATGAACATCCAAGTCCTTCAAGATCCAATTAAGCAAACTCGTCTTCAATCACTTCTTAAGGAACATCTACCTACGGAACCTCCTGACAACATTGAGGACCATTGGTCTAAGCTGAAAACCTCCATTACTGCAGCTTGTGAACAAACTATTGGATATGAAACTAAGAAACATCAGGATTGGTTTGATGAAAATGACAATGAGATTAAATATATAATTGACCAAAAAAGGAAAGCCTTCCAAATATGGCAAAATGATATTAACTGCGCTGCCAAGAAAAAAACCTACGCTAGCGCAAAGGCTGAGGTCCAAAGAAGAACAAGAGAACTTAAGAACGCTTGGTGGAAAAAGAAAGCTGAAGAAATTCTAAAACTTGCAGAATCTCATGATGCACGGGGCTTTTTTAAGGCCACAAGGGCCATTTATGGACCAAAAACCTATGGTACAAACCCTTTACAATCAAAAGATGGCACCAAACTCTTAAAAGACAAAGAGTCTATTGCACTGCGTTGGAAAGAGCACTATTATGACCTTTTAAATCGTAAATCTAAGGTGGATAATGAGATTTTTTCGCAAATCCCGCAAAAACAAATTAAAGAGGAACTTGCAATACTCCCCACTTTGGATGAAGTAAAAAAAGCCATTAATCAAATGAAGAACAACAAAGCTAGTGGACCAGATGGGATTCCTGCTGAAATCTTTAAAGAAGGGGGGCCCGAACTTGTACAACATCTTCATAAACTCATCGAAAAAATCTGGATAAGAGAAGAGATCCCAGAAGACTTCAGGGATGCCATAATTATCACCCTCTTTAAGAAGGGTGATAGAACAGACTGTGGAAACTATCGGGGCATTTCTCTCTTAGCAACCGCAGGTAAAATATTTGCTAGGATTCTCGCAAACCGTCTTCTATCTATTTCAGAAGAGATCCTCCCTGAAACTCAATATGGTTTCCGCCCCTCTAGAGGGACAGTAGACATGATTTTTACTGCACGTCAGCTCCAAGAAAAATGCCGGGAGCAAAATCAACCCCTTTATATGGCATTTATTGATCTGGCTAAGGCCTTTGATACTGTAGACCGTACAGCTCTCTGGACTATCCTTATGAAAATTGGATGCCCCAATAAATTTGTGAATATCTTGCGACTTCTCCATGACAACATGACGGCAACGGTTTTGGACAACAACGGCTCTCATGGTGCTCCATTTAAAGTGGGATCAGGTGTTAAACAGGGATGTGTTATCGCCCCAACATTATTTGCCATTTTCATCGCCATGGTTTTACATCTTGTCAAGGGGAAACTTCCCACCGGTGTGGGAATTATATATCGAACAGATGGAAAGCTTTTTAATCTCAGCAGGCTGAAAGCAAAAAGTAAGGTAATTACAACCTCCGTTGTGGAACTTCAGTATGCTGATGATAATGTGGTCTCCGCACATTCAGAGGATGATCTCCAAACTATCCTAAATGCTTTTGCAGAAGCATACGAAAAACTTGGTCTCTCACTTAACATCAAAAAAACCAAAGTGCTTCATCAGCAAGTGCAAGCCAATCCTTTGGTGATGCCATCTATCCAGCTTGGCGGGACAATACTGGAAAATGTCGATCATTTTCTCTATCTTGGCAGCTATCTTTCTGTTACAGCTAACATCGACAGTGAAATCCAGCATCGTCTGAGCTCCGCAAGTGCCGCATTTTCTCGAATGAAACATAGAGTGTTCGAGGATCGGGATATTTGTAAGAAGACCAAAACACTGGTTTATGAAGCCATTGTATTACCAACTTTATTGTATGCCTGCGAAACATGGACTATCTATAAACGTCACTTCCACCTCCTTGAAAGGTTTCATCAACGTTGCCTCCGGAAAATCCTGCAAATTACTTGGGAAGATAGGCGAACAAATGTCAGTGTACTGGAAGAAGCAAAGACTACTAGCATTGAAAAAATGATCCTTCAACGCCAACTTCAGTGGACCGGTCATGTTGTTCGAATGCCTGACTGCCGTCTCCCAAAGCAGTTACTTTACTCCCAACTCAAGGATGGAAAGCGGAATATCGGTGGTCAATATAAGAGGTTTAAAGATGTTCATAAGGCTAATCTAAAAAAATGCAATATAAACATCGAAAACTGGGAAGCTCTGGCCCATGAACGATCTAAATGGAGGTTGGCCTTTCACAAAGGTTCCATGGACTTTGAAGAAGCCCGAGTGCAAGGTGAAAGGGAGAAACGTGCTAAGCGAAAAGCACGTCAAATGAATCCTTTACAGGACCATCTTCTATCTGGTAACCTGTGTCCTCACTGTGGGAAGCTGTGTGGATCTAGAATTGGCCTCCACAGTCACTTACGGACCCATCGCTAGAGTCTACACAATCTTCTTTAGAATTTCCTCCTTTTATCCCGGAAGACAATCTTACTCGGTCACGAGTGATCGCCTGATGATGATCACAGGAGGCAGGGTTGTGGCTGAGAAAGGGTGGATTACGCCAGTCCTACAAAGTTGTCTACTGTTGTTATTCCCGTTTTGTGGAAGTGGGGTTAGAGTAGTGTATAACAACTCTGCAGTATAGTCCAATGTTGTTACCCAGTGCCCAGGTGTGCTGGTGCTTTATGGGCTGTGAAGTTGTATCAGCAATCACTGTAGCAGCAGTGCAATTGATTAAGGGCTAGAAGGGTTTGTTTTGATGTATATAGCTTTAAGAGAACCTGCCATTTTAAGCTCTTGCAGTAGGCCCAAGTGAAGCCTCTCCCCATCTCTCTCTCTCATATCCTCACAACAATCCAGTTAAGCTGGAAGGTAATGTCCAAGACCTCCAAGCAAGAGAATTGAGATATGACGCTCGTCCTCCTACACTCAGTCACATACTGGCTGCTAAATGAATGAGTTGTTAAAAAAAGAGTACCAGAGAGGCAGAACTTGTGCTAATGTTCAGGATTATATCTGCCCCACCTGCCAAAATTGCCAGAATTTTATAATGTGAGCACCAGAACTTTGGCCTGGTTGCCATAATTTTATAACTAAAGCTGAAGATGTTTTAGTAGAAGTCAGTACCATCATTTTAATTTAATGCACGTACTTAAGCCATATAGCCAATGCATAAGGCTCCAGATTCTTGAATTCAGCCCCAGCATATTTTGCACACTACAGTAAGTGAAAACTGCATTGTATGTGTGTGGTTTCCTCATAGCCATTCCCTATAGAACCCATTGAGATGACAGAGGCAGGAGAGGTGATGTTAGAAAAATTTTGCAGAAGCAGCTATGAGCATTGTTCTCATGTCCATTTCCTTTTTGGTCCACCAACCTGCCCTGCCCTAGAGTGTTGTCCTGGCCTTGCCTGAGTATCAAAATTGTCAGCTCTACCTTTTTGTACAAGTTTGGGAAGAATTCAAGACATTACTAGCCTCCTGGTACACACTCTAGTTCCAGAAAATTGCAGCTCGATAGAACATAGTGCGTATTCACTTTTTCCATAGCTGCATAGTAAAGTTTAGAGTTTTGTGTGTCCGCTGGACATAGAATAAATTTAGGTATCATGCTTCTTGATGTTTGGCTCAAACAGTAACATAATTGTTTGACATTTAACCTAATCTATATTGTATCATACTTGTGGCAGTGAACTCATTGCTATAACTGAGTTGCTGTAAAAGCATAGAATGTTCATAAACATTCCAAAGAACAAAGCTGTCAGAATGTTTACATTCCACTTTTTGTGAGGGAAGAGAAAGTTGTCCATGTGTCTGAGATTAAAGCTTCACACAAACTTTAGGAATAGTATCTTTCTAGGGCAGGCTGAGGACTAGAAATAGATTCTGGGAAGCTCAGAAGCATGGAGTTTAGAGGCAAGATAGCTGACGGAAGGGTGCAGAGTAGAAATTGGATTGAGAAACAAGAACTCAAGGAATTCGGGAAAGCTGTCCTGTACCAGGTCATACTGTTTTCCACCTGGTCCTGTATTGTCCATACAAATAGGTTAAAAAATACAAGATATCAAAATAAAAAAGATAAAACAGCACAGGATAAAACCAAAGTAAAAGCAGCAGCATCTCACTTGGGTCTCAGACCTTCGAGACTGAGTAGGGAAATATGGAGCACAACAGCTTCCGGTAAGAAAGAGAAGATAGAATAAGGAAGTGCAAGTGCTTTGTGTTTCTGGGCTTCTCTGTCACTTCTAAAATTGAACATTTATATCTTCTCATATGTGAGTTGACAAACTTTCAACCTGAGGACAACTTGTGTATTTCACTGTCGGAGGGGGACACATACAAAAGTTCTCTTTCAGAAGGGAAGGGGAAACAACCCCACCTCTATAACTAAAGCTCTGTGGTTGAGACATAATGAGTCATTGGGTGTACACGGATGTGTTTTTCTCTACAGATCTAGTTGATGGGCAACACGCACAGCTCATATGACTGGATACTGGTAATTCTGCTTCCTATAAAAGCTTCCAGGTCAGGTTTCACCAAAAATTTGTTGGGCTCCCCATTTGTATCTGGTTCCTCCTCCAGTCTGCTGGATTGACTCTCCAGGTGTTGACCCTGGCTGCTGGATGAGCACAGTCTGGTTCTTAGTGTTATTTTTGTTGCCTGGATTGGACTGCTATGTTGGTTCCTACCTGCCTTCTATCCAGCCTTCTATCTGGCTTTCTCCTTCAGACATTATTCCAGGAAGCATACCTAGCGCAACTCTGCTCGTGTGTAACTGTTCCACTCCATACTCCTGTAGGTTGAGTCAGATCCTGTAGAAATGTGGAGGGCTTGCAGCTGTGGGGAAGTTCACTGACAACCTGCCGATCATGAGTAACAGAAATATCATATCCTCTCTATATCATATCTGCCAACATATTAAAAGAATCTGTTCAGCTCTTCACTCTGACTTTCCTAAGATGCCCTCTCTAATACTATCTCTGACCTACATCTCTCATCCCAGGCAGCTCTTGCATGCTGACTGACATTTGTCTTTAGTGTAACAGCACATGCTTATGGGCGTACAATTCCAGAATATAGCATAGAATAAGGCCTCTGTATTATTTAACCCATTATTGATAGACAATTATATATATATTTTCTATCTGGAAATGGTAGCAGCATGGCCCCTAATTTTGTCTCATGTGCTCTATACAAAATATAGCAGCCTGTCCTTAAACACTACATTGGAAGCTGCTGATGGAAGAGTTGGCACAGAAGGTCTTTGCAATCCCAGCAGGTTCCTCTGCAAGTCAATAAGGACTAATACGAATAGTATTAGGATTTGGCTGGACTCCCAAATAAAAAAGGCTGAAGCTTAGAAGTCTTCCAAGAATGCTATCCTCTTGTTTAGAAAGTCATATACCTCAAGGCACAAACAGATGCCAACCTTTCCTAGTGTAACTTACTGTGGGATTTTCCTCTAATTTAGAAACAGACACTTTTAGTGACAATTATATTCTCCATGAAATTTGGCTCCTCCAGTTTCAATAGTACATCTACTGTATTGCAAAAGAGGTGCTCAGGATGCAATGCGTATTATTCTGTTGTTTCGGATGGAGGTGGTTGTCCCATGGCAGTTTAGGAGCAATTCCATTTATGAACAGGAGTGTGGTTCAGGGGGTTAGTAATTATGCTTTTTTCTATGGGGCAGGGGGTTCAAATCCCTCCGTCGTTTATCATTCTGCCTTGGGACAGATAAGCTCATTCCAAAACAGCTTAAAAGGTTTGCCCTGACTGAATATGAAACATTGGTGCAGGCAGGGAAAGAAAGTGACAGGACAGGAATAAGGTTGGCAGAGAGAAAGGATGGCAGGTTCAAGTGGGACAATAGCTTGGGTTTATATGAACATACAGAGCTGCATTCTACAGAATCAGACCGTTGCTCCGTTCAATATTGCCAGTGAACAGACAGTATTGTATGTTCACTGGCAATAGTTCTCCAGTATTAGCACACAGGTATTATTCCCAACACTGCTACTGGAAAGTCTTTTTAAATTGAGGTGCTGTGGCAGGGGTGGGGCCTTCCAGATGATGTTAGACTGCAACTCCCATCAGTTCTAGACAGCATAGCCAATGGAGAAGGATGATGGACGCTGCAGTCCAATAACATCTGGAGGGCAACGCTCTCCCCATGCCTGTGCTACCGACTGACTTTAGCTCTTTCATCTGGAAAGCATGTGCTCTGCCAATAAGCAATGGACCCTCTACCAAAATCTACCTTTTTATTATGAATTAATGAAGTCACCTAAGTTTAAGACACATCATGGGTGCATCTGGCTCAGTATTGTTTCCCTTCACTGGCACCAGATTTCCATGGTCTCAATCAGGAGCCAAACAGGAGATAACAGGCCTGTTATCTGACATCTTTCATCAATAATAATAATAATAATAATAATAATAATAATAAATTTATTTCTTAGCCGCCTCTCTGTCTAGATCGAGGCGGGGAACAGCAAAAATATAAAAGAGATAAACTAAACAAAACACAATACATACTATTAAAACATCATTAAAACATCTTTAAAACATCTTAAAGGCAACCTAAAATTCCGCCGGATAGGCCTGCCGGAAGAGATCAGTCTTTATGGCTTTTTTAAATTCCAAAAGACTAGTGAGCTGACGAATCTCCTCCGGCAGGCCATTCCATAATCTGGGAGCAGCAGAAGAAAAGGTCCTCTGGGTAGTACCTGTCAGCCTAGTTTTGGCTGACTGAAGTAATTCTTCCCAGAGGACCTGAGTGTGCGGGGTGGATTGTATGGGAGAAGGCGATCCCGTAGGTAGCCTGGACCCAAACCATGTAGGGCTTTAAAGGTAAGAACCAACCTTTTAAATTTTCTGCAGGCAAACCATGCCGTTTACCACTGCATTTTGGCCCTTTTGGAAAAACAAGCAAACCCTTACATGCATAGCACAATCAATTTCAATTTTTGGTGTCTGGATGCCTGCTTTTATATACCATGATGGAGTGTTTCCAGGTTGCCCTCTTGTTGGATTATTCTGGGGCAGGCTACATAAAGTACCCCAAATGAGGGACATAATTGCAGAGGAGTAAAGAAGCAGCAGGGAAACAGTGAGGCTGAACAGTTTAAGATTTGGTGAAGGCTGACCTAAAGCTACTGAAACGGAACTGTGTCGTGTATAGCGAGGGTGGAGGAGCTCATTCTAACACCAGGAAGGCTGTTTCTGTTAGGTCAGGTGGGGAAACTGCTGACAAAGTGCCTAAGCATAATACATAAGCTTGGCAACGTTCACATATTGCTACAACTAATTTGCGACAGAGGAATACAGAGGGAAATAGGCAATTTCTGCTTCCTGTAATTCAGATATAGTTAACTTGGACAGCTGCACTATTAACATTTCCTCTGCCACCCCACCCTCGATTAATTTTCCAAAACGATATCGCACAAAAGAGGGAAGGTCTTTACGACTGTTTTTTTTCTAGGTGGAAGAGAGAAGTCGTTAGTTTTGAGGCTAACAAATGTTAAAGGCTAGTCATCCCTTTGGCTCTCAAGGTGTTTTGGACCCAAAATTCCCAGTCAGATCTTTGTTCAATAAGAGGTTTACAAGTCTCTTATAAGGCACAATCCTATGCAAGTTTAAACAGAAAAAAGGCCTACAACTCCCAGCATGCCCCAGCTAGGGGGCATGCTGAGAGTTGTAGGCCTTTTTTCTGTTTAAACTTGCATAGGATTGCACCCTTAGCCAGCTTTACCACTGCTGATTATTGCATTTAGGTACCACTCATTTTTAAAAAAGTAAATACTTCTTCTTGAAATCAGCTGATCTATAAAGTAATTTGGGGCACACTAATTAGAAATTCTTTGACTGTTCTGTGAAAATTATGTTTTCTTCTAGCTTATGAAAAGAGGTGTCTTTACCTGTGCTAGTGTAATTTTCAATTTATTTATAATATTTCTTAACTCTGAAATGGATTCCAGGTGGTATGTAAACGCATGAATGGTATTAATCATGCCAACATAAATACACTACAGTAAAACATCAATAACGATTAGAACAAACAAGAAATAGATAAAACTATAAAAACCACAGAGCCGGCAGAGACAACATTACCAATTAAAATGCCTTAGCAAATAAAAAGTGTTTTAACTTGGTGCCAGAAAGCGCCAGACATTGCTCCAAAGCTGCGGCACCACTATGGAAAATGCCCTCCTGTTCGTATATACATAATGTCCCTCCCTAAGGAAGGCACTCAGAGAAGGGCCTCTGTAGAAATTAAGTTATGGACAGGGTGGTAATGGAAGAGGTGTTCCTTTAGGTATTTGGTTCCCAAGCTGTTTAGGGCTTTTAAAGATACATACCAGCACCATTTAGGCCTGGAAGCAAATAGGCGACCAGTGCATTTTCAGTCAAGAGGGAACCCCTTTTGGATTTGGATTAAATATTGAACCATGTGAACCCTCCACCTTAAATACTTCCAGGGCCTGTCATCTCACCTATGTATTTTGCAGAGCAGCCAAAGACTGCATAAGATTCACAGCAGAGTTTTTTGTTGTAGCAAAGATTGCCTCTTGAGCACTTACCGGGTACTTGCCCAATTGCACACTGTCATCTTAAAAGCACAAACACTGAAACTATTCCTGTAACTTTGTGCTACAGAGCTTGCAAGCAGATCAAAGAAGACTTTGGGCATTGGGTTCATTCCCTTTTAAAGACAGAGTTTATTGATGGCAATCTGTTTGTGCCAGGGTTTTCTTTCCTTTTGGTGGATGCATTGTTATATATCATTATAACACCATATGAAATAATGGACATAAGTAAAAATCTGTCCTTCCAATTGATGGTTAAGTCATTTTTGCTCATTCAACTTCCAAAAAACAGCTTTCAGCAATATCAGCCAGGCATATTTCCACTTCAGCTTGTGAAATAACATGTTATGCTTTGGGGAGGGGGGGTGGGGGAGACTGAATGAAATAACTTTGTATTGCCCCTCCTTCCCATTTCTGGATAATTTTCATTGCTGACTGTGAATTTCATCTCATTTCCTCTGAGGCAATATGTGCCAATTTCAAAACAGTGGTCCCTTATTCACTAACTCTCTCTTTCTCTCTCTCTCTCTCTCTCTGTATAAAAATATTTTCTATGCTGACGGTCACTAAATATGTAAAATTTCATGTGCAGTTGATGGAGCATTTGGAAAATAATTCTTGTTTAAAGAGCAGTCTTAACAAAATTCAGTGAATATTGTGATGTCTACTGAAGATAATTATGACGTTAATATGGTTTTCTTCTGTTATTCTTTCTTTCCATTTATAGTTTTCCCTATATCAGTCAGAGTGAGCAACCATAGATTAAGATGTTCTAATTCCAACCTATCACTCCCAACTTTCCATGGATGCCATTTTAAGGCACTTACCAAGCCATGACACACTTAGGCTGCAATCCTATACACATTTACCTAGGAATAAGTCCCATTGAGTGCGGGAAGGGCCATAGTGCAGTGGTAGAGCACTTGCTTTGTATGCAGAAGGTCCCAGGTTCGATCCCCAGCATTTCCAGGCAGGGCTAGGAAGGAATCCTGCCTGAAACCCTAGAAAGCCAATGCCAGTCAGTGTAAAAAATACTGGGCTAGATCAGGGGTCTGCAACCCGCGGCTCCGGAGCCGCATGCGGCTCTTTCAAACCTTTGCCGCGGCTCCGCTCCAGTCTGAGACTCCGCTGGCCGCCTGGCCTGGGCGCCTGTCACTTACCGTATTTTTCGCACCATAAGACGCACTTTTCTCCCCCCAAAAAGGAGGGGGAAATGTCTGTGTGTCTTATTGAGTGAATGCTGGGGGAAAAAACCAAATATTTTTCCCCCTACCTTCCTCTGCGTGCCTCCAACCGGTCCAGTGGAAGACAGGAGGGCTCCTGCAGGGAAAAAAACTTGGCAGCGGCAGTGGCAGCGGCACCCCCCCCCCCCCCCGGAAGCAGGGACTCGAGCAGGCAGGCAGCGGAAGAGAGGAGAGCAGGACAAGGCTGCCTGCTCCGCAAAAAACTTTGCTGCTGCCTCACATATGGCCTGATTCTGTTGGCGGGGGCAGCCCGATTTCGCTCTTCTGAGCGGCGCGGAGCGTTCTCCGCGCCGCTCTAGCTGCTGCCGCCGCTGGAGTCAATGCCGGAGCCGCTGAAGCTGCCGCCGTGTCACATCCAGCTGCTTCGGCGCGCTGGACCCCCACACTATGATTTTGGCAGGGGAACTTTGGCGGGGCGGGGGAACTTTGGCGCGGCGGCAGCACCCCCCCCGGGCAGCAGGGACGCGAGCGGGTGAGCGGCAGAAGAGAGGAGGGCTCCTGCACGCGCCAAAGTTCCCCCCCCCGCCAAAACATAGCGCGGGGTCCAGCGTGTCGAGGGACCAGCGCGGCCGGCTCGCCGCGGAGAGCACAAGCAGGCGAGGAGGCAGGTAGGCCTTTGGCTATCCGGGCATGCTGGGAGTTGTAGTTGTGCAACAGCTAAAGAGCCCCAGGGTAGGGGGAAGTGCTCTGTTTCCCAATCAGGGTGCCTCCAGCTGTTGCAGCTGCCCCTTTTGCCCCACATTAAAGACAGGCCTGAGTAGCACCCTCATCATCCACCAGCAACACCCTCCCCCCAGCAGTAGCACCCCCATCATCCACCAGCAAATCCTGCTGATGGATGATGAGGGGTGCTATTACCACATGGAGGGTGTTTCTGGTGGATGATGAGGGTGCTACTGCTGGATGGTGCTGATGACGGGATGCTACTGCTTGGGGGGGGGATGTTGCTGGTGGCATCCCATCATCCACCAGCAACACCCCCATCATCCGTCAGCTGATAATTTCCCCTACCTATGCACCCAACATAATCAACCAGCTCTTGCTGGTGGATTATGTTGGGTGCATAGGTAGGGGAAATTATTACATTTTATATGTGGGGCACAATGTCACAATGGTTTTGCGGCTCCCAGTTTTTTTTTTTCTTCGGAAACGGGTCCAAGTGGCTCTTTTTGTCTTAAAGGTTGCAGACCCCTGGGCTAGATGGACCAATAGTTTGACTCGGTATAAGGCAGCTTCCTAAGTGTGTATAGGTTTGCAGCCAGAGAGAGCGATCCTATGGCCCCTAAACATCATCTTGGGGGGAGGGGAACACAGGATACTTCGGATTCCCAGATCCAAGGTTGGAAACAGAGTTCCAACCTTGGAGATGGGAATCCGCACTCCGATCCCCCTCCGACCCCTTGCAGCTGGCATGGAAAGAACTGTGCCAGCTGCCTCTCTGAGGTCAGGAATGCAACCTTGGAGAGGGGGTAAAGGGGGCATTCTGGGGGGCGGAGATGGGAGGAGACTGCAGAGGCCAGGCTACGATATATCCCATGTCCTCTGCAGCCTCCTTCCCTCCCCCTCCAAAGAACCCAAGCTAGATGGCCGAAAATGTCCATCTAGCTAAAATGCAGAGTGGGAGGAGAGGGGAGGCGGAGTTCAGGGGCTTGTGAGCATCGAGGGTGCAATCCATTGGATTGTGCCCTAAGTGTGTTAGGGTTTGGTAAGTGCCTTAAAATTGCTTCCATACAGACATACCTCTGAGTAAACATGCATAGGATTCCACTGTTACATTATTTTTTACAACTCGCATTCAGAGATGTGCAGAAACTAGTACCCACTTGATGAGTAGGCCTTCCTAATCCCCCATCCAACTGTTCAGACCCCAGAATGCAGAATCCATGGGCATCAGCTCACATTAGGAAGACATGTCACATTCTTAAATTTTAGGTGATGGATCGATATAGCATGTGCCTCAGTTTCCAGACCTCCTGTTCCAAACCCTATCCTCTAGATCTCCTTGCTTCAGGTTCAGATACATACAATTCCTTATCTCTTTGCATGCGAGTGGTGGTGGTATTCTTCCAATTCTGCAATTTTTTTCTCAGTATAAATATTATAATATTAAAATTTGAAATTAGTAACTTACTACATGTACATCATTAGAAATACTAAAATCCCAGCCTGTCAAAGCCAGCCCAAACAGAAGTCTTCCAATGTTTTGGAAGATTTCCACAGTAGTAGGGCCATTACCAAGAGGGCCCCGTCTCCAAACATGGCACATTGGCACTTGATAAATCTTAAAGATCTCTATGTAACAGAGGAAGATGTGTTCTCTTAGGTATGTTGAACTCAAGCCTTTGAGGAAGGCATTTAGAAGCGAATTCACATGCTAGAGCAGTCATGTATAATTATTAGAGGTGTTCAGTCCTGCCAGGATGCAAGCCAGTGAATTCTTAATTAACTGCACTTTCTAGACAGTTATCATTGCTTTGCAATGAGTAAGGGAAAACACAAGGGTGCTGCATTTGAAGTATATTCTGTGCTGTTTTTCTCATGGTGGAGGAAAGAAGCAGATGCTTTGAATACCAGAACAAAGCTCAGGGCCAAAGCAGACATTACTTTAAAGATGTAGCTAGCAGGTCGTAGGTTTCCCCCCCCCCACATTTACTTTAGAATAGGTGCAGGGATTCCAGTCTGGATCAGGACCCTAGTGTGTGCTGTGGAGGGGAGGAGGGCATATGGGCCACTATTTTGCAATAGTAATTGGAGGTGCCCGCCACCCCACCCCACCCACTCGGGTCCCAATCTGGATCAGGGACCATGCACCTACTACAAATGAAAAAAGACATCGTTCCTGTGTTAGTCCAGCCACAAAGCCCTGGTGTAAATGGAGCTTCAGATTCCCTCTGTGATCTTTGCTGAGTACTGTATCATCTTTTTAAAAATCTGTGTCTGGATGCAAAAGAATACTGCACCATTTCAGTTTTGTAACTATGTTGAGCCTAAATGCCAAGTTGTAACAGGGAAGATTACCCCATCATAATTAGTCATTAGCAATTCCACTGATCTCCTATACAGATGGCTACGGACACATTCTCCGTGACTGTAAAGCGGATAATGCTGTTGTCAGTGCTGGGATAAATTATCTTTTTTTACCCCCATAGGCACACATGCACACTTTTCCTTTCAAAGCTTTTGCTTATTTGGATTGGCAATTTCTACCTCGACGTTTCAGTTCGTTCCTTGTTTGTATATTTATTATTCTTTTAAGGGAAACATGATATTTCTTAGATGAGGACATTATTTATGCTCAGTAAGTGATGGGGGGGAAAACAACAGTACAAAACTCCAACCAGAGCATTAGCTCATCATTTTTTATTTTTTATTTTTTATTTTTTGCTTGACTAGGAGGAGCACAACTCTGTCCTTGGAGAGTATTCTCAGAAATTCCTAGGATCTTGGTCCCAAAGGTGATTGTGACAACTAGCACATATGCTAGAAAGCAGCTAATATTAACTCCTGAAACAAAGTATGATAAAGGCACAAATATAAGTATAACCTTAGAGACAGTGGGGGGCATAAAACACAGGGTATAATCCCAATTGGTACCTCCCCCTACTAACAGTACATTGTTTACTTCCCCATTTCCTTTTCTGCTCACCAATTTATTGGTAGTCGCAGGAGGGAGAGAATCATATGTTATCCACTAGCCCCACCCCCATCATCACATTCCCAGAGACCCCATCCTTTACTGTCCATGCATTGCAGACACATCTGCAAAGGGAAGGCCTACTGAGCACATGTAGGTTGCCCCCATGATCTGGAACCCAACTCAGTGGTAGAGCACACAGTTTGCATTCAGAAAGGTTCCGGGTTCAACCCCTGTTATCTCCAGTTGAAAGTATCAGGAAGAAGGTGATAGGAAAGAAATGCTGGAAAGCCGCTGCCAGACTGAATAGACCGTTTTGCCCCAAATGGACAAATAGACTGAAAAGCTCCAAGGCAGCTTTCTATATTTTAGTTCCAAGATGATTTCAGAGATGCTTAGTCATTCTTTCAGCCCAGATGATTGCAGGTGTTGTGATATGGGCCCAGTTGGGGTCCTTGGTCTTGCCACAGTTGATATTCTCCAGAGGTTTTGGACTAGAACTCCCATCAGCCCTGGCCAGCATGGCCAATGGTCAAGAATTCTGGGAGCTGTCATCCAAAACATCTGGAGGGCATCAGGTTGCCTACCCCTGGTTCAAACAGTAACTCCTTAGAGAAGGCTGAGCATACAGCCGTCAATTTGATTGCTGTGTGCTTGGCCTCCTCTAAAAGTATTGTAACAACACTACTGCTTTGGTGGTTGGTTTGTGGCCTTGTACAGGCTGATCAGAAGAAAGATTTAACTGAACGCTAAACTGCTTGTTGTGATCAATTTGCAGCACACTTTGAGGATAAAGTCGCTCAGATCTGCCACGACTTGGGCTCCGTAGGCAACCGTGCTATACTTTGGGGGAGACTGTGGAGGCACTGGCCCAGTTCGCACGTAACAAGAAGGCACCATGGGTGAATTTCCCCATGAGGTTTCTTGTCACAGTGGCCATTTTGAATATTCAGGTGTGTGGCAGGGGCGCTGTTGCTTCTCGTTATGTGCAAATCCAGCGAGGATGGGTTGTTGGGGTGGTTGACAAGCCACCAGCAACCCTAAAACAGCGCATGGGTTTTGGGTGGCTTGTTAACCACCCCAACAACCCACCCTCACCGGGTTTGCACATAATGAGAAGCTACTGCGCTCCCGTGCCACACCCTGAATATCCAAAATGGCGGCCACCACTGCGATTAGAAACCCCACAGGGAAATTCACCTGTTGTGGCTTCTCATTATGTGAAAACCAGGTCACTGTTTTACAGTGGTTCTACTCCTACTTGGATGGCCTGTTGCAGAAGGTGGTGCTGGAAGACTATAGTTCTGCCTCGTGGAGACTCCATCGTGGCATCCTTCAGGGCCCTATTTTGTGCCCCATGCTTTTAACATCTACATGAAACCTCTGGGAGAGGTTGTCTCAAGGAAAGGAGGGAAGTGTGTCATCAATATGCGGATGACACCCAACTCTATGTCTAGTGGGTAAAACAGTAGGGCCATGTACATAGCCCTACATTCCCCAGTGTGTGGGCCCCACCACCATCAACTGTCTGCACAGTCATGGACCCTGCCCTATTAGGGCTCCTGATTGTGCAGAGATTTCTACTCCCGTTCAAGTGAATACAAGCTCAACTCCCTTTCAGACCTTGCCAATTCAACATGACAAGGTCTGAACTAAGTGGGTGGGTGGGGACCACATGTCAGAAGACGTAGAGGGAGGGACCAACATGCACAGCCCCGTCACTCTATCCACTTTAAGCACTCACACATTCACACGAATGCCTGGACAGGGCTTCTTCTGCTTTTTCATCAAATATAGGTGAGGCAGTGACTATTCTGAACTTGTTAATGGGCTGGATGAGGGCCTATAAACCTAGATTCAATCCAGACAAGACAGGGTTCCACCCTTGAGGGTGTTTCAGTGCCTGTTAAAAATGTATTTGTTTAGCCAAGTGTTTGCTGATTTTAATGTCTAGCTTAGTGGGATTTCTTATTTTTCTTCTGGATTTTTCATGTCAATCTTACTTGTTGTTTTAAGGAATGTCGTACCCTGCCCTGGAATTTGCTAATAAAGGGCAGTATATAAATATTTTAAATAAACAAAAAACAAACAAAACATAGTTTACATACCTAAATGGGATAAGGCTATGTTTTCATAGGCCCTTGCCCTTACACGTTCATTAATTAGTACCACTCTTATTTTCCTTCCATTCTCTCTTATCGTTGCTTGTCAGCTGATGCTAGTACTGGGAGTAAACAATACTGGTGGTTTTGCTTCTGCTGGAGTCAGAGTATCAGGTATGTAGACTTATCTGAAGACTCACTCACGCCTTCACTCTGTGGAACATTTCTTCTTCCACGTGGAATTACCTATCAGACAGTAGTAGCCCAGTTTGCCTTGCCTGAGTCCCTGACGTCTGCCGGTTCCTCTTACCTGCCATGTAGGAGGGTTTCTGGCAAATCTCCTGCTCAGCAAGTTCATTCGTTAATACACACAGAATTAGGGCACAGGATCAGAGGATCACGTAGGAGTAAGTGGGAGAGCACATCAGGGCAAGAGACAGCTACAAGGTGATGCTAAGGGAATCCGTGGATTATCTGAAAAGAGGTGGAGCCTGATAGAAGTGGATGGAACAAAGATGGCATTGTGTAAGTGTTCTCATTGAACTAATAACTCACCTAGAGTTATCTAGAGCAAGGGTACACAACTCAAATCTCTCTGAAGGCCACATTTACATTTTTATGAATTCAAAAGGATTGTGTTGTTCTCTAATCCTGATAATATATATTTACTCTCTGATCATTGACTGACAGCACAAAGGAATGTTGAACCTTTGCAAAATTTACAGGAGTCCAGAGATTGGAATCTAACCAATATGACATTGGAAATCGTATTTTTACTGCCTATATCTGTGCATGCAGTTAGAATTGCTCTTTCCCATTCTAAACTTAAGTGCCTGAAAATTGTTGGGGGGTTGTTGTTTTTTGGCAATGTTAAATCACAAGACTAAGGCTCAATTCACACATGATGGTGGCTTCCATGCAGTTAACTCAGAGTACATGGGGTCACCACTAGGTTCACAGCCGGGCTTTTATGAAGGCAGCATTAGTGTGAACTGGTGCCTCTAGTGAGTGGTGTATACATGCAGTTTCTAATTCAGTGTTCTCCAACCTTGGGTCCCCCAGAAACATCTGGGGACCCAAGGTTGGAGAACACTGTTCTAATTAAGCTACTGCCCTCAATCAGATCACCCAGATGGAAGAATTTATTCACACAAATGTTGTCTGTCTGTGCACCATGCAGTAGTAGTCTCTCCAAGAAGGCCTCCAAGGCCATTGTATTGGGCCACTATCCTGCGTGAACTATGAGTGTTATGGCACAGGTGTTATTCTGCATTAGATGTGCTGCAAAGAGTTTGAAAACCGACATCACAAGCTGAAAACCGACATCACAAGCTTAACTCCACATGTTGCAAGCCAGTCTTGAAAAAAATCTGATTTGATATTTTATTAATGTATGATTTATATTACTATTCAGTGTTCTGTGTATTTTGCCTCCTTTTAATCCAACATGGTTTCATGGATCGCTTTGCTGTTTTTACAATGTTAGAGAGCAGTAAAAGTGGTCAGCAAGGCCAACAGAATCGTGACCAAAAAAAATATTGAGAGTCAGCTTGCCTTGTGTATACTGCTTGTGTATAGTTGAAATTGTCTTGGGCTCATCTAGTGCAGTTTTTTTTTAAAAATGTGGAATAAGGCTGTTTCCCCCCCTTGTGTATCCAGTGTTTATTCCTTGGTGGTATTCTTTTGTTTTTTAAAGAAGTGGGCCGCAATAGCCCTGCACGGATAGCTCATTTATTGCATGACATTTATTTTCCAACTTTCTTCTAGGAGAAGAAAACAGTGTTTGTTCAAGGTGTGTGTGTGTGGGGGGGGGGATTCTAAAACTGCTGACCATTACTTTAGCTGGTGAGACAATTTGAATGGGTCTGGCACATCTCAGCTTCTCTGTCACTAAACTTAATGAGAGTTAGATTTTGTTTGTTAGTTCGTTCATTAGTTCATTTTTTAAGGCCACCTTTTAGGGTTATCCTTTCCAAGGCAGCTCGCAACAGATCACAACACAGCATCCATAACATATTAGGAACCATAATATCACAGTGTAAAACAGGAACACATCTAAAGATGTAATAGCAGTACCAGTTTAAAAACAGTTCCAGCAGAATAAAACAATCCAAATATGAAAACAAGCTGCAAAAATAGAAAATAGCAGCAGTTAAATACGAAACATTAAGGTATCAATTAAAAGCAGTTTGAAACAAACAAAAGTCTTCAAAGCCCATCTAAAAATAATCAATGTGGGGTGGGGGTGCTAGGCAGGGAATTCCATAAACATGGGCCACCACTGAAAAGGCCCAGTGTCTACTGCCTAACAATATACCGGTAATACTTCTTAATGGTGGGCCCATGAGCAGGTCCTAAGAGGAAAAATTTAAGGCCTGGGCAGGTAGTTATGGGTGCAAGTGATCCTTTAAAACATACAATTTTAAGTATCCATTTGTGTGCATTGTTTCTGGGTGACAGCTGTAATAGTAATTGTTCAGAATTGTTGAAAGTTCACACATTAATATCTGCCCATCTATCTTCTTAAAAAAAGAAAAGTGGCCCGTTACTTTTTTCCTGGTTTGCCATAAGAGGAACAGACCTAAATTAATGTACAGCAGGTACATTTGATATTACTACATAGGATATACTCAATTTTTCCTTCTTTTTTTGGTCTCTCTCTCTCTGCTGTTAAGATTATGAACAGCTAAAAAATTATCTAAGGGTGAACCATGTAATATCACGCTATGTAAATAGTTTTAGGATCTAGTTCACATGTACATATGTCCTTATGTGAATGAGCCATCAAAGACCAAACACTACAGGTACAATGTTCACATCACCTCCTTTAATTTCAGAATTGCCTTTCAATGGAGTCAGTTGGCACATTCAGCTATGATGCTGAAAAGGACATCGAAGGGGAGGCGGGATCATGCCCGTTGACCCTGAGCTTCTGTGCATTCAGCATAAGTTCTGAGAGAACTTACATGTATATGAACTGCATGTGCTATGTCTCTCTTTCTGTGCAATTGGGAAACCTGGAAAAGCAGGCTCCCCGACTGAGTGTACAGTTTGTACACCCATAGGCTATTTCAGAATGTACACTGAATGCATGTGGAGAACAGGGCAGGGCCAGTGAGCGGGACCACACCGCTCATCCAGTAGTGAAGCTCCAAACATTTGCACAGTCCTCAAGCTTGAGCAACCAACTGATGCACATACATGGGTGGAGTGGCCCTATGCAGAAGCCTCTGCCCAGAGCTTATGTCTGGGGCTGGCATTGTTGGGCACCTGCTGAGGCCCACTGCTGACCCCCAGAGCCTCTTGACTCCTGCTGCTACCCCTCCATTTTGTGTCTGCCTGTTTCACTGGATCGGCAGATGGAACAATATCCTCCACTTTCCTTCCACGCTCCCTCCCGCTGTGTGGATTAGGGCCAGGTGGAGATGGTGATGATGAGGAGGAGGGGGCCTCATTAATGGCATCTTGTCCAAGCCCCCACTCCATATGAGCTGGTGCTGCTTCTGCTTGGTGTTGTCCAAAGAGTGGTACACCTACGCATTTACTGTGTTCTCATTTGGGAAGTCTGTGTTTCAGACCACATAGCAATTCTGACCAGAGCTGTAGGACGGGTCTGTTTTGGCAAGCGGTTGTTTTAGGGTCTGGGGTTGGAATAGTAAGAGGCATATAGCTTTAACTTTATCGCAATGGGGCATGTGAACAATAAAAGTTGCCTTCCATTCTGTACAGATCTTTAATATCTCGTGCTGCCTGGCTCATTTGGGAGGGCTTTTGTTTCTGAATCTGTAATCAAAGCAACAAACAGTAAGGTCATTTCCTAGAGATTGGTAACGGAAGAAGTCTGGAATTGTAGGCATCTCTGCTCGAAATAGCTTTTATTTAGGGGAAATACACACACAGGTTTACTAGAAACATTTGTATTGTACCTTTTGCACTTCACCCAGCCCTTTCAAAACTACGAAAGTATGTGATCTGGAGGTAAGAGAATTTATATGTTTTCATTTTGTTTGAGGGTCATTCATTAGTGTATCGGTTGTTGTGAGCGTGGTCTTAATTAAGAAATAGAACTCCAGAGTTAATAGCTACAGAGAATGGAGTCAAAGGTCAGAAAATGGCAAACTGAACATGGAGACCCTGCTTTGTTTTCCTTGCAGCTGTAGAACTACTGAGATTACTCATTGCACGTTGGAAGTCAATGCATCTGGAGCAGTGGAGCACGGAGACGTGCCTGTTTACTCCAAATGTGGTATTTATTGTCGTTGTTACCAGCGTTGTCTTCGCTTCCTTGTGAAAAGGTTGTATCTCTCTTTGGCCCCTGGTGACTTGGCAGTCATCAGGCAGGTCACAGCTTCTGGTTCAACAAGATATAGTGTATTTGTACATCCTGTAGTGTTAGGACACTTTTTGAAGGAGACTGACGCGAGCTTACTGCAAGGGAGGAACTATTCCAAAATCTCCCGAGGATAAACACATAGTTGCTGACACGGACACCTCCTTTCAGTTTGTAACGGTTAAGCATCTCATGAGGGAGATCTGCTCTTCCCTGTCCCCATCTCATCTGATGCAATGCTTGGCACTGGGAGGTGCAAGGGCTGGGATGGAGCTCATTAGCAGCCTCTTAGAAAGGGCTCTTTGATCCGCACCCTTATTTTGAGGTTTAAATGAGTCACAAAAATCCATGCTGTCAAATCCATTTGTATCCTTCCCTCTCTCTCTCTCTCCTCTCTCTCTCTCTCACTCTCTCTCTCACTCACACACACACACACACACACAGTCAAGCTAACCCATCAAGATGCAGCTGCTCTCATAAATACAGTTGTCTGATAACCAACATTATGAACTAATTAAAGGTCTTCTAGTTCCACACATGGTATTTTATTCCCTGAACTGTAACTTCAAGAGATCAATTCAGAGGGAAGATGCAGCCTATCCCTAGCAGAACTTGATAACAGGTGGTAATTGTTTCAGGATAAACATTGCAAATTCATAATGTGCCCATAAGCCATAAGAATGCCCCCCCCCCATATCAGATACCCCTGACTGATTAGCCTGTATAATTCAGGCTATAAGGTGTCAACAACAGAAGGCAGTAAGGAACATTAACTATTAGACCATCAGTGTCTGTGTAGAACCAGAAAAGCACTTGAGTTAACTGCAAATGATGATCTCTATGTAGTTCATTATACAGATATGTCAGTTTATGCAGAGGCAGGTTTAAGGGATCTGCTAAAGATTTGGGTCAGTTGTAAAGATGGGAATGCAGCTTACACGTCCCTCAATTTCTACTCTGTTTCTCACTCCTCCTGGCTCTGTCCTGCCACCTTTCATGAGCAAATATATAGGCAGTCCTGCTGCTCCGTTACTATAGGAATTATCCAATCTCATGCGATTACCCAGGAGATTTAGCTATAACTCTACACAAGACATTGGAACAAAGCACGGTCATGAGCTTTTGACTGGTTACTATGGCTTGCTGTACAGCCATCATTGTACGGGATGAGTGAGCTGTGCAGAAGCTCTAATTAATTTGCAGCACTGCTGCCAAGGAAAGCAGATGTACACAAAGTATTTCACTGGCTCTGTATTTAGAACTGTTTTGTACTGATTGCTCCCTATCAGTTTTCTAATTATATTCTTAACTGCCTCATCCGAAGAGTGTGTGGGTGGGTGTGTATATGAATATGAGAGAGAAAGGTGTGTTTTCTGTGTGTGTTTGCGTTTTGAGAGAACATGGCATCCTGACAATTCCATCTTTCACTCAAGAAAACCAAATTTCTAGTCCTTATGACCACAGTGAAAAACCTGGACAAATATCTGGCAAAAATTCAGAAGCCTAAAGGGGAATATGAACAGGGTTTCCTGTTAGAGCACATAGGACTAGCGTTTGGTTTGGTATTTTCTGGAGTTGAGATCTTTGGGTTTGGAGCAGCTAGAAGAATCCTTTTCTTCACCCATTGCTCATGTTGTCTGTTATGCCCATCCTGCCACCTTTGCTGATATACAGTAGACATTTCCCCATCAAAACCATGGTACCAACAGTTAGGCAGTAGGGTAGGTTAAGTATTGATGGGCTGTGTGGGAGGAGTGGCTATAGAGGTTTGTGATAGGTGATTCCAAATCTTTACTGGGAAAAAGATCTAAAGCAGATTCACAACTCAAATAATTATTATAGTTTTATTTACTGAAACTATGAGGGCTGTGGGAGGTCCCTTTGGTGCTTTACAGGGATCCCAACTACAGCTGGCTTCTACTTCCCACTTTAAAAAGCTACCTGTAAAATTCCCTCCAAATCCTTCCCTCCTGTTCATGAACCCCTTCTAAAAATATTACAGCCTTTTAAAACTTGTACTTGGAAATAGAATAAAAGTTATGCAGAATAAGCAAATATGTGCAATTGGTTTTCTTGGCACAACATTTGGATCACCTTGGTGTAGAATCCGCATGGGCTTTTTTTCCTTCAAAGATTGGGGATACAGAACATATAGCTCGGATGAATATACAATGGCACTCTGCCTTTCCCTCTCAGGGTGGGAACTATTATGTGCTTGTTACCTTGCCAGTTGTTTTTTTTTACTGGCTCAGCTGGTGGAGATTACATGAAAGTCAGCCGATGCTCTACAAGAGCCAAGTAATTTTTCTCCCTCCTTTTGGAAAAAAAACAAATCCTTCTATACATGGACCGAAAAATACTATACTAGATTCAAACTAAGCTTTCTCTGAATAGTTTTGAAACTGTCCCAAAGCAGCTCAGAAACCAGCCAAAGTTAACACTGTGCAGCCAAAGCGACAATGGAAAACATTACCCGAAAGGCATTAGGCTGCACTGCAGTTGCTTTCCATAGAATGCTGTTTGCATTGGAGAGCGACGTTGAATCCAAGCTCACTGATCTCTCAACTTTAGTCCTTGTAGCCAGCTTATCCTGTTTCTCTCATCAACCTTCAGCTCTGAGCCAGTTCCTAATTTTCACCATCCGGTTTTGTAGAAGTCAAGATTGCCTGGAATTAAAGTTCAAGCCCCCTGACTTGTGCTGAGCCACTCAGGGCTGCATTGTGAAGAAGTGGCAGCATTCCACCTGGGTGCCACCCTAGGCAGTCCATTGGTTCCTGTTGAGTCGGTATGATGATAAACATTTCCAGGTCAGGCTTGGTTATTTGCCTGGGCAACAGCCAGATTTTGGCTTTGCTTATGTAGATTCCTGGCCTTGGTCGAGGTATTTCTGCCTGTTCCTCCATTGTCTCCCTGCCTATTCCCCCCACCCTGCTGTCATTCTGCTTCCCTACCTTGCTGACAGTACACAGTCAGGAAGGAAGGCAAGCAAAATGACTGGGACCCACAGTGCAGTGGTGTAATGGAAATAGATCAGGCCTGAGAAGGCTTTCCTCCCAGTACATGGCTGGGAAACAGTGGTGTAGTGGTACATTTTTGAAGTGCAGACACTCATCGTGACAGTCCCCATAGCCACCTCCCAGGAGAGTCCAAATATCCAGGCAGCTGTGTTGATCCATATCAACAAACCAGTTCTAGTAGTTTTATCTCCACTAGGAGCAGGACTTTTGTAAAGCGAATGGGTCTTAACTGACCATTCAAGACCAGGCCACCCCAAAATACTTAGTATTACAACAAGGAACAATATATTGTTGCTGGGAAAATTCATATCCCCCCCCCCAACTACTGTGAGAATTGCAGGGAAGCTCAGAAGGAGGAGGGAGTTCTGAGTGGGGTGGTGGATGAGGTCAGAGGCCCTGATAATCAGAAAGTGCCGGCTCTGTGTCCCTGCAAAGCCTGGCTCCCCTACACCACTGGTAATTGTAGTGATAGGTCCAGGAATTGTGGTTCTAATAACACAACGTGCAGGGGAATGCATGCACCTCAACTTCAGCCGTGAGGTATCATTAATAAACATTTCATGGGGTAGCCCATAATCCCTATTATGGAGGACTCCTATTGACACAGGCAGGACAACTCACATGGTTCCGGATAGGCAATGGGAGTTCCACAAATGATTTGCAGCTGCGGAGAAACCCCACTAGGCATCTCCTGCATCATTGAAACCTCTCCCTCCACCACCTTCCCCCATGGCAATGCTTTTTTACTTTGGTAAGGTGGGGAGAGTGGCAGGGAAGTAGGAGCAGAAGCTAAACTGAGCCTCACATGTGTTTATATCAAACACTTGGAAAAGGCCTTGAGGGTTTTTTGAGTGAATAATTGGGGGGGGAAAACAGTTCATTTTCAGAGACAGCTGGAGAGGGAGCTTACACACTTCTAGCAATAGCCTTCCTCCTCTGTTCTCTCTTCCCCTACCCCCAAGCAGTTTACTATCCTTAAATATGGAGCTTTTCTACACGAGGCATTCATTGTGTGCTCATGATTCATTACTCACAGGTTCCTTAGACGATGTCGTGATCCTCCAGTTTCCCTTCTGTTTTTAAGACCACTTTCCTAGTTTATTTTAGAGCAGGGTAAACATTTCGCGTTTATTTTAGAGCAGAAAGTATTATTTCTGAAAGCGAAAGAGAAGGTATTTTCTTTCTTGTGATATTCCTCAATAGCACAGTGCCACCTAGAGGTTATGTAGCAAAAAGGAGAACCTGTGTAAATTTTGGAACTCAATTCTGTGATGAAACCTAAAGTAGATACAGTGATTAACAGCCTTGTGTAGGAAAGCTCATGGTGTTTCCACTATAACTAATAGCCACTGATAAACCCTATCCTGTTCTAATACCATTTAATTAGATTTTTTTTAAGTAGCAACTTCTACTTTTTAAAAAAAAAAACCTGTCTGCCGGACAGATTTCATACTACCCTAAATATTGGCGTATTTGCTTACAGGATTCCATGCTTCATTTGTTGGCCCAGGGTGAAGCTGTTATCACAAGTAACTTTATGTATGTATGTATTGCATTTCCTGAAACTGTAATTTGATTATAATGCATACTTTCACTAGATTATGCTTGAAAATGGCTCTCTTCTGCTTTCTGTTTTGCATTCACAGCAGTGCCACATCCACATTTCTGAGGGCCCTTGGGCAAGACACCCTCAATTGGTTCCCTGCCTCAGTGATTCTATCTTCTCACTGCTATTGTCACCAGCTGCTATTGCTCCTCATCCTCATTATCATAACTGCTACCACTTGCTTGCTTGACAGGGAGAGAACCAGTGAGCAACTAGACAGTGGCACCTTCTGCTTCTCACTACCATTGTTATCTGGCCCAGAGTGAGAGGCAGGTAAACAAGCAGGTTGCAATAGTGAAAAGGAGGAGCAAGTCCAGGGGACTCTTGCTAGTGGGCCCCTGCTGGGGTGTCAGCTCTCAGCAGGTGCCCAACTATGCCTACCCTTGAAGCTGGCCTTGATTAACAGCACCTGTCGAATGCATGTAAAAAAAAGCTACAATCCAAAATAGAGTTAGGCATGCTTAAGAATGTTGATTTTGCAGCTTGTCTAATGGTGTAATTCTATGCATGTTTAGATAGAAAAAATTCCTACAACTCCCAGCATTCCCCAGCCAGTACGGCTGCCTGGGGAATGCTGGGAGTTGTCGGAGTTTTTTCTGTCTAAACTTGCATAGGATTGTGCCCTAAATCTGTGTGGGGTTGTAGTGAATACTGTAAGAGACACTCAAATAATCTTTCAGTATTCCATGAAAAAACACCTTTTACAGCCTGATCCTATGCATGTTTACTGAGAAGTACCAGCGACTTTAGTGGGGCTTAGACCTGAGTAAGTGTTCATAGGATTGCATTTTGGAAAGCGTTTTAGATTTCTTGACATTATCAGTTTCAAAACAGTGAATTTCCAGACTAGTTTATTTCACTGTGTGTCAGTCCGTAGGCCATGTATTTTTCTTGTTCTTTGATGCGATTTTGCTACTATGAACTCTTCAATAAAATAAACTTTTGGGATGGGTTGGGAATTTCTGTGGCTTTTTCACCCCTCCCTACAATGGTGCCTCAGGCCTTCTCTTCTTCAATATGAACTGGCACAAGCATAGCGTTTATTTCTCCGTGCCCAGTTAAGCCACATTTCCTCTTCTGTTGTGTATTTCATTCAGTCAATGTAAACTCTAAAGGCATTTTTTTTCTGCTAGCAAAAAATAAGTTCATTTCCACTTATATATGATGGCCATAACTGTGTAGTGTCCTGGTACTCCACATCTCTTCTTGCAGCTTCCTGGTACCCTGTAGTTAAAAAAGACATGTGATGTGATGTTGTTGTAAGTAGTGATGGAGCAATGAAGTAGAACAGTATAAGGCACTGTGGGGTGGGGGGCTGTCGGTGGATTCCGAGCAGTATGGCGCCTTCCCTCCTGTGTTGCCAGTGCTCTTTGTCATCCAAGAAACTGGCAGACTTACTCCATCCATGTCACTTGGCTCAGTACATCAACTGAGCCCACAAACCTATCCTTGTTCATTAGGACCCCACCTAAAGAACTTGCTCTTTAGTCTGAGCAACTTGTATTTTTGGAGAAGACCTCCCATGCCCTTCCCCTGTGCTGCTGCCTTTCAGTACCCAGTTCGCTGCCTGAGATTGCGGGACTGCCTGTGTCCCATGGAAATGTGACCTCTTGCCTGATTTGGGCTAATTTACCTGCCATTGGATTCTTTGATGGCTTTCTCTGGAACTTGACTTATGCCTGCCCTACAGATTCCTCTGACTGACTACCAGTACCTCCTATGGACCCTGAAACCTAAGCACATGGGGGCCTAACCCTGTTGGACCTGGCATGCTTGGGAACACTAAGTGCAATGACATCTCACATGTCTTCTTGTGACTGGGGAGAGGTGACAGAAGGTGGAGGCAAGTACATGTTTATAGTAACATGCAGTTTGACCCTTGGTTTAGTTGAGCTGATTCACGCCAGCTTAAAATGTGTTATTGTTTTGTTTGTTTGTTTAGGGATTATAGTCTTGAATAGGATCTGGCTGTTTGTCCTGATTTGCATTTCACTCTATTGGAACTGAGATATTAGGCCGCTAGCTTCTTTAATCAGGAGACATGAATGATTGACCATCTTAGGACAGAAGCTGGCAAATTTGCAACTGTGGAGGGGGGGTAAATTAGCTAGTTAGCATCTTCTGAGAACAAATTTGCTTTATTCGTTAGGTTATGGCATCAACTGACAGGTACATCATTTTGGCGTGTATTCAAAATCTTCTGATTAAAATGTGGGTTATGGATGAAAGAGATTTTCTGTGTTTCTTTTCTCTGCCATTGGCAACTGGTAGAAGTGTGGTTATGTGAATCTACTATATAACAAGATATTGAAATGTAATCCAGTTTTGCAATAGCAGCACAACTCTGCACAGACACTCTTCCTTTTCAATTAAGACTGAATTAACCTAGGTTTATGTTCATTCATTTGGTAATGGGATTAAGCTAATATGAGATAAACCACTCTTAAATCAGAGAGACATTCCCCAAGAAGCTTAACTGATTTAACTAAAAGGCTGGAAGAATGGGGGAGATCCCTTATGGATATTTTAAAAGGAAGGGATCATATTATTATTATTTCTTCTTCTTCTTCTTCTTCTTCTTCTTCTTCTTCTTCTTCTTCTTCTTCTTCTTCTTCTTCTTCTGCTTTCTTACCAGCCTTTGAAAATTTAATGCTGGTATGGATAGGATCCTCCCAGCTAGCCCACTATATCGGAAATAATGCCAATAGAACTAGCACATCTGCATTCTCTGTCTGCATTCACTCACGCTGCAGTTTTGAAACTAATGTTAAAATAACTAAATACACACTTGCATAAAATAGGACTGAGCCATATTTTTCCAGCATTTTGTTTTTTATCTGAAAAAGGTCACATTCAAGTGGGTAGGATTCTTTTACCAATTATTTTTTATTTGAAATAGTTCTACACCACCTTTCAACAGGCTTCCAAAGCAGCTAACAATAAAGATTCAAATTTAACAATTAAGTTTAAATTAAAATAATACATATTTTTTAAAAATGCAAGATGATAGGAAAAACAGCAGTGGAACTGCAGTTGAGGCAGAATAAAACTGCAAAAATAAAATCAATAATCCATTAAAAGTTCAGAAAAATAAAATTGCCTTCACGTGGCACCCAAAAGCTAGTAAATTAGGCACCTGTCTAGTGTCCCTGGGAAGAGTATTCCACAACTGGGGTGTCACCACCAAAAAGGCCCTGTCTCTAGTTGCCCAATTGTGGAATACTGTTCCCAGGGACACTAGACCGGTGCCAAATTTACTAGTTTCTGGGTGCCAGGTGATAAACAGTGGTGATCAGAGGGTGAGGGGGGTCAGGAATCCCCTTACTTTCTAGATATGAGATGCAGGTTCTAAAGAGCTGACTGAGACAACTAGTTTTGAGAGATGGGCACATGGGAAGCCATTGTGAGCTCATTTTTTTTTTCTTGTGTTATGGTATGGGTTCCAATGATGCAAGCACACCAATACTGATTTCATGCCAAAGTTTGGCATGTCCTGGAATCTTCTCTAGACTACCACCATGCAAAAAGTGACTACCAGTGCCATCCTATATATGTCTCATCGGCCTAAGCCCTATTAAGTTCCATTGGACTTACTACTCCCAGGTCAGTATGTACAGGGTTGCAGCCTACAGGAATCAACCCCATGAATTAGGACATGCTTGCAAAGATAATAGAGAAGGAAGATGACAAAAGCCGCTATGGGAAACCAATAAGATGTAATTCCTGAATGGCAAGAGTAAACCTGAGTATAGATGGGTGAAATGAGTGAAAATCATATTTTGGTCTAACTAACCCATGGATAATTATATCCTGAAACACTTTAAATTGTTCTTTCTTTCTAAATAGTTCTTAAGGGTTTTGTCTATTTAAAAATACACCTACATTTGGAACATTAAAATACAGTCCTGTAATAAAAGAAGAGAGGGTGACAGATGTAGCTTGCCAAACCAAATAGGTTTCTGCTTAGGGAAGACAAAATCACAGTTCTAGGCAGAGAATGAATCAAGTTTCTGTAGTTTGGAAATACCGTCTCTAACGGCCTCCTTCCTACAAAGCTATTCTGTATTTAGATATGCAGGTTGGTCCCTGCTTTTTTATTTCCTAAATTAGGTTTATTTTTTCCCCTGAGGCTTCCTGTTTATATAGCATCTAAATATATTTGCTGTATAACTCGATGACACTGTGGGGTCTAAAAATATTGCCTCTAACAGCATGCTTGGTGTGTAAGAGGATGCTACGCCTGTGGAGGAATAGCAAAAATATCCAGCAGGTTCTCCCTGAAATGTTTGAGGTTACAGAGGGGGAAATATAAAGTTTTCATTGCTGAAAATGTTGCTGCTTCCCCCCCTTTCCCTGATGGGTATGTTGGAGTAAAATCTTCTTTAATTATTTTGGTACTTGAGACGTGGCTTTTCTATCTGAGTATCACTTGCCTTGTCAGCCAATTGAATCTTAGCATTTTGTTTCATGTGCTATTTTGTAAAAGTTTTGTAAAAGTTCAAGAAAAACTTTTGTTCTGCATCAAAGCAGGAAGGAGGGAAAAGGAATTACACTGTGTTTTGTTTTGCTTTTAATCTTTGAGGTTCTTTTTTTGGCCTTCCTGAGTAGTCCACCATAACAACTAGTCTTCAGGTCTCCTCAGCAATCCCCTAACTCACAACACAGGCAACCATGGTTAAAACAAAGAATAGACATGCTGACATATCAACTTGGGACCAGTTTACCTGATGGAGTACCTTCTCCCATATTGTCCTGACTGCTCATCGAGATCAAAGGATGAAGCCCTCTTGGTGGTTCCACAGGCAGCCATAAGTTATCTATTTGGGAACCACCTGGAAGAGGGCTTTCACAGTGATAGCACCTACTCTTTGGAACAGCCTCTCCTCAAATATAAGGAATATGTTAAAGATATTATTGTTTCACTGCATACTGAGAGTATATTTATTTCAACAGGCATTTCCTGATCATTGATAACTGCCAGCATATTCTACTGTCAGATTAGACAGTGCATTTATTATTATTTGTTCAGGTTTCTATCTTGTTTTATTGCTGTTGATATCTGTATTATTTTATGTTATACACCGCTTTGGATTTTGTTAATGTAAAGTGGTATAGAACTGCTTAGTAATAGATGAATAATGCTACTGTTATGGTTGAGATTGAGATTGTCTATGAGTTTGGAGGGAAAAACTCACCTTATTTTCTATTGACTTTAAAAATAGGTTTTCGGAGGCTGGGTCTTCCTGGAAACTGGAACACTGAACTAAAATTGTCCTCATTTTGGTTAATAGAGCCAAACTTTGAATGTTCAATGGTACTCTTAGGGTGCAATCCTATGCATGGCTGGCTAGGGAATGCTGGGAGTTGTAGGACTTTTTTTCTGTGTGTAGGATTGTACCCTTAGGTTGTGTTGCTCCAACTATTTGAAATGATGGGTCCATAATTGTTCACCTGCTAATGATGTTCTTCTTGCTTTGCAGATGACCGAAGGGAGACACTGCCAGGTACAGCTTCTGGATGACAGGAAGTTGGAGCTGCTGGTTCAGGTGAGACATCAGCATTTCTTGCATTATTATATCATAACATCATTCTAGTATTGCTTTATGCAATCATCCCTCTTCTTCAGTTCACTTCAGTGCCCTATCACTGGCATCCAAGGTGGCACTCACTTTTTTGAAAGCTGGGAATGCACCAACACAGAAGCTCACAGGGTGGGGATATCCACGCTGCAGGTGATGGAAAAAACTCGTCTGTCTGTCTCTCTCTCTCTCTCTCTCTCTGCTGGAAACCCTGAAGAAACTCTGCCAGTCAGAGTAGACAATACGGGGCTAGCTGGATAAATTGTCTGCCATACTATAAAGTGGCTTCCTATATTACGGTTAATGTGGTGTATAGCTATGTCTCCCTTTTCACTTTTATTAGCTAGAACACTCTGGGAGAAACGAATCCCAAATTGGCACCAATAGGAACTTTTTTCTTAAGTGTTCTTGCTGTATGGGGGTGGGGGGATTTTAGTCCCAATTGTGCTGGGGAAGAAAGAGATAAACCTCTCCTCCTGCATGCTGCATTCCCAGTAAGGATGCTCCCTGCCCTCACATACCCATAATTAATACATTTACAAAGGGAAATGAAGCTACATGTTAGCCATTGAGGATAATGAGTCGTTTGGGTCTCAGCTTCTGCCCCTCCCCCATAATATGGAGACAGGCACATTTCTTTCTCACATAATGATTATTATGTAATCGCATACAAAAAGCACTTTGTAAATACTAAGGGCAGTTGAATTGAACACGAGCGCTAACCTAGAGTGAATGTAAGCAACCTTCAATGCAACATGAATAGAGTTTCCTGGTGCAACAGATTTTCCAGGGAAACCTGTTGTGCCAGCAAATGCCATTGGCATTGTGCTAGAGGTAGGGGTGTGCGATGCTGGGAATTGTGTTCCATTTAAGCCTGATGGGATTCTGCAGCATTTCCATTCTGGGAAGTGGCTGCAGAGTATAGTGGATCTTTCCCCCTGATTCCGGAAATGTTTTGCACATTTTCTTTGGGTTCTGCCATTTGCACAAATTGTAATTTGCGCAATTTAGGGAGGGGATTTTGAAGTTTGTGCAAATGGTGTCATAATATTTTTTAAAGTAATTCTAATTGGCCATCTTGCGCAAGTGCACCCAGTTGCAAGTCCACCTGTCTGCTATGTAGCCCTGCAGAGGTATATTCTCCTCTTCTCAATATCCTTGTCAGTTTCATCCTTTCCACACACTACAGTACTTTGTTTAGTCCTGCAGAGCCATATGCCATACTTGTCAAAGAACTTGTCAATTTCATCCTCTACTTCAGCAGAGGATGAAGGTGGGAGGAATTGACAAATTCTTTGACAAGTATGGAATGTGGCTCTACTGAGCTAAACCAAGTACCGTAGTGGGTGGAGAGGATACAAATGACAAGGATATTTACAAAAGGGGAATATGTCTCCGGGCTACATAGCGGACAGGCGGATTTGTAATCGTGTCCACTTGCATAAGATCGAGATCGCTAATAAAAAATTTTTAAAAAAATTACGAAGCCATTTGTGCAAATTTCAAGATCCCCCCCCTGCAAAAATATTGTGCAAATTGCCGCCATTAAAACAATAATGGAATCCGTGTATTTGTTCAACTCGCTACAGTACAGATCGAGTCGACACCAGTGGAGGGGGGAACAGAACAAAATCTGCAGGGCTGAACTGGAAAATCCGTCAAGTTTTCACCCCCCAAATTGAATTCTCATACATCCCAAGCTAGAGTTTGCTTAGGCTAACACAACATAATGTACATTAGCACTAGTGTCCAGTTGAATATTGTCCTAAGTCTTCTTTTTCTTCTTCTTTTTTTCTTCCAAAAATCAATAAACTTATGTATACTTGCTTGGAGTGCTTCTAGATGGAGGGCACCTGGCATTACTGTGCAGCTAGTCCACCTTTTCTTCCTTAACGGATATTTTTCTAGTAAGCATAAAAGACTGAGTAAACGGTGGGAAAAGATGGGAGGATTACAAGTTGAAGACAAAGTCATCTGAACCCATGAATGAGGCTGGGTGATTTCACAATAAAATCCTCTTCTAGAAGCACCTTTGGTTGCACCTCTGGAAGCATCTGTACAGGAAAGGATTTAAAATGCAGATTGTCTGTTTGCTCTGGGTGGTATTGGAGGAAAAGCAAAAACAAGAATTCCATCTGCAGGACCTCTCTTGACCACAGCCCTGGTTCAAATATGGCTTGTATGCATACAGTAGAAGAATACCATATAATCCATATCATTCTTTTCAATAGCCTAAACTTTTGTCACGGGAATTGTTGGATCTGGTGGCTTCACATTTCAACCTCAAGGAAAAGGAATATTTTGGGATAACATTCGTAGATGACATGTAAGTATATACAGGTATTTTAAACCACGGTTTCAAATAAATAGCCAATGGCTTCTATATAGAAGCCAATATTCTAAATAGATATTGGCTTCTATAAAATCATTGTTGTTAGGTAATAATGTACGCCTTCGGTAATAGTTCGATGAAAGTATTCAAGTGGATCATCTTTTCTATTTGCTGTACCTTTATGTTGTCAATGTCTGTTTAATTTCTACAACAGGCAGAGCAATCCTATGGCTTCTCAGATGGTGTCTGAGGCGACATGGGATGGCACAGATTCCCCACCCCCAAATGAGTCCATAGACACAGCTACAACCTCGGGATGGGAATCCAGGTGTGGACTTTTCTGCCCTCCATTCTCGCAGCCGCCATGGAAAGCACCATGGCAGCTTCTCATCACAATAGCATCCTCGGAAGAGGTTGGGGAGGGTGAAAAGGGGATCTTTTATTTTATCTTTCTGTGAGATTATTTTAAACTTTTGGTTTATTATGAAATGTAAGCTGTCTTGAAGGCTCCTTAAATTGGGTGGAAAGCTGGGGTATAAATAATTAAAAAATAAAACAGCTACTCTTCTGCTGCAATTGCGTAGCTTCAAAACACAGCTAGATAGTCAGCATCAGTCATCAGGTATTCCTTAAATGTGTACAGACCTATGCATTATTGACATGTTTCAAAAGCCTGATGGCAGCATTTTCTAAGTGCTTGGGTGCAAGACTTGGAGGGGCGAAGTGGCAGTAAAGGACAGTGCTTAACACTTCCCCTGTCTGCCAGTTTTGCACTCCAAATTGCCCCTCATGCTGCTTATACACATAACACACACACACAGGATTCCAAAGATATTTTGGCGCTCCGGATATGCAGGTGGAACTCTGTGGTGCGGGGTGGTGGGTGGCTTGAGGGGATAACTTGGAGCAGGAAAGCAGTAATCAGAGAAAGGGTTAAACACCCTCACTTGCCACTCCAAATGCGCCTCTCAAAGCTGCAGGGGTTTTATTTATTTATTTATTTATTTATTTGTGCCTTATTTATTTATTTATTTATTTTATATCCCAACTTTCTCCCCTAAAATGGCATTCAAAATAGCTACCAATAAAATCCAGATTAGAAATATAGGACAGAGTCCAACAGGGCACTTATGCCCCTGTCTATTCCTTTATGCCCTGCTGCGAACGGTGGGTCCTGCCAATTCCATTGCGCATGCGGGACCCACCGCTTACACAAGAGAGATATTGTGCTTCCTAGGGGAGGAAGGTTGGTGGAGCCTACTTCTGGAAACGAGTGTTTCCGCTCGTTTTGGATTGCCCCAGAAGCGCTAAATTGCCACTTGCACAAGCGATGGGTGCCACTTGCACCATGGGATGGGCAGGGTGTAAGAGAATCAGCGGGAGTGTAAGCACCTCATTGGATTCTGCCCAAAATCTTAATTAAAACACAACATAAAAAGAAATAAAAACACAACAATAAAAGACATATACAGCACTAACCAATTAAAATCAATTATATGCATACTTCAGTTACACATGCATGCATAGAACATGTATTTCTGCAATGCGAGTGCTGGATATCCTGTTGCTGGGTGTTATCATCTTTGTTAGAACATAATTCCCTCTGAAGATTTCTATGTTGTCATCAGTATATTTTTGGAAGAGCTGCTCCCACTTGGGAAAGTCTTCCTGGAAAATAAGAGGAGGGTTTCTTTGTCTTTTCCACCATTGCAAAATGTTTTCTTTTTATAAATTCCTTTGGGATTCAATTTACACATGTTCTTCCGCACAGAATCTTTCTGTGACGATATCCCTCCCCTTGCTTCCTAGTGGCATTTCCAACCTGGTGGTCTTGTGAAAATTGCTTCTTGAGTTTATACAGAAATGGCTGTGGTATCCTACATTACAAAGCATTTTTTGATTAGAGGGATCTTGAAAGCACCTATCAATGTAATCCTCTGTCTCACAGTATTTTGAGTATGAATTTACAACCTCCAGAGGGCAGTCAAGCCCTTTTCTATTAAAACTTTTTCTTTAAGTTTCCCATTACATTTCCTGTGGTGGCTGCAAGACTCTAGTTAAGTTCTTTCTCTCCTATGAAATCCACAGAGCAAACTGTGCTTGTGGCAAGGACTTAGTGTTATAAATTCTGTTTAGTCAGTGACCTGATGGTTAATAACACACTACAATACATACTTTCTCTCTGCAGTGATTTCCCCTCTGCACAAATGCTGCTGTGAATTCATTAGATAGAGGTCATTACAAAATGCAGCTGTGCAAGTGGTAAGTAATAATTTGTTAGGACAGCCTCCCCTAACCTGGTGCCCATAGAACTGTTGGACTACACTTTCCATCATCCTAGGGGTAGTTGGGTTTTAGTCTAACACATCTGGAGGGCACCAGGTTCGGGAAGGCTGGGTTAGAACAGTGTCCTTTTTCTTTCTGTCAGATTTGATGTAGTAACGTAGTAGAAGTAAGACTCTGAAATAGTTGATGATTCCTTCGCCAAGAACCCACATTCTGATTTCCCTCTTATTACTGCACCATTGGAAAGCCTTCTGAGAGTGGGTTGGTAATGGTATAAATACGTTCCCCCATTGGAAAACCAGGACTTGACCGCTAGATCAAGCAACCGTGTATCCATTTCGCTACACTACCCAGACTCAGCTCCCATTCAGATCTAGAGTGTTCATGACTCTTTAGACCCATGATGCTTGTGAGCTCAGCCAGATTGCACTGATATCCAGCTTCACTACATTATTATACCTTTGAAAGATATTCTCCATCACTTGAAATCAGTAGTGGGTGACTTGTGGTCTTCAAGGTGCTTTGGCCTCCAGCTCCCATGATCCCTCACCGTTGGCTATGCTGACTAGGGCTGATGGGAGTTGTAGGCCAAAACTTCTGGAGGGCCACAACTGCCCACTCCGGCTCTAGACCAAGCCCATTTATTTTATTTTCTCCTGTCTCCTATCCTATTTTTATACTTTCAGAGGTCAGAATATCTGGCTACAGTTAGATCACAGAGTTCTGGATCATGATTTGCCCAAGAAACCGGGTCCGGCAACTTTGTTTTTTGCAGTCAGGTGAGTAATGATCATATAGAAATATGATGCAAAAGAATTTGGCAATGTGGGGTTTGAAACTGTAAGCAAGAATTTGAGATGGATTTTTCCTTAATGATTAAGGGTGCAATCCTATGCATGTTTAGATAGAAAAAACGGCCTACAACTCCCATCATTCCCCAGCCAGCATGGCTGGGGAATGATGGAAGCTGTAGGACTTTTTTCTGTCTAAACATGCATAGGATTGCACATGTAATGTTAAATGCACAAGCAAGGTAAAAGACAGTGTGTTCCTCTGGGTTTTTACGTAGTGACATTTACATGAGTGGCTGTGTCACGCATCCCTATCACTTCCTAACATAGCCTGCCACATCATGCTTTAAATTCTTTATTTAAACCTCAAAAAAATGACTAAAAAGGCTAAATATAGCACCATCTGTATATGTATGGTTAAAATGCAGTTTTCAAGAGAAACCTTCCTTTGAAGAACATTTTGAAGGACTGGGAACAATCCAAATCCCTATATGCACAAGGCTCCCCTATTCTCTTCTATGAATAGAGACAGTATAAACCCCCCAGCAACACATACACACACACACACACACACACACACCACATTTCTTTGTATGAATTGTAACAGAAACCCAATATGGGCATGGGAAATTCATGTGAGCTTTGTAGCCACCTGATTTGCATTCATTACTTTGTTTAATTTTTAGCTGACTGCCTTTACATTGTACTATCTTATTTTAATTTTTATTTTTATTTATTTATTACATTTGTATCTTGCCCTTCCTCCAAGGAACTCAGGGCTACCTACAAGGTCATCACCACCTCATCTCATTTGATATTTGAAGTAGGTTGGTCTCAGAGAAAATCTTACCAATTTCAGGCTATTTTTCTCTCCCCCAGGGAATGGGAAACTTTTCTTCTGTGACCTTCCATAAGATAATTTATCTTCGACCCAAAGCACACGTTTGGCATTCTATATTTCTGGTGACCACCCCACACCACCCCCGCCAAATCCAGATCAGGACTGCAGTGGAAGCGGAGGGGGGTCGTTAAGGCTCATTATACCCCACACTTGTGTCCTGATCTGGATCAGGATGCTTGCATTTACTCTAGAGTATTTTTTAAAAAAAAACAAAAAAGCATAGGTGCTAGTTATGTCTTCAAAGTGACATGGACTTTGGCCCTTAGGATCCAAGCCAATGAGTGCACAAATCATTATAGTACCCTTTTCTGGTAAACATACCACACTTTGTCTTTGTATTATCGTCTTTACATTTCAGCCAATGAAATGGTCTTTAGAATAGCAAGAATATGCCAAAGCAATCGAGCTGCATGAATTGCTTGTGTTATATTCATGCCATGATGCAGTCCAAAATATTGTGTTGTGTACATGAGTTGTAATGGATGTCTGACTCTTTCTCCAGAACAGTGTCCAGATATATCCAGCAAAGGGAAACCTCAAAAAATATGCTTGTCACCCTTTCAGCATCCTTATCTAGCAGTGGTTCTGACATGCACTGCTCATTTTCTGGCAATAAGAAGCTTCTCATAAGAACGTTGTCCTTTTGACGTCTGAGTTCTCAGCTGTCTGTGAACAGCATCCTAAATACGTAGCTTCTTGTAGGGCTACCATTAGGGATGACGGGGATTGCTGCTTCCTTAATAAAAAGATGTTTGACACAATTTAGCAAGATGTTGACTAAGCTTTGCATGGAGAGGAAATTATGCATGCTCTTATGGGTGAAAATCATGCAAATGTCTCTCTTGCCAGAACCATACATACCTGGCAACTATTTATGGACTCCACTGAGAGTTTCAAACTGTGATAGTTTTCAGGTTTGGGTCAGGCTTTCCTCTTTCTGAAGCAAACTTGAGGTGTTGCACACTTGTTATCCTGACACCATGGTTGCCATCAGAGGGTATTCACCATGTAGTAGATACACATTTAAAGTTTTGTGGCAACTGTATTGACAGATACATATGAAACTGCCTTATACTGTTTCCATTGATACATCTAGCCTAGCTCTGAGAGCCAGAACAAACAGACTTTAAATATGTGTCTAGCAGCGATGTCTTCTTTCATTTTTACCCTACAGTAGGTGCAGGGCCGGCCCAATCCAGATGCTAGCATGGTGGTTAGGGAGGCTTTTAAGATCTGGATCGAACTTCTTGCACCTACTCTAGAGTAAAAATGAAAAGAAGACATTGCTACTAGACACTAATTTAAAGTAATGTTAAAGTGAAGTAATGTTTATTTTGGCCCAGAGTGGCAGTGGCTCCCCAAGGCTTCAAGCAGAGGTATTTATAGAATTACTGCTTAGAGTGGGGGGGGGACAACTTTGGGAGGTCCGGGGGCTAATTTTGTCCCCCAGACCCATGCAAGCTGCAGTCTCCCAAAAAATGAATTTTTAAAAAAATAATGGAAAAAATGACATCTGGAGCACCCAAAAGATCAAACGTAGCATGTCTGAAAGGTAAATTTGACCCTTTTAAGGCTCTGTAGAAGCTATGAAACCTTAAAAGGGCCAAATCTGGCTTGCAAACAAGCTATATTTGTTTCAGTGCTCTGAAGTGCTTCAGATGCAGTTTCGTTTCATTAAAATAACTTTTAAAAAAACTTTTTGCAAGGGAGGGGGGTGATGGGGGCTGCATGCAGTCCACAGGCCGCATGTTGTGCACCTTGACTTAGACCTTTTTAATGGATGGGGAATGAACCTGGGAATATCTGCATACAGAGTATCTCTTCCACTGCAGAGTTATGGCCCAGTTCAAGTGTTAAAGCTCTTCATTTCCTGGAACCCAGATATGCTTCAGAGAACACATTTCCCTACATGAGTTCCATCCCTCACACACACACCCGATCATTAACAACATCCATGCTCGGTCTTTACAAGCAATTGCATCTATAGTCCCGAGGTTATCAAATGATGCTCCATAAGAGATGTGACATCTTTCCTTGCCTAGCTCATCTCTTCTGTCGTCCCTGTCAAGCAAGTTCTTACCACAATATTTCAAAAACTGACATGTCCCACTCAAAATTAGTATATAATTCAAGCAACCTTTATATATAACTTGATTTTTTTAATGCCGACTATGAATGGGGATGCTTTTAAACCTGTGCCTTACCGTCAATGTGGTACTTTTACTGTCTCACTGAAATGTCTTTATTTTCCTGAGTGGGTGCTTTCTTTACTGGGTGTTCTGACAATGTGTAATCATGTGATGGGCGGGGCGGCAATACCATTAACATATGCATTTGCCAAAAGCTCCTCTTTGTGTTATCATAATTATTCTGCGAGTCAAACTTCTTCCATAGTATTGTCAGCCTAATCTAGATTATTTGTCATATAGTAACACAAACCAGTAGGTTACCATTGGTTTACAGCCGGAACTATTGTAAGATAATAAAGTCCCTTCCCTCTCTTTTTTCTAGGTTTTACATTGAAAGCATTTCCTTTCTGAAGGACAAGACCACAGTAGAGCTTTTTTTCCTGAATGCAAAGTCCTGCGTGCATAAGGTAACTTGGCACCTTTTTCTGTACAATTGCATGTTATCTTTCAGCTAGCTATAAAAATACATCTTGTTCAATCATATGGACTCACATCTGAATACATAAAGGTGAGGTATCAGTGCAGGTATAGGTCCAGAAAATGGGAGACTAGGTCAGGAAAGTCTGTGGCAGGTAAACAGCAATCTGAGTTCTATTGTTGCTTGTTCTGGGATGTGAGGAGATCTGGGAAGTTGTCAGTGATTATTGGGCTTCATTGTTCCAGTTTTAGTATACATGTGCTGCCGGCTTCATTGTGCCTTTCTCTCGCCTCCCTGATGTTGCTGGTGTTGACCTGGGCTAACTGGTCTCTGGCAGCTGTGCCTACTCTCAGCAGTGAGAGTCATGAGTCTGCAGGCCATCTTGGATGCTGCTTCATGCTGATGAGATGATGTGAGGGGGAGAGGAGGGCATGGCTGTCGCTGAGGGACATTTAGATAGTATGAAATGGAAATGAGGTGCGGGGGGGGGGGATAGCAAGGAGGTGGAGAAAGAAGAAACCATCAAAGAGGTGAGTGGATCAGTTGATGTAGGGAAGATGAAGTGGACAGTGGGAGAAGCTGAGAGTTGGGAGGAGGACAATTGCTAATGGGACAAGACAGAACTGGGAAGAAAGGAGCAGATGAGCCAGTGTTGGGAGCTAGAGATGGGGGAGCCTATAAAGAGGAGTGACTGGATAGGAGAAAGGGCAAGAGAGGAGTGGAAACAATATAGAGGGAGGAGCAAAGGGGAATAAAGAGAAGGGAGATCAGTCCTCAGTACTTGCCAGCAATGTCCTGCCCCGGGAGTACAAAGTACCTGGAAGACTTACTCTAGCTCCAAGCAAGTTTATTGCCGGGAATCCTTTTGCACATGTGCGCGCACGCACACACATACATCTTTGTGAAGATAGCAGAAAGAGCACCCTGGAGAAATCCATCTGACATGGGTTCCAGGGGTACTGAAACAAACCAACTTCAAACTGTGGTTTATGAAGCTCTTCTTCTTCTTCTTCTTCTTCTTCTTCTTCTTCTTCTTCTTCTTCTTCTTCTTCTTCTTCTTCTTCTTCTTCTTCAAAGCAAATTAAGATTAACCACAGTTTAGGGTTTGACTGTAATGCTGCACTACAATTAATTGACAGTTAATTGCTTCCAAAAGCTTCCGATCTCCTCACAGCTGCATCAGAGGAGAGAGGAGGGCTATATGAGCCTGAGGCTCACTCACAAAATGCTAAACCATAGTGTAGCATTATGTCTGAATGAGGTCAGTGGGTCACTAATTCCTGATTCAGCAGTTCCATTCTGCCTCCAGAGATAGCTTCCAGCTGCCTGAAGTGTCAAAAAAAAAGAAAAAAAATCCCCTATGCCAGCCTGTTTAGGCTTCATGATTTCAGTTGCTAGAAGACGTAGGGCACATCCACATGGCCCTGAATTAGAACTATTCCAGTGTTTCTATCCTCTGATTCTGCTGCCAAAGTACACAACTGATATGAACACCACTGTCTGGTGGGGGCTGTACAGGCTGCATGGCTGGCTTCCTACTTTGTGTAGGGTTGGCCTGAGGGGAAATGCCTTTGCCTCTCTAGGAACGTTCTGTCCACTACAGAGGTGAAATGAGGACATAGAAAGATGTGCCATTGTTAGAAGAAACACCATGGCCCTGCTCCAGTGTGCAATGGGCTCTGCCTAGAGCTGTGAATGAGGAAGCTCTTGTGCACATCAATGTGCCCCTATGGGCAAGCTGCTGGATAGAGGGTCATGGTTATAATAAACATATTATCATATTTTCCATCTGCCACTGGGTCACCTACTCAGCTTTTCCCTTAAATTGCTTGGCCTTTTGTCCTGTCCAAAGAGAAAGCTTCTGACATCCATCAGTGGATGGATGACAGCACAAAATAAGGCAGGATGCCTGTGGGATTAACACACTTTGCTCTCTGCCTAAACCGGAAATGTGCCTATCAGCTGCAGGAGAACACTATCTATAGGAGTACATGTTTCCAATGAGTTTTTAAGTGACTGTGGGGGTTTCCTTTTCTATAGAAAACTTGCCATTATCCAGCCATAATGATGCTTGAGATTCCTTCTTTGAGTTCCATGACAAAATCTGTATAGAGGCCCTAGATGAGGTCCAGTTGCTGGTTTTCATGCGTCATTTTCAGAACTACTAGCTTTGCAGATCCACAAGAATGGTTACTTTCAGAGGCAGATAAATTTTTCTCAACGTGTTACATGTTATGCTCAAATATGGTTAATGGAACCCCAATTATGGCTTTTAAAAAAAAGTCGATTAGGGGACGATTTTAGGAGGAGAAGCAGAGATTGAGGTGGCCACCTTGCTGAAGCTAAAGATGTCCTGGTCTGGTCAATGCCTGGATGGAAGACCACTTGTGATTGTGAATCCCATGTATGCCACCTTGAGTTCCATGATGACAGAAAGGTGGGATAGAAGTATAAATAAAGAAATAAAGCAATTATTTGCTGCCATCTATTTCTTTACCCCAAATTTCACCCCTAATTCAGTTTTTTCCCACCTGCGGGGCTCAAAGTGTATGTTGAAGAGAAAAGCTGACTGGGAGGGGCAATTTGGAGTGGAGAAATGGGGTGGGGGGAGAAAACAGCCCCCCCACACACACTGATTTTCTACTCAAAATGACATGTATCTAGAGCCCCTTAAACTGCAAGTATGTTGCTTGTACAGGAATTCCCCGATTGAAAAGGTTAGTGGAAATAAATGGAAAAGCTTTTTCTTAAGAAACCTCACAACCATCCTTCAGAATCTTGGCATCCACTGAACTACATTCAATAAGCAAAGTCTTTGGTGTCAACTGCCTTTTCCCATTTCAAAAAAGCATCTTGACCATTCTCAAATATAGGCGCTGGAAACTTTAGAGTAGTTTTGCTAGACACAAACATTACAAAAGAAGCAGGGCCAACCCCTTCCCCCCCCCTTACTGCATTCATTAGTCATGGGTGTAAATCCAGAACAAGGTGGCAATGAAAGTGCGAATGAACTACCAAAACATTTGGGTGTGGATATCCATGTGGGTGTGCAAATGAATGCGTACATATTTATATATGCGAAAGAAAAGGGAAAATGCTTAAAATGTAAACATTGCTGTTGTCATTTTGCCAAGCTAATGCTGCTGCTCAACCAGTCCTGAGAGGAACTGGTTATGACGACAGTAGTGCACAGATGTGGAATTATAAATACTGTGCATCAGGGACCGGTTTAAAGACTTAAGGGTGTCGTGAGCCGTTTTGATTGAGAACAACATTTTTCATTTACTTAGGTGGGTGTTAATTGGTATCGGGATAGATGGTGCCAGGCGGTGGTTTCTTGCTGAGCCTGCCTGACAGCCCAAAATAAAAATACCCAGTAGTTGTTCTTAGAACCTAGTTTCTCTAGAAGGCATTGGAAGAAGGTGATCACTCTATGGTTTCAAGAAGCAATAACTTAAATATATATATGAGTACTGTGGCTTTGAAGCCTTCTGTTTGTTGATTGCTTCTCATGCAAAGCAGACAAGATGAAAATGTCTTGGCAAGTAGAACTATGTCCACTCATGCTTATATATCATTAATTTGAAGCTTAAATGAGGAATGTGTTGACTATCACCAATGCTGTTATGGTTTTATCTTGTAAAGCTGATTTAGGATTGACTTTCATGAAATGCCCCATTAACGGCACCCCATCGACATTAGAGATTACCTGCTTCTATCTTACATATGAAACACCAGTTTCTAGCCATCTGTGGCTGGTGTCTAAATATTGCCATCTTGAGATCAAAATCAATGTCATGTATACGCAGACATTCTCGGTTGCTTTTTCTAATAGATGTTGTTGTCTTCTACTGGTGGTTTATGGGTTATGGGCCATAGCTCAGTAGTAGAGCACATGCTTTGCATGCAGAAGGTTCCAGGCTCACTTCATGGCATCTGCAGGTAGGGCTGGAAAAAACCCTGCCTGAAACCCTGGAGAACTGCTGCCAGTCAGTGTTGAGAATACTGGGCTAGATGGACCAGTTGTGTGACTCAGTATAAGGCAGCTTCCTATGTCCAGGTAGTGCACCCCTATGCACCTTTTGGGCAGGGGCAGGATGGGTGAAAGACAGAGAGGCCTCTGTACTCTTTGCTCCCCCTCACTTTCCCACAATGCTGTCTTTTAGACTCTTCCAGCAGATAGTGGTTTGCTCCCCTGGAGGTTTCTGTTATGTTGCTGGTGGGCTGTAACAGCTTGGTAACAGAGTCCTGATGGATCAGACCAAAGGCCTATGAAGTCCACCATCCTACTTTCCACAATGGCAAACCAAACATCTTCCAGATTCCAACAAGCAGGATAGGAAGACAATAGTCCTTTCCCAGCAGCTGGTACTTGAGAGGCTGAACATGTAGGTCCATAGAGCTATCATGACTAATAGCCATATCCTCCATTAATTTGTCTAATCCTCTTTTAAGCTAGTCGCCATTACATCTTGTGGTAGTGAGTTCCATAAATTAATTATGCATTGTGTGAAAAAGTACTTTCTTTTGTCTGTCTTGAATCTCCTGCCAGTCAATTTCATTGGATGTCTCTGAGTTCTGTTATGAGAGGGAGAAAAAGTCTTTTTATCCACTTTCTCTACCCCACTTCTAGAGCCATTTCTCTTCTCCCTTCAAAGTCCAGATCATGTATGAAGAAGTTAGAAAGCACCAGTCCCAATACAGATCCTTGGGGGACTTCCTCCATTGCAAGAACTGTATGTTTACTCTTACCTTCTGCTTCCTGTATTTAATCAGTTACTAATCCACAAGATGAGCTGTTGTCTCCCCCAAAGATTGCTAAGTTTACTCAGGAACCAACACTGTAACCCATCATGGGTAACTAGCCATGGTGGGTTTCCATATTGTCTGAATTCAGACCGCTTCCTGCAGGGTGGCTTGTTTGGGGGCAACAAGCCACCCTGACACCCCATGACTTGTTGTAGGGGTTGTTCGACCCATGATGGATTGCCATGTTATCCGAACCCAGCAGAGCAATTTCTTCTGCTTATCAATGTCATCCTCTCAATTTCTAGTGTTGAACTGACACTTCTCAGTGCCCTCCACTTTTTTGACACTTCTCTGAGTCTCCAGCTAGTCCAGAAAGGGGAGATCCGAAGGCCATCCCCTTTTGTGGCTTCTTTTTAGAGCCATTACTGTGGTTCCATGACCGCTGTCAAAAAACCCGGAGAAGCCAGCTGAATGGGGCCATGCTGAGCGGGGTGCCCCATTTGATCCATCCCGTTCTGCCACCTCTAAGGTTTGGGTTTTTTTAAACTCTGGGAATTTGCACCTTTTTTTTTTTTTTTAACAGGAAAATATATGCAGATTTCATGCCTGGGAAGTAAATGGAGGGGGAATATGTCTAGTTCAATCATCTCAAATATTCCTCCCACCTCTGGTAGCTGATTATTATTTCGACTCTAGCTCTCCCTACTTTTATGTAGCATACAGGTTTACCTTTAAATGTGATAAGTGTAACAAATCAATCCTGCATGCGCAACTTACCTAAAGAGTGGAACAGAAAGATACTCCCACAAATACCTGTGTGCCAGGACTGCAGTAGCCTAAAAGTAGAGATGCTCAGATAGAGGGGTGTGGTACAGAAACCTGGCTAGATCCATAACAGTTGTTTAGAGTATCTCAGTTACTAAACATTCTTTAAGGTTTAACTGTTGGAGGAAAGGAGTGTGTGTGTATCAAGTCCCAACTATGAGATGACATTTACACATGTGCTTTAAAACAGGCATTTCACTTATAAGCTTCTCTGAAGTGGGGCAAGGACTGGCAGTTAGACAGAACAGTACCATGCGAGTGTCTTATATAATTTGGCTACAAGGAGTGGCTGCATTTCAGCCGTGCTGGTGACATACTTGTTGCAGAACCATTCTTTTGTACAGCTCATCCACTCTGTCTGCACATCTGTGTCTGCACATCTAATGTTTTGTTTCTTAACATGTTGTTCCTTTTTGCTCTTGCATAGCATACTTCGTGAGCCTTACTCATCGTTATCCTTTTTAGAGTGCAAATGGGCTTCCTTTTCCTATAATAATTGGGATGTTAGTTCTACATTGGCAAACATTTTATGATGCTTTGTTTATCTTTTAAAAGCACCCTAATTTTGCACACAGTCAGATGCATGCCCATTTTACATAGTGCCTACTTTTATGGGTGGGTGGGTGGGTTGAGGAGTGGCCTTGAAAAGAGAGCTCTGTACAAGATTATCAGATACGCCACTGTGGACAAAGTCAATAAGGAACAAATGGAAAACAGAGTTGAAAAGCATCCTCCACAGCAAAAACTGGTTAAGAGGTGTGGAGATGCACAGTCGGATTTAAATGTAAATAAAATTTAAAACCCTGGTAAAGATGGAGAAGGAGTCAGTAAGGTAATAGACACATTTGGACATCACAATAACTCAGAATTCTTCTGAATTCTGGTTTATTGTGAATGAGCAAGTGTGCTAGTGCATTCTGCTCAATCACGCCCAGGATTTGTTCTTGGGACTCTGGGTGGTACTTGTTTTGTAATGTTAAGGTTCCAGTTTTTACATTTATAAACCTGAAAGTAAAGACAAATTGAGTCAAGAATCCAGTATTAGGGATTGATTCCATAAGTAGTGTGTGTGTGTGTGTGATATAGATATACAGTATGAACAAATCCTGCTGGAAAATGAGTTGGTTTAGAGCTGAATCCTGTGCTTTAGGATTTGGTGCAAGTCCTCAGCACCAGCAATGTCATGTCAACATCAGGGTTACACTGGCGTAAGATCAGGGAGACATGGATGTATCCCCACTGCTGACCATTCTGCTGGCCGAAGGGCTGACAACAGTGTGCTACAGGAGGAGCCTATGGCAAGATGGGATAGGTGATGCAAAAGGATCTTCTGAGCTATCAGGGTAGCATTATGTGGCTCATGCTGGCTCAGCTTGTCTGAGTGTGGAAAGCTAAGCAGGGTCAGGCCTGGTTATTACTTGGATGGGAGACCCCTCCTCTAGTTTCCTACATTGAGCAGGGGGTTGGACTCGATGGCCTTGTAGGCCCCTTCCAACTCTATATATCCTATGAATCTATGTGGGAGCTAGGTAATTGGCCCATGCTGGTTCCCTCTGATTGTCTCTGATGCTGCACTGACCTTACAGCAGCATAAGCAGCTAACAATGTAGCTGGGACCATAGGAGTGCTCTGTTAGGCTGCAATCCTAAGCACACTTACTAGGTAGCAAGACCCATTCAACTCAATTTGTCTTATTTCAGAGTCAGCATGTTTAGGATTGCACTTTCACTCTGTGATCACCCATAGGTCAGACCCATGGCCCTAATGTTTGGTGGTTTGGTCCTCGTTACCCGGAAGCATGCATGCGATGGTGGTGATAGAGCAGCTCCACAAAGAGTGCCTGCAGTATGTGGGCCATCACACCAGGCACCAGTTTTCCCCAACCTGGCACCTTCCTGCTGTGTTGGACTAAACTCCCATCACCCCCACTGGCTATGCTGGCTGGGGGATGGAAGTTGTAGTCACAACACAGTGGGAGGGCACCAGGTTGGGGAAGGCTGTCATACACAAACCAGCCCATCATAACAATGGGAGTTAGTGACATATACCACATACTGAGCTTCTGGGGAATTAAAATGGAATTCAGTACCAGGAGTGGGATGGGCTCTGTTCATGCATAACTGTGATTGAACAGGACTTCAAGTTTGGGTTGCTGAAATTTCACTCTGTGATGTGTGTAGTTTCAGCTAATCCAGGCCTTCCAGAAAGTCCCTCAACAGGTTGGGATGCTTCTGCAGTGAGCAAGACATCAATTACTGTTTTGCTGACCCATTTGTCCCAGAATTGTCCAGAAACTCCCTTGCTCCAGGCATAGTACACGAATAAATACCAAGCCTCCGCAGAGAAGCAAATGACTTAATAACACCCTGCTGAATGCATCTACTCTCCCTTTCCTGCCTCCCTCTTTCCCTTTCTTCCTTTGAGCTCCTTTTGGCTTTCTGGGATGGACAAGCTGGACGGAAGAAAGATCAAACTCACTCATGGGCATTAGAGTTAACCGTGTGATTTATTGGTCATGTTTATTTTCACACACCCTGGTGCTTTGACCACAGACTCTTATTAGAAAAGGGGCTGTCATCTTTTCAATGGCATGCATTTCAACACTGGGCGGGCTCTTAACAATGAGCATTGCACAAGGCCTTTCCAATTGAAACCAGCACTTCACATACCCATAGGATAAACCTGCCTACACAGTTTAGTCTGTGTTTGTTTCTGTCTCCACCTGACTTTCCACCTGACTTGCTTTATTCTATGCTCAGGGCAGAAGGAGAACACAAATGCCCCTTAAAGCAATACCGTACTTCCAATGGTTGCTGCTAATCTTGTTCCAGCAGGGAGGTAGCATCACAACTATGATACCCGCCCCCTAAAAAAAAAACCTGAATCACATACAGTAGGGGTGGGCAACTTCTAGCCTTTCAGATGTTTGGGCCTACAAGTCCCATCAGCCCTAGCAGGCATAGCCAGTGGTAAGGGATCCTGGGAGTTGTAGGCTTAAGTTGCCTGTCCCTGATATATAGGCTTAGGAAAGAAGTATTGCTCAACTTAGATTGCCAATGACTCTTGGCCATTTTTTGCCTTCCACTTTAGCTCTAGTTTGGCAACTTGTTTGAATTACCAAGTTGTTATATCAGTTCCTGTTAGTTCCTACTCTTTGCTTGTGGCATACATTTGGTCGGATTGTGTGGGATAATCTGTGAAGGTTGCTAGATGTGGGGTGCGATTGGAGGGCAAGACTTGGACAATGAACTTCTGGCTTCAGCCCTATGATTCCATCTGGAAGGAACTGCTTCTGTCAACATTTCCATTGATTTCCTATAGCCAGATTTCCTATTATTATTATTTTTATTTATTGACTATATTTATATAAGACAGCCCAATAACATTGTTCATACTCCACTCCCCCACCCTCATATTGAAAGGGCGGGAACCGGTGCATCAGAGGAACTTAAGTACTTTGCTCAAAATAAATTATGTGAATCGATATAATTAATGCACACTGGGGTCATTGGAAGAGTCTATGTGGTTAGAGAGAAAATGACTGGACAGCATGGGAGATAAGGCAGGTAGCCACCATCATATCAACCTTATATGTCTTGCTCTTTTGTGGTCAATGAAAGCCAAAATTCTCAGGAGTCAACATTCTGTGATAGATGCCAGGCTCCACATGAAATGCTATGCATGGCAAACTACAGTAGGTGCAGACCTAGCAGTACCTAACCCTGCCTCTTGTGTAGCAGATTTTCCCCTGACTCTTCTTGGAAACCTTTAGAGAAGGTGTAATGGCAGCTCCCTTCACCAGGCAGCGCTCACTGCTTGGAAGCTTTGCCAGCTGCATAATGTCAGCCTCCTTTTGTATGGGTTTACATTGTGCCCTAGTTGCCACCTGCCATGATGTCTGAGGCATGGTAGGATGGTGATGCTGCCTGTTCACTGTGTGGCAAGCTTTCAAACATTTGAAGATAGCAATCAGGTTATGTGTAAATGTGAGCATCACTTGAGGCACATGAATGTTCTCATTCATGCTTGAATTTGAACCTGCTTGAAGAACAAGCCTCCACATTTTTGCTTGCCACCCTTTTCATGGTGTGTGTGCTGGCTTGCTGCCTTCTGGTGAATATGACAAGACCCAGCCTTTGGAGCAGGAAAAGATGGGAGGAGGCTTCCTTTAGGCACCCTGTGTCAGTGGCTAAACTAGCAAGTCCCCTGCCACCCCTTCCACTCTCACATTTGGAATTGGGTGGGTGGTAAGCAGGGGAATATCCGTGATGTTGCAAGTGTGAAGTCCTAACCGGGTCCTGGCAACCACAGTATGGCTTGACTACCAAGGCCAGTCAAAAATTGGACCCTTGTAATGAAGACGCTTTATGGCAGGGGTGGACAACTCCCATGATCCCTCAGCATTGACTATGCTGGCTAGGACTGATGGGAGTTGTAGGCTAAAACATCTGGAGGGCCACAAGTTTCCCACCTCTGCTATATGGGAATCGAGTTAGAGGAGTGAGTGACTTTCAGAACCAATCCCTTGCGGCACTATTTCCCTTCAGGATCGCATTCACTCATTTAATACATAGTGCTCTGACAACTACTACACCCAGGCATCCTACCTGCATCCCACCTTATTTATATATCTGTTTTTCTTGCAGGGCATTCCTGTGCCACTTCACCCATGTGTGGCGTAGTAGACTGCCTTTTTGTTAACACCTATTCATTCATCAAGCCAACTTATAGGCACACAGTATACACTGTTTTGACTGGCATTTGGACAAGCTAATGTGGATGGTGGCATAATCACTGTGTAGGAGACAGCAGACGATAGCTCAGATAGTTAAGGACACAGACATAGTGAAGTTAATAGAAGATCACAGATATCACGTGTACACGGCACCAACATTTCACAAATGAAACAGGGCCCCTCGCCGGATCGTCACCTTGAAGTGGTGAGTGGGCTTGCGTGTTCCGATGAATCCTGTGAGCAATGCCGTCGGGAGCTATGTACTCCCAGTAGGGTCACCCATGGCGGTAAGGTCCGGGGAGAGGAACCAGACAAAGAACGATCCAAAACATAAAGTCCTCAACGGCAGAACAGGCGGAAGATAATTAAACCTAAATTACAACGGCTGTGAAGGCGGATGAAGGCTGCAGCAGAGAATGGTTTTCCAATCGTCAGGGTAACCGTGCCATTGGATCTCTGCCGTACTCTGTCAAGTTTGTGTGGTGATTCGTTGTGCACCGATCTCCCCACATAAAACAGTTTCACGCACAGGCGTCTTCCAACCCAACCCATCCAACCCAACCCAAACAAACAAACAAAAAAAAAGACCCATGGCGACTGGCGAATGGCAACGGGGGCAGGACTGTGAATCTGGAAGCCCCTAGTCATGGACCAGCACATGGGCGGTGGATGCAGACTCAGTCGCCCTGTTCAAGGAACGAGGTAGTCGAGCAGCTCGGCAGCTGTATCCATGACTGAGCAGCCCTATTTAGGATCCACTCTGCTCACCCCGTATGGGGAGGGGGCTAGAAAAGGTGCCCTAAACATAGTCTACCTCTTTCTCCCCTGACTGGATTACCGCGTCCAGTGGGGTCACCATTTTAGCGGTCGAAAAAGACATTTGAATTTTGGAACATGGAATATACGGACATTGCTGGATAACATAGATAGTGAACGCCCTGAGCGCAGGACTGCTATTATTGCAAGGGAGCTGAGACGGTTTAAAATTGACATAGCAGCACTTCAAGAAACTCGAAGGGCAGGAGAGGGACAGTTGAAAGAAGAAAAAGGAGGTTATACCTTCTTCTGGAAAGGACTACCTGAGCAGGACCAACGAATACATGGTGTAGGCTTTGCCATCAAAAATGAACTAGTGAACTCTTTGTCAGAAGTTCCTACTGGCATTAACGAACGCCTGATAACTCTTCGATTAAAGCTCGCCAATAACCAACAGGTAACTATTTTGAGCGCTTATGCACCAACATTAGATGCTGATGATGACATCAAGGAAAGTTTTTACAGCCAGTTGGACACCCTCCTGTCAGAGATACCTAAGGAGGATAAAATTATCCTCCTGGGCGATTTTAACGCAAGAGTCGGGCGTGACTTTGATTTATGGCCAGAAACTATTGGAAAAGACGGAGTTGGTAATAGCAACCCGAACGGACTCTTACTTTTGTGTATATGTGCGGAGCATAATCTCACTATTACAAACACGCTCTTTCGACAAAAGAATAAGTTTAAAACATCATGGCAGCACCCACGGTCAAAGCACTGGCATCTTCTGGATTATGTAATTGTCCGTGTTAGAGATTGCCGCGATGTACTTCTTACTAGGGCCATGGTGAGTGCCGGCGACTGCTGGACAGACCACCGACTAATCCGGTCCACAATGGTTATCAACATTGCTCCCCAACGTAGGCTTCAAGGAAGGAAACCAAGGCGTAAAATGAACATCCAAGTCCTTCAAGATCCTATTAAGCAAACTCGTCTTCAATCACTTCTTAAGGAACATCTACCTACGGAACCTCCTGACAACATTGAGGACCATTGGTCTAAGCTGAAAACCTCCATTACTGCAGCTTGTGAACAAACTATTGGATATGAAACTAAGAAACATCAGGATTGGTTTGATGAAAATTATAATGAAATTAAATATATAATTGACCAAAAAAGGAAAGCCTTCCAAATATGGCAAAATGATACTAACTGCGTTGCCAAGAAAAAAACGTACGCTAGCGCAAAGGCTGAGGTCCAAAGAAGAACAAGAGAACTTAAGAACGCTTGGTGGAAAAAGAAAGCTGAAGAAATTCAACAACTTGCAGAATCTCATGATGCACGGGGCTTTTTTAAGGCCACAAGGGCCATTTATGGACCAAAAACCTATGGTACAAACCCTTTACAATCAAAAGATGGCACAAAACTCTTAAAAGACAAAGAGTCTATTGCACTGCGTTGGAAAGAGCATTATTATGACCTTTTAAATCGTAAATCTAAGGTGGATAATGAGATTTTCTCGCAAATCCCGCAAAAACAAATTAAAGAGGAACTTGCAATACTCCCCACTTTGGATGAAGTAAAAAAAGCCATTAATCAAATGAAGAACAACAAAGCTAGTGGACCAGATGGGATTCCTGCTGAAATCTTTAAAGAAGGGGGCCCCGAACTTGTACAACATCTTCATAAACTCATCGAAAAAATCTGGATAAGAGAAGAGATCCCAGAAGACTTCAGGGATGCCATAATTATCACCCTCTTTAAGAAGGGTGATAGAACAGACTGTGGAAACTATCGGGACATTTCTCTCTTAGCAACCGCAGGTAAAATATTTGCTAGGATTCTCGCAAACCGTCTTCTATCTATTTCAGAAGAAATCCTCCCTGAAACTCAATATGGTTTCCGCCCCTCTAGAGGGACAGTAGACATGATTTTTACTGCACGTCAGCTCCAAGAAAAATGCCGGGAGCAAAATCAACCCCTTTATATGGCATTTATTGATCTGGCTAAGGCCTTTGATACTGTAGACCGTACAGCTCTCTGGACTATCCTTATGAAAATTGGATGCCCCAATAAATTTGTGAATATCTTGCGACTTCTCCATGACAACATGACGGCAACGGTTTTGGACAACAACGGCTCTCATGGTGCTCCATTTAAAGTGGGATCAGGTGTTAAACAGGGATGTGTTATCGCCCCAACATTATTTGCCATTTTCATCGCCATGGTTTTACATCTTGTCAAGGGGAAACTTCCCACCGGTGTGGGAATTATATATCGAACAGATGGAAAGCTTTTTAATCTCAGCAGGCTGAAAGCAAAAAGTAAGGTAATTACAACCTCCGTCGTGGAACTTCAGTATGCTGATGATAATGTGGTCTCCGCACATTCAGAGGATGATCTCCAAACTATCCTAAATGCTTTTGCAGAAGCATACGAAAAACTTGGTCTCTCACTTAACATCAAAAAAACCAAAGTGCTTCATCAGCAAGTGCAAGCCAATCCTTTGGTGATGCCATCTATCCAGCTTGGCGGGACAATACTGGAAAATGTCGATCATTTTCTCTATCTTGGCAGCTATCTTTCTGTTACAGCTAACATCGACAGTGAAATCCAGCATCGTCTGAGCTCCGCAAGTGCCGCATTTTCTCGAATGAAACATAGAGTGTTCGAGGATCGGGATATTTGTAAGAAGACCAAAACACTGGTTTATGAAGCCATTGTATTACCAACTTTATTGTATGCCTGCGAAACATGGACTATCTATAAACGTCACTTCCACCTCCTTGAAAGGTTTCATCAACGTTGCCTCCGGAAAATCCTGCAAATTACTTGGGAAGATAGGCGAACAAATGTCAGTGTACTGGAAGAAGCAAAGACTACTAGCATTGAAAAAATGATCCTTCAACGCCAACTTCAGTGGACCGGTCATGTTGTTCGAATGCCTGACTGCCGTCTCCCAAAGCAGTTACTTTACTCCCAACTCAAGGATGGAAAGTGGAATATCGGTGGTCAATATAAGAGGTTTAAAGATGTTCATAAGGCTAATCTAAAAAAATGCAATATAAACATCGAAAACTGGGAAGCTCTGGCCCATGAACGATCTAAATGGAGGTTGGCCTTTCACAAAGGTTCCATGGACTTTGAAGAAGCCCGAGTGCAAGGTGAAAGGGAGAAACGTGCTAAGCGAAAAGCACGTCAAATGAATCCTTTACAGGACCATCTTCTATCTGGTAACCTGTGTCCTCACTGTGGGAAGCTGTGTGGATCTAGAATTGGCCTCCACAGTCACTTACGGACCCATCGCTAGAGTCTACACAATCTTCTTTAGAATTTCCTCCTTTTATCCCGGAAGACAATCTTACTCGGTCACGAGTGATCGCCTGATGATCATTTACTCTGCAAAAGACTATTCTGCAAGCCTTCTGAAGCAGGTGTGTTATGAAGGTGTGTTACCTTGGCAGCATATGAAATGGAAAGTTGTACACTGCGTGGTGATTTAGGTGGTCCTGGGAGTAAGTCCCATTAAACTCAATGGGGCATAATTCTGAACAGACTTGTGTAGGACTACACTGTTATTGACCATGCATATACATTCTCATGCATGTGCACCATTGTCAACATGCATCTCCTCTCCACTGAAAGTCTGCACTGATAAAGACTTTGAGGAGAAGCATGAAATCTCAAGGGGCAACTCTGTTTATTTATTTGAACACTTCTCTCCCAGCTTTCCACTTAAAATCCTGAAAGGCAGTTCAATTTAAAACCATGTAGACAATACATAAAAATAATAAACAGCATTAAAATCCAACCAACTAAAGCACAGCCAGTGTGGTGTAGTGGTGAGAGTGTAGGGCTGGGACTCCGGGAGATCCGGGTTCTAGTCCCCGCTCCGCCATGAAACTCACTGGGTGACTTTGGTCCAGTCATTGACTCTCAGCCTAACCTACCTCACAGGGTTGTTGTGAGAATAAAATGGAGAGGAGGAGGAGGATTATGTAAGCCACCTTGGGTTCCTTGCAGGAAAAAAGGTGGGGTATAAATATAATAAATAAATAAATAAACTATCACAGACATATTTAAACACTGGCCTGGTAGCCATTGGCAACAGGGAATTGTACACAAGTGAGTGAACTGGCTGGCAGAGGAGGGATGGAGTGCTCTGGGGCCCTCCTCTGTGCCCAGCATAGAAATGTAGAGGGCTGCTATGGAAGGGATGAAGCTCTCCATCCCTCCTGTGCCAGCCCCCAGCAAGCTAGTAAACATTTTTTTCACAGGCTAGTAACCTTTGGGTGCATCTGGCAGCCATGTTCTGAATCAGTTGAAATTCCTGAACAGTCTCCAAAGGCAGCCCCACATACAGCAGTTTGTAGTAATCTAACCCCAAATACAACAGATTGCAGTAATCTGTTACAAGAGGATGACTAACTGTAGCAGGGCTAACTTTATCCAGGAGGGATAGAAGGCACATTGTGCCATGGAGATCACCTGGTGCCATAAGTACAAAATTAGCAGGTGTTTTTTTAAAAACATACCTGAGTACCTTACTCCCAGGACCATCTAAAGCCTGCAAAAAAAAAAAAAAAAAAAAAAAAATTAGAAGTTTTTACCTTCTGGCAAAACACAGCAAGAGAAGAATGAATGTAGTTGATGCAACAGCCTAAGGCACTCCTAGTGCAGCTACCATTGGAGCATCCAGGGGCAAAGTCCAGGAACACCCCAAATTGCAAACCTGATTCTTCAAGGGGAGTACTACTCCATCCAAAACAGACTGAATGCCTATGTCAGAATCTGTGCCTCTAGTGACAAAGAACACATCTGCCTTGTTCGAATTAAGTGTCAGTTTATTAGCTCACATCCTGCCCATTACTACCTCTAGACACCAGTTCAAAACTTCAGTATTTTGTTCTTGTTATACATGATGTCACATAATACCTAGTATCTATCCTTCTATCAAACTGGCAGGAAGAGACCTCATTTTTCCAGTGACCATAAGTGGTGTCAACCATATCCAGTTGATGTGAACAACAGACCACATTGCACAAGAGCTAGCATTAAAAGGGGGTGGGGGAGCAGCAAGAAATGGCTCTGGACATTGCAGGTTGTACCCTTCTCCCTTTAGCCTGGGTGGGCAATATGTGGCCCTGGTTGTTTTTGCTCCCCTCCTACCTCCCAGGTCAGGTTATAGTTCTAAACACACTTACTGAAGAGTAAGCCCTATTGAACACAATAGGACTTAATTCCCTATTGAACACAATAGGACTTAAATAATGTACTGTACTTACATATAGGATTGCTCTTTCTCTTTCTGTCACTCTGGTGGTTCTTTTTCTTTATTCAGGATATGGCTGTTAGGGAAGAGTGCAATGAAGAGGTTTTTATGCTCCGTAGTTATGCAGTTAGCATTGCTGGTATAAGAACTCCGTGTTTACAAAGTCTGGCTACCTGCCAGTTTGAAGAGGGGGGAAAAAAGAAGTCCAAGTGCTCTTACAAGTTTTACAACAAACATTTCACAATCCCCCCTGTCTCTTGTCTGGAAGAGAGGAGTGTTCTTTTGCACCAAAGAGTGTTCTGGTTTTGTCTGTGACTACTTAAATATACATTGCACAGACTAGATTTATCATTTCTGTTCCTAAAGATAGAACTTGTACAAGCTCCAGAGGAGGAGGATGGGGGTGGTGGTGACTTAAGACGAGATGAGAAAGTGCAGATCCAGCATACTGAGATGTTTCAGTAAATGCCAGAATCCCAAACTCTACATACAATTAATTGTCTAGAATATTTACTGATTTGCTTCACAGAAGCGTCCAGGGCCCAAGTATAATTTAGTGGAGTACAATCCTGTAACACAGGCCCCTGCCACACATGGCATGATCCCATCCCATACATGCAGTCTCATGAGTCATGAAAGAAAAGGTTTCTATTTTAACTGGGGCTCACACTGGGGCTTTTCTGTCATGCCCCAAACATGGCATTATGGATGGGTGTGTGTGTGTGTGTGTGTGTGTGTGTGTGTGTGTGTGTGTGTGTGCGCATGTGTGTGCACACGTGCCTGCCTGCCTGCCTAGACATTTACACGCACATATTTTGGGCGTGTAAATCTTACCAGCAGCACTGGCTCCCACTGCCCATGAAAATTAACACTGCTACTCCTCTATTACACTGTATGGTACCAAATATAGCCAAATGGAGTGGAAACCCATCATCCTCATGGTATACCTGCCAGCTGATTACTCTTCATCCATTTGATAAAGTCAGAATGAGTTTCCCTAAATAGCCTCAGTTCCCCCCCCCTTGTGGTAAGGGGGCTGCAGCAGGGGTGGGGCCCCGTAATCTCTGGGGCCCTGCAAAGTATACTCTCCCCCTCCGGCTTGGGATCTGCATGTGACAGAAGCTACAAATGAATGAGATTTAATTTGTATTTGCATTTCATTTCTTTGTGTATGTGTGTGTGTATAAGTGACATTACAGAGTTGCGCAAGTGGGACCTGCAATAAAATATTGCAGTACGGAATGCTCCTGTTCAGAGTTCCAGTCAGACAGCAGTGCCCTCTTCCCCCTGCCCCACAGTTTTCCATTCCCCACCATTAACAATCAGTCAGTATGCCATGGCCAATGAGCACACCTGGTCCTTGTTGGGCTGTTTTTCGGGTTCCCCCCTTTGGGTTTTTTTCTCTAAAGATTTTTTTTGTTACTAATGCAAAACTTCGGTTCCCACAAACTCTTGCGTGTGGATGGTGCTGTTTTGGCCTTATCGGGATCCACTCTCCCCTCTGAATTTTGGAAATAGAGGAGACGATGTTACTTATATCACTATGCTTTATTACATGTCTACCCAGAAGTAAGTCCCATTGAGTTGAATGGAACTTACACAGAGGTAATTTGATATAGGATGGATTGCAGCATTAGTTGGTCTTTCTATATACCTTCATGCCACAAAGGGAACTATTGGTCGCTCTCGGCTGACAGTAGAAGTTAAAATGGACCATTCAAGGAGCATATACATCCTGCAGCTTTGTGAACACCTGCACAGCAGATAAGCAGTGATAAAGCAGCTACATGGGAGGACAAACTTCGGCGGGTGTGATTTCTCTTGTCATTGTTACAAGAGGAACCATGATAGGTAAAGTTTCCCCATACACAAACACAAGACAAAGAGAGACAGTGTGGTGTAGTGGTTAGAATGTTGGATTGGTCCTCGGGAGATCTGGGTTCGAGTCCCCACTCAGCCATGAAGCTCACTGGGTGACTTTGGGCCAGTCACTGACTCTCAGGCTGACCTACCTCACAGGGTCGTTGCGAGGATAAAATGGAAGGAGGAGGTGGAGGATCATGCAAGCTGCCTTGGGTTCCCTGCAGGAAAAAAGGCGGGATCTAAATGAAATAAATAATAAGATAAAGAAATCTGCTACTGGAAAGCAGTGGGGGATAACATGAGTGTATAGAATGGCATGGCCATGGTGATTGGAGATAATGGGAGTTGTAGTCCAATGCATATGGAGGGCACTAGGCTGCGGAAGACTGCTATAGAAGGTTGACCTTGCACCTGAGTAATCTGATTTCAAAGTTCAGTTCAATCATAGCCATGGGCCTGGTCTGCACATGCAACAGAATGAGGAAAGAGACTCCTGGGGTGATAAGAGTGGACTGTCCCACTTCAGATGGGAGGGGCATTCTTAACAGCCCTCCATGTAAATACTCTCTACAAACTAAACGCTGATACATTATTGGAAAATATACTATCCCAGTTCACTCCCTGCTGTGCTTGTATTCTTTTTGTGTGGGTGGGGTGGGTACATGAGGGAGCTTTATACAAAATGATGTCCTATCTCTAGTCCTGAAATTAAGCAGTCCATACTGCCATGTCAAGACTGCCACCTCATTCTGCAGCCATGTGTAGACTAGGCCTCCCTGATGGCTTGAGGCATGTGATTATCAGTAGTGGTGTGAGGTAACTTTAGAATCTGGAGTTAATGGTCTAATTGGGGCGGGGGGGGGGGGGGCTCTGTAGATAGTAATGTGTATCACTTCACTTATGGTACTTCAAAATGTGATAAAACAGCCCTGCTTCATTTGAGGACCCTCTTGCTCATTCTGCTGAGTGGGGCCCTGGATCTCTGCCCCAAAGTCCAACTTAGATGGCACCACTGGTGACCACTTGGAATTCTCTGCCCAAGAGGTTCTCAAGTTTTTTAACATGGCAGTTGCTTTGAGGGTAGAAGGGCTTGGAATGTCAGGTATGCTGAATTAGCTACACCTTAGACCTGAAAGCCACACGGGGTTATGTGCTTCCCCCCTCGCACTGTTGGCTACTGATCCAAATGGTCTTCCAAGATCACGGGGCGCGTTGTACATTCCCAATAAGCAACTGTATGCAAAACCACCAAGTTAATGGGTGCACCTTTCTCCCCACTTCTGATTTAGTGCTTCAGCAATGTAGAGATAGAAACAGATCGTTACTGTCTTCATTTTTCATCCATTTTTATTTTTTTTCTGTATTTGATTATCCTGCCAAGATTTATTTTCTAGGGAGGTGATTTTAGGGTTCAGTAGGTGGTCTTAACACCTGATCAGTCATGTCAGCAAAAGAAACAGTTGTAATTGCAAAGGATTCCTAGTAGGATTAATTTAGAAGCCTACTTACATCTCTGTAAAAGGCAAAGGATTGCAAAAAATCCCACACATTATCTTTGAAGCTATCATCTTGATTCTTACTCATTATTCAGGTTGGCCAGCCTCCTTTTCAGGTGAGTTGTTCCCCTTCATTCCCTGATCTACTTTAGTTTTGAAATCTTCTGTTCACCATATCATAGCAGGTTGTGATTAGCTACCACACCTTCAGTGTTTAGAGTACCATACTCTCCAATTGTCCAGAATTTGCAGGGACAGTCCAGGAAACACTTAAGCCATCATGCTTCTTATTTTGTTATGCAAAAGTCCCAATTTGTTATGCAGAGCCACAACCCCCCCCTGCCTCCTCCCACAAGCTATTTAGTTTATCTTCAATTTTGCTCGTGGCCCCTTTAAGCAGGAAGGGAAACAGACCGAAGGTGGGGGGGGGGGAGTGAGATCACTCCCTCCCTCTACCTGCTGCCTCTGACCAGGCCCCCAGGGTAAGTAAGACCCATTGAAGACATTTGTACTTCTGAGTAACTGTGTGTAGGATTGCACTGTTTGTTTTAACTTAATTCAAGTTAGTTAAATTCTGTAAGATCATTCCAGTTTAAGTGTATCTTTAAATCTAAATTGTGTGAATAGAACACAAAAAGTGCTTGAAACTGGGGCCTTTCCACAATAACAAACAACAAAGCTGTTCAGCCCCTCAAAGTTACTCCTTGTGCTTAAAAACCAAAGCTGTAGAGGTGTTGGAGCAAAACACTGAAGGGGCTCAAAACCCCAATGTGTCTTTTTGTATTTCCCCCCACCCAAAAGCTCCCCCTCCTCCGCATCTCCTTTCTTCTCCTTCTCCAACTGCCCTGAAAATGCCGGGACCAATCCTGACAATTTTAAAACAAAAAGAGATTGCCCTGCATGCACTGACCTCCCCCCATGAAAAACACCAGATATCAACAATTAAGGATTTAAATAAGGTAAAAAATATTACAAAAGCCACTAATAAAATATTATAAAATATATAATTAATAATTTTGTGTGTTTCCTCTGATAACTCTTGTACTTGACCATGCCCTTTGGTTGCCTGGCCATACCCTTGGCCACACCCTCATGTTGCCTGGCCACGCAACCTTCGTGTTGCTTAACCATACCTCTTACAAATTCACATGTGTGTCCCTATTTTCATCTGTGAAGTGTGGGAGGGTATGGAGTACTTGCCACAATCATATTGTTTACTAGCTTTGAGAAAAATCCATCTAAGATGTCATGTGAAAATTATACAGTAATCAATAAATTATTTCAATAAAGGTTCAATGCCTTAATTGTATTTTTCTTTTATTGGAAACCTAATAAAACAGTTGAAACTAACTTGAAAGTTAATGCTGAACGGAGGAGAGATTAATGTATAAAGTGGGGTGGGCCACATGTGGCCCCCACTGCTCCTCTGTGTAAAGACCCCACCGAAATCAGGGGGGGCAAAATCAGGGGGACCCAAAAATGTTTATTTTATTTATTTATATATATATATATATATATATATATATATACACGCGCACACACACGCGCACACACACGGACACACACCAAACAAAATGGCATCCTGCACTGCTACAGAGTGATAGAAGAGTCAAAATTAGCTTTTTGCAAGTTAATTTTGACCCTTTCGATGCTCTGTAGCAGCTCCATAGCACCAAAAAGGTCAAAATTAGCTTGTGAGCAAACTAATTTGTCCCTGGCGCTCTGTAGCAGCTCCAGACACCATTATTTATTTATTTATTTTGCCTCCCTATTTTTGACACTCACGGGGGTGGGGGTGTTATGTGTTAACCCAAGAACTGTGGTTAGTCTTAATGAAGGTTAATCCAAATAAGCCCACTTCAAACTGAACAAGGTTTGCACATAATGACAAATCTTAGTTAAAAGCAGATATGAATGTATCTAATCTCTTCATGATTGCACTGGAGAGGAGAGTGTGTGAGCCCAAGGCAGGTTATAGTACCATGCCTTGGGACTCACACACGACACACTCTCCTCTCATAACACTAAACTATCATTTAGCATTATGGCTGAACTCAGCCAGTGGTTTTATCTTTGCTACCCAGTATGATACCACCTATTTCTTTGAGGCATCTGATTCTGCTCATTTCGTGTGATATTGGCATGAACTCATACTTGCATTCTTCCACTTTAATTAGCTTACCAGTGTGTCCACACCCAAGTACGGTAATTGCCTCTCATAGTAGACCTTTCTTCCCCACTCTCTCTCATTCTAGTCCTCCCTCTCTCTTTTTTCCCCACCCCGGTTTTTCCATTCTCTCTCACTTTCTTCTTCCCTACACCCTATCAATCATGGGTAATTGTACACAGTTATTTGGATTTTGGATTTCTTGAGGCTATTCACACAGTCAGTTGTCTTCTGTGGATGAGACCAGCCTCTAGGAAGAGAACCAAGTTATGGCTACGGGGAAGGCACATTTCTCCTCCATGATTCCATGCTCACGTATGTGCTGGTTTTGAGGTCTCTATGACTGCAATTGATTTGATGTTTATTGGTTTCTAGCATGCTGTAGAGCAGGGGCTCTCAAGCAGGGGGGGGGGGATTTTAGGGTTTGGGGGGGGGAATTGGGACCACAGATTCAAACTGTTGGAATACTGATCTTTCTACAAATTATAATTCTACAGATTGTACATAATCTACAGGACATCACACCTTATTGTATGGCACAGATTAAGTCAGGCAATCTTGGAAAGGGGGGAATGACATTCTGACAGGAACGGTGCAGGGCTGTTTGGCGCCCTAGGCCAAATTATATTTAGCGCCCCCCCTCGTGCCGTGGTGGGGGGCTCCAGAGCAAAGCAGCCCTGCTCTGCAACCCCCCCCCGCGCCGCCGCCACCACCACCTACCTTCCCCCCACCCCCGCTGCTGGCTGCTGCTGCTGCCGCCGCCACCTCCTCCTCCAACGCGATGGGACCCCCGCGCTTTACGACGGGAAGGTAGGTAGGTGGTTGGCGGGCGCGCACGTGCGGGGGGGGGAGGTGCAGCGGCGGTGGCGGCAGCGGCCGGCAAGCGGGCGGGGAGGCGCGGCGGAGGCGGCAGGCAGGGCAGGAGCGCGCCGGAGGCGAGGAAGGGGCGCAGAAACTCTGCGCCCTCTTCCGCCACGCGCCCTAGGCAGCCGCCTGGGTCTGCCTAGCGGTAGCGCCAGCCCTGCATTCTGACATATGGTGAAGAGGGTGCATGGGGCAAAAAAGGTTGAGAACCACTGCTGTAGAGCCTTTCCCTTCCAGACATTTAAAGCATGGCCTTTGGCTGTGTTTAGATCAAAACTACTTCAGGGTGTCTTTTTGGTCTTCTTCATTCTGCACATTCAGATTTTATTAACCTCTCCAAAATAAGGGCCCACTGCACACCTTGGTGCCAGTGTGACTACAGCATGTGGGGGTTGCATATGGGAGATCCAGGTTCAAATTCCTGCTTGGTTGTGAAGCTCACTGGTGACCTTGGACAAGTCATAGTTTTCAGCTAAACAGCTCACAGAGTTGTTGCAAGGTTAAATGCTGTTCTGAGTTCCTCTTAGAGGAAGGGCAGGATAAAAATGTAGGCAAACTGCTAGCAAATCTAGGTAAAAGGTCCAAATACCTTAATAGATCACAGCAAAGCTCCTTTTACAAGCATTTCTGTACAAAGATTAATTCAGACACTACATTAAGAACCCCATGACAGATCTTTGGAGCCACGTTTTTAGCCAGATGAAGAACAGAATATCACCTCTACTGCAGATGTGTTCAGCAGGGTGACATGTGCTTTCATGCCTCTTGAGCATGAACTTTTGACCTTCTTTCTAATCTGGTAACAAATGGCTGTGCAGGTTTGTGTCCTATGTTTTTTCATTTCTGGTACTCTCTGAGTGAGCTTGGAAAAGTAGGCCTATTTTGCAAAGTGGTTCAGTCAGTCTTGGCTTTGAGAGATCTGGTTTCACGTTTCTGCTCAGGGTAGATTCTCACTTTACTTTCATACCTGAGTACTTGTGTACTGTATAAGATGTGAAGGGTATATGAGTGGTGTGTGTGTGTGCTTGGTCCTTATAAGATACATCCAAGTAAGGATCTGGCCTTTTCCCAGTTGCTATTCCTGTGTATGGTAATGGGACAAATACCAAAGAATACCCACATGTGCACTTCAGTTATGGCACTGCACATACTGATTTTGTACCTCTGTTTTGCACCCAAGTACCGTATTTTTCCGTCTATAAGACGCCCCCATGTATAAGACGCCCCCCACTGGGCAGTTTCGCAACCGGGCGGTTTTCTCCTCGGCTTACTTCCGTGTATAAGACGACCCTCAATTTTTAGTCTAACAATTTTAGGAAAAAGTATAGTCTTATACATGGAAAAATACTGTACAAAATTCTAAAGCGAGAATTAGCACTTAGTCTTCTTTGGCTACGTAATTGTCGGTCAGTCTCAGTTACCCACATGTTAAATGGGAATAACTAACCTCTGTTTCAGATTTGTTGGGAGAATAAAGAAGTTAAAGAAGTCCTGTTATCCACTGTGACTCTTAGGGATAAGATAGGCTGGAATTAGAGTTGCAAAAGAAAAAAAGAGACTTTGAGTACTGATGTTTCTTAACGGGCAGTTTCTTATGTCCTGTGGAAGTGTGATGGATGGATCGTAATGTTCTAAAACACCTGTAAAACTGCCTTCCTCAACCAGGTGCCCTCCAAATGTGTTAGACTGCATCCCCATAATCCCCAGCCAGGGATGGGCTTGATGGGGGCTGTAATCCAACACATCTGCAAGGCACACGGTTGGGGAAGGGTGGCTGCTATAAAAAAAAATCTGTGGTACCTGAGAATGACCAAGTGCGTTCTGGGATACTGTCCTGGAATCCTCTTGTAGATGGAATTTTCCTCCTTGGCAAACAGTTTGAATGCTACAATAAATACATTGTTTTATTGCTAAGTAAATTATCACTGTTTGCCTATGAGGTGAACATGATAGTTGAGAAAGCAGCCTTGGTCTTCATTCTGTTTAATGCCTAATTAGTGCTCAGTTGACCTTATTTATTTGAGCAAATGTCTAATGATGAGCTTTTAAGGCTTCATTAACTTCAAAGTTCACCAAATCACCCAGAGCCAGCTGTGTATGTCAACAAAAATATTTAAATTCTTTTCTCCAGAAATTAAAGTCCAGTGGACACCAACAGCACTGAAGGATGTGTTGATGTTTGTTGAGGAATATAAGACAAATCTTAAGCATAAGACAAACATAATATGAAGTGCATGGACAGACAAAAAGAGGGAGTATATTAGAGTTACCGGTACTTTAAAACAAGTGAGGGAAGCCTTTTTCAATTCATGGGCTGAATTCTAATCTGGGAAAGGTATCAGGGGCTGCATTCTATCTGTGGCCATGGCCAAAGGGGGTGGGGCCAAAATGTTATTCTTACTGATTTAAAGCCTACTCAGAAATAAGCAGGACAAGCCTCTGCGTGTCTACTCAAAAGTAAGCAGAAATAAATAACTCAGCAGCAATTTCGAATAGCATCCCAAATGCTATGCCTCTGCAAGTCTACTCAGAAGTAAGCAGGGTAAGCCTCTGCATGTCTGCTCAGAAGTAAGCAAGACTGAATCACTCAGCAGCTACCTCCCCAGGCCATGCCCCCTCTCCCAGCTGGGAAAAGTTCTTATCTCCTATTAGCGGCTGATCAGATAGGAGATCCTTTTTCGTGTTAGGAGAGGAGATGGGACCTGGGGAAGAAGCTGGTGGGCTGGATGGGGAACTCCCATAGGCTGTATCTGGCTCGTGGGCTGGAGGTTCCCCATGCCTGCTTTAAAAGCTGCAGGAAGGAGAAGTGTGTTTTTCTTGAAACATCTTTCCTACTGAAAACTAAAAACATCCATAAAGCAGGTAGTTTGGCCTGTATATAATACCATCTGCTTGTTTAAAAAATGAAATACCACCAGAAAGTAATTCTCAGGCCTAATATTTAATTAATAAATAAATAATATAGCCCCACACAGAAATAATAAATCGCTTATGCTGTTCTGAAGCACATTGTTCTTTCGCTGCTATGAAGAAGTGGGCATCTGGTGATCTTGCAGTGGATTGACAGTTTGGATGTACAGTAATACCTTGGATTGCAAGTAACTTGGTCTGAGAGCGTTTTGCAAGACAAGCAAAAATAAAAATAAAAATTTGACTTGATAAATGAGCAAGGTCTTGCAAGACAATGTAGGGATGTAACCACTCGCCTCGAGTGGGCGTAGCGGGCTGAAATCGGCCCCGCTCACACCCGCCAGAGACTCGCTTTGATATAAGAGTGTTTTGGATTACAAGCACAGTTCCGGAACGAATTATCCTTGCAATCCAAGGTATTACTGTAATGCTAAGTCATAGTTTAGTTTTACAAGAACAAGCCTAGCCTCCTCCCAGGCTTGCAGACTCCCCCTCTCCTTTCTCCTTACCACAGTTTGTCATGTTGTCTGAACCTGACAAAACTGGCTTGTTTCCATAAACCATAGTTAAGATTAAACACCATTTAGGTGTTTAGTTAAGCTGTGGTTAACTGAAAACAGAAGTGAAAACTTTCAATCTTCTTGAGGCTGCAGTGGAGGAAGAGAGGAGAAGGGAGAGCACGTGAACCCGAGGGGTAACATTAACCCTGGCTTAGCTTTGTGTCTGAACGCAGCCTGTGCTGCAGATTAACAAAAGCCCCCGACATGCATTTGACCATACCTTCACCTGATTGTAAAGCGGAAGTATTTCAAAGGAGTATTAATTTAGATCTTCATAGAAAATAATTGGCCAACACAGTGAGTGCATTCACACATCATGACAACCCATCCTGGCAGTAAGCCATGGTGAGTTGGTTGTTCTGCAAACAACCCACTGTGCGTGCGACAGACAATCGGAATCTCTGTAGGTTGTTCGCCCCCTCCCCATCTTTCCTCCTCAGTCCTCCCACTGGTATCCCAGTGGACCCTAGTGGCATGACCAACTTGTCTCCCCCTCCCTGCCACAATTGTGACCTGTTTTCAGCTTGCTGTGGCTTTGTTGTCCCTTTAACTTTTTTTTTTTCCTGGAGATTGCGAAACCTGGCCTAACAGCCGGCTTTTGCAATCCCTGTTTTGACAGCCATGGGCAGCCATTTCACAGTGCCCAATTTTAAAGAGCATTCCAATACAAAGTTTATCCGTATTATAACCTCACAGAAAGAGGCAACTATTGGACATTGCCAAAACATATGATTAAAGGAAGCATTATCAGTATTACACCTCCAGCAGCTAGTCAACTTAGACAAACCCTTAGTAAAGAGACACTGTGGCATCCAATAAACACAAAATAAGAGTTTTTGTTGAATAAGACGTAACCTGAGATCCATTGAAGCTTCAGCTATAGACACTAAAGAGACAATCCATTGATTACACTGAGTAGGACAATCCAGTTCCCTATTCCATTCCTGCTTAAGACCCTGTGTATCATATTTATTAAGCAATAATAAATATTTGTAAACGTGGATCATGGGTCAATTTAACTGATCAGCTTCAATAAGTGTTTCCAATAGCGGAGGAGACTGCAAAGCTTTAAAGGCTGCAGGGCCAAACCTAGATTCTAACAAATGTTACAATTGCAAGTATTGCCATTCAGCCATAGAAGGCAAATCATATTTGGCATGCAAAGCAGAAAATGACAGAAACTCATCAACCCACACTAATTGATCCAAAGTAAAAATCAACGTATCCATCCAATTCCACCACAAAAACATTTTCTTGCCAATTTTTAAGTCTGGATTTCGCCATAAAGTCAAATTAACATGCGGAAATGGATCAATATGTAATTGATGTGATGTTTCCTGCCACATGTCTCTAGCAGCTATAACTGTGGGAGGAACCCTATCCATTTTAATATGCTGAGAGCCCAATGCAATCCATTTGGAAAGAGAATCCAGACAAGAAGATTCCAGAACTGACCAGGGTGGGAAATCTAATCTAAGTGGGAAAGACCAAAATACAGTACAAGTCAATAAATAGGCCCGATGTTATAAAACAAGATCCAGAAAGCCAAACCCACCTTCCTTGATGGAAAGTTCCATCCTTTTCAAGGATATTTGTGGTGGAGAAGAACCCTTCCAAAATTTACAAAACAGAGAATTAAATTTTTGAAAATATTTGCCAAGAATAGATAGAGGAATTCCACCTCTAACATCCAAGGTATAATATTTATGTATTAGCCTTACCCCACAAACTCAACTTTAGTTATGCCCTTCTGAAACAATTTTTCTTAATTTTTTTAAAATTATTTTTTTGCCACACTTGCACAACTGTGGAGGTGTGCAGTTCCATGAGTATGGCAGTTGGAAGCCTCGGCTTGGTCAGTGTCCTGGGGGGGGGAGGGTACATGCTGTCATAGTACCACAGGTACCAACCCTGGACATTGACCCAAAGAGACTCCAAATAGCCTTTTTCTTCCCTTTGCTTTCTCTTGACAGTTGTCAAAAGATAAGCTGTCAAGGGAAAGAAAAGGCATGAGTTATCTTTGCTCATGAAAAGGGGGTGGTGGGATTTATATCCCCTTCATGGCAAGATCTGCTTTCTTTCTTTTCTTTTTTGCATTAGACTGTCCTAAGTGTCAGAGTGCTAGAATGTGTGATTGCAGGACCGGGCCCTGACACTAAGGGTGAGCTCACTTTTCCAGTTCTTCCCAAAATTCTAGGTTCCTGGGAACATGGAGAAGTGTGATCCACTCCCTCTGGCTCCTTTTAAAAGGTTTTTTTTTTTTTGCAGGGCTCCCCACAGATTCTTCACAGGGACATATGCAGGCATAATTTATTGACTGTTGTTTTGATTGTTTTTGCTACTGCCTTTAGCTTGTTAATGTGTTTTAATGATTGTTTTTGTTTTTATGTTTGTAAGCTGCTTTGAGTGATTGCTTGTTTGGAGGGGGAAACTAGGGTAAAAAAAAGTTTTAAATAGATAATGAGCACTTCCTTGCCTGCCATTTTGGATGATTCTCGGAATGTATCCAGCCTTGATGATACTCATCCTGCTGGTCAGCCCAGCTAACTTGCATATATATATATATATATATATATATATACTTAAACTGTCTGTACAATTATAGCAATATCAAATTACTGTTTTTACTTTAGGTTTGTTTTTGGAAATTGAAGTTTGTTCAAGAATTTAATCATAGTTTCATTTCCAAATTTGCAAATCACCCCATAATTACCTCATTTGGTTAAAAGAGGATCTAGTTACCAAATTGAAAATGCCTCCCTTTTCATCAACACTCGAATGAGATCAGCTTGAATTGATGTTGTCAATATGTATACCTGTGTCAACTTAACAAACAATGTTGAGTCAAGTGGTCAGCATCACACTACCATCATTTGTCATGACTTTTTTTGGCCAGTTTTGACTTTTGTATATCTCAGATGACTGAAAGGGGTTTCAGAGAAGGAACAGATGAGCTGGAATCTAGAAACTTTTTTGGAAGCATATTTAACTTTGTAGGTTTTCTTATTTGTGTGTGTGTGTGTGTGTGTGTGTATCTATCTATCTATCTATCTATCTATCTATCTATCTTGCCTGGACCCCAATCTTCTGTTTGTTGCAATGCAGGAAACTTAAGATGGCACTTGATATTTTATTCATTTATTTCTCTATGAAATGAAGTCTTGTTTTGAGGTAAATACAGTGTTGGGATTTCTTGTCTGTCACCCAATGAATTTTTCATAAGACTGCTATGTGCTGAACTGTCAAACCTGCAAATGCACTTTGAATCTTTAATATGGGTTTATGGTTCCAGTTCAGGTGGAAGGCTCTTGTAAAGGGGCATTGGATAATGGTCCAAATTGGGTGTCAGGAGCAGTGAACTTAAAATTACTATTTATAAGCCAAATGTGAAATCAAGGGAAGCTACAGAAATGCTGGCTTGAAGAAAACTCTTTTGCATTATACAAACATATATCTCCCAGAGTGTGAAAGGATTCTTAGTTCTCATGGCCTTGCTGAATGTTAACATGAATGGCCATGATTGAGATGGAAGCGTCACTGAGAGTTGATTTCATCCCTTCAATCTTTATATGAGGTGGCACATGAAAGCACACCAAGATCCCAAATTCCCATGTTAAAAACCACTTGTTTCCAGTGATTTTTTCATGTGACCACTTCCTACACAGATAAGACTCACAGCAGCCTTCTCCAACCTGTTTCCCTCCAGATGTTTTGGACTACAACTCCCAGAATTCCTGACCATTGGGCATGCCAGTTGGGGCTGATGGGATGTCCCAAACATATGGAGGGCACCAGGTTGGGGAAGGCTGACTTACAGCAAGCCCACATGGCAACTATGCGCACATCATTGTGTGTGTAACCAGCATATCTGATTTGCAATATGTACATGCTGTAAAATACAGTAATACCTTGGATTGCAAGTAACTTGGTCTGAGAGCGTTTTGCAAGACAAGCAAAAATTTTTTAAAATTTTGACTTGATAAACGAGCAAGGTCTTGCAAGACAAGTAGTGTAGGGATATAACCGCTCGCCTCGAGCGGGCGTAGCAGGCCGAAATCGGCCCCACTCACGCCCGCCAGAGACTCGCTTTGATATAAGGGTGTTTTGGATTACAAACACGGTTCCGGAATGAATTATGCTTGCAATCCAAGGTATTACTGTACATGGTTGCATTCATCACATGTGACAGTGTATATGGAGGTTTCTTACATTAAAGTTGTGCTGGCTTTGTGAAGCTGCCCTTACTCAGCATGTGGGAATTTGTGATCTTAGAACATGGAAGTCCTTGTGAAACAATATTTTTGCCATGTAAAAATGGAGGAGGGAAACAACTGCTTTGATATCAAATTTGACATCTGAATCAACCTCAAGGAATTCTTTTTTTGCTATTTTTAGTATTTAAACCAAGTAGCACAAGAACACATCATAAACGTGTGTGTGTGTGAGAGAGAGAGAGGGGGGGGGGCAATCTTTCCCCATAACATACACTGATAAATGACCCAAGTTTCTTGACATATATTTTTAAGGTATTGAGAATGCATAAGTAATATCAAGCATAATAGTTATAATTGTCATACTGGCTTTGCTGACGTTTTCATCTACAAAAATCCTTCACAAGAAACAGCTACATAGCACCCCTAGGATATGGTGCAAGTGCTAGATCCGTTTTACATCACAGTAAGCTGAGTCGTGGATAGGGCAAGATCTCTGAAGCAAGGAGACATTCCACAGGTAGCATTGCCCGTATGTCATTAAAGGCTATGTCCAACATGCCGTGCAGCTACTAAGGGCATATGAGCCTTTTCAGGTTGAGATTTGCAAGCCTAGATTCTATAGTCTGTTAATGACGTTTTTTTGTTGTTCATCCCAGATTCTGGTGCAAGCTATCTGTGGCAAGGCTGTTGGGCCCTTTAAGAAATGAGGCATGTAGATTATCATGAAAAGGGCTCTCTTTTTAAGCTGCTGCTCCTAAAAAAAAAAAGAGTAGGATTAGTGAAGGCTGAGATAAAAGACCTGGAATTACTGGTATGTTGGAACATGCGTCTTAAACAACAAGACTGTCTGGAAGAATAATGAAAGCTCTGAAGCAAAAGTGAATAGACTACTTTCTGATTTCCCATCCTTTAGAAGCTAGGGTCAAAGAATTTATGGTTGACTCTCAGATTGGTTATAACCATCAGCCCTTGCAATTATGCATGCAGATTAAGATTTGTTCATTGTACACAGAACATCGTGAATGTGTTTATGGAGCTGTAGATAGTACGGTACTAACTTTAGGAGCGTTAAATGGACACTAAAGTTGGAAGATAAATTAAGGGTGCAGTCCTCACCGAACTTGCAGGCTTACAAGCATCCAATGCAGAGCGGGAGGAGCAGCGGAGATGATCTCCACCTCCTCGCACCTCCCATTCTGCATTTTAGCTAGATGGCTGTTTTCAGCTGTCTAGCTGAGGTGCTTCAGAGGGGGAGGAAAGGAGACTGGAGCACCATCAGGATACATCGTATCCTCGCAGCCCCAGTCTCCTCCCCTCCCTGTGCCCAGAACACTCCCTGTACCCGCTCTCCGAGGTCACATTTCTGACCTCAGAGAGGCAGCTGATGTGGCTCTTTCCATGCCTGCTGCGAGGGGGGAGGGGGATTGGAGCACGGATTCCCAGCTCTGCGGTCAGAGCTCTGTGTCCAACCTCAGATCTGGGAATTCAAATTATCCTATGGCCCCTCAGGCGATGTCTAAGGGCCATAGGATTGCTCTCTAAGCAACCTCTTATACTCGGAGGGGTTCTCACAGCTTAAATCTGCAATGGAAAATAAATCTATACTAACAGCATTAACAGTTTATGATAATCTATATCTCTGTGTGAACATCTAGTTATTGGCTGCATAAGTGGAGAGGTCCCCCCCCATTAATGCAAACCAAAAGCTGATTTGATAGAGAATGTATAGACCAAATAAAGAGAAGCTATTAGAACGGTACAGAGCCCCTGGAGCAAAAGATTTACCTAAGGCCTATATTCAAATAAAGAAGAAATATAAAAATCTTTTAATTAGGAAAAAACAAATGAGGGAAAGAAGTAGCTGGGAAAATCTGATAATGGCTGCAGAAAATAAAGACTGTAAACTGTTTTGGTGCATCTTTACGGGAGCTCTGGACAATGCTGACAGAGTAAATAAATCTCTATGTAAACAAGCTTGCTCTCAGGCTATATATCAGAGACCATCATCTATCTATCTACTCTGGCTGGTGTAGAAATTCCGCTTTTGCTATATGCAGATGATGCTGTGCTACTGTCACAAATGCAATTGAGTCTTAAAAGGCTCTCGGCAGTATTCTCAGGATACTGCAAAAAAGAAAGAAGATTGACAATTAACTATGAAAAAAACCCCAAAGTAATTATTTTCTCCAGTAAACAGAAAAAAACCTTTTGGATAAACAAGAAATTGAAATTGAGGCATATCATTTTAAGTACCCGGGAGTAATTTTTGCGACCTCAGAGAAGCAGCCGGTGTGGTTCTTTCCACACCGACTGCGGGGTGGGTGGGGGATTGGAGCACGAATCCACAGCTCTGAGGTCGGAGCTCTGTCTCCGACCTTGGATCTGGGAATCTGAAGAATCCTATGGCCCCCACAGATGCTGTCTAGGGGCTGTAGGATCGCTCTGTTAATGTACTGTATTTGTATATATTTGTATTTTGTGTATTTGTGTATTTGTGTCTGTAGACTGAAATAAACTGAAAAAATGAAGTGATGCAGAAGTGCTAAAATAATTCTGTCTGTTCTTTGCAGGAGAAGCAGGGAAACAAAACATTTTTTAAAAAAAATCACCCCAAGTGTCACAAGGCATTAATATTTTAGATCTAAATGTGATGCACCAGCTTTTTGAACAACATGTGGTGGGAAATATGCAATTGTGAAGTAAACAATTGCTTAATATCATCCTCACCTATATAGGGGGAGACTGACTCCTATTATGCTTCTCCATAAATATTCCCTTTTGCCTGCTGTGTTTTAATATGTATCAAACCACTTTCTGAACATAGGATTAACCAGTGTGTTACATTATGCATTAATATCCACAGGTTCCCATGGAACGCTTTGCAAGTGTCTGAGTTTTAAATGTATGTCTACTTGGGATGATGCCATGAAACTATGTGATCTCTGGGGATATACATGTGTCAGGGTATAGAAGTTCTAAACATGCAGCTTTTTTTTTTTAATATATGAAGTTGTGTCATCTTGCCAATTTTCCCTCGGGGATGCTCGTCAGCAAGAACTGCCAGCTTCAATATAAAGGACAAGGGCTCCTGTAACCCTTAATAGTTTCATGGTAGGTGGAGCATTTCAGTGGGTATGAATTGTCTTATTATTGCAGCGCTATAATGGGAGAAGCTGAATCTGCTGAAATTATCTTTCCCACACTATTTATTTGTTACATTTATATCCTGCCTTTTCCTCCAGGGAGCCCAAGGCAGCTTCCATGATTCTCCTCTCCATTTTATCCTCACAACGTTCCAGTGAGGCCCAAGGTCACCCAGTGAGCTTCATGACTGAGTGGGGACTTGAACCCAGGTCTCCCCAGTCGCAGCCCAACACTCTAACCTCTACACCACAGTGGCTCCCACATTATGAAGGCACATGACGTATGTTCCACATCCGATTTAGCAACTCCCTCTGATGTGACCCTCACTATCAATGCAGATTAGCAAAAGTTGAACCAAGTTTCCATATTCACATTCAAGGTAGTGCGATAAAAGTGTTTCAAGACATACTTAAAGTTGAAGCAAGGATGTCTGAGTTATATGGGTAGCCCTGATCCGCTGATATTTCCCGTGCCAATGCGGCCTCTGTAACTGATGCTACTCATGTGCCATCTGGTCCAAATTAGAAGGAGCCTGTAATGACTTCCAGTCCTGCATCTGTTAATAAGCAAGTTATCAGTTCCAAGTCATGTTCCAAAATAATTCTTTTTAAATACCTGAAGCAAAGCTATTTGAGGACTTTTGGAATAACATATACATTTATTTCCTTGCCTTTTTCTTTATGGTTGGTGCGACGACACCGCCCTTACACTTTAGGACCAGGCGCATAAACCCTTCTCAGGCTAAGCACCAACACTTAAACATACAGGCCTGTGGCTTATGCTGGCTCAGCTTGTCTGAGTGTGGAAAGCTAAGCAGGGTCAGGCCTGGTTATTACTTGGATGGGAGACCCCTCCTCTAGTTTCCTGCACTGAGCAGGGGGTTGGACTCGATAGCCTTGTAGGCTCCTTCCAACTCTATGATCTATGAAACCTGAGGGGAGGGTCAAATGAAACCTTTCCCCTACCAATGAGGGAAAAGATTAATATAGCTTATTAAGGATCTATTTTAAATTTATGATACTGTGGGTACAAAGGTGTGTGTGTAGATTTAACAGTAATGCAGGTTAATAACGCCGAGTTGACGCGTAGGATTTGGGTAGCAAACAAAATAAAAATAAGTTTATTTTAATTCTCAAAATCCTAGTTCCAGAAAATAACTTTAAACCTGCCTACACCAAACACTTTATAATTAACCTAAGTCCCTATAACTCCCAAATACTTTCACTCTTCAGACAAGCACTGATTTCTCTCAAAACTCCTGACAGACAAGACACGAATAACCCAACTAACCTAACTCCCCAACTCCCAACACACTAACCACTCTCCAACACACTACTAACTCTGACATCACTCAAACACTCCTTATATACTCCTCCCCCGCACCCTTTCCAAGACATCACAAACCACACCCACTCAGTTCAACATTCTATACTCACTAAACATACTAATGCAGACATACACCAGGGAACTGAATTGTGGGGTTACGCCACAGTTGGGATGTGTTTTGCCTTTTTAGGTTATTTTAGCTTTCTGCGATTAGGTTATTTTTTGTTGTGGTTGGGCTTCTGTATTTGATTTTTTAATGTATATTGCAATTGTATTTTACAAATTCTATGTTTTGATTACTTTAAATGGTTAAATTGTACATCACCGTGGTTGCCCAATAACCCAAGTTATTGGGCAACTAAAAAATATAATTAATAAATAAACCAGTTCCCACTTTCAATCAACAGATGTCCAAAATACATGCAAACTATCCGCTTTATATACCTGAAACATTCAGCATCAGTCATTATTTAGATTACAAACATGTTTTAATCAGACAGAGGATAAATGCTCCTAGTGATTAAGAATGATGGTTGCATATTCAGCACATTTTGGGCACATGGCACTGTGTGTGAAAAATCATTAAAAAGAGCATGTCCTGAAATGTGTTTGCATGTTTTATGGCAAATTCCCTACTTTCAGATGTATCGTGTGTGTGTGTGTGTGTGCGTGTGCGCGCGCGCGCACACACACACACATACAGCTATGTAAGAATTGCAGCAGCTTGAACTTTGCACCAGCAATGCTGTATCCATTTTTGGATATGTATGTCAGGGAAAGGCAACCATAATGGGCTGGGGGGGGGGGTGCATGACCACCACCCCTGTCCTGCATGTGCTGTATGACATCAGCGGCCACTTCAGGAGGATGATCTTCCCAACACAGATAATGGGAACTGGCTTCCCCTGCCACTGGGGAGAGGATGCAGGGCAGGTGAATTTGCTGCTGCAAACCCCCGCCCTTGTTATCACCAAAGTTCAGAGATAAGAGGGGGATTCCTCTCCCCACCTCCTCATGAAGCCCCCCATATCCTCCAGGCCAGTGAGTGGAGCTTGGGGAGGGAAGTGGGTGGGGCCCACAGAGAAGTCCAAACATCTCTGGGCTGCGGAGGTTGCCCGCCCAGGATGTATGCTGTTCTCTGCAACCAAATACTTCTCCATCAGTAGACAGTTATCCTGTGTGTCATTGGTGGCGTTCTTACTGCTTGTAATTACTGTTTCTGTGGGAAGGGCCATAGCTCAGTGATAGAGCACCTGCCTTGCATGCAGAAGGTTCCAGGTTCGATCCGCAGCATCTCCAGGTAGGGCTGGAAAAACTCCTGCCTGAAACCCTGGAGAGCCGTTGCTACCTCTCAGTGCCGACAGTCCTGGGCTAGATGGACCAAGGGTCTGGGACTCAGTATAAGGCAGTGTTCTGTGTTCCTATGTTCTAATTTCTCCCTTTCCACCTGAAATAAATATTGCATTAAAAGTAAATGGGAACCAAAATACTTCCGTGGACATCACATTGGATCTTGGATCTAAGAGACCTGGGCTCACATCCGTGTTCAGCCATGTAAACTCACGTGCAGAATTATCCTAAGCACTGTACTCAGAATTTACCCCCACTTTCAGTGGGGTTTATTCACTAGTACTTTTGCTCAGGACGGCAGCCTTAATGGCTGCAGGCTAGTCGTGCCATCTTTTAATTTATAAAATCTGTGTGTGGCGAAGGAAGTGATGCCGAACCTGGCAGCAGGCTGTGGTATTTAGACTGGAGGAGGGGGACTTCGCGAGAAGTAGGTTGGCAGCTTACATATCTCTAAACAATAGGACATACTTAGTTGCATAACATTTTCATATGTTGATTTATATGTATAGAAGCATATTTAGAAATAATGAGTATAATTTAAATAGAAATACAATAATCCCACCATGGTAGGGTAGACTGTGACCAGGTGACCTGTGTTCCTGCTAAGTCTGCTATCCAGGTGCTAACTGTTGATGGGCAGCTCCAAGGTCCCTGTTCTCCCTTCTTAGGGTTCGTTGGGCAGTATCCAGTGGGGCCACTGCACCTACATAATAGATGTATTGCAAGGGACATCTACCACAATGTTAATAGTGTACGCTGGCACAATGTGTTTTCTGGGGAAACCCGTCACAGCAGCTTATGCTAGCGCTACATCAATGGCATAAATGCAGTGACTCTGTTGGATCCTGCCCTTTATCTTTAAACTGGACTTCACCAGACAGCCCTTCAGACAGAGGACACCTTCAAATATAAGACTGTAGGACATTATTTATGAGTCACCTATCAGCCTAAATAGGAGCCCCAAGGTGACTTACAATTAAAACGTAAAACAAAGTAAAAACTTTAAAGACAATTTTAAAGCAATGTAGAAAATTCTTTAAAACATGGCCATCCTAAAAACAGCATCTGTCTAGTTCTTACCTTTACTGACTTCTCAGAACCAAATCCTGATTACCTGCCCCAAGGGAAGATAGTTTTACTGATCAGATCAGTAAAATAATTAGCGGCAACCACAGCAGTTCACTACCTCTTAGCTTCAGTTTCCCATTTGTGAAATGAATAGACAAGCAACCTAACCAGCCTGGCTGTTGTGCAGATGAAAAGTTTAGGGACTGGAAAAGACTTTTGTACATTCAAAAGTGTTATTAAAATTATAATAATTCATATGTAAGCAGAATAATTGTATTTTACTTTTAGGGAAATGTTTGACTGTAATGTGTTACATTTTACAAGATGTTGGGACTTACTTCCAAGTAAATGTGCATAGGATTGCACTGTACGTGCATGTCTGTATTCACATGAAGCCGAACACTCAGCTGAAAGAGGTGTGTTAGAGAATCCAGTCAGTGCAGCCAACAGATGTTGGGGAACCAACTGTGCTAAATATGTAAGGGCAAGCTGTGATTCATCAAAGATTGCAGGCAACCCATATGTCAGCTTCCCCTTGTCTCCTGCACCTTCCTTTTTTGCAATATGATTTTTCTGGTTGTCTGTTAAACACTATGCAGTTACCCAACTTTACAGCTCAAATTACACCCACCCCTTCTGCTGTAATGGTATGATCTGCAATTGAAGGAAGACCAGTGGTGCTGACTAGTAACAGCCTAACAGATTCAATGTAGCTGGGGGTGGGGGGACCCCAGTGCTGCAGACTTCAGCTGTGTCAACTTAATATTTTCCTCTTTATTTAAACAGGGGCATATTGAGGTGGAAAGTGAGACTGTCTTCAGATTAGCCTCTTTGATTTTACAGGTAAGGTTTTCCCCAAGTGTGTGTGTGTGTGTGTGTGTGAAATCTGCAGTGCATTTTTAAAATGCCTTTAGTTCCCAAACTTTCGCATTCCTGCAGCAATGTTTATGCATTTGTTATATATTGTAGATATGTCCATTTCCCCCTTGAGCCCAGCAATATATTTGTGGTTGAAATGTTGCAAATCTGCTATTATACTGAGATGATACAGGGATATTAGTATGTAAACATTTGGGGTGAAGTAGGAGCTGTATGAAGGAAAATGTTTTGGGGTGAGGTGGGGAGTCACATAGATAGATTTCCATTAGTTACACTATTACATCATATTTTTAGCATAATTATATATATATTTCCATAATACAAGTGACAATAGAGAGATATGTCAGATACTGGGGGGGAAAGTTTGTGAAGTGGACAGGCAAAGTGCACTGTTGATGCTGAACATTACTGCAGAGACTTTTAAACCTCTCTCATCAGTTCCACTTCACAAAAAAGAAGAAGCCCCAAACACAATATAATTTTATTTTTAATACAGTATCTGTACATCCTGATGAAGGCCATAGTTCCTTTTGCTACATAGTTGTTTCCAGTGAGGACTCTTCATCGCTGCATTCATTTTGCTGTGTTTTTATGTTTCTTCTGTATCTTTTTTTTAATGAGAGACTTGCATTTTCATTGACAAAATCTAGCAGCAAACTGGATGGCTTTGACTTTCTGAACTTTGGTGGTATTTTGAATGAACCCAGACTGTTAACAAGGGCTGATCTTCCTTGTAATTTCATTTCTGGCTGAACATACCAAGGATGGGCTATCTAGTCCTTTTAAAAGGACAAAGACTATATGTTTTTTGTTTTTTTTTTAAAAAACCTTGTACGGCAGTGACTTCCTTTAGACTTGCATAAAGGGGCAGAGTTTACCCAAAAAGTATGAATTGTTGTGTGTGTTTTTAACCTAGTGGTTCAATGTCTAAATTTAACACAAAGCCATTGCAAAAGAAATAGTATTTTAACATAACTTTCCCCTCAAATTATAGGAAGCTAAAGGGGACTACTCCAGGTAATTATATTTCCCTTTTCAATATTAGCATACTGGATGGTTGTGCTTTGATCTGTTTGCATTGTATTACTTTAAATACTCTTTTAACTAGCTGCAAATGTAGGGGAAAGAAAGCAAAGCAAGTGCGGTAACTGAAGCAAAATCACTGCCACAGCCAGTTCACACTAACATGGGGATATGATTCTTTTGTGAATGGGTGTGAATCAAGACATTCTTTTACAAAGTGCCATAGCCTGCTTGCTTACATTAGCTAATCTTTAATAAGGTGGAACTTGAGTAAACAATCCAAGCATTTTGTAGCAGGGTCCTCTGCAGACAAGTTCCTTTATCTTTATTTCTTTTCCTTAAAAAAATTTTTTTTAAAGATCCAAGCTCCAATGACCCTGCCTGTGAATAGCTCTGATGTATGCCCAGAAAGATGAAGTTTGTCAGCTGCCTGCTTTGGAGATCAATGTGCAAAGTTTCTTTTGCAGCTGCCCTGCAGGGGCCTCACCCATCATGCTCTTGACCTGACAGTTGTATTGTGGCTGGTGAGAGACTTTTGAGCTCCTTGGGTTTTGCTCTTACCTACTGATGCATAAAGCAGACAGCCTTCATCCTTGCATCCCTTCCTACCTGTTAAACCCAGCCACTTCCATGCAGTTGCAAGCCGGTAGAAGCGAAGAAAAATGGAAGAAAAAGGAAATTGTCACTGAGCTGAAGGAGAAAGAGAGAGATCTTAATTAGTAGTGACTTACTGCACAAGCAGAAATTCAAAAGATCAGCTTTAGCCATCATGTTAATGTTTTACTCCCTGCCTGCTTCTCCGCAAAAGGAAAAGTGGCTTGTTTACAATTCTGCAACAACCGCTTTTAGGTGACATAGCATATGCCCAACAATATCCTGGCAAAAGATTGTGTCCTTTTTAGTAAATAGCAAAATGTCAGCTAACATGCTATTGTGACAAACATGGGGGGGAGGAGGGAATATCAGGGGCAGGTGTCCTTTTCACTGTGTCTGGAGAGGGCGGGACCTTCTCAGTGTATGCTTTTACACATTGTCAGGCTTACCATAATGGTTGCCCTCAAATATAGTTTTGTAATGGATGCTCCTGGTGACCTCAGTTTCATCAGGGGGTGGTTGAAACGGGTTTTGCTAGTTCCCTGTCTTGCTTACTGTATCTTAATGATTTAATGGGAGCCATTGACAATTGAGTCCACTCTTCATCTGCATAGCCTCATGCTAGATTTCATTTCTCGCTTTCACTACAGAGTCAGACCTCAGCGATATCTAGCGGTGTTACTCATAGGAGCAGCACAGCAACAAAACTTAATAGTGAAAAGTTTTGACTTCACTTGACTGCAGCTGTTAAGACCCCTTTAATGTAACTAAAGTTGAGGCCAAGAGGCAGCTTTTGTTATAGCTATTTGCCTGACTTCTTGTACAAAAAACCGTGTGATAAAAGGGCTACAAAGTTGCACAGGTGTTTATTCAATGAATTACATATATCAATATACAAACTACCTGTGCTGGCTCTGTCAATCACAGGGTCTGTTAGGGTTAGCAGGAATCACCACAGGGATCGGCACACTCCCTATGTAGCTTGCAGCTATCAGGTGCACTAAATCATTGTGTGCCTAGCGCCAAAACATGCTCCACCTGTAAGTGCCTTGATTGAGCATTTGCTGAGTATTTTGCAACAGAAATGCAAGTAATGATTAAGCATGGGGATTCCTGCAAGCAGGGCTGAAAGCATTAGGGTTTTAAATTGGTAAGATTAACCAATTAATCACAGATTAGAATTCTTAACTTTAATCCGATTTTCAGTGTGTCAAGGATACCGTCATGCAGAATGCTACATGCATATTGCAGGTTGGGAAAGACATGCTGGAAGTTGTAGGACTTTTTTTTTTTTTTTTTGGTCTTAACTTGCACAGAATTGTGTCCTAAAGGGCTTTCCCAACAATAAATGATACATCTGACATCCTTCCATATTGAGATGTTGAGATATATAGGGCAACAATATCCTCTGCTCTACTTTGCATAGAGTTTTGATAGGTCTCTTAGCTAGTTACTTTCTTAGTTCTCCTAGGTCACATATGAATGTTTATTACAACTGATGAGCTGCTTATGTGATTGCACATGTCATGTCACTTTCATTGATCTGAGAACTGCTTCATATGTTACTAGTAGCAGTGAAGGGTGGGGAGAACTTCCCCATGGTATATACTTCCCACTCTGGTATGCTAACATTTATATAGAGGAACCATATGGGTGAGACCATTGACGTAGTTCCTTGCCGCCCAATCATCGCCTGGCTGGGAGGAGAGGTGATGTTTGGGTGTCAAGAATTATTATTACATTTATTATTTGGTATTACATTTTTCATTCTACCCATACTTCAAGGAGCTCAGAAGGACATAAATGTTCTTCTCCCCCTTTTCGAATTCATGGAGGAGAAGGCTATCAATAGTCCTGATGGCTCTATGCTACCTCCAGAATCAGAGGCAGTATGCCTATGTACACCAGTTGCTGGGGAACTGGGGCAGAAGGGTGCTGTTGCACTCGTGTCCTGCTTGTGGGATCCTGTGGGCAGCTGGTTGGCCACCGCGTGAACAGAATGCTGTACTGGATGGACCCTTGGTCTAATCCAGCATGGCTCTTTGTATATTTTATCCTCACAACAACCCAGTGAGGTAGTTTAGACTGAGTGTTGATGAGTAGCCCAATGTCACCCAGTGAGTTTCATGCCTGAGTGAGGATTTGAACTCTGATCTCTCCCCAGTACTACTTTGGCCACTATACCATGCTGGCACATTGCCTATGCATGTTTACTTGCAAGTAAATCCCAATATCAGATTTTTCAGTGGCACTTACTCCTTGGGTAAGTGCACATAGGATTGTAACCATGCAGCACAATCCTGTACATATTTACAAAGTCCCATTCTTGTACATATTTACAAAGTCCCATGAAGAGTCCCACTCTGTCAAACGAGGATTGCACCCTAGTAAGTGTGTTTAGGATTGCTGTTCTAATTGATTAATCTAATGGATCAGTCAACTAAACATTGCAGCCTCATTATCATTCTCCCCCCCCCCTTACTAGTAGTCCCCTAACTGTCTCTGTGTTGCGGGCTGCAGGGAGGCTTCAAGACAGCCCGATAAACAATAGCTGCATTGATTCTATGGCTGATGAAAATGTTGGGACAGTTGGCAAAGGAGCAGGTGGAGGAAGCACATGTTTTGAAGTGCCAGTCATAAAATGCTGTTGATATCAGACCTGGGTTTAGAAAGAGAGAATTGCCAGTTTGGAACCAGGTGTTGACAATAAATATTTCAAGCATTCCAAGATTTTGACTGACTGTAGAGTTTTTGTTTGTTTGTTTGTTTTCATGCTGTGTTGTGTTAGCATTTCATTTCGCCATTTCAGCGTGTTATATTGGGGAAACAAAATAAGCTTTCTCACAGTGCAATCCTAGTCTGTCTACTCAGAGGTATGTCTCAGTGAATTCAGTGGGGGCTTAACCCTAGATAAATTCATTTAGGATTGCAGTCTAAATGCCCCCCCCCCTGAATTTGATGTTAATTCATTTTTCTGCACATGTGCATACACCTATCATCAACAATTCTGAGAACATATGAAGCTTCCATACTCTGAGGGGACCATTAGTCCATGTAGGACTAGTCTGGTGGCAGCTCCCTCCAGGTTTTTAGCTAGATGTGATCCTTGTAGCTGGAGATACTAGGGATTGAATCTTTCCAGTGTGAATCATGCACTATAACACTAAGCTAAAGCCTCTCCACAGCATTTATATTTTTTAAATGGAATTAGTGGCTTTAAATTGGTGTCCAAGCTGTGAAGCAATGGAAGTAAGAGTAGGGACTTTATACTTTCCTGTTTGGTTCAGGACAGGAATGTTGATATGGAAGTCTTCTCTTAGTTTCTTTCATCTGTTAACTGGAGCTGTAGATGGGGAGGGCTTGACTTATACCCAGACATCAGTGGATGTTGTGTGCTGCTAATGAGACATTCATGCCTGAGGGAAGGCAGCATCAGTGTTTTAGAGGGGGAAACCATCTTTGTTTTCAATACTGAGAGCAGTGTTGCCTTATTTGAAGGCTTTGTAGTATGTTCAAGCTAAAGAAATCTCCTGGCACTTGAGCGGCCAATGTGGAAGATGCAGAACCTCTTGATGTATGCCAGGGGATTTTTGCCAGAGGAGCTCAGACCAGGACGGCTATCAGATGAGGCATTTTTATAGAACGTTCATGACTGGTGTCAGTGAAGGTAGCCCTGTGCTTTAAACAGCCTGACTTTCTTAACACAGACCGTAAAAACAATTTTAAAAAGAAGCTATGTAAATGAGGACAGATGGGAGTTATGGAGTGGGCCTTAAAAAAAGCCCTCCTCTGAAAGGTTGTTAGGTTTGAGGGAAACTAAGTCATAGCACTAGGATTTCTTCTACCCCCTCTAGTAATTTTATACAAAGCAGAACCGGTATCTATGCATGTTTCTGGTGGTCATGGCATAACATGATATAATTAAATTCTCCTTAAGAAATAAATAAAAGAAAACTAAAAACAAATTTAGTAGGCACCTAATATCATATATACAAATGGCAAACCCATTCTCTAAGTGTGGATCCTTAAGTAGCCAAAATGGCACCATCCATGCCCACAAGGCAGGTATCAGCAGGCTTGGGGGGACCCCAAGATTGGCAGAAGTACCAGAAAATAGTGGGGAGGATTCCAGCATGGAGGACTCAAAACAGCCCAATGAAGACTGGACGTGCTTATTGACTATAGAATCCTGGCTAACTGTTGGAGAAGGGCCTGGTAGAAACAGAAAATAGTAACATTTCATACATCAGCATTTTGTTATAGGGTGCCACTTGTGTGCCCTCATGCTTTCACATGTTAAAACTTGCCACGTACATATGATAAAGTGGATTCTGTTCAGAGAAGTCTTATTTATTTATTAAACAGATTTAGCAATAGCCCCCTTCAGAAGTTATTCCTCCCAGCATTAGAGAATGCACCGAGGGTAGAGTGAGGCCATGCACAGTGGCAGTGCCCCCAATGTTCCCAACAGCTCTACCTCCTGACCTACATACAGAGCTTTTCTACATGAGGCTGTAAATTGGCTGTTAATCCACTGTATCTACTTTCGATTTCGTCGCAGAATTGAGATCCCAGCAGTACATAAAGAATGGTTCCTTTCCTGCTTTTCTGCTACATAACCTCTAGGTGGCACTGTGGTAGAGTGGAATAGTGCAAATGCACAAGAGGAAATAGCGCTTTCTTATGCTCTCACAATTAAATGCCATATTTTCTCTGATATAAAAAAAAACTCGCCAGAAGTGCTGGTTAGACACAGAAGCGAAGCTGGAGGGTCACGTAAACAACCATCAGTTGGGAATGACAAGTGCATGATAAATGCCTCATGTAGAAAAGCCCACATTGAGCTGAAGGGCTAAACACACATTGTTGATGCTGGTTCTATCTGTTCTTTTGCCAATTCAGAGAAAACACTTATTCATCTCTTAAATGTTATTTGGATACTTCCACAGAAGTTCTTACAATTGGAGTCACTTTACTCTCTAACACATATGCATGTATATAAACAAACAGAATAGCTGAGGCAGCTGGTGTCCTCACAGCCTTCTTCCTTCCTTGTGGCATACGTGAGGGGACAAAGTGTGGAATGTCCACAAATTGTTGCCAAGCATTGCTGCGTTTCTCTGCAGGACGCTGGAAAAAAGAAGGGTGCAGTGGTCCTCCTATAGTGGAGGAAAGAAAAAAAGAGGGCAATACCAAATGCAAAAGAGCAACAACAACAAGACACAGGGGAAGAAAACATATCTGCATGAAACCAGACTTGTTTTGCTTTCCCCCTTGAAAACACAGAGGCTCATTGTCATATGGGAGCAGAAGTAGGGCAACGAACACCTAGGTTAGCAATAGTTCTTCCAAACTTCCGTGCTTCATGCAGCAGCCCCCAACTCCCAGTTCTTTTGTATCTTTCCCTCTCATTTTGGAGATGATAGCCCAAACTATTTAGCTGCCCTATAGTGAGTAGTATGTGCTCCAGTTACCAGCTGTCATTACAAAGTGGCAGTGAAAGAGAAGGCCCCCCGTACCTCTTGGCTGCCACTGCTGGATAGCAAGCAAAGAAGGGAAGCTGGTTCATACCGTACAAGAGCAGTCGCAGTACTATAGCAGTGCAGCACAAACTGGATCTTCAACAATTCACCCTTCTGCAGCAAAGCACAATTTTCAGTGCAATAAAACTCTGCTAGACTATTCTGTGCTGTTTTCCATATGAGGGGAAAGAGAAAAAAAGACTGGGAGAAAACTACAGTTTGGAGAAAAGGGCAGCTGCCCCTGACCCCAAGGTCATGTAGTTTCTTTGACTCATCCCCAATGTTCACATTTGAGTGTGAATGTTTGAGCAGGGGAAGCTTATGCGCATAGAGGTCTACGTGCATAGACTTCCATAGGAACTGGAACCTTGCATGATCAGGGTTCTCCCGCCCATAAAAGCCTATGGACGTAGATCTGGGGTGGGGAACCTCTTTCAGCCCGAGGGCTGAATTCAATTTCAGAAAAACTCTTGGGGGCCACATTCCAGTGGTAGGTGGGGCAAAAGGGGCGGGGCCAAAATACCAGCATATTTTAGCTTAAAACTCTTACTGCCAGTGACTAAGTCTTAGGAGAGACATTTCAACCTTTTAGAATGGGGGGACTGCAGAAAAGCTGGGAGACCACCAAATGATCAGAGATTGGGGAAGGGGTGGGGTTATCTGGGGAACCCCAGAGTGCTGGTTTGAGAGCCCAGGTGAGCTGGATTTGGCCTGCGGTCCTGAGGTTCCCCATCCCTGATGTAGATTCTGTATTGTAGACCATCCCTGCTCAGATATTCATACTCAACACGTGGACATCGTGGTCAAGGCAGAGGAAGCTGTGTGGCCATATGGATATGCCCCCTCACCACCACCACCACCCATTGTCTCTTTACATGTGGTCAACCTTCATGCTATTAGCACATGAAAGGGCCCACTGTTACATCTCCTAGCGGTGACAATAATAATTTGAATACCAAGGTACCATTTGGAAGTGCGGAACTTACACAGGTAGGAACACTTTCAGTGTTAGTTCAGCGTAAAGTAGGAGTAGGTTGCAAAGGTAAATACGTATTCTCAGTGCTAGCTTTTAGAGATCACAGACTTCTTTTAAATGTTAAAAATGCAGTTAGTAGTGAATATGGTTTTCAAGTGCTTCGGGGTACAATCTGTCAATTTCAGGGAGTGGAAGACCGACAACCTGGTCTTCTGCGCGGGTTCAATGCTAAGGGGGTAGCGGGTGCTGGGGCGGGCCTTCTCCGAGATCTCCAGCGCCTCGCCTTAGCCCAGAACAAAGGGATAACTTATAGCCACAAAAGTATCTTTTAGAAAACAAGTTTATTTACAAAATTACCTTCACAAACTCAGACCCACACCAGCAATACAGCTTATCAGTACGGTACAAAGCAGCAAGCAAAAGCCTCAAGGATAACGTGATTTCAGGGCTCTCAGCTAGTTAGTTTAGCTCGGGTCCCGGCAGAGGCCCGGTCAACCGCACGCTGCTAGCTGGGTTCCCGGCGGAGGCCCGGTCTACCCAAGCGGCTAGCTGGGTTCCCGGCGGGGCCCGGTCTACCCAAGCGGCTAGCTGGGTTCCTGGCGGGGCCCGGTCTATCCAAGCGGCTAGCTGGGTTCCCGGCGGAGGCCCGGTCTACCCAAGCGGCTAGCTGGGTTCCCGGCGGAGGCCCGGTCTACCCAAGCGGCTAGCTGGGTTCCCGGCAGGGCCCAGTCTACCCAAGCGGCTTGTGCGTGATTTCAGCTTGGTTTCCCGGGGGTCCGGTCAACCCAAGTGGCCAGTGATTTCAGCTTGGTTTCCCGGGGGTCCAGTCAACCCAAGCGGCCAGTGATTTCAGCTTGGTTTCCCGGGGGTCCGGTCAACCCAAGGGGCCAGTGATTTCAGCTTGGTTTCCCGGGGTTGCTGATCCTTCGTTCCCTTACCCCAGGCATGGGCAAGATTGCTGATCAGGTCCAGAGAAAAGTTCCCTTGTGCAGGGTGTTTTATACCTTGGTGTTTCAGGTAGCCCCTCCCTCCGTGATCAGGTGGGTTGACACCCTCCCTGAGGGGCGGCCTTTTGGGTCAGGTGGGGTGACGCCCTCCCCCCCCCCGTGGGATGGGGTCCCTTTGAAGCCACTTGCTTAATGGTCCCATCCTATGGTGTTGAGTGGCCATTTCTTAGGGGTGCCGAAGCGTCTGCCCTGGAGAGGTATTCAAGTCTTATGTAGATGGGGCTGATATGCAAGAGCATTGACAAACCTGGGGATGCTTCCTGCCTTCCCCCCTGGGGTGATTCTATGTAGATGTTGTTTGTCCCCTTTGGCATCTGTGGAGACTGGTTCTCTCCCCCCCCCCCGGGTCTCCTTCCCCCCTCCTTGGTGAGTGTGTGTGTGTCAGGCCGGGGGCTTAGGTTGGCTTTCTCCACACAGGGTGTGCCTAAAAATACCCATGCCCTGCATGGGACTCTTTTGCCCCAACAGTCTCCCCCAGCAATAGTTTTTGTCTCCATTCCGTTTTTTTCTAACCCATTTGTTCACATTCATTTCAAAGGCTGCTCTCCCAAAAACCACTGTTGGTGGAGGGGGGGACTGCTTTTGGAGTAGGTTTTTTGGGGGGAGTGCAGCCTGAGAAAGCAGCAGATAGAAATGATCATCTGCATCCATTTGTCCGAGTGCTGCTTTCTGAGGCTGCACTCAAAACTACTGTTCCTGGGAGGCTCTTCCCATTTGCGGGGGAAAGAACTTTGGTCATTTCCAAGTTAATCTTTGGTGAACAGGGAGGAGCTCCCCTTCTCTACTTGTCAGTCAGGGTGTGAGGGAGTATGTGTCACCGAAACAGGGATGCTTCATTTTGAGTACACGCGCTTAGGGACCATTTTGCATGTACTGAATACAGTTGAGAGAGAAAGTTGCCTCTTTGGAAAGTTTATTTTTCTGACAGATAATCTCAGATTCCAATTTCTGTAGTAATGTTTTTTCAAAGCCTAGACCTAGCCATACATACTCCCTGAAAGTTAATTAAATTGCTGCCAGGAGGGCTTCTATTTTCTTTAAATAGCTGACACATTGGGTTTCCATTATAGCCCATGGGCTGCAAAGATAACTACTGTCTGGTATAGCATAACACAAGCAACGTAATGAATTCCTGATGGCTGACGAGTGTAAGGGAGTATCATTATTTGGGTGATAAACACCATTTGCAAGGGGAAACAGTTTGTATAAAAAGATATCTTGCAGACTGATGTCGCAGCTTAATTGAAAGTCAGGAATATGTACGGTATGTTTCCTACTCCTGTAACTTGTAACGTGTGCTGTCAGGTGTGCTGTATAAATGCTCAATACGTGTAGTTGAATCACACAGCAAACTTACTGAGAGAATTGTAACAGCAATGGTTAATACATATTATGGACAGGGGAGATTGGAAATCTGTTGAAAGAAAGCAGCTGTTCTAATCCAAAAAGAGTCAGAGCCACACTCTAATAACCCCTGGAATCGCTGGCAAGCTATAGATCAGCGGTGGGCAACCTTTTTTTCTTTCAAGGGCTGCATTCTCTGTGGAATAATCTGTCGGGGGGCTGCATGCTGGTGGTGGGCGGGCAAAAGCCAGCACTGGGCAGGGCCATAAGGAAAAGTGGATGGGACCACTCCTCCTACCCCTCTCTCTGAGCCAAACTACACTAATTGCATAGCATGTAGTTGATGCCTATATTTCTTTTACTCTAGTGTAAGTGCACACGGCTCCAATTTGGATTGGAAGCACTGCAATCCGGAGAGGAGGATTAAGCCTTCCCCCCCACCATCCCCCCACCACCACCACCGCCCCAAAGCATCCATTGACCCCATGCATAGTGGGAGCATATTTGGGTTACCGGGTGAATAGTCAACAGGACTCCCCTTTTTGCTTACTTATATTGTGTCCTGTTTGTGGGACAGAGTAGGTGATACAGAATCAGCTGTGGACATTATCCTAGTGGTAGTGGATGTGGGAAGAGTGGGAGACATTTTGTGGCCATGGGTTTTTGAGTATTGATCTCACCCTTCTCTTTCCTTGGGAGGATAGATTAAGGATGTGCTGGAGTCCTCCTTTGAGACATGGTTTCCCCATCCCTTGCAAGCCCCCTGCCTTGGTTACCTGTGCGGGGTGACTCATCCTTGCAGCAGTAGAATGGGATTTCCTAGTGGGTGTTACCATTGGGAATCCTGAGGCAGGGCATCTCAGCTCTATTATGAACTCATTGGCTGGGTTCAGACAACATGATAACCCATACTCAAGGGTTGAGTATGGGTTGAGTGTAGGTTGTTTTGAGAGGATAGCGCCTGTATGATGGTAAGCAATGGAAAGTGCTATCTTGAGTAAAAGGTGTCAGGTTGATGTATGAGGTTGTGAGGTCTTCGGTTCCACATGCGTGATAAGATTAGGTAGCAGTCTGAGTGAAATGTATGGCACTGCAGGCTAAATTCATCACTGTACTTTGGGTGTTGTTGTTTTTTTAGATGAACTTGTGCTGGAAATCGTTTAACTTTCTGAGACTCTCAAAAACATTTGAAGTTTTTATGGTTGTGCTACACTTCAGCATTTGTCACTGCATTCAGGATAAATACTTATTTGTAGAGACATTTAATTGACTCTCACAGCCACAATCTAAAACAATAATTACATTTTGTTTCCATTGCATCTGTTGGGCAAAGTATTTCTTTTAAAGGTATACACCCAGGCAAGATATGTTTTAAGTAGTCTGCAGTGCTCAACACCCACTATGCTTACCTGTAACACACACAAAAAAGTATTGTGGTATCTTAAAAACTAACAAATTTATTTTCCATAACTTTCCATGTACTTGCTGGTGTGCTTCATAGGCATAGCTACGAATGTATGTTAAAAACAAACAAACCATGAACCCATTGATACTGTTAACAGTATCTTCTGCTAACAAATCTGTGATCCAAGGATTATTTTATTTATCCCATCTTTCCACCCAAAATGGCGCTCAAGGCAGGTAACAATAATAAAATCCAGATTAAAACTAGAATCTTCACTAAAATGTAACAAAAACAAATCAATTAAAAGCACAACAATAAAGGAAATGAACAGCACCCAACCAGTTAAAAAAACCCTTCAGCACTAGACCAGCTTACATGCCAAAGACCTGCCTGAATAAAAGAATATATTTGCCTGCCAGCAGAAGGACAGCAGAGAGGGAGCCAACCCTTGGCAGCAGTGGAGGCCGGTGACTCCTGTGTCAGTGGGGCTCCTTATCCATTGCATCTTTTTGTTTGAGCTTTGTAGGAGCTATCCATGGTGGTGAACCTATTGTGGTGATGGAGTAGAGCACCATGGATAGCTCCTACAAAGCTCAAACAAAAAGGTGCAATGGATAAGGAGCCCCACCGACACAGGAGTCATCAGCCTCCCCTGCTTGGCAGGATGTTCCAGTTCTAGCCACCCTTGGCAGAGAGTTCCAGAGCCAGGAAGCAGCCATTGAGAAGGCCCACTCTTGCGTCCCCACTAAATGTGTCTCCAATAGTGGTGGGACAGAGAAAAGGGCCTCTAAGATCTTAAAATCCAGGCAGGCTTGTATGGGAAAATTCAGTCTTTCCGATAGTCTGGTCCCAATTCATATAGGGCTTTATAGGTCATAACCAGCACTTTTGTGCCCGGTATCTAGTGAAGCTGTAACAAGGGAGTCATATGTTCGCTATAACCCGCTCTGGTCAACAGTCTGACCACAGAAGAAAAACGTGGATTGAAATCTCAGCTCTATTATGAACTCATTGGCTGGGTTCAGACAACATGATAACCCATACTCAAGGGTTGAGTATGGGTTGAGTGTAGGTTGTTGTTGAAATGTGAGTTGTTGTTGAAACATGGGTGATTGTGTTGTCTGAACCCAGCTGAGATAACAAACCATGGTGAACAACCCACAGTTGACCATCCAATGACAAACCATGGGTTCTCTTCATGGGTTGTTCATGGTTAACAAGCCATGGCTTGTTAGCACAGCTGGGTTCAGACAACACAACCCACAGTTCAACAACAACCCACGGTTCAACAACAACCCACACTCAATCCATACTCAAGCCTTGAGTGTGGGTTATTGTGTTGTTTGAAGCCAGTTAGTGTGTGAATTTGGCAAATCACTTTCTCCCAGCCTCAGCTCCTCCTATATAAAATGGGAAGAACAGTGTCACACCTCATGACACACCTTGTAAGCTTTTTGTCAGTTACAGGTGCCTTTAATTTATTCATAATAATGTGTTTTGGGAATATTTGTGACTAATTTCAAAATGTAGTCTATGCAAAGGTAGGGTAAACTCCATTTAAGAACAGGGTGGGCAACTTGTGGCCCTCCAGATGTTTTGGCCTACAACTCCCATCAGCCCTAGCCAGTATAGCCGATAATGAGGGATGATGGCAGTTGCAAGCCAAAACATTGAGGGCACAACACCCCGGTTTAGGGGTGCTTCTCTTGGGAAAAAAGCTGAAATACTCACAGTGTAGGGTACCCTGGTCTTGGATAAGCAGGGCTGGGTGTGACAGAATTGATTCAAATGTGATTGGGAGAGAGTCAGCAGATGTAAATGTGTTTGGAGAACAAAATGTGAATGAGGTGAGCAAAGAATGGCAAGGCTGGCCCAGGACATTTTGCTGCCTGAGGCGAGACAGGAAATGGCACTCCCCCTGCCCCCAGAGACTCAAGGTACATAGAAGCCAAGAATGGTCATGTTATTTTGGCACCTGAGGCCAAAAATCCCACAAGCATCTCTCCTCCTCTCTGGTAGTAAAAATCAGTGCTTTTTTTCTGGAGAAAAAGGTACCGGAACTCTTGGATTACATTTCCTTGGGAGTAGATGGCGATTCAATTGTAATGCAATTAATAGAAGAAAAGGTGCTGGAACTCAGTTCCAGTGAGTTCCACCAGAAAAAAAGCCCTGGTAAAAATACAACAATAAATTTAATAACGAACCATTTGCTGCCCTTTCATGGCATCGAAAATTAGCTGCTTGAGGCAGCTGCCTCACTCTGCCGAACGGTAGGGCTGGCCCTGAACAATGGGCACGCTCCAGCCAAAGTAAAGCAGTCTCACTGATTACAGCAGGAGAGATGTAAGCATATACGGTACTTATTTCACCCACTGAAAACAACTGGACTTTAAAAATACTTTCCTCTGGCTGGATCTTGTCCTTTTGTTTCAGCTAACATAGTGTGATTATAACAAAAGAGTCTTGTAGCACCTTAAAGACTAACAAATTTATTCTGGAATAAGCTTTTGTGTTCACTGGAGGCAGAGGAGATGCCAGTTTACGTCTGTTCCCCCCACCCAGCATGTGTATATAAATCTGCCAATTTGAGCTTAGCACTTAACGCATCTGATGAAGTGGACAGTGTCCACAAAAGCTTATGCCTGAATAAATCTGTTAGTCTTTAAGGTGCCACAAGACACTTCGTTGTTTTTTGCTGCAGTGGACTAACATGGCTACCACTCTGGAAATAGTGTAATGATGTCAGCTGTTGTAATTTCATAATGTCAGTGGTAGTAATAGATGAACTGGATAAGGGGCATTCATTTTTAAAGACTTCAAGATAATGCAGAGATGAAATGAGGCAGAAATTCATGAGCTCTGTGGGAAATATTGAAGCATGTAAAAGGGTCGACATGACCACAGTTTGAGAATAGCTATTAGACTGCTGATATACCAGCTATAGCATTATTGTCCCTTGCATACATGCGCATAATTGTGCCAGTGACTAAACTGCAGGCTCTGGACATGGAAGATTAGAGAGTCACATCCTTTTTCAACCTTTAAATAGGGAATAGTCAGGTCAGTCAGTCAGGCGATCACTCGTGACCGAGTAAGATTGTCTTCCAGGATAAATTCATGGAGAAAAAGTCTGTCTACAGCTATATGGCACCTCCAGGTTCAGAGGCTGTATGCTCTTCAATTTTTGTTGTTGTTATTTATCTATTTATTACATTTATATCCCGCCTTTTTTCCTGCAAGGACCCAAGACGGCTTACATAATCCTCCTCCTCTCCATTTTATCCTCACAACAACCCTGTGAGGTAGGTTAGGCTGAGAGAGTCAGTGACTGGCCCAAAGTTATTTCATTTCTATACCAGCCAATAGCTGAAGCTCTCTGGACAGTTCACAACAATTAATAAAACACAATACAATAAAAATAGCATAAAAACAACATTTCCCCCCCAATATATAAAATTTTTTAAACACAGTGTTCTTCCAATTTTAGCACAAGGCTTATCTACATTTCCTACAGTCATGCCTTGGATTGAGAGCATAATTCGTTCTGGAAACGTGCTTGTAACCCAAAACACTCTTATAGCAAAACAAAATCCCCCCAAAAAAATTTGTACAGAGATTTTTAATTTAAGCTGTACTACAGTACTTGTATTGCAAGACGTCGCTTGTATATCAAGTTAAAAAAAATTAAATATTTAAAAATTTGCTTGTCTTGCAAAACGCTCTCAAACCAAGTTACTTGCAATCCAAGGTATTACTGTAGTTGTGTTTGGTTTGGTTCAGTCCATATACACAAACCTTCTTCGACCTGGTGCTCTTGAGATGTGTCTGCAACTCCCATCATCCCCAGTCAGCATGCAGGATGATGGGAGTTGTGGTCCCATACATCTGGAGGGCACCAGGTTCGGGAAGGCTGATAGACGGTTTCAACCGCTTCTCATTCATGCTTATTGGGGATATTTCCCACCTTGAGCCATTAAAAGGGTTTAATCCCATGTTGCACTGCAAACAGTTTCATCATCGTAGAAAAGAAGAGCTGAAGTAGGTTTTACAGGAAAGCAACTTTTTTCACAACAGTCTGGGATTTGGTGATACGGTGTTTTTTTCTCAATATGAAGCTTCAGTAATAAAATCAGTAGAGCTGATATGCATGAGAACTACTGAGCCTTTTGAGTGCTTCGGAAAAGTGCTATATATAGAAAGTTGTTGCTACTATTACTATTTCTACTGGTTTAATTCAATCACTAGTAATTTGTTCTTGCCAAATCCCTCTAGCTGTTTTGGTTGATGGAATCAGGAAATCATTAAAATATTTATAAACTGTTGGAGTTATTGAGTTTGTTCAGATGATCATATCTTAATAGGCTGAGATAGGACCAAGATGTTTGCCCACACTGGCAGCCCCTTCTCCCTTCTCTTCATAGCACAAGCAAACAAATCAGGAAGCCTCTAGTTAACCACAGTTTCAATTTTCATCCAAACCAGGATACTATGGTTACTAGCTTTGGAACAAGCCAGAATATTAAACCATGGTCTGAAGTTGGTTTAATATCCTGGCTTGTTCCGAAGCTGGTAACCATAGTAACCTGGTTTGTATGAAACACGAAACTTGTTAATTAGAGGCTTCCAGGTTTAATCACAGCTTACGGCAAGGGGAGAAATGAAGGGAATTGGCTCATTATGTTATATGCAAGCCGACTCTGCTATTCCTAAAGCTTTTCCAGCTCTCTCCTGACTAGGCTCACTGTGCCCAGCAGACAGTACGAACAGTGTTTGCACTTTAACGCCACTTTCCCTTGTAGTATTGCCAATTCTCTGCCTGTGTATGTATGGCTTTTTGTAGTCTGAGGTGTCCTTTGTTATCAGCACATAGGACTATGATAATAAGCTTTCAGTTTTGTTGCTGCACAAAAGAATCACGACTAATTTGGCTAATCTGACTTTTGTGCAAAGAGGAAGAACCCATGAATGTTAGCAACAACAAGTCTGTTGCTTGCTGGAGCCTTATGGGGTTCTTCTGGCATCATGCAGACCGTGAATAATCCTCACTTGCTTAACAATAAATCCACAGGTAGAGGGGAACAGATCCGTTTCCTGCCTGATGCATGGCAGAGTATGCCTGATAATCTGAGGTCATTCTTTCAAGTTGTAGGTGTTCCATTAGGGCTCTGAATGAAATTGGTAACTTCCTCCCACCCTCCCAAAGTTGAAGCTCTTTAGTTTCAAATGCTCTTTGTAAATATCGCAGCGTCACATCTTAATATACAACCTGTAGCTGTGTGCAAATGGCCTCTCTAAATTATCCACCCTATTTGTGGGCAGCGAAATTCAGGGGACCATTTCACCGAATTTCTCCAGGGGAAGGAAAAATGCTCCCACAGTTTCTCAGAAGTGGGGCTCACCACCATTAGCAATGGTAGTAGTACATTTTCTTTCTTTTTTCCTAAGGGGTTTTGTTTTTTGTGTTGCCACTGCCAAGGTTGCTGTGTGTGTGGGGGGGTGGTTCTTTCTGTTCCACCTCACGCTGCAGCCTCCCCTGCTAGCTGAGCTTCCTGACCTGAAAAAGCCCCCTGGGATGTTTTCCCCAGGGCTTTAGTTGAGGTGCAGGAAGCCAGGGAGGTTGCAGGAAATATGATTGTACAATAAAAGACAGGACACTCTACACGCTCCTTGGCTACCTCATAAGTAAGGTAAAAGAAGAACTCTGAAGCCCACCCATGAGAATTTCTCTGAAATTTTCTTCTCCTTTGAACATTTTTTCAGAAGTAATTTCTTTTCTCTCAGATTGAATGACAAAGGGACGGACATGGGATGGAAACAGCCTTGGTCGCCTTGGTGGATGATATGACGAGGGCCTTGGATAGGGGCGAATGCTCCTTCCTAGTCCTCCTCGATCTCTCAGCGGCTTTTGATACCGTGGACCACGGTATCCTCCTGGACCGCCTGGAGGGGTTGGGTATCGGAGGCATGGTATTACAGTGGTTCAGGTCCTTCCTCTCTGGAAGGTATCAGAGGGTAGTTCTTGGGGAGGAGGCTTCAGACCCTCGGCTGCTCATTTGTGGGGTGCCGCAGGGTTCCATCCTCTCCCCGATGCTATTCAACATCTACCTAAAGCTGCTGGGGGCTATCATCAGGAGGTTTGGGGTGCAGTGTCATCAATATGTGGATGACACGCAGCTCTGCCTCTCTTTCAAGTCCTCACCAAGGTTGGCCGTTGAGACCCTGTCCAAGTGCCTGGAGTCAGTGGCTGGATGGATGGGAAGGAACATGTTGAAACTGAACCCTGACAAGACCGAGGTACTTCTGGTGGGAGACAAGGGGAGGTTAGGGGATGTTGACCTGGTGCTGAATGGGGTACATCTCCCCCTGAAGGACCAGGTCCGCAGCTTGGGGGTCATTCTAGACTCCCAGCTGTCCATGGAGGCTCAGGTGGCAGCTGTGAGCCGGGCAGCGCTGTATCAACTCCATCTGATACGGCAGCTGCGCCCCTACCTTCCTAATCACCTGCTCCCATCAGTGGTTCATGCCTTGGTCTCCTCTCGCCTAGACTACTGTAATGCGCTCTACGTGGGGTTACCCTGGAAGACGGTTCGGAAGCTTCAGCTGGTACAGAACGCGGCGGCTCGTCTGATTAAGGGCAGCTGCCGGCATGATCACATCATGCCAGTGCTTAAGGAGTTGCACTGGCTACCAGTTGCTTGCCGAGCCAAATTCAAAGTGTTGGTTTTGACCTTTAAAACCCTACACGTCTCCGGCCCAGTTTATCTCAAGGAGCGCCTCCAGCAATATCAAGTAGGCCGCTCAACAAGATCTGCCACGGACGGCCTTCTCCTTATCCCATCAGCCAGAGCAGCCAGGCTGGTGGGGACTAGGAAGAGGGCCTTCTCTGTGGCAGCCCCCACGTTATGGAACTCCCTCCCTAGTGACCTTTGCCATGCCCCCTCCATGATGAGCTTCCGCTGTGCATTAAAAACATGGCTGTTCAGGTGGGAATACGGGGTGGGTTAGGATTTTAAAAGAATTTTTTATACTGTTTTAATTACATTTTATTGTATTGTTTTAATTGTACATCACCCAGGGTGGCCGGCCAGATGGGCGATTAATAAATATAAGAAATAAATAAAATAAATAAAGGTTGAAAAAAACAAACCATGGAAGACATTTTCGGCACAGCACTAAATTACCCCCCCCCCAAAAGCTATATATGTATCTGTCTTCAATTCACACTGTCTACTTGAGGTGGGCTTGTGAATTGTTGTTCAGGAAAAGTCAATAAGGCTGCAGCCCTATACAGACCTACCTGGGAGTAAGTTCTATTGAATTCAGTTAGGCTTTCTTCTGAGTAGTAAATGTGTATAGGATTGCACTGCAAGCCACCTTGTTACTCGCTGCTGTGAAATTAAGAGAGTCCTAAGATTGATCCCCTTGGCCACTTTTGGTACTAAAGCCACACCCATGATACCCATGGTATAAATAATGCCTTTCTGGTATGGTTTGGGTAAAACTTGTTCGCTGCTATTCATACTACATGCTATGATAATATTATATTGCCATATTAGCTGTCATCCAACTCAAACTTCCTCTTCAGGTTGTTTTGGGCAGGGAAAAATAGTTGGATTCCCCCCCCCCCCCCCCCCAGGATTTCTGGTCATTAGCTTCTGTTAAGGAAGGAAGTGTTCACTACATAAGCCGTATTTGGACACTTTTTCTGGAAGGTGCCGTATATAAAATGTTTCAATAAATAAGGTGAAAACTAAATATTTGAATCTATGATTAATATTTAAATCCAGATTTCAGGCTGAAGGCTACACCCCATGCAACTCTGGATTTGTTTGTGAAATGCAATCACTGTATTCCCCTATATTAAGCTCTATGACAGGGGTTCTCAACCAGGGGGGAATTCCCCCCAGGGGGGAATTTTAGGGTTTTAGGGGGGGAATTGGGACCACAGACGCAAACTATTGGAATACTGATCTTTCTACAAATTACAGTTCTACAGATTGTACATAATCTACAGCACATCACACTTTATTGTATGGCACAGATTAAGTCACACAATCTTGGAAAGGGGAGGGGGAATGACATTCTGACATATGATGAAAAGGGTGCATGGGGCAAAAAAGATTGAGAACCACTGTTCTATGAGGTTATTGGAAACACATTGGTCTGCCTGGTTCACACATGATGCTAACATGGTATGGGTTGTTGAATGCTGTGTTGTCATGAGGTGTAAACGCAGTCACGCTAAGAAACCATGGTTTGTTAACCACGAACAACCCAGAAAGAGAACCCATAGTTGATTGCTGGGTTGTGAACTCTGGGTTGTTTAAGCCATGGGTTGTCATTATGTGTGAATCCAGAACTGTGGGTTGTTCATCTACTGTTTAGCCAGACTACAGAGGTGGCGGGCAAGAGTGGTAAAACAAAGAAACAAAAAATCCCAGCCGCTCTACAAGCCAGTAGTACAGCACCACAGAGGCATTTGGGATACAGGGAGGGAGCAGGCAGAGGAGGAAGGAAACAAACAAAGGAGGGGTTGAGAAAACAAACCACGATTTGTTTAATCGCCTGCCAGACAAACCCTGACAAAGCAGGGGTTAAATAAACCATGGGCTAGCGTTATGTGTGAACCAGGCCAATTGTTAAGCGGTAAACCTCCCTGCAATAGTTTGTGCCTTTGGGGTTCATTAGGTACTGAGCTTTCATTAATCAAGCAGCCGAAAAGTTTCAATTGATTTCTACCTGTTTAATATCCACTATGCCTTCTGGATAGTGATACCAGGATAACTGCCAACGTTATACCAACCCTCAGTTTGATCAATTAAAGCAATACAGTTTCATTGAAAGCTAATTAAAATCAGCTTTACACTACTAAATCAAAGTACTGCACCTTCCAGGACCACACCTCTTTTACATTGTTAATATAAATTTGGTTTAATCTGATTTACTAGATAATCCTTGCTCTTAAGGATTTGCAGGCAGACCTTTTAAGACCATATATCCCTAGCCTGTTTGTAAATTTACAAACAGGCCAGAATGATGGACTCTCCACCCTTAAAACATGCCAGTGGGTGAGTAGCTTTATTACTGGGGTGGGCAGCTTTATTTTCATCATGGATTAATTACTGGAATATCAAGATCAGGGAATATTAGACTCTTCCTTCCTGATCTTGAAGTTCCAGTGTTTAATCTATGATTAAACATTTTCAATTTTTTAAAAGCTTACTTTCTTTTGCTGAAAATTATAACATTGGGAGTAGGGCGCTGAGTACAATAATCCACATGATTGTAATTAAATGTTTTTTCTAGGTTAGTGTCATTTATGAAGTTGACAATGTTTTGATGTTTCTTGCCAAACCGCAGGCCCAGTTGGTCACTTTTTTTCATCCTCATAATGCAAGATTACTGGCTGGCCTATTGTGAATAAGCGTATCTTTAAAAATTTGGACAGTCTTGAAGTAGCACATGGAATCATTTCATGGAAGTTGGGTAATTTTGCAGTAACAAAACATATGGCTTCAGGCCCTAGGGGGCTCCAGAGCAGATTTGCAGTTGGAAAGTGGTATCACTTTTTCCCTTAAGTTGAGTGATCTTGTGTTCCCTCCATTTCATAGCTGGCCACGAAGCACGCAATTGCAGGTAAATGAAAGGTCACAGAAATCCATTCACTGCTGTTATGAAATGTTGTTAAAATTAGTTTAGAAACTGGTTTAATCAGAAAGGGGGCTGATCTAGAGCTCTTATCTTTGGTACTGTGTAAATATTAAGCTGCTTGTAGAAGAATAATTAAAGGCACTACCCTATGCATGTTTAGACAGAAAAAAGGCCTACAACTCCTAGCATACTCCAGCCAGCCATGCTGGTTGAGGGCATGTCGTAGGCCTTTTTTCTGTCTAAACATGCATAGGGTTGCGCTTTAAGTCAGACTTGTGCTGATATTAGAGGCCTAGTAGTGAGTTAGGCTGCCTAATTAGCATGCTTAGGCCAACACTATCCAAAGTAGGTGTGCATCTGTCTGTGACTGGATTGACCAATGTCGGTGACTTGTTTTATTTATGTACAGTAATACCTTGGATTGCAAGTAACTTGGTTTGAGAGCGTTTTGCAAGACAAGCAAATTTTTAAATATTTATTTATTTATTTATTATTTATTTACTGGATATACAAGCGACGTCTTGCAATACAAGTACTGTAGTACGGTTTAAATTAAAAATCTCTACAAATTTTTTTGGGGGATTTCGTTTTGACATAAGAGTGTTTTGGATTACAAGCACGTTTCCGGAACGAATTATGCTCGCAATCCGAGGCATGACTGTATTTGTTAAATTATTTTAGAATGATATGTGGTTATTTGTGAGTTTTATCACTCGTATTTTCATGCTGTAACATGTTAGCAAAACACATCATTTACTCATTAAGGATTCCAGTTTGAAAAATCCATATGACAACCCAATTTTTCAAAACAATGTTTAAGGTCTTTATAAGAAAATAATTTTAAAACAAACAAATGGTATCAATGTTTTCATGATACTCCTACGAGGCACTGTAAATAATTAAGACAGTGCATGTTCATTGGGACTTGCTTCCAAGTAGATATTATTATTATCATCATCATCATCATCATCATCATCATCATCATCATCTCATTTCTATACCTCCCAATAGCCGAAGCTCCCGGGTGGTTTACAACAATAACACAATAAAATACAATATAAAATACAAACAATGGGCCCCCCAAAAGGGGGGCACAATGGGCCCCTCTCAAGATGAATGCAATAAAATCAGCTCCGTAATAAGAACAGTGAAAAAATAATACAATACGAAAACAGTAACAATGAAAACAGTAGGAAGGACTAAATATAATAACAGTAGCATCAAGAGCAACCAGATGAAATCCACCAGTACCAGCATATGCCCTGTGCAATAATAAAGGCCTTTCCTGATTTATTAAAAACATTTTTAAGGCTACAGTCCTATACACACTTATCTAGGAGTAAGTCCCCTTGAACTCAGTAGGGGTTACTTCTGAGTAGGCATGTCTAGGATTGCACTTTAAGGGAGCTACAATCCCTACATGAATCCCTACAGGGATTGTACATGTACATCCCTGCATGTACAATCCCTACATGCAATCCTTTTAGACAGAAAAAAGTCCTACAACTCCCAGCATGCCCCAACCAGTCATGCTGTCTAAAACTGCATAAGATTGCACTCTTAGATCTAGAACAGCCTTAGATCTAGAATAGATTGCAACCTTAAATCTAGAATAGCCTCATCCAACCAAGATAGTCATGCTGGCTGGAGGTGATGGGAATTGTAGTCCAACACATCTTGAGGGTTCCAGTTTGGGGAAGGTTGATCTAGATTAGAACCATGGGTGTCTCACATACAATTTTTTTTTTAATTTTTATTTAATTTTCAAAACAAAATATAACAAAATACAACAATAATACAAAGATTTAACTAAAACTACATACAATAAATCATGAAGTGCATCCCCCACCCTCCTAGGGACCAATTAATATGCTTCCATCCCCTTGATCAAATGAATTCCAAATTCCAAAAATATAACATATCCTGACAAGGCATACTCCCCTTCCCCTTTATTAATACATAGTCTAATAATTGATTCCATATATCCATAAAATTATTATTCTTTAACTGTCCTTTTTTGCATTTGATACTACAAGTTAGTTTATCGTTTAGGGCTATATCCCAAACTTCCTTATACCAATCAGTTATTAGGAAAACATGTTGTACTTTCCATTTTCTCGCTATCATTAGCCTAGCCACAGTTAACAAGTTTACAATTAATTCCTTCGTATTTTGGTCACAAATAACTTTCTCCATTATTGATAACAATGCTTGATTTGGACAGACCCCTAGGCTAATACCAATAATTTCCGATATTTCTGTAAAAATCTCTCGCCAAAAAACCAGTACATTTTTACAACTCCACCACATATGAGCATATGTCCCTTTTTCCTGACATCCTCTCCAACAAAATGCTGAGCAATTATTATCTATTCTATTTAATCTTACTGGAGTTAAGTACCATCTCCAAATTAGTTTATAGAAATTCTCCTTTATCCTAGTTGACATAACTTTCACAATCCATCTATCCCATATGTTGTTCCAGCCCACCTTCGAGGCCCACCTCTTCAAATTCATTATCCCATATTGTCCTTAGATGGTCATCTTGTTCTTCTGCTTTTTGAATCAATCTATATAAATCCCTTGTTATACCTCTTGTTGACGCATTGCCTTGTAGGCCATCTCTAGACGTAACAATCTTTTCAAATTTAGTTAAATCTCTCTCATACTCAGTTTTCCTTTTCCACTTCTTCGACCACTGTTCTAACTGTAATAAATTTAACCACGACACTCTTCTTCTCCCAACAATTTCCAATATTTGGTCTCTAGTCCCCATCTTTTCCACCCAATCGGATAATCTAATAACCCTTTCTTCTCTTAGTTTACCCTCCAAATCCAGTCTTAAATTTTCGGGAAAATCATTTAGAGCCACCACCGGAGTTAATGGAGAAATCCCTGGTATAAATATGTCCCTCCTAGTACTCCAAGTCTCTAATAAACTTCTTTAAAAAGGGTTGTCTATGTTTTTTATCAATTTATTATTATTTTTTTAAGAAAAAGTATATTCTCCAAAGTATTTTGTAATTCAGATGTTTCTAACTCCAACCACATTATTTCTTAAGGCCATGCTATAATATCCACTGTCTCACATACAAATATGTAACCTGATACATTCCCGGACTATTTTTTAGTGCTTAATTTCTAAAATGAGATGTTTCATTGTTAAAATCTGCCTGGAAACATCAGCTTTTGTTCTAAAGGCCCTTCTTCCCTGGTTGTGGTCTCCCTCATGAAGTGCCCATCTGAATTGCAGATGATCAACTGAATCCAACCTGAGCTAAGCAGAGACAATAAAGGATAAATGGCTAGGGATGAGCTGTAGTGCTTCAAAGCTTGAATTATATTACGTCAAACTAAAGTACAGTAATACCTTGGATTGCAAGCATTATTCGTTCCGGAACCGTGCTTGTAATCCAAAACACTCTTATATCAAAGCAAGTCTCTGGCGGGCATGAGTGGGGCCGATTTCGGCCTGCTACGCCCGCTCGAGGCGAGCGGTTACATCCCTACCTTGTCTTGCAAGACCTTGCTTGTTTATCAAGTCAAAAAATTTAAAAAAAATTTGTTTGTCTTGCAAAACGCTCTCAGACCAAGTTACTTGCAATCCAAGGTATTACTGTACAGATTACAATTTGCAGTATTGTGTGTGTGTCAAGGTTCCGCTACTGCAGGGACCCCTTGATCTGCCTTTGGGAGATATCTGCCTCTCCCCAAAGACCCAGTCCTTTGCCTGCTTCCTCCAGTAACGTGGGTGTAGGCTGTAGGCGTGTGAATAAGTCACTCCAAACTCCAGGGTACACAACAAACTTTACTTATAGTAGTAGGGAAATTACTTAATAGAGTGGTTTTAAATCAAAAGCAGGTATGATAAAATAAAACAAACAAACAAACAATGTTCTCTAGTTTCACTTCAGTCTACCTAATTCCTGTGCAGTCAGCCAGCCAGTTTCTCTTTCTCGCTCTCTCTGCTTCTCTCTCTGCTGTTTCTCTCTGCTGCTCAGCACACACTCTCACTGCTAGCTGACCACACCCCACATATATAGTCTTCCCAGGACTGGAAGGTTATGACCATGTGACCTTGCACTGGAGAACTGATTCTAAACTTCTATTGGGTAACTTAAACTCTCAAACTCCCCCTCCCATCGTGGAGTGTTTGGGCCTTCAGGCTTCACTACTCGAGGGAAGTGTTTGCGCCTTCAGGCTTCAACAAACTGAAGCCTGTGTAGGCCTCAATCTATCACAGCGTGTAACATAAATCTTACGTATTTGGCATTGGAAAAAAGCTTTCCCTTAGGTCTAGTGACATTGGGAGATTTTCTAGTGACATTGGGAGATTTTCACCTTCATCTGTAGCATGCCACTCAGTTTACTTACTGAAGCCATGTGAATAATTTCATTAGTAAATTATGCTTTGCCTGTAGGTACCTGGACATGATGCTCCTTGTTCACTGGTATGCTTTGTATGTCAAAGCATTGTAATCTGGGTCATGGTGGTTTAAGGGAAAGTTGATCTTGCATGAAGGTCAAAGGACTGAAGGACAGTGGATCCTCAGATTTCTTCCAGCTGGGTGAATCTATAATCCCCAGGCTTGAACTTCTTTCATAGGAGAAAACGTGTTAGTGTCAGTATGCACCTTCTTTATTCACAATAAAGTGCGGAGGTGTGGCTTGTTCTCTGTAGATTTTTGCCAGTGGTTCCCAGATGGGAAAATGGGACACAGTGTGTCCTGAGCACTTTATGAATATTTTTACCTTTTAGTGATGAGCCATTATACAGGACCTCTGGGGTGGGGTAGGCTAAGAAGCTGCCATTAATATGTTTGCCACATTCCTTCAAAGTCAAGATGGAGGATTGACATTTTCTATTTTGATGTCTGTGTTGTAACCTTGATTCAGGGACACCCACACACACACCAGATATTGGATCCCCCCCCCCTTCCCTTGGGCATCAGAGGAAGCCAGAGAACATAGGGTGACATGGGTTGGTTTCATCCAACTATACACTTGATTATTGCTCACTGAAATACTGGCAGCCTAATGTATTAACAGAATCCATTGAAATGTTTTCCATTGTGAAATGATGTAAGGACATGCAAAGGTTCTGTCTGTGATGTTATAGCTGTGATGGCCCATTCAAAAATGCAAGACATTACTTGATGCTGCGGTCATCAAGTGATATAAAGCTTGTGTGAACAGCTCATAACACTTGTGTCCAGTATTGTTTTATTATGCAATAACTCTCTGGATGGGTTTTACTCACATTACCAAGTTTAACAGATGACCCTATTGGAGGTCAGGAGGAATGTTTCCCCCATATCAAGTTGGCTATACCCCGAGGAGAGTCTCCTCAAAGACTGGGTTTTTGTCTGCGTCCTCAGCATCTCTTTGCCATGCAGGCACTTGACTACAGTGGGCCTGCTCTGAGCTTGTGGCATGCTGGAGAGTTTCTGCTGAGAACTGGTAGATGAAATACGATCCTTGTATTGCTGATCAGAATACTCATTGTAAAGGACTCAGTAGAAATGACATATTTTTGCTATTTTGCAAAGTAGATTTCTTTCTGTATGCACATGTATATGTATGTACATACACACATACATGCACCCACCCACATTTATATACATTCTTTGTGTATTTTTTTCATATATTGGAAACTTAAAAATAATGGCTTGGATCCTATGTACCTGTGAGCAGAACTCCACTCACTTGTTACTTCTGTTGGAGGACTATGTTGGAGTCTTTATTATTTATTTTTTTGGCTGATTCCCCCTTCCCCCTGTGTCCCCTGAAAATCTGATCTAGAGCCTCTGGACCAGTGTGGGGTGGCATGGGGAGCTGCTGGGGTAAGGGGAAACTTGTGAAAATTATCTCCCCCTCCTTCCACCAGCTGGATCAGACCCACTTCTGTAAAAGGAAGGAGTCCTTCCATGAATGGAAGGGCAACTCAAGGTCCATACCAATGTGTTTATTTGATTCTTGTTGAATTTTCCATCTCTGTAAAAGATGCTCCTGCCCCAAAATGAGAGGTTTCTATTGACAGGAGGCTCTTAAGAGAAAAGTTTGGAAGCCACAGCTGAGTGCTTTACTCCTGCTCTCTTTGGAAATCCTTCATGCTTTGCAGGCAGACACAGGCCTACAAAGAAATTCTGCACGGAGGTTGGGACGGAGGTGTAATTTCTCCTGTTCTAAATTATTTAAGGATGCAGTGAGCTCTGCAGCCTTGTCTTGAACAAGAATTTAGGCCCCTGGTAGAAGAAGTCACACATCAGCTTGCTCCACTGGGAAGCAGACATATGTTAATCATGACTCAACCAGCCCAATGAATCCTTGATGTGTTGGTGCTTGCTGATCTCTGCCAAAGCATGCAGAAATACTGCAGAAATTGATTGGCCTAATTAAGCATATAAACAGAAAGTGTTGCCCACTTTTTTTCCTTTCTTTTTTGCCAGCAACCACACATGCCTTTTTTGTCTTCTTAAAATAATTAAATGGATTTCTGCCCAAACCCTAGACCTTGGGGCAAGTTACAACTTCTTTTAGACTGCAATCTTATACCTACTTTCTTGAGAGGGAGTAAGGTCCATTGAACTCAGTAGGACTTACTTCTGAATAGACATGCACTGTTAAAAACAAAACAAAAAAAACATCTTCCCCTCCCCCTATTTGAATTTTTTAAATTATAATTGATTTTTATCTAAACGTTTTCCTTAAGAATCTCAACATCTATTTTTCATGTTAGATATTATGGGGGTTCCTTTATCAGCTGGTTAAACCGTAATGTGTAATTCAGCATCAACAATAAAAACCGTTCAGCAATAGCAACTAGTGTCCAGTGAATGTTACCACTGCTTCTTTTCCCTCAGCTACTGGATTTCCTCAACAGCACTGTGTTCCTAATCAGAATAGTAATGTAAGTGAACTTCTTTTGTTCAGAATTGTCATGCAAGAAGGCCTATAGGGTTACGTTGCTATGACAGCTGGAGTATGCTATGAATGAACGCACTTTTGAGTGGCTAGTCTTTTTCATGATTTCAAGATAGTAACACTCTACCATTCTTTTGTGTTTTTTAAAGTGATGAAAATGCAAGAAAAGATCTAAAGAACTTGCCTGCCTTTCCTACCAGGACTCTGCAGGAACACCCTTCACTTGCCTATTGGTAAGACACATTTATTTACACTTGTCTATCATGTTTGTACCTTGCCCTTTCTCCAGGCCAACATTCATAGCTCCCTCCGCCTTGCCATATTATCCTCACAACAATCCTGCGAAGTAAGATAGGTCAGACTGTGACTTGCCCAAGGTCATCCAGTGACCTTCACAGCTGAGCAGGGCTTTGAAGCAAGGTCTTTCTGGCCCATTGCACTCATAGCTAACTAACCAACTAACACACATGTAAATATTTTTATGAGACTGTTGAACTTTCCTTCCAGCTACTAAGTGTTTGAAAAGCTGTTGAGCAAATAGTATAGATTGTGTTTTATCCAAACTCTGGAAGTAAATATTGCCGAAGTTTAGGAGCTATAAGTGTATTTGAGTCCATGTGCAGGATTTGAAGATAAGTTTGGGCACAATCCAATGAGGATGCACGTACTGGTAAGCCTCTGAACTCGGAGGATTACGGACATCGTATGCAGGGTGGAAGGAACACAGAGACGATCTTAGTCTCCGAGCTCCTCTCGCCCTGCAAGTCAGCCAGACATCTGATTTTGGCCATCTAGCTGAGGTGCTTTGGATGGGAAGGGAAGGAGGCTGGAGCACCACCAGGACATATAGATGATGATGATGATGATGATGATGATGATGATGATGATGAAAAAATTATTTCTTACCCGCCTCTCCGTCTAGATCGAGGCGTGGAACAGCAAAAAATATAAAATACATAGACTAAACAAAACACAATACATACTATTAAAACATCTTAAAACATCTTAAAAACATCATTAAAACATCTTAAAATATCTTAAAAACATCTTAAAGGCATCCTAAATTTCTGCCGGATAGGCCTGCCGGAAATCATATCATATCCTGGTAGCCCCAGTCTCTTCCCCTCCCCCCCCCGGAACACCCCCTTTACCCTTTCTCTGAGGTCACTCTTATGACCTCAGAGAAGGAGCTGGTGCGGTTCTTTCCATGCCAGCTGCATGTTGGGGGAGGAGAATCCGAAGAATCCTATATCCCCCTAGACACTGTCTAGGGGCCATAGGATCGCTCTCTTACGTGTTTAAGAAAACCACAGCTCAGCATGTAAAAAGTTTTAAAAAGTTGACTTCCATAAAATACTCTCTCCAAAAGAGACTCAGACTGCAATCCTATACACAGGGTTCATTGAACGCAATATAGCTTACTTCTGAGTAGGCACACAGAGGATTGCACAATCAGTCAAGGAGAACAAGTGTCTGAGACAATTCAGAGAGCAAATGTTTGTGAACTGTGAACGGTAACTTCAGTTGTGGTTCTGAACAAATGCTAGCAGCTTACCTGAGCATGGTGTGTGAACATTGGAGAGCTGTTTCCAGGTTTTCTTGAAGCAATGCTCATCCTGACTTTTTAACTGAAATAAAGCGTGCTGCTGTGTTAAGAGTTAACTGCATGACCTTTTTTTTTTTTTGCTTAATTATCCATTCTGGTCCTGCTTTATAAATTCAAGCCTCGACATGATTTCTCTAATAATGTTAGGGGAAATTCACAGACCATTTACAGTGGCTTATTCCTGTGGCCTGCACAATGTTAGGCATTAAAGTCAATGAGATCTAAGCTGCTTAACTGTGTTATAGGATAGCAGCCTTTGTGCATACTAGGGAGTTGATAGCTTTTTTTGCTAGGATACTGTGGTTTACACTGTCCGTGTCATGCAGAAATTCAACAGGTGAAACTATTCCAGTGGCTACAGGCCAATGTAAGGAAAGGCTGTACCTGCTGAATTTCTGCATTTTATGTGGCTGTTTAAGGTGTAGGAGGCCAGTAGCAGCATAAGGCATTTTGTAATCAGCTCCTTGAATAAATTGGCCAGATATTGCTCGTTCGTTCCAAGCCCAAACAATTTTCATTGTCACATACGGTAATGAATGGGTTTGCACAACACAACAACCCAGGGTGGGTGACAAGCCACGGTAGGTTTTCGTGTGAACCCGAACTGATTCCTGGGCTGATAGCTTATTCTAGGGGGTTGTTGTATCCAAGATGGGTTGTCATGTTGTCTGAACCCCATCATGGGTACCGGGAACCGGCCAGCGACTCGCTTGGCACAAGCGGCAAGAAACCCTTGCTGCTCTTGCCAAATTTGGTACTTGGGGGCAACTGGCACTGGCTGGATGGCCCCCACCATGATCGCAAGTTGTTTTGGCTCGCCAAGGTCTTGTCAGTTTAACTTTTTTTTGCCCTCTGAGATTACGAAAGCCGCTTGACGGCCAGCTTTCACAGTCCCCGTTTTGATAGCCACTGACAGTCCCTTCAAAGTGCCCAAGCAGCCTATTGGAGTCGGTGGTTGGGAAATAATGTTTTCTAAATTTTTCGTTTTTCTAAAATGTTTTGCCACACTTGCGCACCTGCAGAGGTGCGCAGTTCTGTGAGTGCGGCAAATGGAAGCCTTGGCTGGGTCAGTGTCCTGGGGGGGGGGGGACCTGCTGTCATAGCACAGCAGGTACCAACCCTGGGCATTGACCCAAAGAGGTCAGTGACAGCCTTCCCCAACCTGGGGCCCTCCAGACATGTTGGACTACAACTCCTATAATCCCCAGACAGCATTGGCCATGTATGACAAAGGTAGTTTTCTGTGTGTGTGGCTACTCCTGCTGATGTAACCCTGCCCACTTTTAGCTATAAGTTCCCACCATGGAGATATGTGGTGTGGTCACATCAAGCAGAGGTGGGGGTAAGGCTAAACCCACTGATGCAGCTCTACATATTTTTACTGAACTTCTGCTTTACTGTGTTGATGCAATTGGCAACTGTTTGAACACATAGGCCCAATTTTTTAAAATTGTGGGTTGTCATGAACAAGGCGGTGTGCTGGTGCAAGAAAGAAGAAGAACCCATGATTTGTTCTAGTGTTGTTTCTCTGGCTTGTCGGGTTAGAACAACCCAGAGGTCCAGATTTAGATGCAACACTAACAACCTTGCGACAGAGCATCCTGGGGCTGTTTATCCTCTCCAGCTTCAAGCGGGATCAACCAGAGAGCATACACCAGTGTGCTGCCTCGTTCATGACAACCCACAATTTTTTTTAAAAAATGTGATTTGTCGTGATGTGCGAACTGGGCTATTCAGTGCTTCTGTGCTAGTAATGGGACATCCTGCAATGGTGTGCACAATATACCAGGATTAATTACAGAACCCAGCATGCTGTATCAAGGGAACAGGCACATCGTTCTGTTCTGTGTAACAAACTGCAGAATTCAGTTCTTGAATTAGCAGAATGTGTGTACGCTTTATAAAGAGATTTTGTGGAGTGTCTTTTGTGTGTATTGAATGGGTTTCTGAGTGTCATCAAATGTGCTTTGGTATAAAACAGTTCTGCCTCTCTTAATGAACTATTCTTGTTCCACAGTGAGGACAGAGTCATTGAACATTATATAAAAAATAAGGGGCTGACCAGAGGACAAGCGATTGTTCAGTAAGTGTTTTACTTGGCTCTTTGTGAAGAGAGGTGGAGTATAGAAGGGGCTTCAGTCATAATCTGATCTATTGATCCGATGCTTAGTTAGTCAGTGGTAGAGGCTGGTGGTCACTGTTAGCATAAATGAAAAGAGGCATACTTGCCAACAGCTTGCAAAGTTACAGAAGCCTGTTCTGGCCCTGTCAGTGTTCTGCAATCCAAAAGATCTTCAGACCATTTTCCTGCATTCCAACACATACCCTTCACTTCCACCAATACCCATGATGACATCCTTTATCCTGAGGACTCTGGCACATTTATCAGCAGAAGAATGCCTTTTGTATTCTGGAGCATAACCAGGAACTAATCCAACAGCATAAGCTGTGTAAACAAAGTGGCAAATCTTATGAATGGCTACTTAGCTGGTCAGATCTCATTTCCTGGTTACATCTCTCTAATGCTATGTGCATTTTACCATTCAAATTTCTGTTATATGGCCATGAAGTTGGTTAGCTACGTTTACAGCGCAAGTGTATTCAGAAGAATGTAATGTTCCTTAGAGCTGAACTTGGAAAATAATTCAGACTCACATTGTAGACAGCTCAGCCACTAGGATTGGAGCCAGGTTTTGATGGAATTCAGCTCTTTTACAGGCAAATAGAAGAGGGTGAACACCTGGCAAACTTAGCCACATTACTGATAGCTTGAATTTGTTGGGTTGGTTTTTTTTTAAAGTGAGAAAACACTAATTCCATTATACTGAGTTCTTTTGAAATTTTGACCGTGCAGTGTCTTGCTATGCTTGAATTCATTTGTAAAAAGACTTCAAACATAAGTGTTGACTGACCCATTCTATAATAAGGGGGTAGTATCCAGTGGTGTCCCAACGCTAGTGCTAAGACATTGTGCTAGCATAAACCGATGCATGTGCAACGTAACTAGTGCAATCGGAAAAAGTGGTAATTCGCTGTTGGAATTCAGTGGCGCCAAACTTCAGCAGTAAATTGCAGCTTTTTCCACCTGCACTACTTAGAGTCCTTAAAAACAAAATCCTCTGCTGTTACGTTAAAACAAACTTAAATATGAATCTAAACTCTTTGATCAGAGAATATGTGTTCATAGAAGACTTTACTGAAGAATGGATCCATTGACTTGTGAACCTGTCTGTATAGGTACATGAAAGTGGTTGAAGCTCTGCCCACTTATGGAGTCCATTACTATGGAGTAAAGGTTAGTAAACACTGGAAGCCAACTGGCATATCTTGTTTATTATATGCAGCTGGATGTTTGAAAGAGCAGTTCACCTGGAAAAGACTTGAAGAAAGAATTGTCACACATTTGTGGAGGTCACATGCTTTACATGCAAAAGGTCCCAGGCTCAATCCCGGGATTCTCCTGTTAAAAGAAGCAAGCAACAGGTGATGGGAAATGTACCTTCCAGATGTTTTGGAAGGCAACTCTCATTGGCCCCAGACAGCATGGCTAACGGTTAGGAAAGCTGGACTTGCAGTCCAAAACGTTTGGAGGGTACTATGTTGGGGAAAGCTGCAACAGATGCTTGCTGCCTCTGGTGGCAAGCTACCTCCAGAGGCAGCAAGCATAAGACCCTTAAATCCCCTAAGAGGGGCCAAATCTGGGGGGGGGGGAACCCACCACCACCACCTACACCAGTGCTTCTCAATTATTTTCTGTCATGCCCCCCCTAGGAAGAAGAAAACATTTCACGCCCCCCGCGCGACTGTAAATAGTATCATTTGTCTATAAAATTGTTATAAGTACACCTCTGCATAACACTGTATCCTTATTAACATATAAGAGAATAAAAAAAGAAAGAAATGTGGATCAATTTACAACAAAGAATAGCTTTATTAACTGTAGCAGAAAAGATTTAAAGGAGCACAGGATTTAAAGGAACACAATATTAAAAAAAACTTTTAACTGAGGTCAAACGGGGGCCCCTTTACGGAGCCTCGCACCCCCCCTGGGGGCCCCGCCCTACTATTTGAGAAGCACTGACCTACACCAATCTAGAGTTGGCTTGGGACTATTCTCTCCCATTGTAACCAATGGGTCTCGGGAGTTTTTGGATTTGCAACAAAGGTAGGGGAACAACAACATTTTTAAAAAACCCTGTTCTGCCAGGAAAAAAATGATATCTCCCCCCCCCGCCCCACCTTCCACTCTGGCAGGGTTGTGGATGAGGTGTTAGATCTGCCTTGTCGCTCCCCTTCAGAGACGGGGTTAGGGGGTGGCCCATTAGGGCTGGAACCCTGAACCTTTCATTTGGAGCCCCGAATCTCTGGGAGGCCATCTGCCCCAACACCCTCCTGTCCATGGGCACTTGCTGGGGGGAAAAGGTACAGGGGCCCTGCTGCATCTGATCCCCCTGGATTAGCTAGCTTTTTGTCTATATGTGCTTCACCTCCGGCTGCCCTCTCCCTTAAATCTTTCTCCTTGTGGTTCTTTTCTGAACTCAAATGCCCTCCCCTGTCCATACATCCCTTTTGACAAATAGGGGTGTCCTTAGGAGTCAGGACCCTTTAAAGACACACTCACGGGGGGGGGGGGGAGACTTTGGAGCATATGTAAATCAGCATATGCAAATGTTTGCCTTTTTTTGTCCTGTGGGCCTGAGCCCCATATCTTTTCAGTACCTAGCACCACCCCATGTAGGATTGCTCTGCCTGCTGTGAACCAGAAAGATCTAGTTCAGCCTTCCCCAAACTTCTCTCCAGATGTTTTGAACTTCAGCTCTCATCAGCCCTGGCCAGCATGATCAATGGTCAGGAATTCTGGGAGTTATAGTCCAAGCAATCTGGCGGGTAACAAATTTGGGAAGGCTGCTCTAGTTCGCCTCTGCCACGAACTCTCTAAGTGGCCTTAGGCAAACCACAATCTCTCAGCCTCGGTCTCCCATCCGCAATAACCTACATTACAGGGTTGTTGTAAGGATTACTGAAATTGTAATTTGTAAATTGTTGTAAGGATTACTGAAATAATGTATTTGCTGTATAATGCTGCATAGTATTTTTTTTCTTGCTTGAGGAAGAGCACCAAGAAACTTGGTGGTCTCATGAAGAGAAGACTTCCAAAAAGCTGTTCTTTTACCTGCTTCTTTTCTCCGTATCTTTCATATGTGCATGTAAAGCTGGAGTGGGAAACTGGTGGCTGTCCAGATGTGTTGGCCTACAACTCCAGTCAGCCCTAGCTAGCATTGTCAGTGATGAGAGATGATGGGAGTTATAGGCCAAAAAAACATATGGAGGGCCACCAGCTGCCTATTCCTGATGAAAATAAATTTATAGAAGGTAGGCTGCAATCTTAAATCACACTGGGATGTATTTCTAAGTAAACATGCATAGGATTGCACTGCATGTGTACATATTATTTCCTTTCAACAGTGCCCCAGTGCAGTTGTACTTTGTACACATCCCTCATAAAATCTCTTTTATTGTTTGTTGTTGCTTTACCGCCCACAGATTTTCCTCAACTTGTACCCCGCCTGTAGCCACTGTTTCAAAGAATGCAGCTTCTCTTCCCTACTGTTTTCTGCCTGTTTGCACAGCATCTTCCAGCTGGGAAAGGAATGGCAGACCACTTTTAACAATAATCCTTGCTCAGTTGGCTGCAGGTGTGCTAACAAAGAGCTGCCTTCGTCTCCCTAACCTGCAGATACTTGTTGCAGAACGAAGTAGTTAAATGTTATATCAGCTCTGCAGCTCCTGACTCTTACTTGGGCCTCACCACTTGTATTCTTCTGTTCTGCAGGATAAACAAGGAATCCCTTGGTGGCTTGGGATCAGTTATAAAGGAATTGGCCAGTACGATTTACAAGACAAAGTCAAGCCTAGAAAAGTAAGTGTGTGTGTGTGTGTATGTATGTTCGTAACACACAAATGTAGAGGAAACATAATAAAAATAGATGCTTAGCACTTGTTCCTCTAGTCTAGCCAGTTGAAGAATTAGATCCAGTGAAAATTGTTTTGACATGAATTAAGTATGAATTAAGGAGAAGGAATGTTCCTCCTTATTCAGATAAGTGAAGGTGCTGGCATTTAATGGGTACCAGCATTTCCCCATGGAAGGCTTCTTTCAGATGTACATGGAATGAATTTGTGGAAACTTCTCTTTGGAAAGGAGATAGATAGGGTTGTTTTCAGGGTGTCTCCTTGTTTGGTGCAATAAAATGAGAGATGTGGAACAGGAACGGCTCTCTCCTTGGGCCCGTTTGCTGATAGTATCTTGCAAAATATGTATATTTTTATCATCCCTCTAGACTGTCATTGAACATAAAGCAATTTGCCATGTACTTTGTGTTCTGCTGGGTGTGTTTGCTGTGGTTCTCCTCCCTGATGGTCTTATCCACGTCTACATTTCAAAGAGCATTCTTTGGGGGATGGGAAGCATTCCCCCCCCCCCAAGTTTTGCAAAGTTAGCAGTGCCTAAAATTTTTGGGGAAAGGCAGTTTAACAGCTAGTCTCACATGTTTGTGTGGAATCCCCAATGTATCCTTCTGTGCACCAGGTGTGAAGTTCTTCAGAGGCCCTGCTCTGAGTAATATGAGGCAGGTAACCACCAGGGAGAGAGACTTTTTGGTAGTGGCAACCCAGTTACGGAACAGCCTTTCCAGAGAGGTTTGCCTGGCGCCATCTTTGTGGTGGTCTTGGCACCAGGTGAAGACCTTTCTGTTCACCCAGACTTTTTAAATAGCTCACGTCTTATAGTCTGGCCCTCTTAGTTTTAAAATCTGTGTTTTAATTATGCTTTTAGTTTTTAATTGCTTTCTTTGTTTTATCATTTATTTATTTATTATATTTATACCCCGCCTTTTTTTCCTGCAAGGAACCCAAGGCGGCTTACATAATCCTCCTCCTCCTCCTCTCCATTTTATCCTCACAACAACCCTGTGAGGTAGGTTAGGCTGAGAGTCAGTGACTGGCCCGAAGTCACGCAGTGAGTTTCATGGCCAAGCAGGGACTAGAATCCAACATTCTCACCACTACGCCACACTGGCTCCATTGTATTGTACTTTAATGCTGAATTTGTTTTGTGAGCGGCCAAGAGGGCTCGTGTTACGGGACAGCTATATAAATTCAGTAAATAATAATACTCATAGTATCAGACAATATGACCTGGTTCACATGATCAAACAATCCTCAAGTAACCCACGCTAGTCAAGTCATAACACCCAGGTTCAGACGACATGACAAGCCGCAGCCAGACAGGTAATTAGGGAAATGGCGCCTGGCACTCGCCGGTGATAAAAACAAGCCACCTTGGCTTATTTAAGCCACAGTGGCTTGTTTGATCATGCAAATTGGTCCAGTGTGGCAAGGTCAGCCTGGAATGTCCCAATTCCAAGTCTCCTAGAGGCTTTGGAAGCACAGGCTTGCCTGCATTTTACCCTCTGAAAGCACCTCCCCTGCGCAGCCTGGAGTACAATGCAAAGTTCCTAATTAGTTCTTCTCAGAATCCTTGAATACTTAGGTTTGCCAGGTTGCAACCCAGAGATTTGTGTTGTGCCCTTAAATTCATCAGTGCAGCAGGAACTGAAGCAGTTGTGGCTCTTCCTGCCTCTTCCGGGTGTCTCCCTCACCAGTAATGGGCAAGAGTTGGAGTGGTGGTGGCAGTAGAGAGGCAGCCAACAAGACCAGAGGGGGAACAGGTTGGAGTAGCCACGGGTGCCTTGTCTCTGTTACGAAAGGGAATTTACAGATACGGTGCAGACCTCTGACATAAGAAGAGCCCTTCTGGATCAGACTAACAGACTATCAAGCCCAGCATCCTGCATCCCACAGTGGCTATTAGATGCCTCTGGGAAGCCCACAAGCAGGGCATGAGTGCAATAGTCCTCCCCTGTTGTTTGACACCCAAACAGCTGATATTCAGAGGCGTACCGCATATGGCAGCCTCCCTCCAGATGTGTTGGACTACAACTTCCATTACCCCAGCCATGCTGGAAGGCACTATTGTTGGGGAGGCTCCATATGGCCATAATGACTAATAGCCATCGAATCCTCCATGAATTTACCAGCACATCGTGTGGCAACACATTCCACTATCTTGAATCGATTGCTGGCCCATTTTGTTGGGTATTCCCGGGTTCTTGTATTCTTCACTCTCTTGTAAACTTCGCTCTCTCCACACCATGCATGGTTTTTATAAACCTCTATCACCAGGCATATTGTTTTTATAAACCCCCCTTAAGCTAAAAAGTTCCAGCTATTTTAACCTTTTACTCCTAAAGAAGAATAGGTTGCAACCTTTCCAATACTAGGAAGTAGTTGCAGATAGATCTACAATAATAGCTCAGTCTGCCAAGACAGAAAAACACAGCAACAGTGTCTGTTTTGTGTTTCCCTCTTCTCTGCCCCACACAGTCACTGCTCTTCCATGGAATGCTAAGTGGTTTTCCTGGCAAAATCTCTGCACCTTTAAAAACTTCATGAGAGTCAGAAGCGCAACCAACACAGCATTTTCTGGCAGGGAGGTGTGATGATGGGGGGAAATGTACTGTTCTCTTTTTTTTTTACACAGCAGTTAGGGGAAAAGGCAGCAATTCTATGTGAACAGGGGAGAAAAACAGGGGGAAACTAGGAGTTTTCACTTTTGCAAGAACAAACAGCACAGAAACAAGCTAAGCTTGTTAGTTTGCGAGTCCATTCTATTAGGCATATAGTGTAATACCTTTATTAGGCCAGCTCAAAGATCACAAAAATGTGCAAGCTTTCAAGATCTCTTCATCAGGCAAGATGTTACAAAAAGCAGGTTGGCATCTTGCCTGATGAAGATATCTGAAGATCTGGAAAGCTTGCATGGTTTTTTTGTGATCGTTGAGTTGGCCTAATAAAGTATTACGGTACGTACATGATACAGATTTTGGATTTTTTCTTATGGATTTTGGATTTTCTTATGGATTTTTTCTTTTTTCTTTTTAACCATAACCTGAAATGCAGTGATATAGTAGGTGAAGCTTTTCTTGGCAGGGAGAGCAGTGTTGTATAATAAAACTTTGCCCACAGGAGCAGGGCCTTTGGAGAGGAGGCAACCGTCTATTAAATTAGTTCTACATTAAAGCATGCATGCAAGTCACTTTTTCCACCAACCCCAGGGAGGTACCAGTGAAGTCTCTGGTTAGCTTCTCCATGAACTGCTCATTGTAGCAAAATAAGCTCTGTTACACTGCCAAAGCAGAGGGCTCTGTGTTACCCCACTGCTTTCCTGAGCCGCCCTCTAACAGGCCCCTTTCCTTCTTCCTGGGCACAGGATGATGTGCATAGGATCTGTCCCAACTTCATTCCAGAGCAAATCATAAACATCTGGAATGAGCCCCAAAGTCCTTTGAAAGAGCCTATTTTCACTGCTAGCTGTAGCGAAGAGACTTGAACATGTGTAGTGACTACACCCCAGGGGAAACACACCTTGTTCCTTCCCAGCCACACCTCTGTGCTTTACATGTGTATCCAAGCCAGGAGCTGGTTATTCTGCTGCTCTTCCTGCCCCCAGAGCATTTAGGGGTCAACAGCTCGTCTGTGTTTCCTGCCAGCTGCACATTTTGCTGATGAGGCATTAGGTGCCTCTGCCTCTTTAGAATACAACCCAACTTGTCTGTATAGGACTGGTACATCTGGCCTATACTTTCTGTATATCCAGGCATCCCAGTGCAAGATTCATTCAACACCATTAAAGAGGGAGATGAGCAGATCTTGCAGTGCAGGGAGTTCCGCCTCTGGAGCTCTGCCACAGAGAATGTCGTCTCTCACATCCCAGCCAGCCACACCAGGAGAAAGACAGCTTTAAAAGAGCAGATTCTGGTGGAAAAGCTCAAGTGGGGGAAGAGGACAGCTGCCCCTTCTCACCTATGCCACACTTTATTGGCAGGACCCAGGTTGGTTTCTGCTTCCGCCACATCTAGTTCTGCCCAGACAGCCTGGAGAGGTTGCAATACTACCACATTAGCTACCCTCACCCAGCATAAGATGGCTCTCGAAGTCATTTTTGACAGTGTCAGCTTTATTTATAGACTGCCTTTCCAGATACAGTAACACCTTGGATTGCAAGTAACTTGGTTTGAGAGCGTTTTGCAAGACAAGCAAATTTTTAAATATTTATTTATTTATTTTGACTTGATATACAAGCGACGTCTTGCAATACAAGTACTGTAGTACGGCTTAAATTAAAAATCTCTGTACAAATTTTTTTTGGGGGATTTCGTTTTGATATACAAGTGTTTTGGATTACAAGCACGTTTCCGGAACGAATTATACTCTCAATCCAAGGCATGACTGTATTATGCTCAAGGCAGTTTTACATCAAAGCTGACAGTATGTATAGCAACGCTAAATAAATGAATGAATGAATGAATGAATGAATGAATGAATAAATAAATAAATAAATAAATCCCAAATGGAAAATAATTCATCTACAACATTTCAACATGGTTGTGTTTTGTTTTTCCAATCATATAGATCAAACTAGCAGTGGTTATGAGATCAAACAGCTTGGTAGATTTTATTTTTTATTTTAATGTGTGTAGCATGTCTTTGTGTCAAAGGAGTTTTGTTTCTGTTGTTTAAAACAATTGCCTGCATACAGCCCTTTTGCAAAACATCAGATTGGAAGAGAGTTGGGTTTCTAGTACTGTATTAACCTGTGGGACTCAAACCTGGTTTCCAGCTAAAAAGCATGTTGACAATTTCGGTACAACCCTGCTCATTCTCAGGCAAGGCACCATGGTGTGTTACTGCTTAAGAGTCATGTGTTGTGGTTCTACGCCAGTGTGGTGTAGCGGTTAGAACAGCCTTCCCCAACCTCGTGCTCTCCAGATGTTTTGGACTACAATTCCCAGGATTCCTGAGCATTGGCCATGTCGGCTGGGAGTTGAAGTTCAAAACATCTGGAGGGCACCAGGTTGGCAAAGGCTGGGTAAAAGTATCAGACTAGGATTTTGAAGACACAGGTTCAAATCCCACCTCAGCCATGAAGCTGAGGTGACCATGGGCCAGTCACTGTCTCTCAGTCTAACCTGTATCACAGGCTTGTTAGGTTAAAATGGAAGGAGATATACACCACCTTAAGCTCCTTAAGATGTACACCATCTTAAGTTCCTTAGAGGAAAGGTCAGCTAAAAATCTTCATTGTTGTTGAGAAAGGTTGGATATAAATCATTTTTGTTGTTAATGTTTACTCAAAAGTTCTGTTTAGTTCTATGTGACTTACACCAAAATAAATATAAAGTATTGCTGGCAACACAATCCTATACAGGTTTACTCAGGAGTAAGTTTCACTCAGTTCAATGAGACTTACACCCAAGTAAGTGTACATAGGATTGAACACTTAGACACTTGATTACCACTGTAGGCAATTCTTCACATTTGGGCTGATTGTAGGAGAATCTGTGCTTTTAGGGATGCATTGCCATATTTTAACGGTCTGTTGCCATATTCTGTTGAACTGACTGTTTATAAGGGCATGATTAGTCATGGAGGCTATCAATGTGTACCAGTTATGATAGTTGTATATTAACCTGCAGTATGCCACTGAATGCCAGTTGCTGGGGAACATGAGTGGGAGTGTGCTATTGCACTCATATCCTGCTTGTGAGCTGCCCATAGGCATCTGGCTGGCCACTGTGGGAACAGAATGGTGGATCCAGCACCGCTCTTCTTAGGTTCTTCACTTTTCACTGGGAATTTGTGGTGCAATGGATGGCAAGTGTTTGTCCCTGTCCCCAGCCAAAACGAATTTTTTTGCCATTCCTTTGCCAAGGCAGGACACACTGGTATGGCTCCAGAGAGAGCTGCGCAGCATGGAACACAGAAGGAAGTGAGAGATGCCAGAGCCTGAAGGAGGGAAGGGAGACGGCAAGTTTTGATTGCCACCAGCTTCTGTAAACAGTGACTCCTCCTAAATGAAAAGGAAGGAGTCATGGAAGAAGAGATGGGAGTGTATACAGTTTCTTTACGCAGAGGGTGGTTCTGTGTTTGCCATGCACAGTGAACTGTAAAAGTAAGCAAAAACAATGGAGCTAAGTGTGGTTGCAAGGAGAAAGAAATATACATGCTTGGTAAGGGTGTGAGTTAGAGATGTACAGACACTGATGAGATTTGTGTATCAGGTGGTGTCAAACAGCTTATTTTGGCACACACAGTAAAGGTGCCATCCAAATCCTCAGTTCATTTAGAATCTATGCAGTGAAGATCTGAAGCTGCTTTATGTTGCTAGACAATTAGTCCATATGGATACTGTGCAGGATCAGATCAATGGTCCATCCAGTTAGCATCCTTTTTCTCACAATGGCTAGCAAGTGCTTCAAGCAGAGCATGAAGGCACTGCTGCTGCTGCCCATGAACCTAGTAGTTAGTAGGATGATGGGAGGTGTTGTCCAACACATCTGGAAGGCACCATGTAGGAGAAGGCTGGTCTAGCCCAGTTAGTGTGTCTAGATCTAAGACTCTTAAGAGAAGAATTTTAGCCTAGCCTTCTCCCTGACACGAATGTAGGGAGGGATTTTATTTTTAAGGTAGGAGAGCTGTGAAGGAAGGAGCCATCTCTGGGGGTCTTGGGTCCTTTGGGGTAGGAAAGGGTGGGGGTGTGGCGGGTCAGCCAGCCCCCCCTTCCTCCACATGGTGGCAGAGGTGGGATTCGAAGCTGAACCACAGAGTGTGTGCACGTGGGCAAATGGGAGAGATTGGAGAGACTTTAGTACAGGGTAGAGGGTTTGTTATTTTTTAGAAATTGAAGTGTGAGATTGAGCCTTAGGAAAAACGTTCAGATTGCTTGGCAGTCTGTGGAAGCCTAGCTGCCAGCGGGGAGTGTTGAAGGCAAGAAATCTCAACTGTGGAGTGAGTAAGTGGAAGCGGATCCTACCATCCCCATCGAGTGCAAGAAGTCTGTGGCTGGGGGAAGGCGACTGTGATCCAAGAGAACCAGAGCTGGGGGAGCCCTGGCTAGAAGCAAGAGATAGGCTGCGTGTGCGTGTCCCGGAGGCTGGGAGCAGCAATTGCCAGTGAGTAAGCGGAGGAGGATCCTACCAATCGAGTGCAAAAAGCGGGTGAGCAGATGGCGGCTGTGTGATCCCAAAGAACCGGAGCAAAGAGAAGAAGAAATAGTGTGTGTGTGTGTGTGTGCAGCGCGCGTGTTCCAAGGGGAGCAGAAGAAAGGAGAGAAGACCAGAAAACCTCTCTTAAGAGACTGGTGAGCAAAACGTTGAATTTTGGGACAGCGTTTGATGAATGATTTGGTTGTGCTATGTGCCCCAGAGAAATTGTCAAGACTTTGGGGGGGGGCATGGTGAATGGCCAGAGTAGGCAGCAGCAAGCAGAGGGGGGGCAGACATCAGAAAACACCCCCCCAGAAAAAGAGACTTTGTCCCTGTGCTGCCGAAATGGAGAGCTGAAAGGAGCAGAAAGAAAAGGGGATTTCCCTCCTAGCTGGCGGAGAAGCACGGACAGAAGAATTTCCCTCCAGGTGTCTCCAGTGAGAAGAAAAGAGGACTGAGATTGGGGTGTTGATTAAAGCCAATAAAAGCTGATAAATTGTTGCTGGAGTGGAGGGGACGGGTGATTCAAGTGTATTTGTGTTGTCTTGTTGATAAATTGTTGCTGGAGGGGAGGGGACGGGTGATCCCAGTGTAAACAATGGAACTATTTGTGTTGTCTTGTCCCCAAATGAAAAAATTAGTCCAGACTGTATCAGGTCAATTTGAAATTGGAATGTAATGATAATGTGAAGCCAGAAACCTGTAAGCTTTCAAAGTGCCTCAGGGCAGGGAAGAGTTGCCAGAGAAAAATCAGTCAGAGGCTAGAAAACAAAGCAGAAGGTTAAAAGGAATTTAGAGGCGGGAAGCCCTCTATCGGCTGAAAGATTGCCAGACTGGTAGAGCCTCCAGGGCTCAGCATATAATTCTGAGGGAAACAGTCATCCCATTCATGTCATTGGGTAGAAAGTGCCACAAGCAAGCTTTTGGAAAAAAGGGGTGGTGTATTCATGTCATTGGGTAGAAAGTGCCACAAGCAAGCCTTTGGAAAAAAGGGGTGGTGTATTCATGTCATTGGGTGGTGGGTGCCACCAGCGAGCCTTTGGAAAAAGGGGTGATGGATTCATGTTGTTAGGTGGAGGGTGGCAGAAGCGAGCCTTTAAAAGCAAACAAAGGCGAATTGAAGAGTCACATTTCAGTCACCAATCTGCCCCCTACAGGCTTGTGTGAAAAGTAGCAACCCTAGAAAGTTTTTTAGACAGAGTGCCAGACAGGCAACAGAAGGGTTGGGGTTCCCATTTGAATTGTATATGATGTTTCTTGTGTATGCAAGCCTGTAAACTTCTGATTGATGTTTTGCTGTTTTGATGTTTAAGGAGCTTTAAGATTTTAAGCTTTAAGCTGTGTTAAGATTGTAGTTAATGTGTTTGATGTTTTGATGCTTGCTTTTTTGTTCTGTTCTGTTTTTGTGTGTGTGTGAAGGAGAAGAGGTGTGCTAGTGGTAGAAGGCTAGCAAAGCCTTTTTCTTTTAAGTTAGTTTAAAATGAAATGAGAGGGTTGACCTCTCAGGTTTCTTTTTTTTTTTTAAAGGGAGCGTGTGAAGGAAGGTGCCTTTGGGGGTTCCTACATGCACACACACACACACACCCTCCCTCATGTGTGAACCGGCTAAAGGCTGGGGGGGGCAGGGTGTGTATGCCGGCATCCCAAAGTCTACAGTGACCCGGCTTTCAAATGCAAATGTAGTTCAGGCCCAGTAAGTCAAGAGTCATGAGTTCCCCTCCCCCTGTCTGGCCAGGTGAAGTGCATCATGATTGGCTAAAAGGCAGCAGAGCTACAGAGAGGAGGGGAGGTGGGGGGAAGGTATATTTCCCAATGTGTGGGTTTTGTCTTTGTCTTTGTCTTTGGTCATCGCGTGGCTGCCGGCTGTTGGAGCAATGGCGGTAAGCCAAGGAGAGGCCCAAACCTTCGGGGGGCCTCAGGATCCGACCCCAGGTAGCTCCTGGTGAAATTAGCAGAATGAGGGCTCTGGTAAAGGCAAGCCTTGTGGGGGGGGCTACCCATCTTGGACCTTCAGGTAGGTGAAGTAGTCCTCCCGGGCAGCAAGGCTGTGCTGGATCTAACCCTGGAAGAGAACTGACCCCCAGGTAACAGAGTTGTGTGCCTGGGAGATATTAAGGAATCAGGTTTTGTTACTTTGCAGCTTTACTTTGTACCAAAGTGTCTCTCCATTTTGTGCTTCTCTCATTTCCCTATTCTTGTTGTAAAATGCTACCAGAATAAACCTTTCTTGTTTTTACCCCACATGGTGTTTGTGGATTGCTCTGCCTGGTTCAGTAACTAAATCCAGGTTATAGACAAAGGCAAGTCCCTGAACAGAGATTCAAGTAGGATTGCAGACAGCTGAGGCTGGCAATCTGGTACCTTGAGATCTCTGGGGGTCTTGGGTCCTTTGGGGTAGGAAAGGGTGGGGGTGTGGCGGGTCAGCCAGCCCCCCCTTCCTCCACAAGAGCATTGAAATATATCCCCCATCTGCATTCTTAAGTGGTATGTTTCAGAAGTAGACCTTAGAACTACTCCAAACTTGCAGGGAGGCATGTGTGGTACAGCCCTGGAGTAGGCCATTGCGACCTCCCAATGGACATGGTGGACTGGAGAGTCAGTCAAGATAGTAACATTATCTCCTGATTCTTCAACTTGCTAGTTTCTGCTTGTTTTAATGAGCAGGGAAGAGGCAGGTTTTTTTTGTTTCAAACACACTTTTCATTTTGGATGATGATTAAGTTTTGTATAGTATAAAAATTCTATCCCATTTGCAGTAATCCACATGCTGTGGTATGTGTGATGTTTAAATACATGGAAATAATTGTACTTGTATATGTGTACAGAGGTAACCACCCATTGTAACATCATTCTATATTTGTGACAAAGGAAATAAATAATGTATGTTTGGATATGAGCATCTAAGGATATATTCTAAGGACACAATACATACTATTGTACTATACTATCAGGTGGAATTTTAGGATGCCTTTAAGATGTTTTAAAGATATTTTATGATGTTTTTAAGATGTTTTTAAGATGTTTTAATAGTATGTATTGTGTTTTGCTTAGTTTATATATTTTATATTTTTTGCTGTTCCCCGCCTCGATTTAGACGGAGAGGCGGGTAAGAAATATTATTATTATTATTATTATTATTATTATTATTATTATTATTATTCAACATAAAGTATGTGTGTATATGTGTGCGTGCGTTAAACGCTCACAAAAAGCCAGTCTGCTTTTACCACACAGTCTTGTAAAAGATATCTTCTTGTCCTATAAAAAACCATTTGATATAGAAGGCAATGATAATTATATCAACCCACTTATATACCTGACATATATTTAATATGCAAGTAGTTCAGTGTATATATAAAGGGTTGAATATCAACATTTCCAAGAATATAGGCACATACAAGATACAGGCTAAACAGTGAACACTGATTTGCTCTTATTTCCATTTTAACTGGGAAGGGAGAGTTTCTGTTTATTAAAGCTATCTATTCCAGAATATAAACTTTTTCACTGTATACACTAACTCATCAAACCTTCCTTTGTTTTTTATTGTCAGCTGTTCCCTACAAAACTTTATAATTTCCAGTATAGTTTAGAGATTAACCACAATATATCAGGGATTATATCTTGGAAGATTATGTTGAAACTTGCTCTCTTCCTACATTTACAAGGAAATGCTGACTATATACAATTTCACCTGATGTATTCCAAGGCTGGAAAGCTTATGTGATTTTACATATACAGTACCTCTAGCAAGATTAAGGTGTGTTGACCTCTTTCTCTGGCAGTATTCCAGCTGGGTAACTAACCGCATTCTCTTTCTGCCTGGCCTTTAGTCAATTCCACATTCTTTGAAGTTGCTGTCAGAGATAACTGCAAGCATCCTTTAGTTTCAACATACAACCTGAGAAAAATAATCCTCTCCCAGCCAAGGGGAAAACACAGTGACAACTCTACTTTTTGCAAAAAGAGGCAAATTATTTTTTTAAATCTTGCTTGCTGTGCCACTTTTGCCAGCTTTTCCTCCTCCACACCCATCTCCCCCTTCTGTAACACAGGCTCACCACACCAGTTGCTCTTTCGTCGGGCACAAAGAACAGTGAAGGTGGAGTGTGTGTCTGCCTATTAAGGCCAGGAGAGGCCACTGGGGTGAGTCCTATACTTGCTAGGCCAGGGAAAGAGTAGCATAGTTCTTTTGTGGTTGCATGTGCTGCCTTTCCACAAATGGGAGAGCCAAAAATGAAAGGACGTGTCTCAACCAAAATTAAATTAAATGCCTGAGGACCTTGCACAAACCCTCCAGCTCCCTCTTCCCTTTCCCAAACTTACTCAGTGGAAATGAGGGCTTGCAGTAAGGTAGGCCCTCCTGAAAACTTATTTATTTCAAGAAGCCTTCCTTGATTGACCAGCCATGGTTTTTATTGATATTCTGGGTTTTTAAAAAAACCAAACTTTTGAATGTGGTGAGGGTTTTTTAAATTATCTTTTATTGTCCATCGCTCCGGAATCTGTTTAGATGTGGAGTGATATATAAATATTGTAAATAAATAAACATATTCCAGCTGCATCTAGGAACCATGAGAAAATACTGTTTTATTTATTTTAAAGTGTTAATTGATAAAGCAGTATATACATTTTAAAAAATAACTTGTTTTTTGAAGGACAATTAGGATGGGGTGCATAAAAATCTCCTGTGGAAGTGTATTCTTGAGCTCTGGGGCCACAACAGAAAAGGCCCTGCTTCTTGTGAAGGCCAGTTTGGCTTCTGTATAAGATGAAGCAGAGCTTCTTAAGAGTTGGGGCTGGGGTTGTATGTAGAAAGATGCTCCCTGAAATGATCGGGACCCAAGCTCTTGATCGGGACTCCAACAACAGAGCAATCATAGATTCATAGAGTTGGAAGGAGCCTACGCTACAAGGCTATCGAGTCCAACCCCCTGCTCAATGCAGGAAATTAGAGGAGGGGTCTATGGCCCCTAGACAGTATCTAGAGGGCCATAGGATTTTTTGGAGTCCCAGCTCTGAGGTTGGAAAAGAGCTCCAACCTTGGAGCTGGGACTCCATGCTCGGAGCACCCTCCCCCCCTCACAGCCTATGCAGAAAGAACTGTGTTGGCTGCGTTTCTGAGGTCATAAGTGCGACCTCAGAGACGGGGTGAAGAGGTGAGGAGAGGAGGAGACCGGTCGCCAGGATATGATGTATCCTGGCAGTGCCCCAGCCGCCTTCCCTCCCTGTCTGAAGCACCTCAGCTAGACGGCCGAAATCGGCCATCTAGCTGAGTTGCAGGGTTGGAGGAATGTGGACCAGCCTTAAGGGCAGCCCCACATAAAGTGCATTGCGGTAAACCATTTTTGGGGTTGCTAGCGCCTGTACCACTGTGGCCAAGCTATTCCTATCCAGGAGAAGCTGTAGCTGGCAAACCAGTCAAAGCTGGTAAAAGGCACTCCGAGCCGCCATGGTCACTTGGGACTCCAACAACAGTGATGGATCTAAGAGTACCCCCAGACTATGAACCTGATCTTTCATAGGGAGTGCACCCACATCCAGAACAGGCAATGAGCCTGTCACCCGGACTCAGGAACCACTCACCCACAGGGCTTCCATCTTTGACCCTTACAGCCATCCAATCCACTCAGGGCTGCATCCAAGACGGGGAAGGCCTCCATAAGCCTTCCACCCTACTCCAGGATTTTTCAAGCCACTTCCCTGAATTTCAGCTTTCGTTAAAAACAAAAGTAGTTGAGAAATACCCTTGGTTTTGTCTTCTGTAAGGGGATTGTCTTAAGAGCGGGGGGGGGGGGTATTTGCTGGCAGTTTCCTTTGTAGAATTGTGATTTTATTTTTTGCCCCAAGCAATATTACGATGTTTGCATGCATCCAGTGTGTATGTGTACTGCACTCTGTGATCATCCCTGATTTCCGGTTTCATTTCCATCTGTGTCTTACATACATCTGCAGGTAAATGACCAGCTATTAAATGTTGCTAGGGACTACTCCTTGCCTTTACAGTGCATCATTTCCCTTTAACTGGTATAGAGGGAAGTAGATGTGATTTTTCCCTAAAGTCTAGGGCCTAGACCTTTGTATGAACTGTGAGGTCTGGTCGTTAATTCAGTTTGCCAGACCCCCACAGGAACACTGTTGTCATGTGTCACTGTTCCTCTGACCCTCCAAAAGGCAAAATATCCCCCCCCCCCACTTCTTTAAATTGTATGATAAGTGCCTAGTTTCTGTCTCATTTCTGGGGAGATGGAAATTAGGCAAGATGTGCAATTAGGTTTGCACAAAAGAACCCCCAAAAACCCTAGGATGCAAAATGCACTTCCTTGAAAAGGAATCATTTCTTAAAAAGAAAAGTGTGGTTACAGTCCTGCTTCCAGGAGATGGCAGGGGCATATGTGAAGGATCACTGAATGCCTCTTGGGGATGACTGAAGGAGCTTGAGCAGTCACAGAATGGGAGAGTGGGGAAGAAGCTGAAATACTAGATCCAGATTAGACCTTTGCATGCACTCTAAAATCAGACCACAGGCTCTTTATTCAGTTTAGAAACTAGAGAACTTCAAAGAGGAGGGCCCATGACATAGTCTGGACTCTGGAGGCATATGATACAGAAACCTTGCTGAAGCTAAGTGGGTCTGGATTTGGTCAGCGCCTGGAAAGCCTGCATACACTTACCCAGAGGAGTCCTGGGCTATCAATGAAATAAACCAAGAGGCAAATATCCAAAGCCATTATAGGAAATGTATTTTTATGACCCCATTGGGAAAATTGCTCATTTTTTATTCAGTTTGCCACACCATCAGGTTGCCATTACTGATTGGTGAGGAGAGGAAAGCATAAGTCGTTTGCTTGCACAGTGTGGTTGTGGTTGTGGTTGTGGTTGCAGCACAATAAAGACAGGACCTACACAGCCAGTTGGCATTATCAGCCATCACTGATTGTCTGAGGCTACTGTGTTGGCCTGCCTACCTTCACAAGGACACGGGCCAGAAGGTGCACTATGTCCACCCCTCACCCCCAGCTGTGAGTGGCCCAGGTTGATGTGCGATGGCATACTTCCACAAAAAAGGGTGGAGGGCAGGATTGTCATCCAAGTTTGCAAATGGAACCTGAACATACTTCTTTGATTAAAGCCTCTAAGAACAAAATAGTCCTTAATTTTTCTGTGCACTCCTTTGCTTCTTTACATTCTGCTGTTAAAGTTTTTACAATGCTTAAACTATTTTTTCAGTAATAGGGAAATTATCATTTTTGTGTGCCTAATGTCAGCCTTCCCCAACCTGGTGCCCTCCAGATGTTTTGGACTACAACTCCCTGCATTCTTGGCCATTGGCCATGCTGCCTGTGGCTGATGGGAGTTGAAGTCCAAAACACTTGGAGGGCACCTGGTTGGGGAAGGCTGGCTATACCTCTTATGGATACTATTATTTCTCCCGCAGTAATAACGTATGACTTTGTGAGGATTTGCAATAAATCATAAATAAAATGATATACTCTTTTTTTAAACATACAAGCCAGACCCATAAGGACATTAACTTGGAAGTACGTTCAGCTGAGACGAAGTGTGTGTCATTTGCAAATAAATGTATTCACGGTTGCGGTGTTTGCCTACTCAAGCACAGCTTGTGAAAGTACTGTAAATATGTATGGACCAAATCTGGGGGAAAAAGGCTGTTCTGTAAGGTTTCTGCTGAATACCATGATGTTTATTAGTCAGTGGACACAATTCCCCAGATCATTTCCTCATTAGTATGGTAGTAGAGTCACTCAAGTTCTTGCATACCTCCCATTCATTTCAATGAAGCTTATGCAGGAGAAGTTCCTGGTGGATTGTGCCTAGTAGGAGCTAAGACATGCTTTCAGGCTGTTGAATTATTAACTTACTGCCCAGTCTTATGCATATTTATCTGGTTGTGGCTCAGACATTTGAAAATACAGCTTCTGTAGCTGAATAGAACACAGTGTGGCTCACACAGTGAGCCAGTGTGGCGTAGTGGTGAGAGTGTTGGACTGGGACTCCTGGAGATCCGGGTTCTAGTCCCCGCTCGGCCATGAAGCTCACTGGGTGACTTTGGGCCAGTCATTGACTCTCAGCCTAACTTACCTCACAGGGTTGTTGTGAGGATAAAATGGAGAGGAGGATTATGTAAGCTGCCTTGGGTTCCTTGCAGGAAAAAAGGCGGGGTATAAATATAAATAAATAAATAAGCATTTCCTTTCTTATGGTATGCAGTCCTGTCCTCCCTGCCCCCCACCCCACCCCTGGCCTGAGATTTTTGTGTTTTAACATTTCTCTCATGAATGGATCTAGTGAGGACAATAATAGTAAAAATGTATTCTCCTGTGTAAGTATATAAAGGTGTTGGGGTTTTGTTTTGTTTTTGCATGCTTACTGGAGCGTCCCAGTATGAGTTTAGATTCTACGGCTAGAACCTGCTATTGGCCATGATCCAGACCACTGCTCTAGGCATGCACATTGCCCCCCTTCCCAGTAGCACTTTTAAGGACTGCTGTTGAAGCTCCTCCCAAGTTCAGTGGCCTGCCTCCTGGCATGAGGGACCTGCTTTTCGATGGAGGTGGTTTGGTGACTCATTTCTTGGGGCTCATTGCTTGGCTCCCTCTCTGCTCTTGAAGAGGTCTTCAAGTCTCCCAGTAGGACTGTTGATCAATCCACTAATCCTGGATTGGGAAACTTGGGGAAGTGTTTGAGGTCTGAATTAGTTAATGAACTGTATAGCACATTTGAAGACGCTGATTTATTCTTGCATCACCCTCTTTATTAGTTCAGGTATTGGCTTGTGGTGATGGGTTATAGCTGCCATCTTGGCAAACAATGTATCATAAGTGAAACTGGCAACATACTAGTGTATGTGCTGTGAGTATCAACCCACGTTTGTTTATTATTTTTAAATCTGTTTTACCACTCCTCTTAGTTGTCACAGGGTCCCACTACCTCACCAAGTGTTGCAGAGCCCAGCTACTATACTTGCCTTTACTGTAGTTTTCATAGAATGTACCCGTAGGGTGTTTTTTTTACTTTAGCTCTGTTACCAGGCCACACACCTCAACTTTCACAAAATAGCCTCATTCTGAGGGTGATTCTGTTGTGCATGAAACGTATGACCTAGGAACAACCACAGGCAACTGTATAAACTTCTACAGCATGGACTGCAACAGGTACATGCATCACGTATTGGTTAAAAGCGGGGGAGGTCAGTTCATTTACTCTTCTAGATTCTTGGCCTTTCCTTTGAGCTTAGAGTAACAACTCTTTCATCTTCCTGTTAATCTTGCTAGGCTTCTATTTTACACGTGGAGAAACTAATGACTTGCTTCCAGTTTGTGCTCCAACTCTCAGGTCAACTGATTGCACTGAGCCCTGATGTGGCAGATCAGTACACTTGTTCAGCACTGTCTGCCTTTGACCTGTGATGACTTGATACTAATGACCAGTCTAGGATATGATTTCTTTGGCACAGCCAGTGTTCTCCCCCAGTATTAAGGCAAGCAGGGACGGGCTGCGGTAGCTTGTCCTTCTTGTCTGCCGCTGGATCTCTAGCTCAACCAGACATGGTTTTCTGTCAAAAGCCAATCTGTAGGACACTATTTTTGTATGCACACATAGGATGAACTATCAGTGCTAGCTCCAGGTTTTTGAGAGCCCTTGGGTAAGACCTCCTCCTCAATGGATCTATCTTCTCCTTCTCATCACCATTGTCACCAGCTGCTAGTGCTCCTCATCCTCTTTCTCATCCTTGCTATCACTTGCTTGCTTGACAGGCAAAGAGCCACTAAACAAACAGGCAGTGGCACCTGCTGTTCCTCCTTTTCACCACCAGTATTGTCTGGGCCAGAGCAAAAGGCAGGTGAACAAGCAGGGTGCAATGATTAAGAGAAGAAGCAAGTCCAGGGGGCTCTTGTCAGAGGGGCCCTGGCAGATGTGTGACTAATACAGACACATGAGCCAGGGTTGGCTGCAGCTCTTCACCATGCAGTGGCAAACACGACATTATTGGTGCATAATGCCTGGAGTGTCACTTAGCCAAAGGCTGAAATGAAATCTTCAAACTCTGTTGGTCCAAAATGCTTGCGTGTGCACACACTCTCTCTCTTTAAAAAAAACATCTCTGACTTATTCACAAGAACTAACTTTGCCTACTGTGCTAGTTGACTTGTATGATTAACACTGATATCATGGATTATAAATGGCACAACTAAAGCCATTGCTTGTGTACATAGCAAATGTGTGTGTTCAGCTGCACACACTTCATGTTATGGCTTTAAGATAAAGTACTGCCGTCACTTTGCTGGCTTTTCAGTATCATTCTTCACGATCCTACACAATAATGCCACTGTGGCGTTGTGTGTTATGTATCCCCGGGAACCTGCTGGGTGGTAAATATTCCTGAGGTTTCTTGCTGGCCTCAGTGCCTAAAATACTGAGTAGTGCTCAGTTGAGCCAGTAGAGAGAGGAATTGATGAAGAGAGGCCAAGGGACTCCCTGGTAAACTAATGGTGTAACTAAAAAAGAAACCTGCCCTGTTGAACACAAATCATTCTAATGGTAGAGAAGTACTCCTCAAAACTGTCAAAGGAAAACCATTCCATTAACACTGCTTACATTTTGTAATCTCTCTGACTCTCAGACTAACCTACCTCACAGGGTTGTTGTGAGGATAAAATGGAGAGGAAGATTATTATTATGTAAGCTGCCTTGAGTTCCTTGCAGGGAAAAAGGTGGGGTATAAATGTAATAAATAAATTAAAAAATGTAATTAACTGGTGGTAGGTGGAGTCCCCCAGCACTGGTATATGTTTCGAGATCTGACAAAGCTTTGACTTAAAAAAGAAACTCTCGGCTCATTAAGACAATTGTGTGAGGGAACAAAAAATGTATTTTTTATTGATTATATTTATATCCCATCTTTTCTCCAAGAAGTTCAAGCCAACATACATGAGTCTCTTCCCTCCCCCTCCATTTCATCCTCCAAATACTCCTGTGAGGTTGAGAGTTATGTAGGCGTGCTACCATACCATGCGCTGCTAGGTAGGCTTGGGGCCCAACCCTTAAAAAATGACTCAGTGGGAGGGGGGCGCAAAAGACTGTAGGCCCAACCACCGTCTGGATACCCAGGCCCCATGAACGTCAAAGCTGAGTGCCTGGACCAACAGACTTAACCACTATACCACACTTGCTCCACATTTGCTTGCTGTTGATGAAGAGGGGTGAATTTATTTATTTATTTTATTATATTTATACCCCGCCTTTTTTCCTGCAAGAAACCCAAGGCAGGCTTAATAATCATATCCTCCTCCCATTTTATCCTACAAAACAACCTGTTGAGGTAGGTTAGGCTGAGAGTCAGTGACTGGCCCAAAGTCACCCAGTGAGTTTCATGGCCGAGCGGGGACTAGAACCCGGATCTCCTGAGTCCCAGTCCAACACTCTCACCACTACGCCACACTGGCTAGCTGAATGGCAGGTTTAAAAAAGGAGGGGGCTGTTGTGGGGAAAAAATCCGCTGTGTTGTGTTTGGAGAGGTTCTTAGAGAGGAAAGTTTATTAGTGAATTCAGGGATGGCATCTGAGCACAGTCAGGAATGCCAACAAGAATGAAAGGGAGACACTTCTATTTATACTGAATAGTATCATGTAGAGATCAGGTAACAATGAGTCAGTACAACTAAACTGAGAGACAATTCAAAAGGAAACACCTAGCTCTGACAAAAGGTCAGACATTGTCCATCTTCCAGCCATCATGGCTTTACATAATGTAATCAGTACAGTCTTTTGCAAGGGGGACATGTCTGGAAGTACTCTTTAGCATAACAGAGAGGAGGCTAGGCACAACCTATGGATGAGTGATAGGCCCTCAGGGTATGTTCCTAGAAGGTCAAGGAAAGGGTCTGACTTGCCCTTCCAGACCTTCTCTGCTAAATTGAAGCCTGAACAAAATTTACTTCTACAGGATGTCTTGCCCAAGCCAAGGGCCCCCAAAAGTCTGGAGCCAGCACTGATAGTTCATCCTATGTGTGCATATACAAATAGGGTCCTATAGATTGGCTTTTGACACAAAAAGCCATGTCTTGTTGAGCTAGAGATCCAATGGCAGACAAGAAGGGACAAGCTACGGCAGCCTTTCCCAGCTTGCCTTAATACTGGGGGGGGGGGGGAACTATCTGTGGACCACAAGCAAAATGCCATTGATGAGGCACGCTTCTTGTCCTCTGGGGGGGGGGGGGGCAAAAAGACATCTGAACTAATGGCTTAGATCAGCCTGTCCCTGTCCTTCATACACAAGAGGGCTAATTAATGGTTAGGTATTCAGTATCATGCATGTGTTCCATTTTTAGGGCCAGCAGCATGCTCAGATCTATACAGAGCCCCTGCAGAGGGGGATATAGTAAAGTGTTGTTAAGGCACACAGAGAGGGCAGTTGTTCAGGATGGTGACTGACTTCTCACTGAATAAATTCCCCACTTGAGGGATGTGATTATAGGATTATAGAACATCTACCAGGCCACTACCTTATCATTTAAAATGTGTATTTTAGGCAAGCCCAAATTGTAATCGCTTACTGTCTCAGTTCCCATTTTACAGGCGGAACAAAAAATGAAAGGTGCAACCCTTATTTGGGAGTAAGCCCCACTGAATCAGTGGGACATCTTTCTGAGTAAACATGCATAGAATTCAGCTGTAAGTTGCATGACCAATATCAGGCCACTTGCAGCAGGAAGAAGAGGCAGAATGGCGTGCACTGCACTATTTAAGAATGCATAAAGGAGATCCAACTTTTTTTAAAGGTTCTACCAACTAAAAATGCCCTGTAGGTAGAACATTAATACACACGGGGAGCACTCCCTGTTTACTCCTCATAGGGAGCCTTTTGTTTTGTAGGGGAGCATTCAAAAGTATTATCCCTCACCTGCAGCCTGAATCGGTTCTGTCCATTCTCCCATCTCATTCTACTACATATCTAAACCTAGGCTCACATAGGAAGTCTGCAATGGAATAGGCTGTTGAGCTCTGCTTCCCCTACTCTCGTTTCCCTGCGAGTGCAGGCCACCTTTTCCTTCATGTATGCCCACAAATGCAAAGTTCATTCCATTCAGTGTAATGTTTATACTGTGTGTTTCTTCCCCAAAAGAATCCCAAAGAAGCTAATAATAGCATGCCTTCCCCCCATCCTGTGCAATAATGTCAAAGCAACAAACCAAACAATATGAAAATATCTATCTACCTATCTATCTATATAAGCAGAACTGCTATAGGATCAGGCTGTACAAATGATAGTGTGATGCTTGAGGTGTATTGACTTATTTTCCGTATTTATGCACTTGTATTTTAGATTTCACAGATTCACCTTTTAAAGTCCAGGATTAAGGGTGCAATCCTATGCATGTTTAGCTGGCTGGGGAATGCTGGGAGTTGTAGGACTTCTTTCCATTTACACATGCATTGGTCAGTCAGTCAGTCAGGCGATCACTCGTGACCGAGTAAGATTGTCTTCCAGGATATAAAAAAAAAAAGAAAAAGAAAATTTACAAAAAGGAGATTTTAAAAGGAGGAAAATTCTAAAGAAAATTGTGTAGACTCTAGCGATGGGTCCGTAAGTGACTGTGGAGGCCAATTCTAGATCCACACAGCTTCCCACAGTGAGGACACAGGTTACCAGATAGAAGATGGTCCTGTAAAGGATTCATTTGACGTGCTTTTCGCTTAGCTCAGGGGTCGGCAACCCGCGGCTCCGGAGCCGCATGCGGCTCTTTCAAGCCTTTGCCGCGGCTCCGCTCCGGCAGCAGGGACACGAGCGTGAGAGAAGATGGCGGCCCGCGGCGCCTCTGCGAAGCGTGGAGCCGGGTCCGGGGGCTCTCGGGGGTCCGAGCCCCAAGAGGAGCCGCCTCCACCGCTCCAGGCCGTGCTGGTCGCCGACAGCTTCAACCGCCGCTTCTTCCCCATTTCCAAGGACCGGCCCCGGGTGAGTGACGGGCAGGCGGCGGAGGGGGATGCGGGCAGCTGCCGCCGAAGGCCTCGGCCTCCTCCCTTCGTTCTCCGCCGGGGAGGCGCTTTTCGGTCTTCGGCGAGCTGTAGCGCTTCTGCAGAAAGCGCCTCCCCGGCGGAGAACGAAGGGAGGAGGCCGAGGCCTCCAACCGCCGCTTCTTCCCCATTTCCAAGGACCGGCCCCGGGTGAGCGACGGGCAGGCGGCGGAGGGGGATGCGGGCAGCTGCCGCCGAAGGCCTCGGCCTCCTCCCTTCGTTCTCCGCCGGGGAGGCGCTTTCGGTCTTCGGCGAGCTGTAGCGCTTCTGCAGAAAGCGCCTCCCCGGCGGAGAACGAAGGGAGGAGGCCGAGGCCTCCAACCGCTGCTTCTTCCCCATTTCCAAGGACCGGCCCGGGTGAGCGACGGGCAGGTGGCGGAGGGGGATGCGGGCAGCTGCCGCCGAAGGCCTCGGCCTCCTCCCTTCGTTCTCCGCCGGGGAGGCGCTTTCGGTCTTCGGCGAGCTGTAGCGCTTCTGCAGAAAGCGCCTCCCCGGCGGAGAACGAAGGGAGGAGGCCGAGGCCTCCAACCGCCGCTTCTTCCCCATTTCCAAGGACCGGCCCCGGGTGAGCGACGGGCAGGCGGCAGAGGGGGATGCGGGCAGCTGCCGCCGAAGGCCTCGGCCTCCTCCCTTCGTTCTCCGCCGGGGAGGCGCTTTCTGCAGAAGCGCTACAGCTCGCCGAAGACCGAAAGCGCCTCCCCGGCGGAGAACGAAGGGAGGAGGCCGAGGCCTCCAACCGCCGCTTCTTCCCCATTTCCAAGGACCGGCCCCGGGTGAGCGACGGGCAGGCGGCGGAGGGGATGCGGGCAGCTGCCGCCGAAGGCCTCGGCCTCCTCCCTTCGTTCTCCGCCGGGGAGGCGCTTTCGGTCTTCGGCGAGCTGTAGCGCTTCTGCAGAAAGCGCCTCCCCGGCGGAGAACGAAGGGAGGAGGCCGAGGCCTCCAACCGCCGCTTCTTCCCCATTTCCAAGGACCGGCCCCGGGTGAGCGACGGGCAGGCGGCGGAGGGGATGCGGGCAGCTGCCGCCGAAGGCCTCGGCCTCCTCCCTTCGTTCTCCGCCGGGGAGGTGCTTTCTGCAGAAGCGCTACAGCTCGCCGAAGACCGAAAGCGCCTCCCCGGCGGAGAACGAAGGGAGGAGGCCGAGGCCTCCAACCGCCGCTTCTTCCCCATTTCCAAGGACCGGCCCCGGGTGAGCGACGGGCAGGCGGCGGAGGGGGATGCGGGCAGCTGCCGCCGAAGGCCTCGGCCCTCCTCCCTTCGTTCTCCGCCGGGGAGGCGCTTTCGGTCTTCGGCGAGCTGTAGCGCTTCTGCAGAAAGCGCCTCCCCGGCGGAGAACGAAGGGAGGAGGCCGAGGCCGAGGCCTTCGGCGGCAGCTGCCCGCATCCCCCTCCGCCACAAATCCCTTTTGCTCATATATAAAGCAGGGGCCAGTTCTGGGCAGCATTTGAATTGAAATCTCCTTCCTTGCCAGCCACTCTTCGTGCCTTGCCTCCAGTTAGGCTTGCCAGGATATCTCCATGTTTAGACATGAAAAAAATCCTACAACTCCCAGCATGATAGCTGGGGCATCCGGGAGATGTAGGACTTTTCCCTGTCTTAACATGCATTGCACCCTAACATGCATTGCACTTTACTTCTTGCAAGGAACCCAAGGCAACTTACATAGTCTCCTCTCCTCCTCATCTCCATTTTATCACTCACAACCCTGTGAGGTAGGTTATGCTGAGAGTCAGGGACTCTATAATGTTCCCCCTCCCATTTATAATGTTCCCCTCCCATCCGCAGCGATATTGTAATTTGTGTTTTCTTCTTTATAACCTGTTTGGATTGTTTTTAAGAAATGCAGGGTTAAAAAAGCAGTTAATAAATAAATAAATTTATGGAGATATAATTTTGTTCTATTGCTATTAGTTTTCCAATAATTTGTACATGAATACATGATCCTGTATATATAGCATTAAGGTAAGAAACAATATATGCAGTGTTATATTTGTTTTAAATGTCACAATGGTTTTGCGGCTCCCAGGTTTTTTTTTTTCTTCGGAAACGGGTCCAAGTGGCTCTTTTTGTCTTAAAGGTTGCAGACCCATGGCTTAGCACGTTTCTCCCTTTCACCTTGCACTCGAGCTTCTTCAAAGTCCATAGAACCTTTGTGAAAGGCCAACCTCCAGTTAGATCGTTCATGGGCCAGAGCTTCCCAGTTTTTGATGTTTATATTGCTTTTTTTTTTAGATTAGCCTTAAGAACATCTTTAAACCTCTTATATTGACCACCATGCATTGGATTGCACCCTTAAAGTGGCAATCCTGTAGCCAATTCCCTGGCAGTAAGCTCCATTGACCTCAGTGGGATTGACTTCTGTGTAGACATGTGTAGGATTGCATTGTCAACTGTGCAAAGTGCTTTTGTTGGCATGGACATGATTCTGGGTTGGATCCCAAGCTGCTTGAGCGAAAGATCACTTGCACAATGCACTCCCACCCTATCCAGGGGGGCGGGGACAAGCTAATGTATCCTCCTCTTAATACTTTGAAGCAGTATTAAGATCTACTTTGGCAGTTCATGCAGCCATTTCCAGCAATGATCCAGGAAGGGACCATGGCGCCCACTTCTTCATGTGCCACCTTCTCGGTAGGCTTCTAGTCAAACAGGTTGTCTCCCTTGGTATATTGCCAGAACCCTTTGGGGCTTCCCAGCCCAGGAGCTTCAGATATGCTGAACGCATCACATAGAAGTCATTGCGAATTGATAATTTCAGAGGAAGTGATAAAGAGGGGGAGGCATGCTTGGAGTCAGAGTCAGAGCGATAGGTAGCAAAAAGAGGCTGTGCTTTCAAGAGATCTTGTTTCATGCTCTCTCTCTCTCTCTCTCTCTCTCTCTCTCTCTCTCTCTCTCTCGTCAATCCGAACTGCAGGGAAGTGCCGCTGGAATGTGGCAAACTCTTCCTGTAGAACCTGTTGCCTTTTGATAAGTGTGAGTAAGCTCAGTGGAGATGGCTGCATTTCTTTAGCTCTTGTGAACCGGCCAGTTCTTATCCTGCTCCTTGGCTTGGCCAAAGCTGCCGCTGAAAACCTCTTCCGTCTCTCCAGTGCTAGCTTTAAGGCATGCCCCTCCTTCTGTGAGACACCCATCAGCTTTGCCTCCGTTGCCCTCTTGCACTTTCTGCTATCTGCTGCGGAGGAGAGAGAGAGAGAGAGAGGGTGGAATGGGGAGACAGCCCTGCTGATAAAAGCTGATGATGTCAGCAATGTGTCAGCCGAGAGAGGCAGTCCATGAAGCCAGAGTTACACCTAAGTGTTTGAAACTCAGGCAGAGGAATTGAGACAGGAAGTTATCCTGCTACTAGGGAAAGGGGTGCACAAATGCCCTTTTGGAAACGTATGGAATAACAAAAACCTTCAAGAAAGCAGCTTCCACAAAGATCCAGGTGAGTACAGATCGCTCATGCGGTTTTTCACTTGCGCTGCCTTCCTTTTCTGCCGCGAGTGTTAAGTGTTAGCGCAACATTAAGTCGTGTGGTTCTGCTTTCCCAATAGAGGGAGCGGGAGGAGAAACGTGTCTGTATTAGGTTGTGACCCTAAGTGGACATAGTTTGATTGAAATCGGCTAGTCTTATCCCTAATAATATGTTTTAAGTCATCAGAATGTTAACTAGCTTATAGGTTTTGCCTAGCTGTTGAAACAATCTTACAGGTCAAAAGGTTTCAAAATCTCCTTTGAAACAGAAGAGTCCTTATTTCTTTCCTTGGTCAAATTTCTGTTTTGCAGTAGTTAGCCTCCCAGTTAAACAAAACCCTAAAAACAACCCTATAATGCTATTTTGAGGATGTTTACATTCTTTTTATGAAACGAGAACTGGGTTTGTCAACAATAAAGGCTATTGAAACATTCCAGCGAGCCAGAAGTGGGGTATTTTTAAAGCACAATCTAGTATAATTTGCAGCAGTTTTGAAACACAGCAGAGTCTAATATAACAATCATAAAGAACAGTTTGGGCAAAGGCACAGTTTGGATCTGGCAGGATTTCTGAAGATGAAAGGCTTGTAAAGAGAGCCTTGCTTGGCTCTTCAGTGAACACATGTGAAGGATTAGGCTTTATTTATGACATGAGATAAGTGCATTTAAAATAAAAATGTAATCTTTTATGTTTTGAAATGTATGGTTTCTTAATGCTGTAGACTACAGTTTATGTTTACCAGCTGTGCTGGTACATGGCCGTTAAAAATATTATATCCCAGTGATGTATATATGAAAAATGAAATGTCTCACTAATGACCTTTTGTAGGCATGGACTGCAAATTTCTTTGGTACATACACGAAGTATGGTATTTAGTGAAATGGATCCTTTGGCTGTTTACTCAAAAGTTAGTAAAACTGAGCTCTAAAGGCTTACTTGTGAGAAAGTGAACATAGGATTGTAGCCTAAGGTTTTGAACACAGTCAGATCTGCATTCAAGGCTCTTAACTCCTATGCACACCTATTTGGAAGTCAGCCAGATTGAACACTGTGGGACTTACTCTCAAATAAACTTGACTGGGAGCAGATCGTAAGGTTGAGTTCCCAAGCACAGTTCCTTGGGAATGTCAATCAATGATGGAATTTACTTCCATAAAACTGCACAGGATTGAGCTGCTAAGTAGTGCAGTTCCTGACGAATTGCCTTCACTTTGATTTGCCCGGTGTGCAGGGAATTTTGTTTTTCTTAGTCCCAATACCGACGCTTTAGGTATCTTCTCATCTCCTACATCAACACTGGCAACAAAGGGTTTCATCGCTAAATTACACTCTTGGCTACACCTGTGCAAACTCATTGTCTCCAGATTGTCCTCCAGAGGCAGCTATGAAAATTCGTTGGCTTTGTTTTGCATGGGTGCTTGTCAAGCCCTAAGGAATGAAGGGAGACAGCTATGTTGATACAGCTTCCCTGGATTCTTCAGGCACAGAGGGAGGCAATTCTCAATAGGAAGTTGGGGTTATTCGGTATGGAATAAGGGGAGGGAAAGTAGGTACGGTAAATGGTAGAGCACAAGCTTTGCATGCAGAATGTCCCCATGTTCAATCCCTGGCATCTCCAGGTAGGGCTGGAAAAGACCCCTATCTGTAACACTGGGAAGCTGCTTCTAGTTCCAGTCAGTGTAGATCAGCCTTCGCCAACCTGGTGCCCTCCAGATGTGTTGGACTGCAACTCCCATCATTCCCAGCTAGTGTAGTTAATGCTGAGCTAGATGGACCCATGGCCTCACTCTGTATGAGGCTGTTTCCTGTATTTCTAATAGCTCATTGGTTTTATGACTGGGGTAGGATATCCTACCTACCCTCCTTCCCTAGCATGCTCCAGCCTCTCGCTTGCCACATCCTGCTCTTATGCTCATTTCAGCTCCCTCAGTCCCCGCACTCCATCCCCTGTACTCCTGCTTCTGCCCCTTCTATGCTCCGCCCACTCCCTGTTGCTCTGCCCTTACTTCCTGTTCCCACTGAAAAGCTGGCACATGGAGCTGCTTTCAGGAACTATGCAAGGCCTCTTTCATTGCCTATGAAGAAATCCCTCAGGCGTCACCACTGCTGCCAACAGTTGAGTGCCAACCTTGCTCAAATGGTAGTGTCAGCTGCACTGCTTTCAGGAGCTGTGTTGGGAATAGTCTTCCCTTTTGACACATTAACCTTTCTCTGAAACTCACACAGGAAAGCAGTCTTGTGAATGTGCCCCCTCATAGTGTAATCACAATTATTCACCATGCACTGGAGAATAGAAAAGAAAATAATGTTTACCATATGATGGAATAGCAGTCTTGTCACTTATATTCACAGGACTATATGAAAATTGAGGGGGAAAGGCACATTCTAGCATCTTTTCCACTATAATATGCATGTATTGGGTCAAAGCATCTCTGACAGATGTCTGTCCAGCTGCACCTTGAATGCCTCCAGAGTGGGAGAGCCCACGACCTCCCTAGGTAGTTGATTCCATTGTCTTATTGCTCTGACAGTCAGGAAATTTTTCCTGATGTTTAGGTGGAATCTAGGTTCCTGTAACTTGAGCCCATTATTCCGTGTCCTGCAAACTGGGATGAACGAGAAGAGATCTTTGCCCTCCTCTGTGTGACATCCCTTCAAATACTGGAAGAGTGCGATCATATCTCCCCTCAGTCTCCTCTTCTGAAGGCTAAACATGCCCAGTTCTTTCAGTCTCTCCTCATAGGGCCTTGTTTCCAGTCCCTTTATCATCCTTGTTGCCCTCCTCTGAACCCTCTCCAGTTTGTCTATGTCCTTCTTAAAGTGAGGTGCCCAGAACTGGACGCAGTACTCAAGATGAGGCCTAACCAGTGCCGAGTAAAGGGGAATTATCACTTCCCGCGATTTGGAAGCTATACTTCTATTAATACAGCCCAAAATTGCATTTGCCTTCTTTGCAGCCACATCGCATTGCTGGCTCATATTCAGTTTGTGATCTACCACAATTCCAAGATCCTTCTCACTTGTAGTATTGTTGAGCCAAGTGTCCCCCATTCTGTAACTCTGCATTTGGTTTCCTCTCCCTAGGTGCAGCACTTGGCATTTATCCCTATTAAATTTCATTCTGTTGTTTTCGGCCCAGCGCTCCAGCCTATCGAGGTCACTTTGAATTTTGTTTCTGTCTTCCAGAGTATTAGCTGTTCCACCCAACTTTGTGTCATCTGCAAATTTGATAAGCATTCCCTGTACCTCCTCATCCAAGTCATTAATAAAAATATTGAAGAGCACCGGGCCCAGGACCGAGCCCTGTGGTACCCCGCTCGTTACCTCTCCCCAGTTTGAGAAGGAGCCATTGATAAGCACTCTTTGAGTCCGATTCTTTAGCCAATTGTGGATCCACCTGATAGTTGTTCCATCTAGCCCACTCTTAGCTAGCTTACTAATCAGGATATCATGAGGCACTTTGTCGAAAGCTTTGCTGAAGTCCAGGTATATAATGTCCACAGCATTCCCACAGTCCACAAGGGAGGTTACCCAATCAAAAAATGAGATCAGATTAGTCTGACAGGATTTGTTCTTGACAAATCCATGCTGGCTTCTAGTAATCACTGCATTGTTTTCAAGGTGCTTGCAGACTGACTTCTTTATAATCTGCTCAAAAATCTTCCCGGGGATTGATGTCAGACTGACTGGCCTATAGTTCCCAGGTTCCTCCTTCTTGCCCTTTTTGAAGATGGGAACAACATTTGCCCTCCTCCAGTCATCTGGCACTTCACCTGTCCTCCATGATTTCTCAAAGATAATAGATAGTGGTTCTGAGAGTTCTTCTGCCAGTTCCTTTATTACTCTAGGATGCAGCTCATCAGGCCCTGGAGATTTAAACTCGTTCAGAGTAATCAGGTGCTCCTTGACCATTTGCCTATCAATCTCAAGCTGCAATTCTGCCCCCTTCAGTCTGCACTTCAGGTTTGCCAGGGGGGTCATAGACCCTCTTTTGGGAGAAGACCGAGCCGAAGTAGGAATTGAACACTTCTGCCTTTTCTTTGTCTTCCGTTATCAATTTGCCATCCTCATTGCGTAGTTGAACCACCAGTTCTTTCTTCTGTCTTTTACTGTGCATGTATCTGAAGAAAGCTTTTTTGTTGCTTTTAGCATTCCTCGCTAACCTTAGCTCATTCTCAGCTTTAGCCTTCCTGACACTATTCCTGCAGTTCTGTTGGATTACACTCTTAGTAGTGTAAACAGAGGCTATTAAAAAAAAAGAAATTACCCAATACTCATGTTTGGTCAGAAGTAAGTCCCACTGAGTTCAATGTAGCTTACTCCCATGTAGCTGTGCCTATGCTATGGCCATAGTTGGCTTTAGCACACAATCCAATGCATCTTCACTCAGAAATAAGTCCCACTGTGTTCAGTGGGGCCTAGTCCCAAGTAAGTGTGCATAGGAATACATGCTTAGTTGGTCTCAGCACATTGTTACTGAGCATTATTGAACTATAGTTCTCTGCCTAGTCCAGAGTTGGGCAATATGCAGGCCGCAAAATCAATATTATTTATTAACTGTCCAAGCAAAACATACATGCCCTTCCTTCATTCTCCACCCTCCATATCTCTTTTTGATCTGTCATGCTAGCAAAATTGTGCATGAGGTTTTCATTGATTACACTTTCTTTTCCAGTTGAGGTTAGGGTGAGCCTAGCCAATCCCTCTTAGCACATTGATCTGCGGTGGATTTTAAAATGATTAATTTTACGCAGGTGCACAACCCTCACCACCCCAATGCAAATGGGATTAATATTTGTGATTCCTTGTTGCCACTTAGTGTAGAAGAGGCTGAAAATGTGCACAGAAAGAGAATTGTCTTGTGCATACAGGAAAGGTTTCTTTCTTGCAGGGCCTGCAAAAGACAGGTGCATGTCCTGGATTGCTGGGTGGTTTTTCATCCATCCCACCCACCCATCCCTATAATAAGAAGAGCTGCATTGGAGCATATCAAAGGCCTACCTAGTTTAGTGCTCTGTACCCACAGTGGTCAATTAGATGCCTATGGGAAGCCCAAAAGCAGGACATGAGCACAACACCCTCCTGCTCGTGTTACCTAGCAACGGGTATTGAGAAGCATACTGCCTCCAATACTGGAAGTAATATCTTGCCAGCAGGACGTCTGATTTTTTATGTCAGAAAATGTGTGAAACTCTGAGCTGCATCACTGATTGCCTAACGTCCCTTCCAGCCACTACTTAAAACTACACAATTTGGCTTCCATTTACTTCTTTTTACCTAGCACCCCGCCTGAAATTATCTTCTGCTTTGTCAGTATCAGCACTGTCTAGTTTTTCTCTACTCCTGTTTCCACTTACCAAGGAATCTGCGGGCAGTATCCAATGCTGGCAATTCACCAGTGCTAAACACGTTGCACTAGCAAGCTCCACTGACTTGTCCCATTCCGGAAGTGGTAGTTTCACTACCCAGTACTAGCTTCTGTTGTGGTAGCTGTTCCCACTAGCACAGCAGCAGCATTGGATACTGCCCTGCGTGCTTCACCTTAGAATGGAGTAGTTCTGAGTAAACAGCTGGATTTTATATTTTGAAAGATGGGAGATGTTCCACTGTCTGCTTCTTTTTGGGAGGATCCCAGGTGTATGTTGAAACCATCTCAGTACCTGGTCGAGCCTAATTTGAATGCAGCATCCTCCCACTTGCCATCTTAAGACTGTAAGCAAATGCAGACTCCAGGGCTTGAACATCAGCAACTTTTGTCCTCCCGTTTCCCCCTTTTTGCTTTGTATACCATCTTGCCAGATGAAAAGTTCTGGAGAACTAGAAAAATTCCAGCACAGTATTTTGCAACCTTTGAGTTGGCCTAGTATTACGCTAATATGGATTTTCGCATTTTTCTTTTGGGATTTTCGTTTTAGCTGATATGGCTACCTTCACTTTATATATTCTACAGAGTGTCAAAAAGCCTTGCTGTTGTCCTTCCCAAAGTGGCTGTGGTATTGGGCCGCCCTGGCATCATGGCGCCATTTATCTCTGAAAGTGCTGGGATTGTGTAAAAAGTTGTCGGACATACTGCTGCTGTGGTTTTTCTGGAGATGGGGACCGGGTTGATAACAACAACGTACATGAAGGGGTCTAGTAGCCTGAAGAAGTTGCCCTTCACTCTTAGCATTGACAAGCACTTGCCACTAGTGATCCAGGAAACAGAAGACAGAAGCAAGGAAAGTAAAATGAAAGAATAGCCAATAGTCCAGCACAGAGTTACGTCCCCTTTGCCATTGATTTCAATGAGGTTTAAATGCTTGTATGAATTAGTTTGGTTTAGCTAGAAGGCCATCATAACAGTTATTTGAAACACACACACCTAACAGTGCAATCCTATACATGTATATTCAGAAGTAAGCCCCATTGAATCCAGTGGGACTTACTGCCTGGTAAGTAGCTATATGACTGCAGCCTCAAGCACCTATACAGAGTCTGTAACTGAACACTAGATTGGTGCCCGTGTAATGTGTCCACAGCATTAATGTTCTGTGCCATTTACCATAACAATTCATGCTTCCCGTAAAAGGAATTTATCAGCATCCTGCAGGAGCGGGCATGCAACCACATTGCTATATCTCTTGAACAACGTCCATGAAGTGACGTTATAAAAATGAGTCTATGTGGGCCACAAGATTTTTATAGTTTCATACTTCTGACACCGGGGATTTTTATATGATGAACTCACACCCACACATCTCCTGTAGGATGATGTACCACTCCAAAGTAGAAACACATCAGGTCTCTATGGATGATGTTTCACCCATAATTAATGGGGTGGTGGTGTGCACAACGGTAACAGGGAGAAAAATAAATTATTTTTTGTTGCTTATATTAAGTTTGAAATACTTTAATTATCCTCTCTATGGTAGCAATGTTTGCTAGACATGAACAGGTTCTTGATTGCGGGATGGAAGAAGGAGACACAACTAGCTACAGTTAAAACCTGTGTGAGGAACTCAATTTGCAGTGTGCTCTTTATGGGCAGCAGGTATCAGTTCACTAAATGGGCCTTTTAATCCTATAAATGCTTAAGAGTTGGAGATATTTTTTTTAATTATTTTTTTTACACAATTAATCCTCAACTGTAACTTGAGTTTCTCTCAGAATAAGGCTTCGTGACAGGGTGAGGAGATAAAGCTTTGGTTCTTAAATAATTATATTTCCTGTTTTCTTTTCCAGTTATTTCAATGGAAACAGCTGGAGAATCTCTATTTCCGTGAGAAGAAGTTTGCTGTTGAGGTTCATGATCCCCGTAGGTAAGTGGGTGGTGGCATATCCGAAAACATTTGATTTGTCATTCGCTGCCTAAACTTATTTCATTGAACATGGTGTATTAGTATTTCAGCGCCATCCAATATTTATCTCTAGAGCAGTACAAAGGGATTGTGCTAAGGCTCTTCTTTTCCATTTTTCGGAAATGGATTTCATTCACCTTGCAAAAAGGAGCTGCATGGACCAGCTATATTTAAAGGATAAATAAAACAAAATTTGGAATATGTTGTAAAAAGCTGCTGGGGAAATGTTATGGGCTGAATCTGCTGGAAATTTCTGCTGCAAATCTTATGTGAATGAATGAGAGATGCTTAATATGCAATAGCTTGGGCACAATATTTCTGAGAGACCACTTTCCTGATATATCTAAAATAAACTGTTATTTGTTCATACCACAAATATTCATGTAAACAGTAGACGTTTTGAAATTGGAGGGATAAGAAGGTGAAATTTAGCTTAAAAATAAGCGGTGTGGCGGCAGGAGTGCATAGCAGGGGAGCTATGGGAGTTCGAAAGTTCCCCCCAGATGTTGCCCGCCACAGGTCGATATCAGCTGGGAATGTTTCCCATGGTGGCTCCCATTCCAGTTTGGAAATGGTAGTATGAATGCTCTCCTACACCTCCTTAGAGCATGTACAGACTCAATATTTTATTTTTCACTAGCTCTTTCTAGTTGCCACAAATGTTCTTTTAGGTTTAAAGCTGTATATTGTACAACTCTGTAGGGCAGTGTTTCTCAACCTTGGGTCCCCAGATGTTTTTGGCCTACAACTCCCAGCATGCCCCAGCCAGCTGGCTGGGGCATGCTGGGAGTTGTAGGCCAAAAACATCTGGGGACCCAAGGTTGAGAAAAACTGCTGTAGGGAGTGGTTTTGTATTTGTGACTCAGTTCTTTGACAAAGAGGAAAGTCCAAAGTTTGGGTGTAACAGAAACCTCTTATTGTGGTGGTAAACCTGTGTCAGGACTGTACCACTTCAGACAGGGCGGTGATGGTACTGTCATGATTGAATACTCTTCCATACAAACAAACAAAAAAAGTTCTGCACATAGAAAAACTAGAGGTCCGGGAGAAGGCTTGGTTAGAGCATTTCTCCCCAATACCTAGTTTTCTCTGTGGAAGGAAAATTTTGTATGGAGGAACATTCAATCATGACAACCCCCACCCCTCTCCCAGGCTGAAGTGGTATGGCCCAGACACAGGTTAACACTTTGGTGAGAACTGGGCCAGATTACATCAGCCAAGAAAGAAGATTGCCAGTTATTCTGGAACCTGTGGGGTTTGGGTTTTTTTTTTAGCCATTGCAGTGTTGTGTTTTTCATCTGATTTGAGAGGGAGATGCGGAAGCTTAAATTGAAAATAAAAAAGTAGCAACAGCTTTATGTGGCCTTTTTCAAATGCTTTAGAATTTCAGTGTCAAGAAGGACTTTTGGACAGAGTGGCCTCGTAGTGCAAACCTGGTATGCGAACACTTCTCTGATCAAATCCATCTGGGTTATGGCCATCAGTCAACATCAGTTTTACTTGGACAGAAAACAAAGCAAAGTAAGTTGCCATCGATAAAGGCATGCTTAGTGCCATTATTTAGAACATCATGAACTCCCTCAAGCAGATTATATCATCCTTGTAAATGAGCCCACAATGTTTACCAGCCCACATGCCCACACATACCTACATATGTTCACCGCTTCTGGTACATCAACCAGGCAACGGAACGAGTCAGCTCTCTTCTCATTTGCAAACACTTCCCTGTATGGCCACCTGGAGGTCATTTTTATTCACCACAAGTTGAAAGGCTTGGGTTATATACAGGCTGTCTTTGCTATTGTTACTGCTATCTTTGGGCAGTGATACGGTTATTTGATTTGTTTCATGTTACGTTCAGTTAGCTGCAGAGAAGAAATTTGTCACGTATACACATTGTTAATCTATGTAGTGCCCTTTTTGCTAGTGTCCCGCCATCCCCATTCATTTTGAATCTCTAATAGACCATCAAGTGGCTTCAGTAATCAGTGTCCAGGAAATAGGTTAACAACCCACATTTAGCTCTTGGGGCAGCATAAAATGTCATTTTTCGTTATCTTTCATTTGGAGACTTTGTTAGAAGCAACCTGATGATACATGGTGGTTCACTCTTTATGTGTGTGTTTCAATTGGTTCAGGCAAAAATTCCCTCAGCCAGAAGCTTAGATGATATTGCAATGGACCTGACAGAGATGGGAACACCGAAGGTCTCGAAACTCGCTGCTTTGGAGGCAAAGAATCAACTCATTATGGCCAGCAACGGTAGCTTAATCTCTTCAGGTAAGGCATGTGCCTTGTTTCAGATATCTGCTGCTTGAAACTTGATGGCTGTATTATGAAACCTCGTTACATGTATACAGTAAATGAGGGAAAGATGCCTTTTCTTTACATGGGAGAAATTCCATGAAATCCCTTGCTATAGTAGGCAACACTTGGCAAGTCTTGAATTACGGGGGTTCAGAAAAAGCACTCCTATGTGGGATCTGCTTTTGCTGTCTTAAAAATAGGTGGGGCTGGAAATGAAAATAGACTGCTTCTTCAAGTCACCGTACCTATTGATTCTAGTATGATCAAGTCACCATACCTGCTGATTCTAGTTACTGGTGCTTCAAATTAGGAAAGTGACAGTGACAGAGTCTCCTTTCTTACTTGTGTCCCATTGGGATAGATTGTCTTCAGTCACCTACAGAGGAAAAAGGAGCTTGTTCACTTTCTTGCATGGCCCCTAGGACTTTAGCTGCAGTGAGATTTATTGGCTTGTTTCTGAAATGTATACCCCACCTTTCCATGTATAATGCCAAGGTGACTAACATAGCAGAAAAATAACCAGTCAGTATAACGAGAAACATAGGCTTGGATCCTAAGATAAGTAAATGGCAGGTTTAGGGAAGAAAAGGTTCCCATGCCCTCCTGCAGCAGCCTGCAGCCATCCTTCTCTGCTGGCCGGGGAGCTTCCTGAACCATGTGGGATGGGGCTGATCACCCATAATCAGGTGGAGGCCTGCCACATGGGATCATTGCCCCCTCTCCCAACAGCTCCCCCTGCTCCATCCCACAGAAGGCATCCACAACTCTCTAGACAGGCTTTATGGGGCTGCGCAGGTAGGTGCAGTGGGGAGGAGGGAATTGGAAATGTTCCTTCGGCAAACTTCCGTCAGTTCACTGATCTTAGGAGCCAAACCGCTAATAAGCAACATCACAGTAAAAAACAACAATATAACAATCAGAAAAAGAGCAGGTAAAAGTTCAGACAGCAGCAACCAGTTCAGATCTTGGATTCACATGTTCCATTCCCCTGCTCTCATTAAACTTAGAACTCAATAGTGCATGGGGAGATCCAGTATTTATTCAAACACAGGGCATCCTTTGTTCAGCTGGTAGCTTGTACCCTTTCTAGAGGGGGTACCAGCCCTTATCCCTCTGCTCCTCCCTTGCACTTGCACTCTTTGGCTCTGCCAGGTAGTAAGCTAGAGCAGTCCAGTCTAAAGCACCCACAATTGCTGTTTTACAACCTCCTTTCCACTCAGAACAAGGGAAGGAGGCCCATCTTTTTCCTTAGCCTTGTGCTGCTCTAGCAAGCTATTCTCACCCTTTTTCTATCCCACTTCCTAAAACAACTTGCAGCTTCTGTTAACAGGCAGTCCTATGGAACCTGGACCTTTCAAGGTCTTAAGGTCCATCACATTCCACCCCCTGCTTTCCCCCCGTTCCACATGTTCATGGGAAGGAAGCAGGGCCGACCCTTCTGTTAGTCATAGTATGGCAGTCGCCTCAGGAGGCAGATACTGGGAGGTGGCAGCAAGGTGTTGGAGGAGAGAGCTGTGTGTCCCATGCGGCCTACTTGCACCCCCAAAGCTAGACTACTGCCCTCTAGTGCAGAGGAGGATGCTGTCCCATCACCAGCATCAGAGAAAGATTCAACTGCCAGTCCAGTCGTCTTTTGTACATGGAGTGAGAGGGGGCGCCATCTTGTCCTTCACCTCAGACAGCAAAATGTATTGGGCTGGCCCTGAGAGGAAGAGTGAGTGAGCATGGGATCCCTAAATCTGCAGCCAGTCCCATTGCAGATAGAATGTTCTACCCATCCCTGCCCTAGACAGCCATGTAACAAGTAACCAGCTCCAAGGAAAGAAATGTACTCCTGCTGTGTAGGCCAGATTTCCCCAACATGGTGCCTTCCAGATGTTTTGGACAGCAATTCCCATCAGCCTCAGGCAACATGACCAATGGTCAGGCATAATGGGAGTTGTTGGCACCAGGCTGGGGAAGGCAGGTGTAGACGTTCAACTCCACTGCTGCAACCCAGGTTTACCCGGGGCAATGTTCAGGAAAACATTCGGATATTCAGGTATAGTTTGTTCCATCTCCTTTCTGCCCCACCCAGCTGGCCTCGAACTCTGAAGAGTCAGTTATTCTGTCTGTCAAAGAAGAGTTATTCTGTCCGTCAATGCAGCAGCCAACTTGCTGCCCCGTGATCCAGGGTTTGTAGTTCCGTTCACTGAATGGAAAGTCTACCCTTGCTGGATTGTACTGCATAAGACATTGAATCAAAATCCGTGTTGTCCATGAATTCTCTATAAGACAAGTAACGGCAAAGGGGGCAACTGTTTTCAGCCATCTTCACACATTTAAAGCCTTAAATTTGGTGAACTGTGCAAACCATAGATGCTTGTACTCCTGGATCTTGCAAGGAATATTGGAAAAGAGGCTTGAAAGGAGAACCCGCAAAATGGAAGGTGCTAAAGGTGGAAACCAAGCAACAGCTGAAGTGCACTGTTTGCACATTTCTTGACTTACCTTTCAAACAGATGAGTTTGGGTGGCTTACACACATCAAATAGAATAGGTGCATGCATTTCTATCAACTGGAAATGGAGGGCATCTATTGATGCATCTACTATTCATTGTAGTGCAGCTGTGTACTTTTGAAAAGCCCACTTGAGCTAAGAAAAGAGGTAAGATTACCCCCACTGTTTAAGGCCGAGGAAAGCAACGGATTGAAACTCAGCACTGAAATTCACAAGTGGGACCTGCAACAAAATGTTGTAGCGTGGAGTGTAGAGCGCTGCTGTTCAGGATTCCAACCATCCCATTCCCCGCTCCCTAGTTTCCCTTTCCCCTCCCCCTCCCCCCAACAGTCAGTCAGTATTCTGTGGCCACTGAGCACACTCAGTCCTCATTGGACTGTTTTAGGGGTTCCTTCCCTCTCTTTTTGTACTTCTGCAAACCTTGGGGTGCCCCCAAGCCTGCTAATACCTCCCTCTGCTGCTCCGTTGGCGTCGCAAGCAACAGCACTCAAAGACTAAACATCAAAAACAGAGGGACTGGTTTGCTCTTGCAGGGTCTCAAGATTCGGAGGTCAGTGAAGAGCAAAAGAAAGAGAAAATCTTGGAACTGAGAAAGAAAGAAAAGCTTTTACAGGAGACACTTCTGCAGAAAGTCGAGGAACTGAAGAAAATCTGCCTGCGGGAGGCGGTGAGGCCTGCTTCCTTGCTTCCCTTCGGGTGGGGTGTTAGAATTCATTTGTTCTAATGTTCCTAATGACTCTTCTCTCCCCTTCCATAGGAGATCACTGGGGAAATGCCCAAGGAATATCCTCTGAACACAGGAGAAAAACCTCCTCGGGTCAGAAGGCGTGTAGGCACAGCATTCAAATTGGATGGCAACCTGCTTCCCAGTGAGGAGGTATGTACAAGCCCCGCTGGAGGTTTCATTGGCAAAAATGGGGGCAGCACAAAGTACTGGTGGAATCCCTATTAAATTCTGTTGCTCGTATTGGCTTTGAATACTGCCGCTTTTACTCTTTCGTGTGTGTCAGGTCAGCGAATGGGAGCCCCCAGATAATAGGATTGCTGGAAATATGTGTAGGCATGTTCTGAAATGAGGATTAAAGGCACAATCCTATGCAAGCTTAGACAGCAAAAAGGCCTATAACTCCCAGCATGCCCCAGCCAGCGGCTCTGATCTGAACCTATCTCTTTTTAAAAAGTTGTTCCTCATTAAGTTTGTAGAGTCCTTGTTTCCCGCCATGTCCCTTTGGATCTGAAATGCAAGCATTTCTGTTGTCTGCTGGATACTATCCTGGTGCTGACTCATTGCTGCTGTGGGAAGCAATGTAGGAGGAATGAAAACCTGGTGTAGACAGGAAGGCCTTCTTCAGCTGTGACAGCCTGGTTGAATAAGGCAATTGCATGGGCGAGGCAAAACTGTGCAGGTCTTTTTCACCCGAGCAGCACGCCTGCCAGGAAAGACCCACAAGACTGGCCCCACCCCACGTGGTTGCTTTATTCTCACACACCCTCCCCTGCAGTGTGGAAGTGGACGTGGTTTTGGCGCTGCTGAGGATGTATGTGGAGGAGCCGTGGGTAGGACTCCAAAGTTGGTTTTCAAATCGTCATACTGCCAACAGCTCCCTCCCCTTCGCTGTACTATGACTTTCCCCCTTCGGAAGGATCCCCTACTGCTTCCATGAAGCGCCACACACATCTTCTGACTCCTGAAGCTATTCTATCCCAGCAAGGAACCAATCGGCTCTTTTGCCCAAGTTACATGCATTGCAATTTGAATTGCAGGCTGAAATAGGTCCCCAACCCCAGACACACACATGCCATGTTCAACAATAGTGGAGAGATGGCTGGCAGAGGCTGCTTAGGGCAATGCTGTAGAAGTTGGTGGTTCTTATTTATTTATTTATTTTATTATATTTATACCCCACCTTTTTTCCTGCAAGGAACCCAAGGCAGCTTACATAATCCTCCTCTCCATTTTATCCTCACAACAACCCTGTAAGGTAGGTTAGGCTGAGTCAGTGACTGGCCCAAAGTCACCCAGCGAGCTTCATGGCTGAGCGGGGACTAGAACCCGGATCTCCCGAGTCCCAGTTCAACACTCTCACCACTACACCACACTGGCTCTTAGGATTTCCCAGTCTCTTACTTCAGATTCATGCTGCTGATGTAAAATTTTAAATATATGGGGCCACTCTTGCCAAGTAGACCTGTGTGTGTGTGTGTGTGTATGTGTGTGTGTGTGTGTGTGTACGCGTGCACACACGTGTTGTGAGGAGGTCTGCAGGAAGCCAGAAACTACTCCAGGTTAATGGATCTTCTCTTGAAGACAGATGGCTTGCATTCCAGTTTTCCCATTATGTCTTTGTGTATAATCGGAGTGTTCTTCTGTGATTCAAACATATATTGCCTTAAAGCAAGCCTTCCCCAACCAGGTTGCTGGTGGGGAATGATGGGAGTTGTAGTCCAGCACAGCTGGAGGGCACCAGGTTGGGGAAGACTGGCTTTTAATTTCCTAGTAGCTTGTGGGCAGCTAATATCTCTCTGCCAATAGGATCCCATTCCCCTGAGCAAGGCGAACATAACCAGAGGTTCCTTTCGTATATATCCCTATAAAAGCTTTTAAAGCAAAATGTCATGGTACATAATAAGGCACTACTTTGGGTTTCTTTTGCTTGTGTGCCTTCTTTCATCTGTGGTCCCCATAATTGTTTACAGACATTGACTAATAAAGCTTCCAGCATTATGGGCATCGTTGCACTGGTGTTTACACCTTACTTGGCAGCATCTTGTTCTCAGCAGGGCAGTACAAATATATTGCTAGCTGTGGATAGATCTTGGTGTTTAGCTTTTAGCAACAGGGTGTGAAAATGTTGGCCTTTTTATAAGCATCCTGATGATGCCATGGCAGAACTAAGGAACATAGGCTAGGAAGTTGGCTTACCACATCACACCACCCACACCTGGCTGCAGATGACTCTATAGATGCAACCTATTCTTACACATGTTGAACTAAATTACAGTGTTCTTCAAGCCTTAAAAGGTTTTCCTTAAAACCAGGTTCTAATGTGTCAAATCTCCTTTTTTTACTTCCATTTTTCTGGTCTGTGCAGGACCCGACTCTGCAGAATCTGGAGAGCAACTTTTTCATACAGCAAAAGCTGGTGGAAGCGGTGAAAAAACTTGCTGGCGAGTCAGACCTGTGCAAAAATGTGAAGAAGAAAAGGAAGCAGGAGTACACGGAGGCTGTCAAAAAGCTTCAGGAGATTGAAAATGCCATTAATGAGTATAGGATTAAATGTGGGAAGAGGCCTGCACAGAAGTCAACCCTGACCTTACCAGGTATCAAAAATCCTCCCAGCATTCTAATGCAGTGGGGTGGGAGGGGGTTATCTGTTTTTCAAGTACTGCTTGTTTGGGGTCTATTTTTCTCCCATAGAACAAAACTATGATTTTGCTACAGATGACAGACCGGCAAAGATGCAGTCCTGTCTAGCAGAAATCAACAGGCCTTTAGCCCCCTGAGCTCAGCAGAGTCTGGAGCTTACCTATAATCTAACTGCCATGTTTTTACGTAAGATGTGGTTAAAAGGGAATACAGGCAAAGTGTAGCGCAAGTACAGGCATGTCTGAGGGAGAATGCAAACCAAAGAATTGCTGTGCACAGAAGGGCTGCCGGCATCCTTCCAGCCGAAACTAGTGTGGTACCTTGTTCTGTTGAGTATCGGATGCTGATTTGAGCAGAAATTGGCGGGGCCGTGTGTGATCTCTTGGCTAATGCTGGGCCCATTACGATTCAAGCGCATTATTAAAGCTGTGCTTTCCTCCCCTGTCTGCTGGGTCCTAACAAGGGTAGGAGAAGTTGGTACCAATGGGAGGGGCAATGAGGACAAAACAAGGACATAGACAAACTGGAGAGGGTTCAGAGGAGGGCAACAAGGATGATAAAGGGACTGGAAACAAGGCCCTATGAGGAGAGACTGAAAGAACTGGGCATGTTTAGCCTTCAGAAGAGGAGACTGAGGGGAGATATGATCGCACTCTTCCAGTATTTGAAGGGATGTCACACAGAGGAGGGCAAAGATCTCTTCTCGTTCATCCCAGTTTGCAGGACACGGAATAATGGGCTCAAGTTACAGGAACCTAGATTCCACCTAAACATCAGGAAAAATTTCCTGACTGTCAGAGCAATAAGACAATGGAATCAACTACCTAGGGAGGTTGTGGGCTCTCCCACTCTGGAGGCATTCAAGGTGCGGCTGGACAGACATCTGTCAGAGATGCTTTGACCTGGATTCCTGCATTGAGCAGGGGGTTGGACTCGATGGCCTTGTAGGCCCCTTCCAACTCTACTTTTCTATGATTCTATGATTCTATGAAAAGAGAAAAATGACGCGTCAGCCTTTGAATCCCCAGCAAGATGACATGAATGAGGCGTGTGTGGTTTAAGAGTTTGTACAGTAACAATGTTGTGATAAGGGAGTGTATATGTTAGAGATTCATTCTTAAAGAAGAGTGTAAGGTACATCTAAATATTGGAGTGGGGGTGGGTGGGTTAATCAGAGCTGGAATTATGGGGTAGTATCCAACATTGCCCCTACACTAGCGCTAATGACTTTGCACTAGTGTAAAGCAACGTAACTAGTGTATCGACCAAAAAAACATGATTTACCACTGAAATTCGGTGGCAAGAAAGGGGTTGTTTTTTTCTTCAAAACAAGCCACATGTTCCCTGTTGCCAGGGGACAACCAATTTATTTATTTATTATATTTATACCCCGTCTTTTTTCCTGCAAGGAACCCAAGGCGGCTTACATAATCCTCCTCCTCCTCTCCATTTTATCCTCACAACAACCCTGTGAGGTAGGTTAGGCTGAGAGTCCGTGGCTGGCCCAAAGTCACCCAGTGAATTTCATGGCCAAGCGGGGACTAGAACCCGGATCTCCCGAGTCCCAGTCCAACACTCTCACCACTACGCCCTATCTGTGTATTAAATCCCTCACATGATTAGAATGGTGTGAGGGGATGGCCGGGTGGCCCCAGTGACTTGTCCCGCCCCCTCTGTTACGTCCCCATCGCCAACCAGAGTTCTAAATCCCCACTTCCCAGCTTCTCAAATGAGCTGACAGCAGCTAGGACAGGACAGATGGGGCAGGGCCTGCCCTCCCTCTCCCCTCACATAGTTCTAATCGCATGATGAACTGAATGCACACATGGGGGCATATTTTAACAGTCGGAAAAGTGAGCAAATGCTGACCAAATCAGCCTATCTAGGAACCAGGTCTTCAGTCACCTCACTGTGGGCCCTCTTTCAAGTAGCCGGGCCCCAAAGCTAATTTGGAAAATCCAAATTAGGCCTCTTGAAATTCCAAATCAAGTGTATTTATTTGTTCATTCATTTATTTATTTAGAATCCTTACACCTTGCTTTTCCTCCAAAAGGAGCACAGTGACTTACAATATTACTAAAACAAGAACCAATAAATCAACCATAAAATCATACTATCACACTAAAAGACTTTAGATACAACAATAATAATCTAACTTAAAACCACCAAAAATAACAAGTCAGGAACCATATGCTTGTATAAATAAACCTGTCTTTCACTTGCATTTAAAAATAGTGACAGTGGGGACTAACTGTACCTCCTGGGCAGAAATTCCACAAACGGGGGGCCACCACTGAGAAAGCCCTCTCCTGAATCCCCACCCTCCTATCCTAATTTATGGGTGGGGGACCACAAGCAGGGCATCTCCTGCAGATCGGAGAGCCCTAGTTGGCTGGGTTGCTCCAGCTCCCCTCATAGATGTTTCTCTTTTTTTTCATGGACCTAGTTCACATGTAATGACAAACCAATGGGTTGTCGGGGACGAGCAGACGCGCAGCCTCTGGCACACATGCCACTTCTGCTTTTACTGCACAACCCACTATTGGCTCCTTAGTTGGTTTGTTGTTGGGTTAACTGCTGTGTTGTTTAGCCCCTAAACAACCCAGTGGTCCAGGCTTGGATGTCATACTCAACAACCTATGAAGGAGGTGATTCCGGGTTGTGAGGTAAAAGCAGAAGAGGACAACCCGCTCATGCACAACAACCCATCAGCTTTTAAACCGCTGGGTCGTCATTACATGCAAACAGGCCCATTATATCATCATGTGGTTTTATTTTATACACAAGCTATTTTTATAGCTGTATGTGTGGACACGCAGCAGTGAGTAGCCAGCTAGGCCTCTTTGATTTGTATGTCTATAGCTTTAGCATTCTGTCTCTGTACATTACAGCAAATACAAATTTTAACAATCAAAAATAGAAGTGTAAATAATAAGGAACACACACAGACCAGGTCACCAGCAATTTTATTCTAACTGTATTGAATTTTATTAATTTTTCTGTTTCACCTAAGAAACCCAAATGCTGGAATCTGGTCTGCTTTAAGCATTGACTAATGTCCGAGGGCCCCAGGCATTCGGGTGCTTTCCTCTGGACTGCCTTGGTCTAGAGCAGGGACTCTCCTACTTTGGGTCCCCAGGTGTTGCTGGCCTACAGCTCCCAGCATACCCAGCCAGCATGGCTAATGGCAAGGGATTCTGGGAGCTGTAGTCCAGCAACATCTGGGGACCCAAGGTTGGAGAGCCCTGGCCTAGAGTCTAGAGTCATTCGCTTATCTAGCTGTAAACAACTCAGTGTCAGGCAGATACGTAGGAGGGTGAATACAGGAAAAGAGATAGGTATTAATGGTTGTTCCAGAGCTGGTGCCTGCATTTTTGAGAAATGTTGAAATGTGTGGAGGAGATCTCCATGAATGACTCAAGTGTTGGGAAACAAGCCGGTGCAGGGAGAAACATAAGAAGTTCAGATTAGTTCAGTTTATCAAAATGAAGGTTAAGAGGATTAGAGTGATTATAGTATGCCAGCACCTTCTTGGGGAGAAAATGACTAGATAACCAGAATGGGCTCTTTAATCAAGTAGAGGAAAGCATGAGAAGTGCCAGTGGCTGGGAGTGAAAGCTGGACAATTCATACTGAAGCTATGTCAGTATGGGTGCCAGTTCATGAGTCAGTTTAATGGCTGCTTTGTGAGAATGAGAAACCAGTTCCTTCTGTCCTGCACTGCACAGCACGATGGCTGACTGACAGTGTCACACTCACGTGCAACTGAGCCATGGGGAATGCACACCAGGCCCACACTACCACTGGTGTGATTGTTCTCCTGACGTTGGCATGGTTTCTGATGTGGGATTGGCATCATGTCATCCTATGTGAAATCATCTCTGATTTTGAAGCTAGAGTTTGTACCTCGGCCTGGTTGTCTAGTGTCAAAGCTTCAACTTGGAGCAGTGCCAACTTAGCCTTAGGAACTAAGTGTGTGTTTTGGCGATTAAACATGGTGGCTATGTCCAGAAGTGCTAGGTTTTCTTTTTCTTGACATTTTTAACATGAAGATTAGGGATCGGTTGGTGTAACCTTTTGTGCTCTCGCTCCAACCAGGCATAGTGGTATGAACAGACTGTAATTTTGTAATGTGGGGTAAAATTGTGTAGACCTTCGTTGTTAGAGCGTCTCCTGATTAAAGTAGTTGCATTGATCTTTCCTGTATCTATGTCCCTGTCCTTCACCACCACCACCACCTCCTCCTCAGGAGTCCATCCTTTTGGCTCTGTCACCAACTCTGAATTCTCCCTGGATTTCTTGACTATCCTTCAAAGACCACATAAGGAGATTCTGTGATTGGAAGAGATCACCCAGCAGTGCCTACAGTTTGTTTCTTGCAAAAGGTTCAGGAGTACAAAAATCACTATAGGGTTGTATTCAATGCTGTCCGTCCATCAGTGGAACAGAAACTGCTGGTGGAACAAATCCCCCCCCTGCAGCCCCCCCCCCATCCACTCCCCAAACCACTGTGGAGAGTTGGGGGATCCTCTAAAACAGACTTGGGGGCATGGTGGGCAGGGAGAAAAGCAAAGGAGACTATCCATTGCACGAGTGGAAGTCTGTTTGTGTGGTGTAGGATGTAGCACATAAGCTTGTGGGCAGAGTAGGGAAGAGGAAAAACACAGGCAAATCAAGAGACATGACACAACTGTAGTAGTGTAGCATAGTGGTGAGAGTGTTGGACTGGGACTCTGGAGATCCGGGTTCCAGTCCCCGCTCGGCATGAAACTCACTGGGTGACTTTGGGCCAGTCACTGACTCTCAGCCTAACCTACCTCACAGGGTTGTTGTGAGGATAAAATGGAGAGGAGGAGGATGATTATATGTAAGCCGCCTTGGGTTCCTTGCAGGAAAAAAGGCGGGGTATAAATATAATAAATAAATAAATAAATAAACTGAGTGATAATTGGAGCACGTTACAGTAGACTGTCCTGATGCTTTCATCTGCACTTAAAGGACTATGATGAACTAGATGATGATGGTGTGGGAACAAGGAAGGTAGTCTCTCCTGGACTAGTTTAAAGTGGGCTGAACACTGAAAATGCAACCTCCATTGTTTACACAAAGAAATGGTGAATTTAGAATATATGCCCTGATCTTAAAAGCATATTTTATTTTTGACACCTTTTCCCAACCCCATGCCTTCCAGATGTGTGGACTACAAGTCCCATCATGGATTTTGATGGGAGTTGTAGCCCAGCACATCTGGAGGACACCCAGGTTGAGGAAGGCCGACTTAGGATAAAATTCCATTAAAATAATATATTCTTAGAAGTTGGGTAGCACAAAATCCTTTAACCATCTCAAAGTGAGAATGGTAGACTTGTAACTTTATTGAGGACTGCTTAGAACAAAAAAGAAGGAACATACTAGATGCATCAAGAAGAAATATATGAGGCAGAAAGCAAATGGAGACAGAAGACACATAATGGGGAGGGAGACGCATCCATGTTCAGAGAGAGGAGGACAGAATCAGCAAGCGTGGTTATGTTTTCACTATTTCACTACAGCAATGAGGACTAGAGGCTTGATTTTTCATAATGAAAGCTAAAGTTCTTTTAAAAAAATATTGGAGGTGAGGTGAAATCCTTGCTGGATTTGAGTCACTCACGGACACGGTTGCTTTAGCAACAAAGCATGCTGGAAAATGTCCTGCCTTTTTAGTAATTTCTACTTTACAATGTCTAACATCGTTGTTTTTTTTTTTTATTTCTCAGGCTCTTTGCCAGATAAAACAACTGTATAGACATGTCTGCATTTCCCAAGTGCACATTGCCCATCTTAAATAACTTTTCTCATTGTAGATGATGACTAGCTAGGCATGTAAAGGCACAATCCTATGCATGCTTAGACAGAAAAAAGTCCTACAACACCCAGCATGCCCCAGCCATAAACATGCATAGGATTCCACCCTAAGAGACTAGCAATGATTTCTATCTGTATTCTCTTTCTGGATCTGCCAAATGCTCTTCTTAGTGCTCTGGGAACAGCTAGCTGCCTCATCATTCTGAAAATCACCAGTATGAAAAGAGGTGGATTGTTATTTCAAAAAGCTGAAGATGGCCCTGCTAGTACAGTAGTGAATCTGTTGCATTTGCAGATTTTCAGAACAGCTCAACAGAAGACACAGTCTCAGATCGGGTATAGCAGCCTTCTGTATGCTCTGGGAGTGGGGGATTAAAAATGTACTTGGCCACCATACCCTGTCAATGACACTTGTCCTAGGTGAATGCAGAAGGCACTGGTATGACTCCTGTGCATTACTGCGTTTAACAGTTGTGCAGAGCGCAGCAAATGTTGTGTGTATGTGTGGTCCAGCATCAATGGACAGTATTGTAATACAGCATAGAATTTCTAAAATTGCCAACAGCTGACTTGTCTGGCATTATTCTTCATGGTATCAGTGACTAGTTAAATTATCTGACCATGCTAGAGAAACTTATTTTGTTTGGGTAACCAACACTCCAGGATTTATTCATTTTTGTTTCTTTTAGCTTGCGGCATTGCATTTATTTTGTTTTTTCTTAGTAATTTGCTTTGTTAACTTGGCTTATCCTCCATGATATCCTAGTGAGTGCATCCGACCTAACAACTGTGCCCTATGTTCAATATTCCAAGTTGCAACTTAAATTCATTCTTGAAGATCCTTTTTTCTTTTCCCACAGAAGAAACCATCCCATCTGAAAGCAGCTCTCTGTCTGATACGACAACATTTGACAATGGTACTGTGGCTTCTGCTTTTTCAGCACAAGTGCATAAAATCAAAGTGTAAAATTTTTCATTCTGTACTCTCAGGGACTTCTTCCTTGGCAAGGCTGGAAATTTATTTTCCATACAAACTGATGCCTAAAAAAGTCCAGGCTAGGTCATGTGTTCTTGCGTAGTCACGACATTACCTATAAAATTCAAAAGAGGTAACATTAAAGTATATGATACAGGGAATCTTCTTATCACCCTTTGATTAAAATTTGGGTGGGCCAGAACCAGCCTGAGGATGCCATCTCTGGTGTATGTAAAACGAAGTATAATAATTAGCTGAAGCGTGGATTAATTTGGCCTTATTTTATCTTGGTCATTTATTTATTTATTTATTTATGCTCCCTTTCTGCCTCCCCACAGCCAATAATGTTTTGTGAACCTTTCTAATAATTAGACAAAGAGAGACTAGCCAGGACCACGGGATGACTCCAAAAGGGATGATTCAAAACAAGCATAAGCAGTGTTTGTGTGAGCCCCCCAGTCATCTTGGGCTAGAACACTGGACACAGTGTTTGGATTCAAGAATTGCATATAGAGGGCCAGCAGCAGTGTAGGAGCAGAGACCTTGGACTCAGATCTGGCTCATGGGATCAGCAGTTGAATTCTGATTCTGGACAGGTGCATAGGCTTGGCATGCAGGTTTCAGATATGTGATATTGACTTGGGTCATGGCTTGCTAGGGGAGTCTGCACGACACCCACATCTCTCCAGGGGCATTCGAAGCTTATTGCTTCGGGGGGGGGCAGTCTGAGGGGGTCTAGGTACAGTGGTTCCCAACCTTAGGCCCTGAGATGATCTTGAATTACAATCCCCATAATCCCTGACCATTAGCCATGCAGACTGGGGCTGATGGGAGTTTTAGTCCAAAATGTCTGGGAACCCAACATTGGGAACTTCTGCTCTTAGTCAGCAGCCTATCTCCCTACACCTGTCTTTAAGAGCCACATAGAGAAACAGGAAGGTAATGACTGTGTGCAATACTAGATTAGCAATAGGACTCGGGCAATTGGCAAAGTTCACTGAAGTTGGCTCATCCCTTCCATGAGTCACACGCAGAAGTGGCCTCATTGCCATTACAAAGAGTTTAGACTCATTTTCTTTCAGACTTACTTCTTTATGACGTATTCAAGGCAGGGGAGGGGTGGTGCGGAAGAAATGGACCAAAAAGCAATTTCTCTAGCAATCGTTTTATTGAACATAGCAATAAGTATATACGTATACGCATTGTCTAACAGAATCATCACAAACAGGCACATTTTTGTGCAAATTTGTACTTTATATATAATACATAGTACGTATATATTATGCATACATGTATTACACATGTACATGTAATATATATAATACGTACATAATAATACATATACAAGAATGAGACCAGCTGTTTTCCAGACAGTAAAAGCTAGTGTAATTGTGAGCTAAGCTTGAGCCAGGTATTTTCCAAAAAGAGCTTAGCAGCTAATTGGATTAAAAGAAAAAGACAAAAAAACCAGTATGCTAATGCAGTCTCTCAATCTCCTGGCAAGATATAACTCCCTAGTTAACACATAAGCAAGCAATTATTAGCCTTTTATATTTTTTCAGGGTTTCCAAGATTTATTTAATTGGCATAATGATGTCCGGGCTGGGTATTTCCTGCCAGCTAACAATGGGTTGGGCTAGCCATGCTCCTTCAGCTAGTCATTAGCCCTCAGGAAACGCCCTCCCTCCCTTCCCACTCATTGACCTTTAAACGGAAATGTGTAACTTTTGTGTTCAAGCTCCTGCTGTAATGCCAAGTGTCCCTTCGTTTTGACCAGCACGCCTTTCCTGATCAGCTAGTCCCAAGAATAAGGGCTGGGGTTCCACCAATATTGGAATGACTCGGCCCATCATTTTCAAAACACTCTCCCATATCTGGTCTGGCTTTTTCGAATAGACAAGAAGAGAGTGCAGCCCTCAACTTTTTTTTTTTCTGTGCAAAAATGGTCACTCTGGAGCTGCTATTTACTTACAGCTAGCATAAGATTAACTGGTAGGAATAGCCTGGATATAGTCCACAAGTGTTTGGATTGTCCAGCTAAAAAAAAATATGACTACTTTTTAAAAACGTACCACATTAGTAGTAGTAGTACCCTACGAACTTTCAGCACCACATGCTCTCAGAGCGCCTATAAAGCAAGATTAAAAAACCCCCAATATAAATCATCAGTTCAAAATCACAAAGGCAGCAGCAGATAAGATATAATCAGTGAGGGTAGAATAAGGAAGGGCTAATCAAAAACTTCCACAGTGGCTTAAAGCTTTATGAGAGTCTGAACTCCTGTGTCAAGATAAGGCCAATCTGGAGCAGAATTAATCCCCTGCCATCCTTTATAATGTGTGTGGGGGTTTGAATACAAAGGAATGTACAGGGTAAAAATTAAAAAATGGGAGAAATCTACACCAGTGCTTGCTTTATTTATTTATTTATTTATTATTATATTTATGAATCATGTAGGAAAAATAATAAGGCTTTTCCTGCCCTATTTTGAGAAGCTATTGGAGATAGAATGGACCCCAATTAGCTTAGGTGTCTGATAGTTTCACTTTCCCATTCATTTCAGTAGGAGTGAACCAGACTCCTGATCGCTTATAAATTAAATGTACATGTTTTTAAAATTGAAAAAGGGAGAAGGGCAGGAGAGATGAAACCGCACAGGACAACTGACCCCATAATTGTGGAGGAATACACAGAGTATGAAATGGTTCATGTTCTATGATAAACAGGTACTGGGGTCCATAGCAACCCTATTAGCATAAGAGGGTTAAAAGGCATGGGTAAATAGAAAGGGGGTTGCCTTGTGCCAGAAGGACACCAGTGAAGACATCAGATGAGCCTTCCTGAGGAGAGTGTTCCAGAAGCAGGATGGCATAACCAAGAAGATTCTCTCTCTCTCTCCTCCCTCCCTCTCTCTCCGTCTCTCCCCTGGCCCTTATATATGGAGAAAGCAATGTGTGTAAAGAGTTATTTAAGAATTGGATACTGCAAAGTCGGTTCCTATTTCTTAGCCTGGAAGAAATGCATTGACCACATCAGTGGGTGGATATGAGCTCTCCTATTTAGTTTCCCTATCCCTAGCTGACTCGTCACAGCTGTTGTGCTCTTTGAGATAGAGCTAAAAGGCAACTGTCTCCATGAAAAAGCAGAGCCAACTGCTCATGGTGAACCATTCACTTCCAAACTGATGGAATTTCAGGCATAAGTCTATGAAGATGGCAAACCTCAGAGCTCTGTTTCACAGGGCTTGTTCTATAGATTTCTTTCTTCCCCTTTACATCGGAATGCGCAGCTATGTGCACAAAACCTCTGCTAAACTTTTCCTAGTTATAAGAAAGCTTCTATACCATCTTGGTCCTCTCAGGCTTCAGTTGTTCCAAAGCCCTGGGGCCTTAGATTTGTGCCGGTCTGTAGCTAGGAGTCTGGAAAATCCAAGCATTTGCCACACTACCTCTCAGACTGCAATCCGAAATTGGTCTATAAGCAACAGAGGCCTACTATGAAACTGCTGACCTTTACGTAGAACATCACAGAAGATACTAAATAACAAACCCACCCCACTTATTAGAAAAGTAGGCCATTTATGCAAAGGTAGCTGCTAAATATAGAAAGAGGATTGGAAAAATCTTTAATACCAGAATGATTGTGATATTCTGCGTTCAGGTAGTTGTTTACTTTAGCATTATCTCTATATAGGATTATATATGAGATAATATATACACAATTTTTGCTATCATTGTTGCCCTGCATTAAAGTGCTACATTGCTCAACACTCTAGTCCAGGGCTCTCCAACCTTGCGTCCCCAGATGTTGCTGGACTACAGCTCCCAGAATCCTTTGCCATTAGCCATGCTGGCTGGGTATGCTGGGAGCTGTAGGCCAGCAACATCTGGGGACCCAAGGTTGGAGAGCCCTGCTCTAGTCTGTGACTTTGCTGAAGGCAGATCTGTCTTCATTTTTAATAAGAACATGACAATACCAAGCTAATGTGACATTACCTAGCTGACTTCTTAATAACTGGACAGCCCCATCCAATGAGAGTGCCCGTAACCCTCTGAACTTGGAGGATTATGGGTATCTAATGGAAGGCAGGAGGAGTGCAGCTGCCAGGATGGCCTCGGCTCTCCCCTTGCCCTCCAAAACATTTAGATGGCCGATTTTGGCTGTCTAAATGTTTTTTCCCTCCTTGCGAGGAGGAGAGGATGAGGCACTGCCTGGATTCCATGGAGGATGGCGGTGCTTTGCTCCTCCCCTCCCCCTCCCAGGGAACGCCCCTCCTCCCTGTGCTGGATCCAAAGACGGTCTTCCATCTTTGGACCCCAGCCGGTGTGGAAAGAACTGCACTGGCTATGAGCACGAGGGGGAGGGCACGCAGCAGGTGGAGTCCCCACTGCAACCTTGGAAGACATTTCTGAGGTTGGACCAGGGCCTCTGACCTTTCCTATGGCTCCCCAGACAAGGTCGGGAGGCCATAGGATTGCACCCTAAGTTAGCTAAGTGTATTATTTATGTAAGGATAATTGAGTTTAGTTGAATATAGAGCATCTACACATTCAACTAAATTATATTATTTTTATTAAAATCTAAAATCTATAAAACCTAGCATGGTCAAGAGATTTCCCTAACTGAGGATATGAATGTTGCAAGGTTCCCACCTACATAACCTTCCCATCCTTACAACTTCTAATTATGCTTTCTTGAAACAGGCAACGATTCCCTTGGTGTGCCAGGTCAAAGAATAAACTCTCTCCCACTTTCTCCAAAAACTCCACCACCACCCAAATCCCTTGGAGTAGAAAGAACCCATCTCAGGAAGTCTTCCATGAACGAGCAGCTCCTGGAATCCAGACACTCCAGGTACAGAACTTTTGACATTGCTGAACACTGCAGCAGCTTTGTTGCTCTTTGCTTCGCTTTGCTGTAAAGAATTCTGTGCATTGTTGCCAGCTTTAAAGTGATGAGATTTATTCTTTCTTTTTTTAAGGTTGCTTTTATTGATTTACTGATCAGTCACCTTTTCTGCTACTAAAAAGGAAGCATGCAAAATGACTTGCAGCACAAAATCTTATGTTCTGTTTTTGGAGCAATTTCTTCTGTCTGAGTTTTCACCTGAGAACTAAGTACAAATTTATAGATGTTTCTATAAACATCTGAGATTCGTTATTCATCAGATGGCGACAAGAACAAGGTTAAAAGAAAAATGATGGTAGCTGTGGGACTTGTAGGAAAAACCCACAAGTCTTGGCTCCAGACAGGATCCAGAGTGTCTCTGCCCATGCAGCAAGGGTTCTTGAGCTTTTCTTCTTCCCACTGCAATCCGCTTGTGCTCTTTGGAAACCTGCTGCAGAAAGTCAGCCAATCCTTCTGATCAGACTCTGATCAAGTATAAGGAGCTGCAGTGGAACCAGAGATTTAGGGACCCCCAATGCATATGCGGAACTGAGCTGAGTACAGCCTGGGGCCTGTTTGAACCTCCACCATTATTTGTAACTTTTCCCTTCCATTGTATGATGCTTGGAATTGTAATACATGCGCACTTCATAGTAATCAGTGAACTTGCCCCCTCATTCCAATGAAGCATGGATACTTAACGTTATTTCTGATTATTTTTCCTTTCCTTTTCATTTCCTATTCGGTCTTTTTGAGTTCCACTTTCTTAGTTCTCAAAATAACAGCTATTCTGTGCACTACTCAGTGTGATGCTCTCCTGCATGACCTTTGTGCTAGCACTTATACTCTCTTCCTGTGTTCTAGAAATCTTGCACTTTCAATCTGTACACAAGTAATGCCAATGCTGTTCTACTTTGCATTTTATTGAAGATATTGGGATGGTGGCCACATATTGGATTCCTCTATTTATAATCACAGAGATCCCTTGTCGAACCCATAGCAGTCCATACAGAACAGTGGAGAGGCAGCACCATGGTGGAAGAAGTATGCCCACAACACCGGTTCTCACGCGCAATGCGTACAGTAGCACTCATTTGCAGTAAGTCGATTTCCTTCTCTCTCCCTTCCTCCCCACAACCCTGTCCCAAGACATTTCCAGTACAAAAAAATAAACTCATCCATGTTCAAGACTAAAGAGGCATATCGTAGGCAAAGGTTATGGGTGTGTCCACTACAGCATGCCTTCGAAAGGCTGAGAGACTGGTCGCACGAGTATCCTCAAGTCAGATTAATGTAAGTGCTTAATTGGGAGCTTTAGTTCAAATTATTTCAGAAGAAACTAAATGTGCTTAGCTTCCTTTGGTTCTTTCAACAAGCTTTTGAACAGGCACATGTGTTCTTAATCAGACATAGGGAGTCATTGAATTCTTGTATAGCTCAGTCTGAAGGTCTAATTGCCTGGAAAAGGACTTTACTGAATAGATGTTAATTATATCATGATTTTGACTAGCTAAATGACTGTCAAGTTTGACAGGTGGGGAGACTAATCCAGCCACTTTCTGCATCATCCTAGCTTGGGTTCTGTTACTTGGTCATTCGAGAACAGAGGTGGGGAACCTCAGACCCGGGGTCTCAGTCAGGCCTGCAGGGTTCCCAGATGGCCACACTCCTTCCCCTAGCCCCACCTCCTTTCCACTGACCACCAATCATTTGGTGTTTTCCCAGCTTTTATACAGTTCCCCCCCCCATTCTAACAACTTGAACTGCCTCTCCTATGGCTTTGCTGGCAGCAAGAGCTTTATGCTACAATATGGTGGTATTTGTGGTATCTTTGGCTGCGTGCTTTTGCCTTCAGCCCGCCCACCACTGGAATGTAACCCCCCCCCCCCGAGCTTTTAGAAAGTGGAATTTGACCCTCGGGCTGAAAGAGGTTCTGTACCCCTATATGGTCTAGAGCCATATGCAGGTGTTCCCAGATGTATAATATGTGAGATGGGGAGTGTGCAAAAGTGTGCTAGCTCCGCCTTCCCCCTCCATTCTCTTTGCCCTCCACATGTAGAGGGAGACTGTCCTCTATCCATGGAGGCTCTCAGTTCTAAATCACATGGAGGGCCTCCATGGTGTGCAGAACTTACACACTTTGCAGACTCCGTCCTACATAGTGCTTAGAATATGATGGACCATTGGAAACGATATATATATATATATAGAGAGAGAGAGAGAGAGAGAGAGAGAGATGCGCCTACTAAAGGATTGGTCTTTCCAAAACAAATGCCAGGAACATCAAGAATCTGGTCTTACTTGCATGCATTGTTTATTTTTATACCATTATTTACACATGTAGGACAGCAACAGATGTTGTCAGCCCACCCGCCCCATGCATACCTTTTGAAAAATCAAAGGTTGGCTTGAGCCTCCTTTTGGAACTTCTTCCTGGTAAAGGAGGAAATGAAAGAGAACACAGTGAAATGTATGCAGTCAGCTGCAACTCCAATTTCAAATTTGCTCTTTTTGAGAACTTGCTGCCAGATAAAAACTCGGCTCAAACATTTCTGCAAAATACTCGGTGCTGACAGTCAGCATTATTTTCATATTTGTGACCGGATGTCAGATCCACAGAGTTTATATAAAAAACACTGAAGAATATTCCTCTTGTAACTTTCTGACCCAGGAGGAAACTTCAGTGCTTTGTTTTTTATAGCTTTGATGTTTTGAATGCCTGCTACTACGTTGTATCTCAGCAGTGTTCTCCTTAGCACACAGCAGTTCATACAGTAAACTGGTTTTTGCATACTCTAATCCCCATCTTTGAATCACAGGTGATAACTGATCTCCATAGTTGAAATATTCTGATGTGAAATATATGGACATCCTCTGATCCTGATCAATTGGCAAGGAAGGGTATTTCCCCTTCCTTGTCACTGGCAAAAACGATGCTTGAGTGAACTATATTACCATGTATTACCTAAGCCTTTTTCCTAAGTCTCATTTTTGCTGGATATTCAAAGCCTGGCCCTGACAAATAAGAGCTGATTTATACATACATGTCTGTTCCTCGACTGCTGCACCACATACAACTTTCATAGCACTCAGTGCCACCTCAAATGCAATACCTTCTTAATATGATGGACACATTTCACACATCTGGTTGAATAGCTGAAAGATCCTGTGATATACATTCATGTATGAATCAGTCCTGTGACTAATAGTTTAGGACGTACGAAAACCTAACATTCCATAAGAACATATGGATTTATTATGAAATAGAATAGAATCGCAGAGCATGAACAGACTTAATTGGGCCCTCCAGCCCAATCTTCTATTTCATTAAGATATTATATAACTAAATTATCCCTGTTAAATTCCTATCTAGACTTCTCTTGAAAAACTCCAGGGAAGAATGGCACAGTCTCCATAGGGAGCTTGCTCCATTGCTGAATTATTCTTACGTTTTTAACCTAAGCCTACTTTTTCTGTAATTCAAAACTATTGCCCTGTAGTTGGATATGACTGTCTGCCATGTTTGTAACAAACACAAATTTCTCCTTTCCCAGGCCGGATATATCCCCACAGCACTGCAGGCAGCGGAGTGGCAGCTTAGAGTCCCAAACCAACTTACTGTCTGAGACTGCCAGCAAAAAGCCAGTGTTCACCCTTTCAAAATCCCAGAGAAGCAGCAGTACAGAAATCCTAGATGATGGGTCCTCCTACACCAGCCAGTCCAGTGCAGAATACTATTGTGTGGCCCCAAATCCAAGCCCCTGCTATACCACCCAGACCCTTGACAACCGTACAAGAAACAGGAGGCAGTCCAAGAAGCAGAACATTTCTGCTTCCAATTCAGGAAGCATGCCAAACCTGGCCCAGAAGGACATCCGCAATGGTGTCTACCAAAAAGGCCAAGGGCAGCCACCGGCCAACTGCTACATTACTGGCTATGCCCCTTACACGGAATGTGATGCATATTACAATAGTGGCTTTGTGTATGAGAACGGCTCAGAGGGCCAATACACTGTCAACCCTTCCCACCGCTCATCAGCACACTACGGATACGAGCGCCGCTATCGGGAATTCAGGTCTTTCCATGAAGATGAGATGGAGAGAGTGCCACACAACCCATACGCCACTCTGCGCCTGCCACGGAGGTCATCTGTGAAAGCCGAGCACATCACCAAAAATTTTCACAAAGCCTTAGTAGCGGAGCATCTTCGTGGCTGGTACCAGCGTGCCTCTGGGCAGAAGGACCAGGCTCTTGGCCTGCAGGCAGGCTTTGAGGTCAACAGAGGGTCACAGAGGAGCCTGGGCTTTGCTGGACTGCAGGTACCATGTTGTCCAAGCAGTCGCGCATCATCTTTCTCTTCAGGTAATAGTTAGTCTTATCAGTTTGTTCCACTTGGCTCTTCTTCCCTTGCTTTGTGCCTCTGTGACTTCCCAGATATCATACACTCCAATCCAACAGTCTCTTGCAGGTGCACCAATGCACTTATAGAGTTCCCTTGCCGCAACAATGTGTCTCCATTCACTTCTAAATTTCATTCATTTCTTTGCATGGGCAGAGCTGCTCCTCCATTCTGAAATATGGGAAAGCCTGCTCACACAGGACCTCCCTGTATACTCTGGAGCAAATACTATGTTGGGTGATAGAGACAAAGCCCAAGAGACTCGGGTGGATTATTGATGCCCTGACAGTCACCAGAGGCACTGCTGGTGCTCTTACCCTATTTTTCAGTGCAGTGAGCAATACAGGTCATGGGGGGAAATAATTATCCAATTGTCTGAAGCAAAAACAACTACTGGGTGATTTCGGAAGGTGGCTACAAAAAGGTACCAGCAGGTCAAATGCAGGTACAGATGGGAGAGGTTTGAAAAGACTGAGCAGATGACTAGTTGATACTAGCAAGGTTCTTCTGTCCATGTAACTTTGTATTTGGATTACTACAAGGCACTCATATTTGGGACTGCTCTGAAACCTCTCCAGAAATTGCAAGTGGTGCAGGATACAAATGCCTGGCTCCTGAGAAGTATTTGCTATGGGGAACATACTACACTTGTGCGAAAAGAGCTGCATTGTTCACCAGTTAGTTTTGGTGCCCAAGTCAAGGAGCTTAATCCTATAATGCACTAAACAGCCTGCATACCTCAAGGGACACCTGCTCCCATGTAATCCTCCCTGCCCTCTGGGTCTGAAAGATCACAGATCCGGGCTTTCTGTGTTACTGTGCCAGTGCCTGCAGAACAGCCTGCTTAGGCCAATCTCCTGTGGTGGTTAGGAGGATGGCCAAAATAGTTTTTGTTTTTGCTGAAACAAGCTTATGGAAGTAGAAATAAATATATACAGGAGTAGGTAAGAAAGACTCTTCTTATGTTCTCTAGATTACAATTTGAAGTAAGAGAAATATTTATGTGTATATGTTTACATTGTATCACTGCCTACTATTACTACTCATTATTTAGAAATAATGGGAACCAGTGTAGTGTAGTGGTTAGAGTGCAGGACTGGAACTCAGGAGACTCGGATTCTAGTCCCCACTCGGCCATGAAGCTCACTGGGTGACTTTGGGCCAGTCACTGACTCTCAGCCTAACCTACCACACAGGGTTGTTGTGAGGATAAAATGGAGAGGAGGATTATGTAAGCCACCTTGGGTTCCTTGCAGGAAAAAAAGGCGGGATATAAATAAAATAAATAAATAAATAATTTACACAGAACTTCTAACGTGCACCATATTTCATTAATATTGTTCCTCATTCTGTCAGCCTAGACATGGTACTCTATAAGAGGCCACAGAGGGAGCTGCAGTCAGCTGCTCTGGATGGAGCTAAAGTCATTTGTGCAAGCCTGGTTTTGAAAGAATGGTCCAACTGGCTTAGAAGATAATTGGGTGTCAACAGTGTGCAGGAGGTTGAGAAACCTGGGAGCAGGGCCGGCGCTACCGCTAGGCAGACCCAGGCGGCTGCCTAGGGCGCGTGGCGGAAGAGGGCGCAAACTCTGCGCCCCTTTCCTCGCATCGGCGCGCTCCTGCCTGCAAGACACCTCGCCGCGCCTCCCCGCCCGATTGCCGGCCGATGCGCCGCCGAACCCCCCCCCGCGCGCGCGCCCGCCAGCAACCACCTACCTACTTTCCCTCCCGTCGTAAAGCGCGGGGTCCCATCGCGTCGGAGGAGGGAGGCCCGGCGGCAGCAGCAGCCAGCAGCGGGGAGGGACGGTGGAAAGGTAGGTGGTTGGGCGACGGCGCGCGCTTGCGCGGTTCGGCACGCGCGCGGGGGGTGTTTGCAGAGCAGGGCTGCTTTGCTCCGGAGGCCCCCCCACGGACGAGGGGGGCGCCTAATATAATTTGGCCTAGGGCGCCAAACAGCCCTGCACCGTTCCTGCCTGGGAGAAGCCTACTGGCTCACACAGGTGGTTCATCCAGTCCCATATCCTGCTTCCCATAGTGGTCAGATCCAGGTAGTTAATTAAGTCTTTTTAACCACAGAAGGTACTTGTGAACCGCCCAGAGAGCTTTGGCTATTGGGTAGTATAGAAATGTAATAAATAAATAATACCTGTACAGAAGCTTATTGTACAACACTGGAAATTACATAGGCCGTTGAAAGAAACGGATTGAATACAAATAGTTTGGGCTGTCTTAATAATGGATGAATGTGCACAAAATTGGGAGACAAAAAAGGACAGTTCTATGACAGAATGATGAATATGGGTTTCATATTTAGAAAAGATGAAACCAATGTCATAGAAACTGACACACATAAAAATACATGAATTTAGATTATTTATTTATCTATCTATTTCTTATATTTATTAATTGCCCATCTGGCCGGTCACCCGGCCACCCTGGGCGATGTACAATTAAAATACAATAAAACAATACAATAAAATATAATAATTAAAACAATATAAAAAATTCTTTTAAAAACCTAACCCACCCCATATTCCCGCCTGAACAGCCATGTTTTTAATGCACGGCGGAAGCTCATCATGGAGGGGGCATGGCGAAGGTCACTAGGGAGGGAGTTCCATAATGTGGGGGCCGCCACAGAGAAGGCCCTCTTCCTAGTCCCCACCAGCCTGGCTGCTCTGGCTGATGGGATAAGGAGAAGGCCGTCCGTGGCAGACTTCGTTGAGTGGCCTACTTGATGTTGCTGGAGGCGCTCCTTGAGATAAACTGGGCCGGAGCCGTGTAGGGTTTTAAAGGTCAAAACCAACACCTTGAATTCGGCTCGGCAAGCAACTGGTAGCCAGTGCAACTCATTAAGCACTGGCGTGATGTGATCACGCTGGCGGCTGCCCTTAATCAGGCGAGCCGCCGTGTTCTGTACCAGCTGAAGCTTCCGAACTGTCTTCAAGGGTAACCCCACGTAGAGCGCATTACAGTAGTCTAGGCGAGAGGAGACCAAGGCATGAACCACTGATGGGAGCAGGTGATTAGGAAGGTAGGGGCGCAGCTGCCTTATCAGATGGAGTTGATACAGCGCTGCCCAGCTCACAGCTGCCACCTGAGCCTCCATGGACAGCTGGGAGTCTAGAATGACCCACAAGCTGCGGACCTGGTCCTTCAGGGGTAGATGTACCCCACTCAGCACCAGGTCAACATCCCCTAACCGCCCCTTGTCCCCCACCAGAAGTACCTCGGTCTTGTCGGGGTTCAGTTTCAGCATGTTCCTTCCCATCCATCCAGCCACTGACTCCAGGCACTTGGACAGGGTCTCAATGGCCAACCTCGGTGAGGACTTAAAACAGAGGTAGAGCTGCGTGTCATCCGCATACTGATGACACTGCACACCAAACCTCCTGATGATAGCTCCCAGCAGCTTGAGGTAGATGTTGAATAACATCGGGGAGAGGATGGAACCCTGCAGCACTCCACAAGTGAGCAGCCGAGGGTCTGAAGCCTCCTCCCTGAGAACTACCCTCTGATACCTTCCAGAGAGGAAGGACCGGAACCACTGCAATACAGTGCCTCCCAAGTCCAACCCCTCCAGACGGTCCAGGAGGATACCGTGGTCAACGGTATCAAAAGCCGCCGAGAGATCGAGGAGGACTAGAAAGGAGCATTCGCCCCTATCCAAGGCCCTCCTCATATCATCCACCAAGGCGACCAAGGCCGTCTCCGTCCCATGTCCAGACCTGAAGCCCGACTGGCACGGATCTAAATAATCGGTTTCATCCAAGTGTGCCTTCAACTGAGCACCCACCACCCGCTCGATCACCTTGCCCAGAAATGGTAAATTGGAGACTGGGCAAAAGTTGTTTAAATCCTGGGGATCCAAGGAGGGCTTCTTTAGAAGCGGTCTTATTACTGCCTCCTTGAGGGCTGATGGCATCACTCCCTCCTCGAGGGAGGCATTCACCACCGCCTTGATCCCCTCACCCAGTCTCTCCCTACAGCTCATGATGAGCCAGGACGGGCAAGGATCAAACAAGCAGGTGGTCGGCCTCACAGATGAAAGCACCTTGCCCACTTCATCAGAAGGAAGAAGCCGGAACCGATCCCACAAAACCGGTCTGCCATTGGCCTCCTCCCGCTCACTCCCTGTGTCCACGACGTATGATATCCCACTCCTAATCCGATCGATTTTATCTGCGAAGTGCTTCGCTAAAGCCTCACAGGAGGCTTTTGACTGTTCCAGTGGGTCTGGAGCGACCAGACTCCGGACCACTTGGAACAGCCTCCTGGGGCAGCACTCTGCAGACGCAATGGAGGCAGCATAGAATTTCTTTTTTGCTGCCTTCACCGCCACCCAGTAGGCTGAAGCTGCAGCTCTAACCCGTGTTCGATCGTCTTCGGAGCGGGAATTTCGCCATCGGCGCTCTAGCCTTCTCACCTTTTGTTTCAGAGCTCACAGCGAAGGAGTGAACCATGGCACTGCGCGAGCTCTGTTTAGGCGAAGAGGGCGCTTCGGAGCAACTCGGTCTAATGCCCTGGTGATTGCAGCATTCCAATCATCCACCAGGGTCTCGACCGAGCTACTGTTTGTGTGCTCCAATTCCCCAAGCGCGTTCAGGAATCCATCTGGATCCATAAGACGCCTGGGGCGGACCATCCTAATAGGTCCCTCACCCCTGCAGAGGGGTTGTGGCACCGAGAAATCCAACCCCACCAGATAGTGATCTGACCATGACAAGGGGTTGGTGGATATACCCCCGATTTCCAGATCATTTCCCCCCTCTCCAGAAACAAAAACCAAGTCCAGTGCATGACCGGCTACATGGGTAGGTCCAGTTAATACAGGGTGCAGCTCCCAGGAAGCCATGGTCTCCATGAAGTCCCGAGGTGCCCCCATGAGGACAGCCCCTGAATGCACGTTGAAGTCCCCCAGCACCAATAGCCTGGGGGACAACACACACACATCAGAGACCACCTCCAGCACCTCGGCCAGGGAGTCTGTCGTGCAGCGGGGTGGACAGTACACGAGCAGAATCCCCAGACTGCCCTTTGGACCCAACCTCCAGTACATGCACTCAATAAACTTGGTCTCCCGGAGAGGGAGTCTGGTAAGGACCAATGACTCCCGATAGATAACAGCCACTCCCCCTCCCCATCCCCCAACCCTTGGCTGCTGGGCATACGAGAAACCAGCTGGACACAAGGCCGCCAGAGTTGGAGCAGCGGCCTCGTCCAGCCAGGTTTCCGTAATACATGCCAGGTCCGCACCCTCATCCAAGATCATGTCATGGATTACAGATGTTTTTTGGGTAACGGACCTGGCATTACACAGCAGCAAATGCAAGGGTGGGGAAGGAGCCACACACACACACACACCCAGTTATCCCTTGGCTCTGGGCAGGCCTGGAACAAGGGATAGATATTAAGCATCGATATTAAGCATCGAGATATTAAGATTAAAAACTAAAGTAATTTTGTCTATGTCTATATTATAGAGGGATGTCTGGTGGGGTAAAGAAGTGGGTGTTTCGTTTTAATTTTTTATTCTGTTATATATTCTGAATTATGGCAAAGAAGTTAAAAGGGGAAGCAGAGCCTTAGCTTGCTGTTGTTCACTTTATGATCTACTGCTGGATTAAAGTCTAGAAATAAATTAAGAAAGAGGTGCATTGCCCTCATCAGATTGACTGACCATGTCACTCTTGCCTGTGAATGTAGGTAGTACTTCTTTGAACTCCTTCATATAGCCAGCTGGCCTTTTACTGGTGGCAGTAAGTCCCATGGGACAAGTTGCTCACAGCTTTGAGGTTCTAGGCTTCCATTCTTTCACATATTTGTCTCTCAAAAGAGCCTTTAAATATGGCCACATTTTGTAGTATTTTTGTGTGACAGGAAGAGCTATGTGTGAATACCGTACTTAACAAAAATGTTATCCAGATTAAAAAAAATTCCAAAAGGCTAGCCATGTTAGTCTGTTGCAGCAAAAACAACAAAGAGTCTTGTGGCACTTTAAAGACTGAGAGCGCAATCAGGAGCTGCCCCTTTTCAGCATCCAACTCCTTTGCTGAAGGAAATGCACTGGCTATCTATTTGCTACTGGGTCAGGTTTAAGGTTCTGGTACTTGTGCTCAAAGCCCAAAACAACTTGGGACCAGGTTACCTGAGAAAACGCCTCCTTCCATACCAACCTGCCCAGTCACTGAGGTCATCAGATGGCATGCTCTTGGTGGTTCTTCATGGACCTTTGGCCCGATTGGAGTCCACCAGGAGAAGAGCCTTCAGTGTGGCGGCTCCATTTCTGTGAAACTTTGGAGGACAGGCAGGCTCTGACATTGTGCTGCTTTCAGCACCTGATGAAGACCTCCTTGTTCCGGGAAGCCTCCTCTGCTGTCACAGTCCAACCACCATTGTAATGTTACCTTGTTTTCAATGTATTGTTTTTGCTTCTTTTATCTGTTTTCATCTTTTTATTGTTCACTGCCCCGGAATCTACTTCGATATGGAGCGGTATACAAATGCTGGAAATAAATAATAGGAAAAAAGTCCTACAACTCCCAGGATTCCCCAGCCAGTGTAGCTAGCTGGGGAATGCTGGGAGTTGTTGGACTTTTTTTTTCTGCCTTAACCTGCATAGGATTGTGCCCTAAGACATTTATTCTGGCATAAGCTTTCATAGACACTGTCCACTTCATCAAATAAAACATATTATTCACTGCTACCTTTCTTTCCCTCCCCCCCCCACTACCCCCCATTTTAGCATCTTCTACAAATGCCTCCGGGAATTGGCGAAATCAGTTTGCAGTAGGATTTCCTGATTACGATACCCTGTCTCAGTCCTCTTATTCTAGCTGTTATGGGAGTGTGTATGGCAGCCATCCACTGCAGAACAGGTAAGCCATGTACAATCCAGTTGCTGGTTTACTTTGTGGGACGTCTGCAGCTTTGTGAGTACGTTGGAGGATAGTGATCTATATACAGTAATGCCTTGGATTGCAAGTAACTTGGTTTGAGAGCGTTTTGCAAGACAAGCAAATTTTCAAATATTTATTTGATATTTTTCTTAACTTGATATATAAGCGACGTCTATGCAATACAAGCACTGTAGTATGGCTTAAATTAAAAATCTCTGTACAAATTCTTTGGGGGGGGATTTCGTTTTGATATAAGAGTGTTCTGGATTACAAGCACGTTTCCGGAACGAATTATGCTCTCAATCCAAGGCATGACTGTATGTAGGGCCAGTGTGGCATAGTCGTTAAGAGTGTTGGACTGGGACTTGGGAGATCCGGGTTCTGGTCACCACTTGGCCACGAAGCTCACTGGGTGACTTTGGGCCAGTCATTGAGTCTCAGCCTAACCTACCTCACTGGGTTTTCATGAGGATAAAATGGAGAGGAGGAGGAGGATTATGTACGCCGCCTTGGGTTCCTTGCAGGAAAAAGGGTGGGATATAGATAGATAGATAGATAGATAGATAGATAGATAGATAGATAGATAGGGCAGGCACCACTGGAGTATTCACATTTTTTCTGAGAAGTTTGCTTTGTAGATTGTAGCATGCAGGGCATCTCCTTATTCATAGACTTTATTCCATTGTGTTGAACTTACATTGAACCAGAAATTCATCACTGCAACGAGAGTTTATGCCAGAAAGGCAATGCAAGGATTGTGGATAAAATCTATCTCACCAACCTTTCCCCCAAATCATTGATCCCCTGGTGATTCTGGAATGTGGATGACTGATGGTACCTTCTGTGCATGGTGCAGGGAGTCACATGTGCTTGCACTTCCTCCATGCAGATATGTTCTTTGGCCATGTGACTGGTTGAACCAAGTGACCCTGTGTAGGCTCCACATTCTGCATATCTATTTTTTTCCCCCATGTGAATTGGCCTTGAGTCTGATCTCTACATAAAGATAAAAATCTTATTGTAAGATGAGACGGGGTATTCGTGCCATATCGTGCACATCCTCAAGGCAGTAGCTTTGGACAACTGATGCCCCTCACTCTTTTTTTAAAGTGATCATTCCCACTCTTATTTTCTCCTTGTTTTCATGGTAGTTCTGCCAACAGCAGGTAACCTAGCAGGTAGCAGTGTTATCAGCTGTTTTGTTATGCAACTCTTTTTGCTTCCCCCCCCCCTTTTTTCTATCTGAGCCCTTTTTTCTTTCTTCTCTTAACTCCACCTGTTATCTACCAGAACAAAGGCCTTCTGTCCAGGGGCCTGCTTGTGCCTGCAGGAATGAGATCATGTTTAAATACTCTTGTGCTAAGTGTAGCCAGCTCAGCATAGTAAATACTCATGACCATTTTGTATATGGCTTGTAATGAGCCGGCTGCGGTTTTCTTTGCTTATTTCTGAGCTTGGTGAAGTTATCTAATGAGATATTGGCATTTGCTTGGTTTCACAGACTCTACCCTTAAAAAGCCGTATCAATGATTGCAGTTGATTTTTAACTAAACTTCATACAGCTCTTAATTTGTTTTTAATGGAATGGCTAAAAGATATCATTCTAATGCTTTATTACTAACTACCTGACTGTCCTCATTGGATCTCAAAGACCTGAGGAGAGTGATCATAATTTTAGCAGCTCTACACAATAGCCTGGCTTAGCTGGGTGTGTGTGCACCCCTGTCCTCTGATGCAGCTGGGAGGAAGACATTGGAAGCTTTTTTTTGGTCCCATTTTCAGTTAACCGCAGTTTAGCATTACTTCCAAGCCCAAGCTGTAGTTAAGAGTTAAAACTGGTTAGTTAAAAATGAAAGCAAACACTTCCCGAATGCTGCACCAAAGGAGGGAAAGGGAGAAGGAGGGCTTTTCTGCACAAGGCATTTATTGTGCATTCATGATTCCTTACTCATGGTTGTTTACTGGCTCTTTAGACGACGGTGTGACCTTTTGGTTTGCTCTGTTTTCTCAGAGCACTTTCCTGTTGTTGTTGTTGTTGTTGTTTTGTGTGTGTTTTTTGAATGGGGAAAATGAGCTATTAAATTACAACAGGGAAAATGATGCTCTACCTCCTCATATATTTCCGCTATAGCACAGCTCCACCTAGAGCAGAGCTCTCCAACCTTGGGTCCCCAGATGTTGCTGGACTACAGCTCCCAGAATCCCTTGCCATTAGCCATGCTGGCTGGGTTTGCTGGGAGCTGTAGGCCAGCAACATCTGGGGACCCAAGGTTGGAGAGCCCTGACCTAGAGGCTGTGTAGCAGAAAAGTCGGAAAGGAAGAGCTCTTTGTGTAGAGCTCGGATCTGAATGCTGTGACGAAACCGAAAGTAGATACAGCGATAAACAGCACAATAGAAAAGCCCAGAAACACATGAGCCTGAGGCTCGTTCACATAACGATAAACCATAGCTTAGTTTTTTTGCTTCCGAACGCAGCCACTGACTCCAATCCAGCACACTGGTCAAGGCTCCTGTTGCCAGCTCTGGCATATGGAGTTTCTTTTGCTCATAGGGTGCTTTCGTTTGTCATTAATGACAATGGGGAAGCCTCACCTGCATGTATAGGGCTCCCCCACTGCCATAGGATTGATGCCCCACTGCCATAGGATTGATGCCATCTCTATGTTTTTCACCCCCTTTCTGATCGTGTTCTTTAAATCTACACAGCGTATGATATCAAGATTATCGTTTTGGTAGTCTGTTTTTATAAGAGTGTTGTAACCTGACTTTTCGGGATTTGATAGAAATTCAAGCAAATACACTGCTTTGAAATTGTATTTAACGACTATGTTACAAACTGTTGCTAGGGGCACATGATCTATAATTAAAAACACAAAATGTTGATTCCAGTTTAAATGCACCTCTTTGAAGACAGAGGTTATTGAATATAAAGAAGTATATTCAAGCACACGCTAGGGCAGCAGCTGGAATCCTAGTTCACCTTGCATATCACTGATAGCCGTACTTCTTTTACAGGATGTATGCTGAGACAAGCCAGTTGGGCAGCAGCGATAGGAACCAGCTGGAAGGTGATCTGCAAGACAGCGAGCAGAGACTGTACTGGCATGAGGATTCAAAGCCTGGGACTTTAGTATGAACCTGCCCTCTGCTTCAGTTACCCCATGTGCCTTGCACCGTATGCTGTTCCTACAAAAATGAGCTTCCCGGTGCAACTAAAAAATGAGGATCAGTATGGAAGGATAAAAAGCATTCAGCAAGAGAAAAGCTGCAAAATCTCATCCAGGCTAGCACAATAATAATGAATCCAAATAACACAAACGAAGAAGGGGAGTCTCAACGGTCTGGTTTTAAATCTCCTACCACAAAATGCAACCTTTGGCTGAAGTATTTTGGAAAGCACTTTTTTTAGAAGATGGGGAGCTGTTGCCGTCACAAACTTCCAAAAATGTGAAAAGGAGATTCTTGTTGAGACCATTTTAGGAGCACAATTGAGAAAGAGAGAGAGAGTTGCCATGCTGGAGTCACTCCCACCCTAGCACCTGCTGATCAAGAAGAAGACTTTGTGATCTCTTGAAGGACAACTTGAGCATGTGAATGGAGCAGAAGGTTGACTTTCAATTGCAGCACTACTTGAAGGATGTTTGGGCTTTTAAACAGTATTTTGAATTAGGTTAAAGACGTTTTTAGGGCGTGCTGTCCAGAATGGGTCTCTTACACTAAGCACCAGGGCGGGGGTGGGTGGGGAAGGAAGCAGCAGTTGCACATTGCAATGTACCAGATAAAACAGCTTGCAGGGGTAGTTGTTTTTTTAGGAAGTGGGAGTGGGCAGCTTCAAACTGCTTCTAAGGTATGTTTTTTTTAAATGTAATTTTCCACTTTTTCTATGATCCGTTTCCATTTATGCAAAGATGCATGCCGGTTTTAACATGGAATGCACTGAAAATCACTTGGGGTGCTTCCAGACAATGCCTTTATTGTGCAATCACCCTGCCTCATTCGTGGAATTTTACAGGGGTTCCAGACGACGACGTCTTCCGCTTGTAATCCTCCCGTGTTTTCCCCACTGTTTCTTCCTTCTTTTTTCTTTCCACCCAAAAAAAAACCTGTTGAGAAAAAGATGGAATAGCTGCACAATGTTGCTTGATTGGTAGTGCTAGGACTCCTCCATCTGGAAGCATTCTTGGTTTTGATAAGTTTGCAGTAACGTGGACTACCAATGGGACAAGGTGTCTAATGCACTGAACAATTTGGTTCATGCTGGTCAGTATTATTCTTTCTTTTAAGATGGATGCAAGTACATTTAACAATAACACCAAATTGGTGCCTTAAAATCGACGGGCATTAAAAGAGTAAAATATGTTATCTGAAAAGCAGGTGCACTATTCAGTCGAAGAAGTCAGGAGCGTAGCAGAGGGCTGTGTGCCCATTGCTGCTCTCCTGGGGTTCCCCTATCCAAGATGTGATCAGTGCGGATTATCTGTTGGGTCAGAGGAAAGAGCATAGGGGAAAGGAGTACCTGGATTTAGTCCAGGCTGGAGGTTGAACTGGATTGATTGCTGACAGTGTGGAACACCGTTAAGGGATTCAAGGCACAATCTTGTGGCCACTAGACGCTGTCTAGATGGTCATAGGATAGGTCAGAATTTCCAGTTCCAACCTCGGAAATGTGTTCCGAGGTCAGAGCCAGAACTTTGCCCTTGGAGCACCCTCCATCTGCCCTCGCAGCCAGTGTGGTTCTTTTGACGCCGGCTGCAACTCCGAAGTCACAAGACCCGATTTTGGAGCTGGTGTTGGAGGGGGAGGGGAGGAGTTTGGCACCACCACGATACAATGTATCCCGGTGGCACCTCAGCCTCTCTTCCTCGCGAGCAGGGGCAAAACACTTAGATGGCTGAAATCAGCCATCTAAGTATTTTGTGGGGCGGGAGAAGCACAGATACGACCTTTTCCTCCACGCTCCTTCCTTCCATCCTCGACTGAATGCCCATAATCCTTTTGAGTTCAGAGGGTTACGGGCAGCCACATTGGATGGTGCTGCCCATTGCTGAATAGATGTGTCCCTACCCTGCTCTGGAATCCAGGTATCTAATTCATGAATGGAAGCCTGTTTCCACATGTGGGTTGGGTTCTATAGACTGGGGCAACTGAGTGATAAATTAGTGTGTTCACTAAATCAATGAATATTGGTTTTGGTGCAAAATCAACTGCAGGTTTTCTTTCTAGGAGGGATCAGCCTACCTCATATCATCTACCTCAGTGTTCTCCAACCTTGGTTCCCCAGATGTTTTTGGCCTACAACTCCCACATGCCCCAGCCAGCTACGCTGGCTGGGGCATGCTGGGAGTTGTAGGCCAAAAACATCTGGGGAACCAAGGTTGGAGAATACTGACTACCTGTAGGAACAAATTAGCTAAAGATTATCTAGTGTAATTTTGCAAACTGTAAACAAATATTTTTGTTTTTCAGCTATTCTGTGGTTCAGGATTCTATACAATGGTGCTGTTTGGGGGTCTTTTTAAAAAAAAACAACACAGGATGCATCACTCCTTGTTTATATTGTGAATAGAAAAGTTTCGGGGGGGGAGTTTTTGGACCTTTTTTACTGATACTCCAAAGCATGTAAAAATAATTCTATAAATAATATAATATATATATATATACAGAGAGATTCTGAATTTGTTAAGCTGGTCCTTAGTCATTTGTATTATTAGAGTTAAAGTTTGGAATAAACATGGAAAAATTGAAACAAAAATAATTTATTTCTTTTGTGCATATTTGTATAGCATTTTAGAAACAAGAAAATCTTTTTTGCTTATTCTTTTACTGCACCTGACTTTTTAAAGACCTATGATTTTGAATAGGTCAATAAACTTAAAAAGTATGCTACTAAATATTTTCTGTATTCTCTATTTTATTTTATTTATTTGTTTAAGCTTCTGTCTCTTGCAGAGTGTGTTGCAGCATACAAAAAAAATATACATATACGGGGAATGATCCAGCTGAAGTTAAGCACTTTTAAGCCCTATTGACTTTAATAGGAGAGCTAATTGTGTGCTTAATTCTCTCCCATGAAATCAATGGGAGTTTTTTTAAAATGCCTTAACTTTGGCTAGACCATGTGGGGGGGGAAAATCACCACTGTAAAAAATATAATAACTAAAAATTAAGGTAAAGCTCTTTCAAATAAACACAATATTTAATCCCCAGGCAAAAAAAAAAAAACATACACTCCCCCATTCTCCCTCCTCCTCTGCTTGATCCTACTCCCACAGCACATGTTTCGCTGAAATCAGAACATGCAGTCTGCCTGTGGAAGAGCTGTATCAAGTACACCCAAGCCTGCTGCATAGGGTAAAAGAGAGTTCATCCAGCAATACAGGAACAAATCTTCTTGGCACTATGGATCCATCTGCAGGTTCAATACTGTAGTAAATGGAACAGAGCAGGAGTGGGGAACTTGTGGCCCTCTGGATGTTTTGGCCTACAACTCCCAATCAGTCCTAGCCAGCATAGCCAGGAATAATGATGGGAGATCTATCTATTTATATAAAATTATTTCTAGGCCACCTTTACGGTGAAATGAATGAAATGAAATGAAAGGCAGAAACAAAACATTGTTGTAGACCAAAACATCTGGAGGGCCACAAGTTTCCCACCACTGGAGGAGTAGTTATACCCCTGTGCTATATCAGTTTCTACTCTGGATTTGGGGCAAATGAGGACTGTAACAGTAAAATGCCACTCCCCAGACCAACATCCCTACCCTAAATAGACAAAAAAATTGGGAACGCAAACTAAAATACAAACGCCCAGTCCCATTTTCCACCAAACTCTGTTCTTCAGTAAGGGTGTGATCCTATGGCCACTAGACGCTGTCTAGACGGCCATAGGAAAGGTTGGAGACCCAGCTCCAACCTCAGAAATGCAGTCCGGGGTCGGAGCTGGAACTCTGACCTCGGAGCGCCTTCCCTCTGACCTTGCAGCCGGCGTGGTTTTTTCCACACCGGCTGCGGCTCCAAAGTTGCAAGACCTACCTCGGAGCCAGCATTGGGTGGGTGCTCCGGGGGGGGGGGAGGGGAGGAGTGAGGCTCTGCAGGGATATATTGGCAAGCAGGGGCAAAACACTTAGACGGAGTTCAGAGGGTTACGGGCAGCCACATTGGATGGCACTGTAAATGTATGATTATAATAAAAGCTGTAAACAAGTCATCCGAACCTTGATTGTTTCAAATTACGGTACTTGTTTACAGTATTTACCATACCTAGTGGCAATCAGATGCTACAGAAATGACTCTCTGGTCAATTTGATCTGATTTATCTAAATGTATTGCATGTCTGGGCCATCCAAGAAATAAGTTAAAATCGGTGTTACGTAGTTGAAAATCTACAGAAAGCTTTACAGTGCAATTCTAAACCAGTCTGCTCAGAAGTAAGCCTGACTGAGTGAGTTCAATTGAATTTATTTCCAGGTAAGTGTGTATAGGATTGCAATATTGATTGGTTTATTGTAAATTTAGCCTTCCTCGTCTCTTTAGTGTTCTCCCAAACAGCGCACACTTATGTGTTGTGGTACTTTTTGAAACAGAAGTTTGTTTGGTTGTCCCACTAATGCTAGTGGCATAAATACCTCTGGAGAAACAGAACACATCAGCATTTCAACCCTCCTCACCTCTGTGGACCCCACCCCACCAACAATACGCAGCTCCTTCCGCCCATATGCCTTGCGTGAGACTTTTCTTCCATAACATTGTGATGTGATATGTTATGTGTAAGGGTAGTGGGGAGCTCCTAAACTGCCAGCCCACTTCTGTTTCCCAAACTCTTTATTCCCCCACTTCTCATTGCCTTCAGCAGTTGTCTTCTAGCCCCCTTCCCTAGGTTTCCTGCTATCTCTACTGCTTCCTTCCATCAGACCCTTTTTTGTCTTCAACACCATGGGCAGTATCTAACAGTGTTGAGAACAAAACGCTGGTTCCATTGTACTTACGGGACCCACTGCTTGTGCAGCGGGGCTTTTGCACTTCTAAAAATAACCCTGGAAACACTTGTTTCCAGATCGGGACACATCAGCGGAGCTCCCGTCTGCGAGCTCCGCTGAGCTGCCCCATTCTAGAAGGACATGTTTCCGTTTGTTTCAGGTTCTGTTTACAACTGCAAAAAGCCCCGTTGCGCAAGCAATGGGTCCCGCAAGCACACAGGCACAATGGCACAACGGGCACAAATACCACCCCATGACATTCAGGCCCACCTCAGCCTCACTTTTATCCTTGTTTCCTCCGTCGTCACTTCTATTTGCCTCCCATCCTCTTTTCTTTAAGCTTCTGTTTTACCAGGGCCAAAGTGGATGTGACTTTATTCACATCCTTATGCTGTGTATGCGTGTTTTTAAAACATGGCTGGCACAATGGGGGACAGGTGCCAAGCTGGATCAGGACCATGGCAAGGTTGAAAGCTTTAACCCTTTGCCCTTGCCACAGTGCCAATCCAAATTACTCCCTGCAATGCCCAACTATTCATTAAAACAACAACCACTCAAGGCTGAACAATGTGAATAACATCATGTCTAGCTTGGCATTCAGACAATGGCTAAGAGCTCTCGGCCTACCTTTTTTCTTTCTTTTCAAAGCCCTGTTATTTTTCTTATTTATTATATTTATATCCTGCCTTTTTCCTGCAAGGAACCCAAGGCAGCTTACATAATCCTCCTCTCCATTTTATCCTCACAGCAACCCTGTGAGGTAGGTTAGGCTGAGAGTCCGTGCCTAGCCCAAAGTCACCCAGTGAGTTTCATGGCTGAGCAGGGACTAGAACCCGGATCTCCCGAGTCCCAGTCCAACACTCTTTTCTAACCAATTAGCAAAAATTACTCCTTTTTTTTTCAATTTAATGGTCTGTTGTTTTAATATGATCCCTCAGTTCTATCTCTGTGATGTCAGTAAGTATCCTAAAATAGCATCTACAGAAAAATCTGATTTTAGCTTGATATATGCCAGGAGAAGCCATAGACATGGATTCTAATTACCTAGTCTACATTCAGCCATCCTCTCCCCCACCCATCTCAAATATCTGTATAGAGAAATTCTCCCAAACAGCATTCTGTGTCATTATCCAGGGCCTCTCTGAGGTGACAAGTATGATCATCCAGTTTCCTTTATGGAAAAGCTTTTTAAGACTCTTAGGGTGCAATCTTATGTATGTTTAGACAGAAGTAAGCCCTACAATTCCCAGCATGGCTGGCTGAGGAATGCTGGGAATTGTAGGAATTATTTCTGTCTAAACATGCATACGATTGCATCCTTAGTGCCTCAGAAAACAATGTCTGTTTCTTCACAGCCTATCATCAGAAGAGAGTTTGTGGCTGTTGAGGTGAGTGAGGTTCCAGAATATCCGACATAAGTTCCCAGGTTATAGCACATGAATCTCAGAGGTGTCGTCTCCACCTCATGATTCAGAGCAGAGCCCCACACACTTAATACAGCACTGCTTACTTTTACACAATTACACATTAAAGTCAACAAATCAACCATATATTTTTTTTCTCTGCAACATGCACTGCAAGATAATAAAACACTCAGCCAGTGTACTGGGCAGAGTCCATGGTTTATTTATTGCCATAGTAGCATGATCGTGCGAGTTATGCCAAGGGACATTTTCCCACCGTAAGCAGCCTCAGCTGCCGCATTCCCTGATTTCTCTTCCTTCCTACAGTGGTAACACAGCAGGATTTCTCCTAAACAAAACAAGCTGTTACTTTCTTTGTCTTGTCTCCCCCCCACAATACACACCCAATTATTTTTCTTCATAAACAAAGGGGGAACTGTCAACAAACAACGCTTTCACCGGTTGTACCCAAGCTTGTAACGTTCTGTTGAAACAGCTCAGACAATTTCAAAACGATTGGGACCAGCTATTCTTGTTGCTGGGTTCCCTTTCTTTTGTTGTTTTACTAGGGTGAATCAGTATCTTGATTTGTATATAGATTATTTTTAGGTGCCCCACATTTTAGAGGAACTCGTAAGGTGGCTTACAGTGTTGCTTTAAAAAATTTATCCTACATAATATAAACAATAAAATTGCAATATAACAAAATCTTATAAAACAGCTCAGCTCAGTTGTTTGGTAACTGAGAAGGGCAAAGGAACTGTGACGACAAAGATGGACTTTGCATGGAACTCACTGTTTGAACTGAGCTCCTGGATGTCCCAATTTCCCCCACAAATGGGTGAAGGCATTTTTTACTAGCAACCTGACATACCAAGAAAATTGAGGTGGAGTATCTTGTAGGCTTCCTTATCGCTGCCAGCCAACTCCCAGCTGGTCTCTTATTACGAGAGAGAATGACTCAAGTGAGAATTAAAACATGAAATAAAAATAAGAGCTGCAAGGCTATGCGAGAGGATTAAGAAAAATATAACCCAAACAAAACCTGCGTCAGCAAATTTTAAAATAGAATAAACAAGATTAAAACGCCGGAGCCAGCAACAAACACAGCCGAAGCATCGCCGCCATCTTTGCTCCCTCTCCCCATTCTCAACCTGACATTTTACTGAGTGTGCAAAAAAAAAAAGGATAAAAATTCTGCACCAAATGACACACACATTCTGTGACACACACATACACTGCGAGATAAGGGAACTACGTAACACATTTGCTTACGTTTTTATACTTTATTCTGACTCAACTAGCTAAATTGTTCCAGAATACTCACTTCTTCTGATGTTTCGAGATCATCATACCCTAAATGAAGGGGAAGGTAACCAAAATTAGATGGGGGGGGCAGATGACACACACACACACACACACACACCCAGCCCTCCACCTGCAAAATGACTTTAAAGGGGGCGTGGCCTCCAGCCACTGGTTCAGCCACAGTGGCTGAGCAGTGATTTCACCCATGTGGCAGCTTCCCCCACCCACATCTTCCGCGGCTGTCTCACAAATCGGAGAGAACAGCGATACCTCCAGGAAGTGAGGCTTGGAGGCCATGCTCTGTCCCCTGGGGGAATTCAGAAAGGCTCCGCCGGCTAGATGAGCAACCTCCAGAGGCTGGCTTAGGTCCATGCACAGGAGGTTTTCTTCCCCTGCTATAATGTCTGCCCAAAATTTACCAAGGTTGGGATCAGAAGTTTGTAAATCAAGTCTGCTGATTCCCCCCCCCCCTCCCATTTAACAGAGACACACACCTTTCCTTTGGTTCTTTTCAGTTTACGCACATGTTCAATGGCTTCTGTGGGGTCCTTTGGCAGAGTTCCCCATAAGCTCCATTCATCCTTCAAATCTTGTTATATATCATAATCCAGATTTGAAATTAGATGTTTGGCTACTTTCAGAATGTCAAAGGAGTGAGGGATGGGTTGGTCTTGCCTTCACTGGCTTTGCAGGTCCTTCTGGTTCAGCTGCTACATCTGAAACTATTACTTCTTTAAAAGTGCCAGTAATGCTTCGACTGATACTGAGGCAAAACCACTGCTCCCCAGCAAACGAATGTCTGGCTAACAACCTTGCAAACGCAGGGCACGCCTCAGGTGCTGACAAGCACAAAGGCTTGCCAGTCCTCCCTTTCCCTGAGCAAGGCTAAGTATATAGTTGGGGGGGGGGGGAGAGAGGAAACAGGACCGGCAAATGTTGCAGTGGCACAAAGCATCCCTCTGTGAATATTCTAATTTGGACAATTTGTGAAAACCTGCTCCTTTCCCCACGTCAGGCTGGACTCTCACCTGTAATCTGTATGGGTGGAAGAAAGTGCGCTTGGCAATGAATGGGAGGGGGCTTCCACAGAGTATGATCCACTTTGGGGGCCACAATTCAGGCTGCAATCCTAGGGATGCTGGGCGGGTGTCCCAGGGCTGCTGGGTGCTGCAGATCTCCCTCTCTGCAAGTGGGGAGAGGGGTCCCAGCTGGATAGTGGCAGACCTTTCTGCCACTATGGTGGTAGTTCTTCTGCCACAGACTTTCCACCACCTCACATTAGGATTGCTCTGTTAATTGCCTTAATCAATCAATTACAACAACTTTTTATTGCCTAAGAAGGAACCAACAATTAATTGGGACTAGCTTTTTTAAAAAAAATCTTTTAAATACAAGTACATTTTTTTTAAAAAAAACTGTGTACATTATGTGCCATCTTAAAAATATGTATTTCCCCTTTTTTTTCACACACATGAAGGGATGCCTCTTCTCTGATGACAGCTGCTAGCACACATGCATGCCTCATCTAAAATCTAACCGTATGTGCCTTTTACTTCAGAAGTATTGTTTTTCTCATTCAGGAACTAACTGATCAACCAACTAAAACTAGTATAATTAAGCATATAAGATTTTTTTTTTAGCCTTCGTCTCACATTGTTCCATCAGTCCTTCTAATAGACAGCTCAGGTGGTGAGTGAGTGCCAACAGAAATGGAGTCAAAATGGCACTACTGAAAAACGTGAGTGAGGTACCAGCATGCTCAGAGAAAATCCACCATTTGCAAAAAGTACAAAAATCCCACGGATAGCACAAGGACCATAAAATGAATGATAGTTGGAAAAGAAAAATGGAGAGTTTGTGGGTGTAAGTAGAATTCACTCTTTCGAAGAAATGGTTGGTTTGAGCCCTGAACAGCGACACTCGTGTTAGAAGATGCAAGTCCCACTTGTCTTAACTAATGGCCCATCCCTCCTTTATCACAATTCTAATATCCCCCAGCCGCAGCCCTTCTGCAGTGTGGCATACTGTATGGATGGCCCAGGGTGAAAACTTTGTGTCTGGTTTTGAGCAGTGATGTTAAAAAATAATATTTAGTATTTATGTAGCTCACTTAAAAGTGTTCAAAATCCTTCACTGTTATCTCAGCAAATGTGAAGAAGGAGAGGATTCCCTAAACAAAAACCAGTCACCAAGATCACCAGGAGACTGAAGTGGAGAGGTCAGCTTGGACTTTGGAGTTCACCAGAGGTAAGGAGAAGTTCAAGAGCACATGCTTTGCATGCAGAACATCTCAGGTTCAACCCCTAGAACCTCCACCTAAAAGCTTCTTGGGTAGCACGGATAGGAAAGGGATGCTGCCAGTATGAGGCTTGACTGACCACATAACTAGGTCACTATAAGGCAGTCTTACATGTTCACCGAAGAAGCCACTGTTCTAAACTGGTATTCCAGCCAGAAATCATTGGCTAACGGGTATTTCACCATCAGGGTGTACCCACCTTGGGCAACAGCAGTTATTAGAAGGTAGCAATAAGTGCGATGACACATTGCAGCCAGAGATTGTATCCCAAATCACATCCTTGCTGCAAGACTGTATCCCACTTTTTTGCCCTGACTGTATCCCACTTTTCCATTTTTATGGGGCACTGAATATCAAGCTGCTTTGTGTGTTAGAGCAGGGACTCGGGACAAGGAACCAACACAAGGAGTATTTCTGCAGTCAAATATCCTAATTTCTAGCATCAGTAAACATTTTACATTGTTATTTTTATTTTCTTATTTATTTATTTCATTTCTACAGCGCCCCACAGGTATAGAACATATTATGATGTTGCACCTGTCCTTCCTTAAAGACGTTTAGGGTGCCACACCCGTCTACCAGCAGCTGCACACAGATCAGCCTTGGCAATCCAGGCCACAGCAGGCTATCTGCAAGGAGCAGGTGCATTGCAGGAGGTGGCTGGAGAGGAAATAGCTCCAGCTGACTCAGCCATACATACCAAACCAAACCACGTGCTGCGACTTCATCGATGCTCTCCTCTGAATCCCTCCCATACTGTTGCTACTGTTACTTTTGCATGGCACTTTACAGAATCCATTTGTGAAAAAATAAAATGAAAATTAAAAAAAAATAGAACGATCCCTGCCCCTCAGGAATCATCGCACACGCTTTTCGTTCTTGCTTTGCACTTGTGACCCAGCCGTGGCCTGGGTTGTGTGTTGGGCTTCTCTGTAACAGCCTGATAACAATGTGTGTGGACGGCATTGCCGTAGTAGCGGGGGCACTTGCAAGCACATGCAACAGCTGTACAAACAGCATTTTCTGTGGGCTCTGCCCATTTACCCATAGATGCAAATTTAGAAGGAATTATTACACTTTAAATCGAAATCGAATACATGTCACCATTGTGGGGAAGGCTGTGAGGAGGTGACCTGCGTGCCTGCCTGCTCCGCCCACTGTCGATGCGCTCACTGTTGATGATGGGCAACCTGAAGGAACCGTGTGGCTCTTCCTTTCTTAGGGTACTTTATCTTTAAATCAGCCTTGGAATGGGCAGCCCTTCAGACAGAGGACTGTCCTCTGCAAAGCAGGACACGTGGCCACCTTACCACCTGCAGATGGCTTCCGTGCAGCCCCACCTGGCCTTAATTGTGAGGCCAAGTCCAAAACTCCCTCCCAAGTTCCCATGATCTGGCTTTGCTACTTATGAGCTGGGCCAGAGAATGGCCAGCAGTCATGGCAGGCAACAGAACAAGAGGTAACGGAGGCGGACCCCAAGGCCAGCAGAAGGGAAAGACTCCCGCCCTCAGAAGCATTACGATCATCATTTATTTAGGGGTGCCTTTCTGTGATAAAAATCAAGCTCCGGGCAGCCTGCAAATATAAACATATACATAAATTGCAAAAAATTAAAACAAAGCTAAGAATAAAAAAGCAGTAAACCTCATGAAAACCATACGAGCAAAAGCAGATCTAAAACATCAAGGCTAAACTGGGGGGGGGGGATAGAAGAGGGGGGGGAAAGCCCACCATAACAAAACAGTCTTAAGGGCCCATAAAAGCAGGTGAAGATGGGGACCTGACAAGCCTCTCTTAAGAAGCTATTCTACAGTATAGGTGCCACAACTGAAAAGGCCCTCTGCCATGTCCCTACCAGCTGCACTTGGCGAAGGAACCATGTGACCAGCTGCCCCTTTGCAGCCACTGTGATGAACGTGACACACACAGGTTCGTTTTGGTGTGAGATGAGCTGTGTTGGGAAGCAGCTGTGCACGCTGTGAGTGTGCCCGTAACTTGCGAGTAAATCCAGTTAAAACTGAGTCAGCTGATGTTCAAGTAAATGTAATCACGGCTCTGCTCATTGAGCAAAGGCAGAAAGCCCAGCTCCGAGCACTGGTACCATGCCCAGCCACTCTGGATTGCAGGCCTGCACCTCCCTATTCTACCTCTGAAGAATGTTCCAAGGCTTATCCCCAGATATCTACCTACCTCACAGGGTTGTTGTGAGGATAAAATGGAGAGGAGGAGGAGGAGGATTATGTAAGCTGCCTTGAGTTCCTTGTAGGAAAAAAGGCAGGGGTATAAATGTAATAAATAATAAATAAATAAATAAATATCTCATCAATCTAGAGTAGAGTCCAGGGTCATGATTTTGGATCCATGAAATCACAGAATGAGGACATGAAAGTTTGAAACACAGTTTTAATCTGTGGAGTTAAGGCTGGAGCTGGATTGAATTAGTCACACACACTTTGGGGGGGGGCACATTCGAGAAGGCTGGAGGTGAGGCAATAAAGGGCAAGTGAAGGCTTGCCTGGGTCACTTTCACACTGAAGACAAAATTCCAGTAATTGGAGGGGTGGGCGTATCATTAAGAGGAAGCAGCAGAAGGATTTTAAGTGATTTCTTTTATATATTGTGGAGAAAGCCAACCTAAGCCCCCTGCCTGACACACAACACCATCACCAAGGAGGGGGGAAGGAGACCCGGGGGGGGGGAGAGGACAGCCAGGTCTCCACGATAGACAAAGGGGACAATACAACATCTGCATAGAATCCCCCCAGGGGGAAGGGCAGGAAGCATCCCCAGGTTTGCCAATGCCTCGCATATCAGCCCCATCTACATCAAGACTTGAATACCTCTCCAGAGCAGACACTTCGGCACCCCTAAGAAATGGCCACTCAACACCATAGGATGGGACCATTAAGCAAGGGGCTTCAAAGGGACCCCATCCCACGGGGGGAGGGCGTCACCCCACCTGACCCAAAAGGCCGCCCCTCAGGGAGGGTGTCAACTCACCTGATCACGGAGGGAGGGGCTACCTGAAACACCAAGGTATAAAACACCCTGCGCAAGGGAACTGGGTTGTTGGACCTGATCAACAATCTTGCCCCATGCCTGGGGTAAGAGAATGAAGGATCAGCAACCCTGGGTAGCCACACCCGGCACGCTCCAGCTAGCTGAAATCACTGGTCGCTTGGGTTGACCGGGACCCCGGGAAACCAAGCTGAAATCACTCACAAGCCGCTTGGGTAGACCGGGCCTCCACCGGGAACCTAGCTAGCCGCTTGGGTAGACCGGGCCTCCGCCGGGAACCCAGCTAGCCGCTTGGGTAGACCGGGCCTCCGCCGGGAACCCAACTAGCAGCATGCGGTTGACCGGGCCTCTGCCGGGACCCGAGCTGAACTAACAGCTGAGAGCCCCTGAAATCCACGGTGTCCTCAAGACTTCTTGCTTGCTACTTTGTACCTTACTGATAAGCTGTATTGCTGGCGTGTGTATGGGTTGTGAAGGTAATGTCACTAAACATTAACCTTCTAAAGGTTTTCTAAAAGTACTTCTTTGGCTATAAGTTATCCCTTTGTTTCTGGGCTTAAGGGTTGATAGTCACTGGGGATCTCGGCGAAGGCCGCCCCAGGACTCGCTACCCCCTTGGCATTGAACCCACGCAGAAGACCAGGTTGTTGGTCTTCCACTTATATAAAGCCTTTACTGGCCAAGGGGGAGCACCCATCACCCTCGACTTATGATACCTTTGGAAACAACGCTACATCATAAGGTGCTATTGTTTGGATTGGGGCATTTTAAAGGGCTGAAGAATGTCACCATGGCTACTCACAGCAACGCCACTAGCTGCAAACATTTAGTATACAAAAAAGAAGAAGAAAGAGATGGAGAGAGGGAAAGAGAAAGGTCTATAAAACCCTCTGCTGCTTTGTCTGAACTGCCTCCACCAAAAATTACTAGAATTTGGTGCCTTCACTTGAAGGTCTCCACAAATGCACCCAATTTCATGGGAGATTAATGGCTCCATAAAAGGGCGGTGGTGGGTTTTTGTGTGCACAAGACAGTTTTGTGCAGCAGTGTATGGCTTTTCTCTATTCCAACAGTCCAAATGTGAGGACCAGTGTGGTGTAGTAGTTAGAGTGTTGGACTGGGACTCTGGAGATCCGGGTTCTAGTCTCCACTCAGCTATGAAGCTCACTGAGTGACTTTGGGCCAGTCGCTGACTCTCAGCCTAACCTACCTCACAGGGTTGTTGTGAGGATAAAATGGAGAGGAGGATTATGTAAGCTGCCTTGGATTCCCTGCAGGAAAAAAGGCGGGGTATAAATATAATAAATAAGTAAAATAAAGTTACTTTAGGGCATGTCCACAAATTTTCATCTTTTAAGAAAGGGCTGTCTAGTGTGCCCAAATAAGGGAATGTCTCTAAATTATGTTTATCTTATTTATTTGTTTGTTTTTTTTTTTTTAATGATTATAACATTTTATAAAGACAACTAATACAATACCCATAGTGGCCAATCAGATGCCTCCAGGAATCACACCTGTTAGGCATGAAGGCAAAAGTATTCCCTGTTGATTGTAACGTCATCTGGCTTTTCACAGGTACATTGCATCTGAACAGAGAGGCGCCACCAAGCTCTCCTGCCTAATGGCCAGTCACCTTTCCGTCTTCACTGATCTAAAGCCATCTAAAAAACCAGCGGCTGACGCCCCCTCTTCTCTCTAAATTATAAAGTACCGCTACAATGAGGTTCCTTGTTCAGCACTGGAGTCCCTGACAGGTGTGAACTTGATAATCTTTAGAAAAACGGCGGACATGGCGGTTAACACTCTCAGCAAAAAAAAACACACAACCCGAAACAAAACAAAAACAACCCTTGGCTTTTCCTGACCTGGAGCAGCGAGGACCTCTAGTGTCTCACCAGCTTCACTACATGCAAGATGTCCAGTCCCTCAAGAATTAAGTTTTCAAGTCTGACCCATTTCAAGCGTTGTTGGCTCTAATAGGACGTTTGCATAGGCTGTTTGTTTGTTTGTTTGTTTGTTTACCACTCCAGCTTATAAATTATTGGGTCAGAGCACCATCTGCTTCATTAATTTATTGCAAATAATTAAGATGGCCTGGGGTGCGAGAGCACACGCACACCTGCGTCACTCACACCCCCACTTCCCCTTCCATTTACTGCGTTGCACCCCCCTTCCCTTTACCACATCAGTGCTCCACACCCCTTTCCCCTACCTTCCCACATCATGCCCCTCACCCCTTCCCTTTACCACGGTGTGCCCTCCCCATCCCCTTCCCCTTCCCCCCAAACCCCACGGCCAGAGGAAGCAGCTGGCACGGCTCTTTAAAATTTTGGCCTGGCTGGCTTTCTGAAGAGCCGCACGCACCAGTCACTTCCTTGGCTGAACAGGGCCGGTGCTACCATTAGGCCAACTAGGCAGCTGCCTAGGGCGCAGGGCTAAAGGGGGCACTAGAAATAGGGAGGGAGGGCTCAAATCGGAAGGGGGCGCGCTAAATATCTGATCTTGTCTAGGGCACCAAACTGCCTTGCACCAGCCCTGTGGCCGAAGTGTCTCTCCAGAGGGGCGGCTGCTCCGGTGAACCCCGCCAGCCACTGCAACTGCGGGACGGCAGCTGGCAGGGCTCTCTGGAGCACCAGCTTGAGGCAAGGCATGGGCAGGGGGAGCGGCGCAATTTGCCACTCCTGCTGCTCTGCCGCCTGAGGCAGGGGCCTCACCCCACCTCACCGGAGGGCTGGCCATGGCAAATATTACACTGCTCAAGATCTTCAACGCCTTAAGTATGACCTGAGTCACTGCATTTCTCTTATGAATTACTATTATTATGGGAAACACGGCCTGCCAAAGACAAAAGAGCATCGTCTAATTCTGGAATGAACGGGAAAGCGAAATCAAGCCGGTCCTTCAAAAGTGAAGGCAACATTTCAGAAAACCTGGCAAACTCTGAATAAGCCTGTCATCGTAGTCTGAGAAGTTTAAGATAAATACGGTTCAAGCTGTACAAACATGAGCGTGATCCAAAGCTAAAGGCATGGAGAGAGAAGACCTCAATAAAGGAACAAAATGTCAGTTGTTACCCATGAGGAGAATGGAAATACAAATAATGACACATTATATGCTAAGCCCCACCCCACCCCTTTTTACCTTTCTCTGTTTTGACAGCCACTGACAGCCCCTCTGAAGGGCCCAAGTGGCACATTGGAGGGCTTGTCAGTAGTTCGCCACACACCCTTTTTGTTTTGCGCCCCAAATGTGCATGAATAGTTCTGTTAATTATTTTTTAAGCTGGAATTGCACAATTCCAGAAGTGCAGTTTTTAAAAAATTTCTATTCAGACTTCTGCAGGTCCAAAATGGGCAGCCTTGCCTGGGTAATGTCCTGGGGTGTGCCTGCTGTCAAAATGCAGCAGGTACCAACCATGGGCATTGACCCAGGGAGGTTCCAAACAAGGTTGTTGTTTTTTTGGTGGGTTTTTTTTTTTTTTTTTGCACTTTGCTTTGCCTTGACAGCTGTCAAAAGGCGAGCTGTAAATTCAAAGCAAAGATGTGTGATCTTTGCTTGCAAAAAGGGGTTGGAGGCATTTATTCCCCATTCACACTGGGGTTTTCATGTTCCCCTGATAGGTCCCACCCACCCCAACTTTTCCAACCATTCCTGAGACTCTAGGTGCTCAGGAAGATGGGAAAGTGCAGCCCACTGGAGCACAGAGGTTTGACAGCTAGCTGTCAAATCTCTGGTTCCTTTTAAAAGGTGTGGGTTTTTTGGACAGGGCTCCCCATGGTTTTTTTCACAGGGACATATGCAGGCATTCACATGAATGAAATGGCTCCCGTCCTGATCACAGCAGCGGGGGTGAGCGAGCCAGTGACGGCTTGGGCATCGGTGGGGCAGCTGGCACTGGCTGTGGCTTGGACAAGTTTGGCAAGAGCAGCATGGGTTTTGGGGGGGGGTTGCCACTCTTGCCAAGTGGCTTGCTCACTGCTACCCACAACCCATGGTTGGGATGGCTCACCGTGGGTTGTCCCCGCCTCCTTCTTCCAGCCGGTATCCCAGGGGACTTGGCAGCTAAAACCGCCTTGTCTCCTCTCCCCGCCGGGATCGCGAGCCCTTTTTCACTCACCACAACTTCTCCCCCTTTCCCCAGTCACTTAAGTTATCAAGTGCACGGGGTTAACTTCTTGTACTAAAAAGCTTGCATTGGGAAAGGGGGATGAAATGCCATCTGAGTTCAGATGACACACCAACCCACCATGGGCGAAACAAACCCAACTACAGACCATGGGTTCTCAGGGTGGCTTGCTGGAAAAAAACAAGCCACCCTGAGGAGCGCAGTCTGGGTTCAGAAGACACAACAACCCACCATGGCTCGCTGCCCATGGTGGGCTGTCATGTCATGTGAACCAGGTCGGCCGATCCAACTCAGAGGATTATGGGCACCCAATGGAGGACGGAAGGTTGTGTCCGCACTGCTCCCACCCTGCAAAAGGCTTAGACGGCTGATTTCGGCTGCCTAAGTCTTTTGCTCATGCTTGCGAGGAGGACAGCCTGAGGCGCCTCCGGGATGTATCATACCCCGTCGGAGCCTCATTCCTCCCCACCTCATGGAATGCCCCACCCAGCACCATCTCCGAGGGTTGATCTTGCGACTTCGGAGCCGCAGCTGATGCGAAAAGAATGCGCTGGCTGTGCGCGTGCAGCGAGGGTGCTCCACATTTGGAGTCCCGGCTCCGACCCCTGAGCACTTTTCTGAGGTCAGAGTTGGGACTCTGAATTATCCTCTATGGCTGTCTAGACAGCATCTTAGACAGCCACAGGATTGTGCCCTAAAAGACTGATATTACAACATTGGAAATGATAAACACCTACCTCCTATAGCACAATTTAGAAGCCTCCTGCAAATGGATAAATATATGGGTATATGGTTTGCTGTTCTTGAGGCTTATGCGTAATTGCTTTTATTGATAGCTGTATTTTCATATACTCATAGGTATAGATTTCATACTCGCCTATTGTAACTGATTTATTTCTTGCTTGAAAACTATTTTTTTAATATTTTTTTTCTTTTGTTGAAATTCACATTAGAAAAAGAATTTAAAAAGAAAAGAAATAAGATTAAAAGGAGGGGCAGGGAGTCTGGTGGGTGCCAAGAGAAATGTCCGTGGGCACATTTGCGCCCGTGGGCACCATGTTGCAGACTCCAGATCTATAATTCAACACAGTGGAGGCAACATAGGAAATACAGGGAAATGGAGGGGAAGAATATGCTTTGTTTTGTTTGTTTGTTGTTGTTATATGTGGTTCTTGAGGGGGGATTTGAAGGATGGAGGTGCTAAGTTCAAATCATGGAGGTGCTCTTCTGGCTGTTCCAGGCATAAAGGGCAGCAAGAGAGAAAGGGTAAGGTCATTGGAAGCAGCAGGAGACCTTTGGATGGCTGAGGGCGGTGGAGCTGGATGAGTGAATGTCACAGGTAGGGATGACAGATTTGAATGCAGCACAGAAGGAGCCGGGGGGGGGGAGAGACAGGTTGATTTTGGGGTGGAGAGGAGGGATAACGGAAGAGGTAATGACCATCAGGCATCTGGAGGGGGTAGGATTGGTTGAAGCTTCATCCATGGGAGCCACTTTCCTCCCTGTAGACCAGTCTCAAGCTGCTCTGGTAATAGGTTGGGGAAATAATATTGTTGCTTCTAACACTAGTGTGTGACTCTCTGATAAAGACAGAATAGGGTCTATGTTTTTATCCATATGAAATTCTTAAATCTCTTCACCACCTGCCTATGCAGTGATGTCACACTGCCCCCTTTTAAGCTTGTTCAAACATCTGTGTCCTCTCCCTCTTAGGGCCAAACCAGAAGTGCGTGTGTGTGTTTTTAAACACACACTGGGCAGGTTCACGGGTCACGCTAATCCACCCTGGCAATAAGCCACGGTGGGTCGGTTGTTGCACAAACAACCCACGGCGCGCCCGACAGACGATTGGGCTCACCGTGGGTTGTCCCCGCCTCCTTCCTCCAGCCGGTATCCCAGGGGACTTGGCAGCTAAAACCGCCTTGTCTCCTCTCCCCGCCGGAATCGCGAGCCCTTTTTCGCTCACCACAACTTTCCCCGGTCACTTAAGTTATCAAGTGCACGGGGTTAACTTCTTGTACTAAAAAGCTTGCATTGGGAAAGGGGGATGAAATGCCCCCCTTTATGTAGTTATTTGCCACATTTCTACACCACCCAATAGCCGAAGCACTGCTTTAAGCTGGTTTTTTCATGCTGGCTCATTTCAGGTATTGGATGCTGGGCTGGTGGAAAAACAGCTTAAAGTAATGGCACACCGGGAGGGAAGGCAAGGAAGGGCTGGGTTTTGCTTCCCTCCCCTGCTGTGTACATGGTTTAGCAGAACAAGTTAACCTCCCCACCCCCATTTTATAGCTGAATGGGCAAATACAAGTTTAATAAACACACGTACCTCTAGCTTAGCCCTTAGAAAGGTGAGTTTTACAAAAGACTGCACCCGCAGCTTGCTTGCTTGGATGCTATATCAACTATTGCCCCAACAAAGACTTTTACAATGGAGCATCCTTTGCAATAAGAGCAGGCAGAAGATGTAGCGTTTAGAAAATTCCGATTTTTGTAGTAGTTCTAACATACCAGAATCTGGAGCGGTTCCAGCCCAGATTTTACTTAAGACTCGGTCTCTCTCCCTCTCTCATTTATTTATTTCTCTCTCCCTCTCTCCCATCCCCTCCAAGCTAGACCTGCTGAGGCAGCCATGCAAGATTCCTGAATGCTTCCCACTATATAGCTACTCAAATAATGTTAATAAAGCCATGCTTTGCCGTGAATCCCTTTCCCTGGCTTTTATGTACCACCGATCTCGTACAGGCCAAGACACTTCACCCTACACCGAACAGGAGTTCTGGAGGCACTATAGAGGCAGACAAAGAACAAAACAGGGGGCTTCTAGAGGCACTGCAGAGATGGAGGGAGAGCAGAATGCCAACAAACTCGCTAATCCTAAAAAACATTTAACTGGAATTTACAAGTTAAGTGTGCTATGAATTATAGTCGCAAACAAGTGGAACCTGCAACAAAACCTTGCAACTGCGGGGTGTTCCTGTTCAGTGTTCAGTAAGCCACCCATGTCCTCCTTCGTGTTACTCCATTCCATTCCCACTCCAACCTGGTTTTGTTCCCCCCCCCCCCCCAACAGCCAGTCATCATTCTGTGGGCACTGCGCATGGCATCCTCATTGGGCTATTTGGGTTTCCCCCCCCCCCACGTAGGGTTGTTGTTTTTCTAAAGATATTTTTGTACGTTCCTCCAAGCCTACTGATACCTCTCTCTTGTATGTAGAGGGCACCGGTGACCGTTTTGGCTACATACAGACCGACACTCGCCTCTGAACCTCAGAAATGAATGGAATGATGGTCCTGGGATCAGATCACCATCATCTCCCCTAAGAAGAAAAGCTTAAGCATTTGGACTTTAGAAGAAATATCAGTAAGAAGGGAGATGACAGAAGCTTACACAATGAGGAGAGAATGAGGGCAAAAATATGGATTATGTTGCCAGCCCCGTGATCCCAACTTTTCTTTGCCAGGATAAAGGAATGTAGGGGGCAGATGGCCACTTCACAGGGGAGCAGGGGGCATCCTGCCACTACGTTACTGGTTGCAGACTTTTGAGAGCGTTTTCACAGCAATTTTAAATATTATTATTTATTTTTACTTGATATACGCACGTCTTGCAGACAAGTACTGTGGGAAATAAAATCTCGACACTTTTTGGGGATTCTTTTTGATATAGATGTTTTGGATTACAGCACGTCCGAACGATTATGCTCTCATCCAGCATGCTTACTTTCCAGTTGCCTCCAAAGCTATTTTCACCTAAGGGGGTGAAAATCATATCTGTGAAGATGGGACATGGTGGAGGTTAAGCTAAGTTCCCCCTTCCCCCTCCTCTGATTGAGTTTGAATTCTTTCACCCTTATTCTCTTGCTCTTTCTTGGAATGTGTTGTAGTCCTTGGAGCGTTGAGATGAGTAGTGGCACCGAGGAGAAAAGATTATAGGTCAGAGCTCGTGTAGCAAGGGCAGAAGTTAATTAGGATGAAATCATGAGAAAGTGCCCACAGCTGGGAATGGGCGGCCCCCCCCTCCTTCAGAAGGTAGGAAGATGGGATTGGTGGAGGCTGGGTGGGAAAAAGGACCTTGGTTCTGGATAAAGAAGTTGGGTGGGGAAGGCACGGGGTTCTTCCTTCGGGCCTGGACGCTGTGGAAGTCCCATCTTGGGCAAGTATTCCGGATTTGCAGGACAGCTGGGGAAGCTAGGCCTGGTTTGGCTCATGCAGTTCTTTGCAGACTTTTGGGGTTTGTTTTAGATATCCTTTTAGAGTCCCTTTTTATTCCCATTCCCCTTCCCTCACAACAACCTACCTCACCCCCTTCTCCCTACCCTCTTTTTAGCCCTTTCTTATAAGGGATTATTTTTATATGTATTGGACCAATGGAGACCCTACACTGCTTAATTCTTAATTTCTGTTTTAATAAAGTCTCCATCTTAAATTTGTGTGTGTTCCTTTTTGGTCTGTAAGGCTGGGCTGCTACACCAAATTGGTGTAAGGGACCTAGGGAGGTGGGCGGCAGTCCAGGGGGGGAATTGGTACTGTGGCCTACCTTGTAGGATGGGCGTAAGCAGCCGTCCTTCACAATATCCAGTTTGCAGAGGCCAGCTGGGGAAAACTGACTTAAAACGTCCAGGAGGTGTGGAGACTTTGCAGGAAAGAGTTGGCATGCAGGGAAAGGGTTACGCACCCTCTCTCTGCTACCATTTTTGCCCTGCAGGTGCCCCCTCGCTCGCCCCCCCCCAGTGGATTAATGCTAAAAGGAAAACATGGTTAGAAACACACACACACACACACACACACGGGGTGGGACGGGACACTTGGTTCGGAATCTCATGTTTCCTCATTTGGAAAGCCCACGCTATCATGAGAGAAACACTTGGTTGGGAACCCCATGTTTCCCTCATGGGGGAAGCACTTGATTGGGAACCCCGTGTTTTCCCTCATAACATCTAGCTGTACCCTGAATAGAGAGAAAATAACCACCACCCCTTCTCCTGTCTCTGAACACTAAAACACAGCCAATTCAATGAAACTGGATACAAGTTCAGGACAAACAAAAGTAAATATTTAACACAACATATGTGATTTGTTGTCACAAGGTGTGGTCTTGGACACTAGCATAGATGGCTTCTTTTTTCTTCTTTTTTCTTCTTTTTTAAAGGTTGGACAAATTCTTGGAGGGTAAATCTATCAACAGAGATTAGCTGTAGGTGCAAAGAATGGATTCTCTGTGCTGAGGGCCAGTATTCCTCCGATTCCCAGGTGCTGGTGACAACAAGTGACATGGGGTGGCCATCATGTTCTGCTTGTGAGTTTCCTAAGGGGCTTCTGGTTGTCCCATGCCAGCCAAGAATTAGAACACAAGAATGCAGGGAACTGACTTGCTGGATCAGGCCAAAGGTCCATTTAGTCCAGTATTCTGCCCTTAACTGGTTAGCCAGATGATGCAGTAGCACAAAGGATTCTGCCTTGAAGATCTTTAATTTAAAAATCACCCCTGGAGAAAATTTATTGCGCGCACACACACACACACACACACGGAGGGAGGGGGCGAGAGAGAAAGAGAGAGACAGACCGACTGGATTCACACAACATAAGCCATGGCGGTTTATAAGCCATGGCGGTTTCAGGGTGGCTTGTTGTCTGAACCTGACCAGTGTGGCTTATGCGTGGTAAACAAACCATGCTGCTGGGTTCAGACAACACGACAAGCCACTCTGAAACAAACATGGCTTATAAACCACCATGGCTTATTGTGTTGTGTGAACCCAGTCAGAGAGAGAGAGATTATAAGCCTATTTCCATTTTCAAAGCTCTCCCCCATGTTCCTCAGGCCGTTGTTTACCATGAGGGACAATGTGACTGTGGGGTTTATTACTTATTCCATTTATATACCACAATTCCCCAAGAGCTCAGGTACAGGTACATGGTCCCCACCCACACACACAATCTTCTCACAACAACGCTGTTAGGTTGAGAGAGAGTGACTGGGCCAAGGTCACCTGTGAGCTTCATGGCTAAGTGTGGATTTGAAGCAGAATCTCCTTGGTCTAAGTTCAGCACTAACTACTTCACTATACTAGTTTATGTGTCCCCCTTGGCTTTGTTACACTGAGTACAGAGAAAGTAGTGTAGACAAGAGTTTTGGTGTAGGTTCCTGAGGCCGAGAACTGTGTACATAGACTGTAGAAGCTTGCCAGTGTATTAAGATGGTCTCTAGGATCCTCTCATAGCATCTCTATGACTACTCCGGTAACCAAGGTTGATGTTGTTATCACAAAGCTATCATCTGACCCTTTATAATCCTGATATTAGGTTACAGGGTACTGAGGAGCATAATAACTGTGCCTGTCTGTGTTCTTCAACATTACGCTCCCCCATCATGCTTAGTTACCAAGTAGTTTACAAACGAGGCAAGGTTTATGTTTCATGGGTACACATTCTCTCCAATTGGCTCCAGTTAGTGTTCTGGCACTACCATAGGAGAAAGCAATAAATGAGACAGGGGCTGCAGGGGGAGGCTATCAGCAAAAATGAAAGACCAGCGGGACAGAATTTGTTCTGAAGTATTTGGAGTCAGCACTTGTCCCATCAGTTATCTTAAAAATAGAATCCATTCAACATTTAAGGCACTTCAGGCATGTTTTGATGACCCCACTACATAGGATTAAAATGGTGATACATGAGGAGGCCTTGGTGATCTGCCCCTCTTTTATCTGCCACTGCTTTTAGTTTGTAGGTGGAAAGAAAGACTGGAGTTTTTCAGAAGATGCACAGAATTTGAGCAAAATAGCCTTGTGATCCAGTCTCCTGGGATTTTCTATACCTGCCCCTGCTGTAGGTAAGCACTTACGCTAGGAACCATATATGCTAGGCATGCTTCAGTGTTTCCTACACCATATGGTCGCTTATGAAAGTCAGCACTTAGTGACTTTGATTTATGTTATGTGAATTTTTGAAAATTATGTCCTTTATATGTGATAGCACCTCCATCCTGTACATACTGTTGGATAAATACATTCCATTGATTCCAATGGCACCTACTTCTGAGTAGATGTACTGAGGATTGCAGCGTTATATGCAGCAGCATGCGGTATTTATTTTAATCTTTGTCAGAGTGTTAGGATTGTTGTTATCAGTCGTACGTCTAGACTTATGACCTTCATCCCCTATTTTTTAAAATTAATTTTCTAGCCCTCATGTTTATGGAGAAAATCTGCAGATATGTTGCATATATATGTTTGTGTTTATCTGTGTGTATGTGTCTGATCATTCTGGGTCAAGAAACCTCCTCCTCCTCCTCCTCGTTAATAAAGCAATATGACAAAAGTAAATTTAAATACAGAAGAGAACATTGACCAAAATTCAAAATACAAATGGCATACATGCTGCTTCACTTAGGAACCAAACAATGTAAAATCACAGGGTAGGTCTTGCTTGTTTTCTTAAAACAAATTATTCCCCCCCCCCCCATAAATTGTTGATATTATGCAGTAATGCATTCTACATTCTACATACTTTATATATTAGATAATCAGACATTACATACAGTTCCATAAAATACAGAACCACCCCCGCCCCTCTCCGTGATGGTGTGACTTGTAATTCTACATTTGAAGCCAGGTTCTAAGAATTGCAATCCCTTTTCTACTAAGTGGGAAATTGTTTACATGACATTTCATACTAGAATTATGGGCACAGAGCAATCCTATGCATGCCTACTTAGAACTAAGTCTGGTTGTGTTCAATGAGAGTTACTCTCAGGTTAGTCAGTATAAAGATATTATCATCCATGTCAGCAATGTTACTTACAGGAATTCCAATAGGATTCATTAAAGGAGAATTGCTTGAGATAGTCAATTGTTTCCAAACAAACCAGGTCACTTAAACTTAGCTGCAGGTGAGTTGGGACTTGAAGACTTTCAGGATGTTTATATTCAAATCAAGTGTTGCATCCATTGTTATTCTAACTTAAGTCCCATTCATTTCAATGGGGCTACTCTAAGTAGGAGAGTAGGATTGGCTACAACCCCAAGTATTTTTTAGTAATTCAGAGATTTCGGGTGCAACCCTATGCATGTTTAGTAAAAACAACCACCACCCCACAACACCCCGCAATGCCGGGAGTTGTAGGGTTTTTCAGTCGACACATGCATAGAGTTGCAGCCTTAATTATGTAGACAGGGTCAGCGGGTAGACTTTTGTATATGACTATTTTTAAAAAAACAAATAATATTTAAGATCTTAAGCCTTGATGTTGGACAGTGGCAGATGAAATGTGCTCACCTAAGAGCAAGCCTGGCTTTTTGTGTGTTTCTGCTGAGACTGCTCCTAGATCTGACACTGTCTTTGGATGCCCAAATGGCATTGGTGTCATGAAGTGCCTTCCACGAGCTACGATGGCCAGTGTGCCAGCTGTGATTCCTCCTAGACAGAGGAAGCCTGGCAACTATTTTCCATAAACACCACATTATCCTGTAACATGACTAGTGGTGGATGGATTCAGTCTCGCACATTGCTGATTTTCTGCAAGCGTTACCCTTGTTACTGTGCTATGTACATGCACAATGGGATTGGGGCCATGACACAAAGTCCCCAAAGAACAAAAACATTGTTGATACATGTAAAAGTCTGAGGAATTATTACGAATGTAAGCTGTGTGTGTATGTATATATATATATAACCTTAGATAAAACAAATGACTAAATGAGCTTTGACGTGAACATGATGTGAAACGAAACAGAGTAACAAGACTGGGCTGGTTCAGTGGCTGAATCTAACTAGGATAATACTTTGTATCACATAGCATCTTTTTGTAAGAGTGCAAAATATATTAAATATTTCTTTGGTAATTTTTATGACAGCCCTGTACTTAGGCCAGTATGATTATCCCGCTCATAGTTCATGGTCTTAACTGCTATATTCAACAAGCTTATTACAACAACAAAACAATACAAAAAGTCCCACCACCAATGCACACAGTTTAGGCTTCAGTTTAGATGACAACTCTTCCATGAACATATGGCCAAAACAGACTTTACTTTAAATGTATGTCTAGCAGCTGTGACTTTTCTTTTCTTTTTTTTCATTTTTACTCTAGAAAAGGCACATGGCCTCTGATCTGGACTGGAACTCTAGTGTGTGGGGTAGGGTTTTTTTTTTAAGATCCAGACCAGGGCCCCTGCACCAACTCTAGAGTAAAGCTGAAAAGAAGAGATAGCTGCTAGACACATATTTAAAGAGCATCTATTATGGCCCAAGGTTCCACCAGAGATAAGGGAGAAGATGCCCAAATGCCAAATTAAAACTGCTGCTCCTTCATGTCAATGATATCTCCCATTCCTTGACTTCTCTGCCGAGGTCCTAACAAGAGGCCTGACCTTAACTTAGCAGATCAGACAAGCTCGTGGCCTCAGTATGGAATGGTTGCAGATCAGGGAAATATAAGAGGACAGCTAAGTACTTTATTTACAGACAAGAAATCAGCAGGAGATTTGCAAGTGGTGAATGGATAGCTTCAGTGACCCAAACGGCATGGTTTGAGAGAATAAGATGCCAGCTAGAGACCACAGTTGATTTATTCGATAACATCAGGAAACCATTTATGGACTGTATTACGTAAAACACCAGGTGACTATCCTGGTGTTTAGAACAAGACAAGAGAGATTGATGTTGTGTGCTTACAGATGCATAATATAAAATAGCGATGTCCTTTGGGAGAGGCAGAAAGCAAGAACCCATGTTGAGTTCTTAGTCATGTTTTTGTTTTAAATCTTGGTTTTTACCGTACAGTTTCTGCTCATGGGATTTGGACTTGTTCATAGATTATTCCTCAGCTTTGGAATTCTCCTGGAGACTTGCCAGTCCCTAAGCCTGTATGTCTTCTAAAAGCAGTGTAAGACACTTTGATTTAAACTGACTTTTGGTAGGAGGGGAGAGCATAGGTCAGCCATTGGGATGGGATTGATTATAAGTGTAATCAACAACAGATTATATGAAACAGGCAATACTGAGTCAGAGCCTAATATATTAGCTTAGTTGCTTTGAACAAGGTATTCCTAAAGTGTCCGTTTTTGTGACTCTCACTTCATCCTTTTCTTTTCACCTCAGAATCCCTTAGAAAAAAATATAGCAAGTGTGTGACAGGCTCCCTAATTCCAAAATGTAGGTAGACAGCAATGTCCAGTGGTAGGCAATGACACACTCCAAATTAATACATGAGGGTAAGTAAGGGTGAAAGAAGGGAATCTACAAATATGCACAATCCAACCAAAATTAAGTCGAATCTAAAGTCAATTGATTGTAATGGGGGGAGGGGGAGCTAAGCACATGCCCCACTTTCCCACTGAAATCAATGGTCCTTAATAACATAGAATGGTGCTTGGACTTTGCCCTAACATATTTTACGATAAGTCTCCAGAGGTCATTGGAATAAGATGGAAGGTAGTGCATTATTTATTTATTTACTATACCACCCAATAGCCAAAGCTCTCTCATTAATGTGGCTAGCTTGTTTTCAAGCCCTTCCCCTTCTGTTTTTTCCTCTACTTTGTATTAGGAAGAGCACAGTGTCTAAATGTGAGCTCATGCTTATACTGAATATACATTAAATCTGCAAAAGAAAGAGATTTGCTAGTACATTCACCCCATTCATTAAGTCTCTTGAGTGGGACGTGCAATCTGGGCCTTCTGTAATTGGTTGGCACAGTTGAATTTAAAAGAGCACAGTGGTCGAGAACAGGGATTAACCACCAATGAATTGTTGGCAATAAATAGAACCCTCTCTTCTAGTGTACCACCTACTTCATGTAACCGATGGTGATACTATTTAAAGTAGTTCCTTGATACCCCAACAAGAACATACTGTGCTACGTAATATACAAACTGACCCCTAAAACCAATTGCCGTGAAATGTGCGCTAAAATCGCTTCAGATGATCTCAACTTCATTCGTCAATACACAGAGGTTAGTTTCTAAATAAAGAGGTGCTGGGACTCATGGTCAACTTGGAAGTTATGCCTCTTACTTGGAAGTGCTGGTCCCTTATCCTACACTTGATCCATGCCCTAGTAACTTCCAGGTTTGACTACTGCAATGTGCTGTATGTGGCACATTGGAAATGTCTCAGAAACTTCAGTTGGTTCAAAATACAGCAGCTAGACACCTGACCGGTGCATGTTTTTTGAAACTTAATTTTATTGTGATTTTTAACAAAACAAAACCAGAAGAAGAAAATAATAATAATAATAACAACAACAACAACACATTTTTCTTTCATAAATTGAAATAAATCACTTACAATAAGTGTGTATGAAATGTGTAGTGATGAGTGTATATATATATATATATATATATGAAGATATAGCTATCAATAAAAACAATTATGCATACGTAAGTTTCAAGAAAGGCACACCAAATACCCATATATCTATCCATTTGCAGGTGGCAACTAAATACCACCAGTTCAAATGTTGAAAGCATTGTTAGTTCTTCAGTCCTTAAATCTGGATTTCCCCATAGAGTCAATTTAGCTTGAGAAACTGGATCAAACTGCAATTGACTGTGATATTATATGCCACACCTCTCTGACCGCTGTAATAGTAGGAGGAGCCCTATACATTTTAGTGTGCTGAGAACCTAATGCCATCAATTTCAAGAAAGGATTCCAGACATAAAGATTCCAAAACTGACCAAGGCAGGATAATCTAATCTAAGTGGAAAAGTCCTAAATTTAGTATTGGTCAACAAATAAGCTCTATGATATAAAGCAAAATCTGGAAGGCCAAACCCTCCTTCTTCCATTGGGAGTTGCACCTTTTCAAAGAAATTCGTGCCAGGTATAAATAGAGGAATCCCACATAAACATAGACAATCCTAGGTATGATATTCATCTTAACTGTATTAATCCTACCCCACAAACTCAACTTGAGAGATACCCATCTATCTATCTATCTATCTATCTATCTATCGATATCCTGTGAGATCTCATTAATCAACTTTCTCAAATTTACCTTGATCATTTGAGATTTGTCCCTGGGAATAAGTATTCCCAAATAAGTAATACCACCTGGACACCATCAAAATTGCCATTTAGCTAATACACTCTGAGATATATTATCTCCAATCGGCATCAGTTCAGACTTTGACCAGTTAATTGAATAGCCAGACAAATCACCAAAAGTATTGATCACCTGCATAAAAGCTGGAACAGACGACTGGGGTTTCAAGATAAACAGTAAAAGATCATCAGCATAAAGAACAATTTTGAATTCTAAATGATTGTACACCAATCTGTGAATACTACTATTCTGTCTAATAGCACATGCCAGGGGTTCCAAACATAAATCAAGTATCAGTGGAGAAAATGGACATCCCTGTCTGTTACCACACACTGAAGTATTAAAAAATCTGATAAAAGACCATTGGTCATAACTCTAGTTCTTGGGGTTGAATAGAGAATGTTGACCCATTTCAAAAATTCTACAGGAAGGCCAAAATTTCTCAATGTAACAAAGATAAATTTCCTATGAATTTTGTCAAAGGCCTTTCCGGCATTCAAAGAAACAACGGCAGCTGGGGCTGTTCCATCAGTATTTATAGCAATCAGATCAACAACTACCTAAGGTTATCAGCCCCCTGTCTATTTTTAATAAACCCCACCTGATCTAGTCAAACTAGTATTGTAATTACTTGTTGCAATCTATTGGCCAAAATTGCAGTTAATATTTTACTATCAATGTTACCAGTAATTAATGAAATAGGTTGACAGTTAGCACAGTAAGTATGATCCTTGCCAGGCTCAGGAATCACAGTGATATAAGCATCATTTAGCGATGAAGAAAGAAAGCCCAATTCAAAAATATAATTATAAAGACGATAAAAGTTTTGGGACCAAAAGGCTAGAAAATGTTTTATACCACTTAATTGGAAACCTGTCCAGACCAGGTGATTTCCCAGCATTCATATTTGTAATTGCTTTCATAATTTCCTCAGTATGCAGGGGAGCCAAGAGAATGCTGTTGTGAGGAATCGAAACATGGAGGATTAACTTGAGAAAAGAAAAGAAAAACCATTCATATCCTGCTCTAATATTTCATTACCTGTACTATACAAATCGGAATCAAACTTTAATAATTAAAACCTGACTGGCACATGTTATGTGGCCCATATCTCACCAATCTTGCAACAGTTTCACTGGCTTCCTGCGTATTTCTGAGCACAATTCAAGGTGCTGATGTTATTCACCTAATAAAGAAATACGCCATAGGGCAGCACACAAAGAAGAAAGGAACAAGGTTAGAGACATCTTCTTCTTCACTATTGCTTTACATGTTACTATGGCTGAGTCAGGAGCATTACAACAGTTTGGTGGCCCAAGACTATATCAAATTAAGACCCGGAAATAATCACATGGAATAATGGAATGTCCTCAAAAGTTCCCAAATGAAGCTTGGGAACATAAGAGCTCTGCTGGATCAGACAAAAGGCATCACTAGTACTTCCTCATCCTATTTCCCACAAGTAAAAGAAAAATGGAAAGCATTGGCTTGGATCCAGACTCATTCATGCTTAGAGTAGACCCACTGAAATCAGTGAGTTAGTCATGGCTAACATAAATCCCATTGATTTCAATTGGTCTGTTCTGAACATGACCAAGACTGATCCACTGATCCAAATGGTTTCTAGTGTAACCATTTCCAAACTGATGATGATGATGATGATGATGATGATGAACTACAGCACCAAAAATGTTGCAAGTGCATTATTATTATTATTATTAGTAGTAGTAGTAGTAGTAGTATCCTGCCTTTCCCCCAACACTGGGACCCAAGGCGGCTCATAACCTTTAAAACTCATACAATTAAAACAGAAATAGAAAAATACAAAAGTTAAAAATAGAATTAAATCATTAATATGAAAAATTATATATATATATATATATATATATATATATAATGTAGAATTAAAAACAGTACAATATACTATATATATATATATATATATATATATATGAATTAAAAACATAGCATTCCATCGCATCACAGGCTAGTCCCAAATGCCTGCCAGAACAGGAAGGTCTTTGCCTGCCTCTGGAAGCTTACCAGGGAGGGCACCACTCTAGCCTCCCTGGGGAGGGAATTCCAGAGCATGGGGGCAGCCACTGAGAAGGCCCTCTCCCGTGTTCCCACCAGGCATGCCTGTGATGGTGGTGGAACCAAGAGAAGAGCCTCCCCTGAGGATCTCAAAGTGCAGGGCAGGTTCATGGGGAAGAATACAGTCTTTCAGATAACCTGGACCCGAGCCGCATAGAGCTTTATAGGTCATAACCAGCACGTTGAATCTTTACAAAGATTAAAAACAACAACACAGGCCCTGTCCTTGGGCTTACAATCTAAAAGACATGATACAAAAGAAAACTAGTATACAGAGGAAAGAAGAAAATAAATAAATGCAGGTTCCAAAACTTTCCAGTCAGGAAACCGCAGTGACCACAGCAGTAAGTGCACTGAAAAGGAGCCACGAAAAGGATGGGGAGCCAATATCTCCCTTTTCTGAACTAGCTGGAGACTAGTTGGGGAAGTGTTGGCAAGGTGGAGGACACTGAGAAGTGTCAGTTCAACACTTAACATCGAGAGGATTACATTGCTAAGTGTCCCCCACTTTTTGTTGCACCTTTTTTTTTGCCACTTCCCCCCCCTTTTCGGTGCTTTTCAATTGACAACTCGGCAATTGGTCCCTGGCAACTGTGTGCAAATTAGCCTATATGCTGTCTTGCCTTGTCAATTTCCTTGTATGTTGCCTACTTCTCCTCCCCCCCTCCCTTTGACAGCTGAAACATACAAGAAAATTGGCCAGGCAAGACTACACATTAAAAGACTTAAGTAAGAGCGTACTTGCGAAAGACCACTATTACTACTATTGCTGCTGCTAAATTATGAACACATTTGTGTAATTTTGGGGGGGGAAAAAATAAAAAACAAAAGGTGGTGAACCAGTGATGGTCGCTCCAAAGTACTGCTCGGGCATCGGTGGAGGGGCTGTCACTGGCGGAAGGAAGGGTGAGATCGTGAAGAGTGGCAGGGTTTTTTTTGCCACTTTTGTTGAGCAGCTCACTAGCTGATCCCCGCAACCCACAATGAAATTGCTTTCCTGGGTTCAGACAACACAACAACCCATTGTGGATCGAAAAACCACTAGGACAAGCCATGGGTTGTCAGGGTGGCTTGTTGCCAAAAAATAAGCCACCTGAAGGAAGCCGTCTGGATTTGGATGACATGACAACCCACCATGACTATTTACCTGTGATGGGTTGTTGTCGTGTCATGCAAACCAGGCCAATGTAATCCACACACTTAACGTAATGTGTCGTTTGGCCCTGATTTACCAGGAAATCGGTAGTGTCCCAGGTAAATATGGAAAATTGGGTGCATATGGTAGGGGCGGGTCTGACACACTGTTGAAAGCCCTGGTGTGGTGTGGAGACCTCTCTACTTGCTTATGTAGCTTGGTAAGGTGGCATGAAGATTGATAGCACCTGTATTGTCGCCGTCATCACCATGGGTCTAAAGAGCTCTTAGGAGCATGCAAGCGCTTGGATACTGGTTCCCCTGGTTATTCTTTCAACTGCTGTGCAACAAGCTCCAGTTCTTGAGTGTTGAGAATAGCCTGTTGGATGGCAGGGGAGCTGCTTTCAAAAGAAGAGACTCGGTACAGCCACGGCACACATGGAGCTGTCTGCACTGCCCTTTGGATCCCAGCTGTCCACCATCAGAATGAAATTAGATGCAGCATATTGTAACCTGCCCTGAGTTCTTGGGATAGGACAATAAAGAAACAGAAGTCCGAAAGAAATAAGGTCAGGGAATATAGTTGCCAGAGTGTGTATCCCACGGCCGTCTTGAGAAAAACACTACCGTAACTCCCAATCAACACCTTGTGTGCAATGTCAGCTGGCAAACCTTTACATTGACAGAGGGAGGTGAAATAAAGATTTCACTTTCAGGTATGTTATCCCACTGCACTGCAAACTTACCTAGAATGTGTAAAAATGAAGACTGACCTACTTTAAATAAAGACTGAAGGGTATGCACACAGGGCACTCTCTCAGGGAAAAAAAAAACTGAAATAGAATATCCTAAGGATAAAAACCATGTAACCAAAATAATCAGAAGATTCCTCAACACACACGGAGAGACTGCCCAGAGAATAATGTAACACATGATGGAGAATTTAGCTAAACTCTGCGGTTGGGTACGGTAATTTATTTTAAAGTTACTGTACACACTCCTCAGCAGTAAACATGGACTTGGAATACCCTGATATTAGTTCTGTACATGCAGGGCCGGATTAAGAGCATTATGGGCCTGGTGCTGAGGATTTTGGTGAGCCTTTTTATGGAAATAAATAAAATGAAGACGCAATTTTATATTAAAACAAATTAAATATTTTAATTACCATTAAAGTGCCAAAACAGAAACATATTGAAAATATTTCTTTTTTGTAAACAATAAGCTTGTTAACTCAATAAAACCGTTATAAATAGAACATTCACAACAACCATTTTTAAATAAACATAAACCATATAAACAATTTAAATATAAGTGTATGATGTTTGGCTCATAAAAATTTGTTCCTTAAAGTATTATTATTATTATTATTATTATTATTATTATTATTATTATTATTATTATTAAAGCATCATAATCAATACAGCCTGCGTTATGATTATGGTGCAGAGAGTAACTCTTGAAATAAATAGCAACCACTAGTTTTAAACACACAAACAGGTTATTCACTGAACTCTAACCTGCATTTAAACTAAATGAATCAAGCTGGTAGATTAAAATAAAATTACACATTAACTTTTCCTGCTTTTTTACTTGCAAATTCCTCAATTGTAGAATCAAGATTAAGCTCGTTCAGCAAACCATTTTCAATGCACAACAGAGAGAGTGCATTTAAACGCTCCTGACCCATGGAAGACCTTAGTTCATTTTTCACACGTTTTAATGCTGAAAATGAATGCTCACCACTGCAGTTGCTGACCATTAAACACAAATACATGCGGAGGGTCACAAATGTATTTGGAAATGCACCAACTAGAGATTGTGCAATCATAAACTTGTACATTTGTGTTTCTTGACTCTCATGAATGTCTTGATTTGCAGTGGAAGATTGGTACATTTTGAAAATAGATGAAAACTGTACAATTTCGTCTGCAAACAGGGGTTCAAGATCTTCAGGATATTTTGACAGTAGTGTAGTGGCTCTGGAACTTAGACTATCAGCTGCTAGAGTGCATATTTCTGATAGAAATCCAAATCTTTCTTGAATTATATTGTATGCTGCTTGCCTGTGCCTCAGTGATTCTGTCAATTGGTCAATTATAGGATAAAAGGTATGCACTTTAAACCTCTCAGAGGGTGTCATATCAGCATTAGCATCTTCTGCATCACCATAGTCCCACCTCCTATTTCTTTTCACTTTCCTTACACGTTGTAGCTGGTACTCCTTGCAGCCGGAAATATTTTTACCCTGCTGTTCAAATTCAGAGAATCTAGAACGGAGAGACTGCACAAAATCCTTTCGAGAGTTCAGCATGTCTGTTGCTGTATGCAGATCTAATTTTGCATCTTGGAGACACTGACTGGTTCTGTGAAACCTTGGTAAAATGACAGACCATACTTCAACCATTATTCCAGTTTCCAATTGATCCATGACATTATTTAGGCCCTTTGCTTGTAAACAGACCTCTCCCTTTGTGGATTCATCATTCATAATATTTTAAAGGACATCTCTGATAGTACTATAGCCTTTTTGTAAGGCATTCACAGCATCATGGTGAGCAGACCAACGTGTATCAGATAACCTTTTTAATGTCGGTATACCACATAGTTTGAAACTATCTGTTAACAGATTCCATCGATGAGTTGAAGCAGAAAATATTACAGAGCCTAGCAAGCCCCCCATGTGCTTCAGCAAGAAGTTCTCACACAAAGAAATGTAGTAACAGTGATTGAAATGCAAAAAGCTAATGAAAAGCCTAAGTCAGCAGGTGGTAAAACCTGTTTAAGAGAAATGCTAATTTGAGAACAACAGTTTCTTGCTCGGTCTTGCCTCAACGCTGTATGCAGATGTGCTTAGAACACCTTTCTAATCTCGAAAAATCATTAATTTGCTGATGATACCGATCAGAGCTAACTCGAAGGGGGGGGGAATCGCGCCGCGCGTCCCTATATTGTGGGCCTATTTTGTGGTAGGGGCCTGGAGCTGCAGCTCCAATAGCCCCTATCTTAATCCGGCCCTGTGTACATGGCCTGTTACATGCTTTCTAAATGGTTTATTCCTGTTACATCTCATTGCTACACTCAGAGAGTGGTAATGTTAATTGATACTGCTCCAGTGATCCATGGGGGGACCCCAAACAACCACTCTGCTAACCTCTTTTATTATAGGAGGGCTATAGGATTGTGCCCTTCCTGTATTTTAAATCTTTGGATTGCTGCTAGGTTTTACTTTGGTTGTTTACTTCTATTTTATACTGTAGTTTAAACTTTTATACTGTGCCTTATGTTGTATTTTATGGGTTTAATTGTTGTGAACTGCCCAGAGAGCTTCAGCTATACATTATTCATTTATGTAATGAATAAATGAACAAACATTTTGCCCTGGCAGAAAGAAGTGAGAAAATAACTGGCTGCCACTGTCCAAACTACAAGGTAAATCTGGCAAAGGAATAAGAAGGATTACATTTCCTTAACGGCTAAACAGTCACTGGGGTATTTATTTATTATATTTAAACCCTGCCTTTTTTCCTGCAAGGAACCCAAGGCAGCTTACATAATCCTCTTCCTTCTCCTCTCCATTTTATCCTCACAACAACAACCCTGTGTGGTAGGTTAGGCTGAGAGTCAGTGACTGGCCCAAAGTCACCCAGTGAGTTTCATGGCTGAGCGGGGACTTGAACCCGGATCTCTCAAGTCCCAGTCCAACACTCTCACAACTACGCCACACTGGCTCTTATAACTGCCTCTGTGGACATGCAGACTCAGTTCCAGCCTGAGCACAGTAACAATGATCAAATTGTGATAGTTACCTGGCGGGGGAGCAAAGAGGAGAAGCTTGTTGTACCTCAGCGACTGTTTAGGAGCTCAACTGACCACCTTTCCCCCTCCTGAATCCTGTTTGCATATCTGAAAGGCACTGATAGGTATCATTGGACGTGTAAAGTCTGACCTCGTCTCAATAGTCCAGCTGAACATTCTTCTCCCATCAACAAATAGGAATTGCCCTAGCAACCATCTGGACCAGCTTAGTTGCTTGGTCCTCCCAGAAGGAAAACCTGCCCATTTTTTTTAGTTCATATCTATGTCACTGAAACAGCCCTGGATTCAACTGAAAGGTCAAGGTCTTTAGCACAGACTATGTGGAAATCTGTACAGTGGGAGTCCAAAAATCCACGCACACAATATAATATAGGAAGAGTCGTTGAAATTAACTGCAGGAAACCAATGCCTAACTACACCTTATATGCAAACACTTGCAGCCAAAACTCAACAGCCCCCCGCCCCCGCCCCCCACACCCCTACAGGAAAAGTTGCTTGAGGAAAGACAATTTGCAATGGAGAAGTAGTAGTGGGGGGTGCAGGGAGGTGTCAGGTGTGCCCCTTTCTCTGCGTCACACTTCTCTATTCTAATTTTGAATTTGCAAAGGCACAGGGAGAAAAGAAGATGATTGCGGCTGCAGAAAGGTTAAGTACGGTACCCTTCCCTGCTATTTCTCTATTCTAAATTGTTCCTCCCAGAGCTGCTTTTCCTGGGCTAAAAGGAAATGAAGGCCACCAGGGCTCAGTTATATGCATGTCCATGCAAAATAGGGGTGCAAAACCTCAGGCTCAAATTGAACCCTCCAAGGGCCCAACCCCCCCCCCCCCGGAGGGGTTCCCCAGAAGGCCCCACTCTCTTACCTCAACCACCAATCATTTGGTGGTTTCCTGACTTTTGTGCAGTCCTCCCCCCATTCTAAAAGGTTGAAAGGCCTCTCCTAAGGGTTCGTTACAGGCAGAAAGAGTTTTAAGCCAAAATATGCTGGTATTTTTTGCCCCACCCCGTTTGCCTTCTCAGCCAGGAAGCATTTTTATTTCTTGGTCAGTTGGCAACCATAAGTGGAACTACACATTGTGCACCTAAGGGCACAATCCTATGCATATTTAGACAGAAAAAAGTCCTACAGCTCCCAGTATGCCCCAGTATGGCTGGCTGGGGCATGGGGCATGCTGGGAGTTGTAGGAGGATAAAATGGAGAGGAGGAGGAGGATTATGTAAGCCGCCTTGGGTTCCTTGCAGGAAAAAAGGTGGGGTATAAATATAATAAATAAATAAATAAATAAATAGGACTTTTTCCTGTCTACATATGCATAGGATTGCACCCTTAATCTCTTGTCTTCAAAATCCAGTCACTTCTTCACCTCTGCAAATTAGGACTGAAGGGAAAGATGAAACTCCTCTCCACAGGTTCTCTTCTCCAGCTTAGTATCCAGACCCATGTTTCCATCCCGAACATAGGTCTGAAAACTGGCTGGGGGAAAGGGAGATGCACAAGAAAGCTGGTGGAAGGGTAAAGATTTAAATTCCCTCCAACTGCAGCCTGTTTCTTTGATGCAAATCCCAGTTTGCATAGGAGAAGCAGTGGATGGGCTTTTGAAGACTGCAGGTGTAGGCAGAACATATAGTTCCATCCATGTATATGCATACTGAGCGGGAATGGCATTAATCTCATGACAAAAGTATTTTAAGTGCTTGGAAAATTTTCAGTTTCCCTACAAGAGATTGACCCTATGCAACAACCATGCAAAACGGTACATTTGATTTCCCCACTCACCCCAGGCTTAATTTGTGAGTGCTAGCATCTGATTTCAACTCTGGGGCATGTGAAGCATAGTTGAAAATGATCTTGAACAGAGTGTGTTTTGAGATCATCTTTTGAGGCCTTCCTTCGGGTGCTCCTGCCAAATGAGGTTAGGGGGGTAGCTACTAAGGAGAGGGGTGTTTTGGTGGTGGCACCCCAGTTGTAGAATGCCCTCCCCAGGGAGACTCACCTGTTGCCTACATTGTGGTCTTTTTTGGTGCCAGGTGAAGACCTCTTTATTTTCCCAGGCTTTTACTTGTTCAGTTTTCTTTTTAAATGTGTGGTGTTGTGTTTTTCAATCTTTCCCTGCTGCTGGCTTTTACTCTGATTTTACACTGTTCTAAACTTTTAAAGTTTTTATACAGTATTATGTTTTTTCACATTGTATTTTAGGGTTTTAGGGTTTAAATTTTTGTGAGCCATTTAGAGAGAGCTATTGGGCAGGATGATGGATGATGATGATGATGATGATGATGATGATGATGATGATTTTTCACACCCCTAACTGGAGAGAACCCTTTTCAGGCTATGTGGAATCAACACATGGAAGGAGAAGTGGGATCATGCCCACTGTCCCTATTCCTGACTTCTATAATCATTCAGACAATAATTCTGTGGATATGAGTGGTGGGGACAGTTGACGACCCCGCTTCTCCTGTCCATTTGACTATACATAGTTCCAAATGTCCAAAGAACCCTAGAGTCTTCACACATCAGTGGTTAGTGGAAGCAATTCCAAATCAGAGAGTGCTGTCCAGATAGACCTGGGACTAGGTATTTCTTTTTCTAGAAATTAAGCACCACACCCCCATCTGAAGTTATCTAGAAAGATCCTTTATTGTAATTTTGGCATGATAAACATATCAACCTGGTTCACACAGAATGCCAGTTCCTGCGTAAAACAACCCAGGAATTGCCATGGCTGTGTGCACACAGGTTGCTTCCCACCTGCTCACCACTTCTGCTTTGAATCAGCTCTTTAAACAGCAACGTCGGTCCAGATCCAGAACTCTGGATTGTTGAGAGGCAAACAAGCCAGAGTTTTAACCCAACAGCAAACATTGGGTTCAAAGTCTGGGTTGTTTATCCCGCAACAACCCAGAGTTCCAGATTCGGAAATTGCATCAAACAACCCAGGAACCTGCCTGGGTTGTTGATGAAAGCTGATTCAAAGTAGTGAGTGTGCAGGAGACAGCATGCTTGCTTGTTCACAGTTTAAACATGCGAACTGGGGCCATCTTCTGAGTGTACCCACTCAGTATACCCACTAAGTCACAAGAGCTGAAGTGAACTTAAATGTATTCAGCTTTCTCCAGACTTAATTTTGCAACACAAGGCAGCTCATTTAGAAGAGATGTGACCCATGAAATGATGAACAAAGATTACCTGTTTTGGCCTATTGCAAATGAATCTGAGGATCAGGCCACAATGTATAATTCTTATGGAATCAGAATGATTACAAACAGAATTATAATTAGAAAACAAAGATGTAACCTCAAAACTGAATTATTACAATGTGCTTTATGGGCTGACCTTAAAGTTGTTCCGGAAGCTGCAGTTGGTGAAGAATGCTGCAGCCAGGTTGATATCGGGAGTACTTATTGCCACCATACTACACATATGCTGAGGGAACTGAACTGGCTGTCTATATGCTGCTGGGCCAGGGTTAAGGTTTTGGTACTTGTTTACAAAGCCCTAAACAACTCGGGACCAGGATACGTAAGAGATCGCCAGGTTCCTTACCGACCTGCTCGGTTGCTGTGCTCATCAGGAGATACCATCCTAGTGGTGCCCAAGATTTCAGAGGGTCAGTCCCTAATAACTGGAACAGGGTCTCTAGTGTCGTAGCCCCCACTCTCTGGAACTCGCTACCACTACAAATTAGGCAAGGGCAATTAGGCAGTTTTCAACACCTACTGAAAAACATATATATTTTCTAACAGGCATTCCCAGGAAAGCAGTCCCGCGACCTCCATGTGAAGACTTGTTTTTGTACATCACTTAGAAATTTCTTTAATGTAAGTGATTCATAAATATTGTTAATACTTTATCAGAGTGCTTTTCACACAAAATGCATATAATAAGTATTAACAGTACCAGGGTAGGTCATGACAGTCTACAAACCATATACATTATTTATTATTTATATCGCACCCTCAATATACAGGTGTAACATTAAAAAAAAAAAAGGCAAGATCCTCTTCCGAGGCATTCACAATATAGAGATGAGGGTGTGTGGACTGCAAAAAGGAGGGAGAGGAAGAGGAAACAAGGGATAAAACTAGCAAATGCAGTTACATGTACTTAGATTTTATTTCAGTTGTGGGTGAGGACAATGGGATTAAGCCAAAGGCTTTACAGAAGAGCTAGGTTAGGAGGGCAAAATGTTGGGACAGTAGGGCACAGGGAAGGAGATTTTAACCCTTTCTCTCCTTTGCCATGGTCCTGATAAGCCCTGCATGTCATTTGCTTCAGAAGGGAAACTTCCATTACTCTTCTGCTCAAGGCCTTCTAAAGCTGCTATTCACTTTTTTTTAAAAGTGCATACATTCATGCAATAGATGAAGGAACTGTGTGTGTGTGTGTGTGTGTGTGTGTGGAGCAGCTACTTTAATTTGTAAACAGGCCCCATATTTTTCCATACGCTGCATTTTAGTCACCATTATGAAAAATTTCCATTTAAATTTATTTATTTATTATATTTATATCCCACCTTTTTTCCTGCAAGGAACCCAAGGTGGCTTACATAATCCTCCTCCTCCTCCTCTTCCTCCTCATTTTATCCTCACAACAACAACCCTGTGAGGTAGGTTAGGCTGAGAGTCAGTGACTGGCCTAAAGTCACCCAGTGAGCTTCATGGCCAAGTGGGGACTAGAACCCGGATTTCCCGAGTCCCAGTCCAACATTCTAACCACTATGCCACACTGGCTCTCTGTTTATTTATAAATAAATATAATAAATATATTTCCATTTTAAAGCAAAAGTCAATTTTGCAACTGTGAGTAAATATCAATGATTTATGGCAGCCTTCCCCAGCCTGGTAACTATCAGTGAGCCTGACACTGCTTTCCCCAGTGACAGGAGTTGTAGTTCAACACAACTAGAGGGCAGCACATTGGGGAAGGCTGATTTATGGAATAAATGAATGGATAATTCAGTCTTGTTCTAAAGGCTGAACGTTGGGTTTTTAGGGCCAAGTTAACAATTCCAATCATATTTTCAATTTCTTTTGCCATTAACAATTTTGTCTTAAAAGAACAGCTGTTTTTACTGACTGTTGGATGATGTTTCCGCTGTTTTCCTGGACCTTTGGTTTGTTAACACAAAATGTCAGTGACCCTACAAAGCACTTGCTCAAAGAGCATTTCTTAGTGCTAGTGACAATATAGTGATATTTGTCAATATAGTGACATTTGCCAAGCTTTGGCTATTGAGCCATATGGAAATATAACAAATAAATTAGCCCTCATAAATCAATCATCTCCCAAAGACTGGCTAAAAGATACATGCAGAGCGTGGAAACAACATGATTAGTCACCAGCACGAAGTCAGTGTTTGAACTGTACACAGCCAATAGGGAGTAGCATTCATTTCCCTAAATTTAAAGATTTTGTATATATCATGAGCCATTAGAACTCAGGTCCCTAGGGGAATCCTCTTGAAAATTACCATTGAAAATGAAGATGCTGCAGAGCTACACAGCAGCTGTACTGAAATGTCAGAAGGGCTTACACAGCTGACACAAGCTGCTCAAAACAGAATATGGCAGCACCTCCAAAAATTCTCTTCCTCCAGCCAAGCACTGCTTAATATAGATTTACCATATGCTTCAGTCCCTGCTCACTCTTACACAAGCATCTTCGAAGATCGAGTTGTCCCACAATTTCCGACAAAAAACGCATAGCAACACTCAGGATTTCATAGGGCTGAAGAAGAAATACTACAACTTTCACCAGTTCTGGTTGTCATTTTTAATTTTCCTTTAGGTACTTTTGCTGGTGGTGTTGTTGTTTCAATCAATAAAGAACATGTCTGAGTTCAGCCAAAACTCTGACCAAGAAGAAACCTGTTTTGAGGAGATGGATGAAGATGAAATCTTGGCAAACCTGTCCCCTGAAGAACTGAGGGAACTACAGAGTGAAATGGAAGTCATGGCTCCAGACCCTCAAGTGCCAGTTGGAATGATACAGAGAGATCAGACTGAAAAAACCCCAACAGGAAACTTTGATCACAGATCCCTTGTTGACTACATGTATTGGCAGAAGGCATCCAGACGTATGCATGAGGATGAAAGGGTTCCGGTCACTCTCTTACCATCGGAGGTAAGAATCAGGAAATGCAAATATTCTGCATACATCTGCTATTTCATATTTTAAAATTGTACTCCCCTGACATCTGCTGAGGCTGCAATTGTATTTACAATTACCTAGGAATAAGTCCAATTGAAATCAATGGGGCTTACTTCCAAGTAGACATGTATAATTTAAAATAGACCTTTAAGTAGTCGGTTTCTTGTATGTAGTAGAAGAAAACATATGAGTCTGGTGCCATACTGTGTTTAAGATGTGTTTATGGACAAGGTCTACAGTCTCAGTCTGATTATTCCAGAGAAGTCCTATTTACTTCAGTGGGGAACACTCCACTATACTTTACCTATTACAGAGTTTATCCTGCTTTCTTATCTAGAATCAGTTTCCTGTTAAGAAATTAAAAAGCTATTATTGTAAAACAATTTTTTAAAATAAAAAACCCAACACACTGACATAAGAACAAATATATCACACTTAAAAGTAACATCCAAATAATTGCTAATTAAAACATGCAAAAAGGCTTCTGTGGAAGGGTTGTTTTGCAAGCTTTTATCAATGTAGACAGACAGAGACAGGCTCAGATAGATCTTCTTCTATAACAAAGAAGCTCACCAAAAAGTCCCTGCTCCATAATCTAGCCAAGTTTGCCTGACTAATCGGCAGCACCTGGACCATGCCTCTGCCTGAGATCTTAAAGGGTAAGGGGGTTTGTATAAGGTATTCTCTCAGATTGTTGGATTCCAGCTAGATATGGCTTTTTTAAATATATGTTTTTAATTGTGGTCTTATGACCCTGTCCCAAGGAATCACTGGACCAGCACAGATCAGATTGAGTCTGAGATGATGCTCTTCTTGCGCTAGTGCTGGGACCCAATTCAATCCAAGAAATAGCACCATAAGAGCAAGGCATGCTGCTGTGTCTGTGCATTCCCTTCTCCTATGCAGTACAGGTATGCTGTACAACGAGGACAAAACACAGTACCTGAGGCAAGCACTGGAAACAGTGTGATGAACACACACACAAACCCCAGAGATCAAGGGTGCTTGTCTTCCTATTATTATCTAGAAATGCACTGAAATAAAGAAAAGGCTTTATATTGGCACTTGGCAAGACCATCCCTGCAGAGGGGTGATGTGGTCCGTCCCTTTTCAGAAGGCTCATACGGACAGGATGAGGATAGAGGAAGGAGCCAGGCATTGGGAACTGAGCAGCAGTGTGGATGGAATAGAAAGAGTAAGGCATCACTGGAGGTAATGCAGGTAAGAAGAGTGTGTACTGGTTTGGGGAAAGCTCTGGAGGAGAGGGAAGTGGCTGGATGAGCAGAGAGGGGAAATCCTGTGTACAAGGCATAGGAAAAAAACAAGACAAAAGGCGCAGAGACAGGAGTGAGGCAGAAGGAGACCTGTCTCTCTCTTTACTGCCCTGTCCCATTAGGTCTATTAGAACTCCACGCCTCTGTTTTGTTACTGTGTCCTGTGTGAGGCATGTTTAACATCTACCCCTATGCAGAGGGAAAAGAAAAGATTGTGATTGGAGTTTTTCTTAAACAGTAGTCATTTCTTGAATCAGGCATTCGGGGGGGGGGAAAGGGCATACTGCAGAGGAGGGAACTGGGTGTTACAGCTGGAATTTTGTTATGGGGAAAATTAACAGGGGCCTGTGGTGGAATGGGAGACTCAGACTAGTTGCAGGATGGGCCTGCAGTGAGAAAGTGGGCCTGGTGGTGTAGAGAAGAGCGTTCCAAAGGTAATTTCAGGGACTATGTTCAGGACATGCTTCCAATGTTTTGTAGCTACACATTTGTTGTGTGCACACAGCCACTAAATATATCACAGTGCTTAGTAGAATATGTGGTTGGTGGCACCTTTGTGAGTTCCACCTGACTTAAGAATAAATTCTATAGCAGCTTAGCAGCAGAAATATGCTCCCATATTTGAACAACCCTAATATTTGGGTTGACAGGGATAGATTCAGTATGCACTCGGTTCTCATTTGAGAGGATCCTTGAAATAAAGCATAATGGGATTCATGAATCTGCTGAGACATTGTGTTTTGCATTATTTTATTCCACACATTGCTATTCAAGCAAGACTGCCAGCAAGGGAAGATCAGACTGGCCCAAAGTGCATTTAAATGCCTGCTTAGAGCTCACCACCTTGTTCTAGCCTTTAAAAACTGATCTCCCTCCTCTGCCTTTTCCCTCCACTCCCCTTCCATCATGCGTCTTGTCATTTTAGTTTGTAAGCCTGATAGCAGGGCCTGTCTCTCTTTTTTATTGATATGAGCTGCTTTGGGAAACAATTGTCCAAAAAGTAGGATAAAGATGCAGTAAACAAACGAACAAACAAACATGGATAAATACTACTTCTCCTTTCTAAACTATGATATGCCTAGCTAGTACTGCCCAGAGACAATGGTCGCATTCTCATAACACGATAACCCATCCTGTGAATAAGCTACGCAAAGTGGGTTGTTTGTGGAACAACCCACAGTGCGCCCAACAGGCAATCGGGCTCACCTTGGGCTGCCTCCCTCTCCTTCCACCTCAGTCCCCCCACCGGTATCCCAGTGGACTCGGCAGTTGAACCCATCTTGTTTCCTCTCCCTGCTTTTGGTTGACCCCTTTTTGGTTGCTGCCACCACTTCCCTCCCCTTCCCCCCTTTCAGAGCCTTTTCACAGTGTCTTTTCAATGTTAGCCAGTGACAGCCCCTCCAAAGTGCCCAAGAGACACACTGGAGTGGCCATCACTGGTTCAACAGCTTTTAAAAAATATTTTTTAGGCACCAGAAATGTGCACAAATATTTCCCTAATGTTTATTTTTAAAAAAATTTTGGTTGGTATTTCAGAGTTGTGCAAGTGCGCACCTCCGACTAGCCAAAATGCAATGATGATGTTGCATGATCAATGTTCTGGTGAGTGTCTCCTGCCAAAGTCAGGAGGCAATATCCATGGACATTTACAAAGCAAGGCTGCAAATAGGTTAATTTGTTAGCTGCTTTTCACTTGACAGCTGTCAGATGGCAGAAGAGATCTTTGCTCGTGAAAGGGGGTGGTGACTACATCTCCCCCTTTTGACTGTGATCCTCTAGTTTTTTAGTATTGCCCTGACCTCCAAATTTTTCATACTTCCCCCAGCCTCTAGGTACTCCAAAAAGGTGAGATCTACAACCCCACCCCCGCTTTCATGAGCACTTCCTTTTGGGTTTGGTCTCCTGGGTTCCGATGACATGACAACCCATTGTGGGTCCAACAACCCATTGTGGGTCCAACAACCCATTGTGGGTCCAACAACTCCTACAACAAGTCATGGGTTGTCAGGATGGCTTGTTGCCCAAAAACAAACCACCCTATGGGAAGTGGTCCAGATTCACATAACACGACAACCCACCATGGCTAGTTAGCCAAGGTGGGTTCCCGTGTCTTGCAAACCCAGTCAGTACTTCTGGATCTACCCATACAGCAAGACAGTTGCCAAAAACATAGCGTGGGGTCCAGTGCGCTGGAACAGGGTCCCGTCATGTCACTTCTGCCGCGCCGGAAGTGACGCGACGGGACCAGCGCGGGCGGCTAGCCCGAGCCGGCGAGCCGCCACCCGGCCTCAGGTAGGCTTGTGTGAGCCTCGCGCAGGCGCGAGCCGGGCTAGGTTCGGTCCCACTTGGCCCGCACGAGCCAAAAGTAACATCCCTATTTTCGGCCCAGCGCTCCAGCCTATTGAGATCGCTTTGAATTTTGTTTCTGTCTTCCAGAGTATTAGCTGTTCCACCCAACTTTGTGTCATCTGCAAATCTGATATGCATTCCCTGCACCTCCTCATCCAAGTCATTAATAAAAATGTTGAATAGCACTGGGCCCAGGACCGAGCCCTGCGGTACCCCACTCGTTACCTCTCCCCAGTTTGAGAAGGTACCATTGATAAGCACTCTTATCTTATACATCTTCCATTTATAGCCCTCCTGAGTTTTCCCATTGTGTCTTCAAACATTTTTCTTACCACAGAGAATCAGTAAAAAAAGAAAAGATGGAATAGCTGCATGATGCCTTTTCATTTTTCATGGTTAGTCCTAGGAGCTCTCCATCTGGAAGCACTATCTTTATCCTGCAGCAGGTAAG